>JBAMCG010000039.1:0-1200000 GCA_037075325.1 Drosophila mayaguana | reverse complement strand
CTTTCAGACCACATTTTTTGCTACCCCCCAGGCACCATTAAATTCATCGTCTCCTGCGACCGTTTCTGTTGCCAGTAGTATCAACAGCACTGTTTCTCATTTACCTTTGGTGGCTTATACAACAGCCGTTATTGCGGCGATGGCTACAGTAACAACCACGACATCGTCTATCAGCACAGTGGGTAATACACAATCAACTGTAGCAACGGTCTCCACAGCTGTTGCACCTACCCCACATCCATTTTCTGCAGAATCTCTCTTCCAACCCAGTAAAAGTATGAATGTCTAAAATAGTAATATTTCTCAAATTAAAATAATCTTGATATTCTTTAAATTTTATATTTCCTTTAAATAGGCGATCAGGCTGACTTATTGCGTCGCGAGCTGGACAGTAGATTTTTAGATCGTTCTGGCTTAGCCCAGCCTTCTCCATCGTCGTCTTCAACGTATTTGCGCCAAGAGTTGCATCATCAACATCAGCATACGCACCTGCATCAACATCCACAACTTTTGTCTACAGCTCCAATGTCCGCCCCTTCTACTGTGTTGCCAGCTACGCCGCCGAATTCAGCACAAATTTTTCCTCCACCGTTATTTAAAGATATACCTAAAATTGCTGCAGTCGACCAACAGTTTTATCGTGCAAGCATTGGAATTCCCCCTGGTTATACGGGATATAACCCAACAGGCCTTTTACACAATGGGTTGGGTGGCCCAACGCCATTTGTGCCACCTAATCATTTAACTTCATTTGCACCAAAGGTAAGCACAAAAAAAGGAAAGATATATAAATGATGTGTACATTTTTTATATTTTTATTTAATCAATTCAAAGCGATCAACCCCGAAACTTGCATATTAATATACGTACGCATAAGTACACTTTGCTGAAAGCGTAGTATGCATATGAGCATTACGCAGCGATTGCGCATTATAGGCAATATTTGAAACTTAATTATTGAATAACTTCTAGATAGAATATATAGGTGTAACCCTATAATAAATTGGATATTTACTTTTTTGTGTGGTATATGCTAAAGCAGGATCTGCCACGCTTTTTTGCTACTAAATGCATTTTTGTTATTAGGTCCATACATATCACGCGCATATGGAGTATGTTTCAAACAATCAATAACTAGTCCCGATCTCCCTGAGAGCGATGCTCTCTCGACTCAGTTCGTCGCCCTGATCAATAATATATATTCTTTATGGGGTTTGTCACGCCTGTTTCTGCTTGCTATATATATTTTAACATTACCATTATACATTGATTTCCCATGTTCAATGTGTTTAGGGTATACAAATTATAAACTTTTCAATTTCATGCACAGAACGAGAATGTTTGAAGAGGGCATTAATCTTCGTCATAACTTTTTTATAACGTTGATTTGGAATTCCGAAGTGGAGTGAATTGTAAATGAATAAATAACTTTTGATTATTTAAAGGCTTATCGGTTTTGCATTTTAATTTGCATAAATGAAATGTTCATTCAACAAATTATTCAGGCGGTAACAAAGACGTTATTGGTCACTTTTCCGTGAATTTCTAATCGGGTAAAATGAATATGCTATTGATGTAGCTGTAACTTTTATCAGTTTGACTGAATGGCTTCACACAATCTGAAAAGCATTTATTTTATTTGGCATCACATATAATTTAATTTAGCTAATAATTCAAAATTTGCCCAAAATCAAAATATCATCATATGGCTATTATTACTATATATTTCCGTAATTAGAAAACAGGACGCTGGAACGCTATGCACGTCCGCATTGCGTGGGAAATTTACTATCACCAAAATAAGCAGAATTCAGAAAAACCCATGCTAGCGGGAGGTTCTACTCTTGGCAGCACTTGTACCAACGGTAACACAGGTACTTCTAGTGTACCAAATAACACAACAGGAAATATCAGCGCTGCGTTACCCACCAGTGGAACCGTGGTTGGGGCAATTGGATCTGCAACATCAGTCAATATAAAACCATCGCCGTCATTGACCATGAGTTCAGCATCGCCGCAGCTTTTACATCGGTCGACTGAACTTACGACTGCTGCGACGTATGCCAGATCCCCATTTGAAACTTCACCACTAGCAGCAAGTTTTATTGGAGCACCACCTAGTCATATCGGTAAGATTTAAACCCAAAAAATTTATTTAGCGATTCTTTTATTTATATAAAATTTACAGGTACAGCTGTTTCCCAATTTAGTCGGTACGTAGGATCATTTGGATTTGCCGGCCTATCACATTTTGGACGAGATATTACATTGAGTGGACATTTGGATACGTGGAGGTTAGTTATTTTTTCTATTTAAGGCGTGAAAATTCAAATTATAAGGTGATCTACGCATGATCTACATATGCGATTGAATATGACATCTTTTTGTTAAAATACAGACATCAAAATTAACTACATCTGCATCGAAAATTCAATTCGATAGTCTTTATTAAATACAAGATATTTTTTTAGAGATAAGATAGATATTAGAACAGTTTGAACAGTTATTTCTTTACAAAAAAATCCATCTGCGGATGCTATAGTATATATAGTGACCAACTACCTCTTTTAAGTTCTGAGATCACCTTGTTAATGCACCAACACAGCTCAATCAAGTATATGTATATGTATAGTCTATAAGGTCTGCCTCGCTTGCTTTTTCCTGTTACTATTATCTCCTTGTTTCCCATTAAATAAATATATTTTTCCTGTGGAAATAACGTCTGCTCATAGTTCTGCGATCTATTACAGTTAGTTTTAATGGTTATATCTGATCACCGAACACTCCAATTTGAGAGATTGCTTAACTGCAAGATCCCCTAGACTCCTCCAAGAACTGGTATTCCAATAATTCTTCACTTCTCTTTTGGATACACAAGAAATAACACAACTTATAACTATGCGCTCTACTAACTGCGCAGCAACTGCTGTTCGGCTATATTATAGCAATTTATTTGTTGAAGAATTCATCGTTTCAGAACTTGTTTCAATTTCAAATTTATGTATTTGCCAAATAACAAATTTTTAGTATATTCAATTTTGTTTTGCTTTTAAATTGGGGGTAATGAAAGTGTATTCCAAAAAAACCTAAAAGTAAACAAGTAAGAACGTTGCAGTCGGGCGTTACCAACTGCGGAATACTACTTCACAATCCGGCTCTTGCATCTAAAATTTTCTATGCGTACAGACAAAAGGGCGCCTTCTAGCATATTCTAGGAATTGCAATTGATTTGTGGAAGCAGGGGTGCCCATGGTTAAGGCAAGGCAAGTCGTGTTAGATAGCGTGGGCTCAAGACTCGATCACATTTTCTTTTTTTATAAATTCGATATTTTATTGGGAAGGCGAGCTTGAATGAACAGAACTTAATATTTTTCTTTTTCTTAGCCGAAAATTGTCATAAGTTTAAATTTGTTTCTTCTTAAATAGCTCTCAAATGCTTATACGTACATACATATATAAATATGCATGTACATATATATATATATATATACAAAAGTCTGCATACACAATTTCAACCAATTTCATCCTTTCTCATGCACATATAAATTTCTTAGTTGGCCGCTACAAATGTCGATTCGCCACGCCTCTACTGGGCGTAGATTGTCGTGCTTCGAACACCGCAGAAAACTTTCAATTGTCTTTCATTTTTTTTAAGATTTTATATTTTGAAAATTCCATAAAAATGATTTCTTCGGTGTTATCAATGTTTATTAAGCCTATTTATATATCACGCATCTAAATGTCGCAATTTGACACTACAAATGGCGATTGCCACGCCCCTAGTAGCCACCTCATTTTTATGTCGATTCTTAAAACGAGCTAATGATAACCTAACTGCAGAATTTGAATGCTTAAACTCAAAAAATGTGAAAATTGCAGGGTATTTTTTTTATATTCCACGCCCCTCAAGAGGCGTAACAATTATTTTTGGGTCACCGATAGAAGAGACTACCAGTAACTGAACTATCCAAATTTGAAGTTTCTAGCTCTTAAACTGTAGGATATATAATGTTTTGCGGCTTGCCACGCCCCCTGTTGGCGGAGATATATCCACTATATCTTTTTGGTTTCAGGTGGTCAGCTCGAGTATATATACCAAATTTCAGGTCTCTAGCATCAATAGTGGCCAAAATAAAGCAGAATTTGAAAAATCACTATATCTTCAGATCCAATTTGACACGCCAATTCATAAATATGTTAATTTTACAAAATAGATAGGGTATAATGGTTTTGTGATAACTATGTAACAGGCAGAAGGAAACATCGCAGACCCCATAAAGTATATATATTCTTTATCAGGACGATGAGCAGAGTCGATATAGCCCTGTCCGTCTAGGTCTAAAGGTATTCAAATTACGCTGAATAAACAAAATCTATTGATCGATTATTCTCGATAAAAAAGAAATCGGATGATAAATATGATAAACAAATATGATAAACTTGTACTGCATATGGTATACATGAATATGTATGCAAAATTTCGAGTCTCTAGCTCTTATATCTTCCTGACGGACTAACGGATGGACAGACGGAGAGGGCTACATCGATTCAGCTCGTCGTCTGCGATGCTTCCTTCTGCCTATTGCATACTTCTCACAAAACCATTATACCCTGATTTCCCATTTTTAATGGGATCAGGGTATAAAAATGGGAAAAGCTACTATGTTAAGCTTATTGGAACTTGAAAAATTAGACTTCTTCCACTCACAAGGACTGTCTAAGAGAAATATTGTCAAAAGGATACTGTCCGTCTGTCCGTCCGTCCGTCCGTCCGAATGAACGCCGAGATCTCAGAAGATATAAGAGCTAGAGACTTGGAATTTTGTATGCATACTCTTGTATACCATACGCAGTACAAGTTTTTCATCTTTTCTCGATAGCTCGTTCGATTACTTTTTTATCGAGAATAATCAATTAATTTATATTGTTTATTCAGCGTAATTTTTATACCCTGATCCCATTAAAAATTGGAAATCAGGGTATAATGGTTTTGTGAAAAGTATGCAACAGGCAGAAGGAGGCGTGGCAGACCCCATAAAGTATATATATTCTTGATCAGGACGATAAGCTGAGTCGATATAGCCCTGTCCGTCTGTCCGTCCGTATGAACGCCTAGATCTAAGAAGATATAAGAGCTAGTGTCTTCAAATTTTGTATGCATACTCGTGTATACCATACGCAGTACTCGTCCGATTACTTTTATCGAGAATAATCGATAAATTGATATTGTTTATTCAGCGTAATTTTGATAATTTAAGACCTAGAGACTTCAGATTCAGTGTGTACATACATTTGATCAATACGCAAATTTTGTCATTTACAGATTTTGAATACCACGCCCCCTTCGCCCCCAATTTGCAAAAAACCTATTTTAAGTACTAGAGACTTGTGCTTTAAAATGTACACACATTTGCACATTGTGATCACGTTTTGAAAGTTTCATGAAGATAGTCCTACTACAAGAGAAATTATTCACTGCGCAGTTAACAGGGCGCGTGCTTATGCGTACGTGAATATCTGTTCCTTGTAGGGATCGGGGTATCTCCTAGTGGAACAATCTCGACTAGAGCTCTCTTACTTGTTTCTTTTAATATCACTTGAATTTTAGTTATTTGCTAATATTTAGTTATTACATAACCAATATAGTTGCACTTATTAAGAAAAGACGTATAAAATTGATGTGCGGGTAATTCATTGACCAACCGAAAAGCCATTTGATTGCAAAGAAATGTCTACAATCTTTTGAATGCACAGTTATCTCTTCGAATATAAACAAACTATAAACGATGTTCTCCTTAAGATTCAACGATAAAAACAAAAAGAAAATAAAATTTGTTTTTCGAACTAGACTCTATCTTTGATAAAAAACATATTATTGGCTAATAAATAAATAAACCGTTTTCGTACAAAAACAAAAATGGATGCGTCTAACCTAAGGCCATATATATGCCTACTAATATTGATTATTTTAACTTGTTATTTAAAATATTATTTCAGAACTAGTTCAGTACCACGCTCAATGCCATATCATCCTGCAGCTACCGCTGGACCTACTGTTTGGCCCATCAAATCTGATCTTATTGAGAACGCACGTCGTGAAGCCGAAGAACGAGATCGAGAGCGGGAGATACGTGAACGAGAGCAGCGGGAACGCGATCGTCAACGAAGGGAGCGTGAAGAGCGTGAACGTAAAGAAAAAGAGGATAAACTAAAACGTGAACAACAGGAGCGTGAAAGAGAACGCGAACGGGAACGAGAACGGGAACGCGAACGCAAAGAGCGCGAGCGACGTGAAATAGAACGTCGAGAAGTTGAGCGCGAACGTATGCTACAGCAACAACGAATTAACGAGAGCAACAAACAAGCAATAGTTGGCTCTTCATCCACACCTCGAGATCGGTCACCTCACCGTATTATTGGTGAGCTGAATACAGAAATACGAATTAAAGAAGAGCATTCCCGAACGAAAGAGGAGCAAGACGCTCTGCTGATGCGTGCATCAGCAGCTGCGAGTGTCGGAGATCCACGATATCATCCTCCATCGTTAGTGTCTGTTCAACCAAATGCAGCAGTGGCTGCAGCACATCACCATGCAAATTTCTTAGTAACGGGTCGACATGGATTACCGCCACCAACATCACATATTTCTCGTAATATGATGCCACCTTCAATTGGTATCAGTGGACCATTAACACATTTTGGTCCACCTGGACCGAGCCCGTGGGGTATTGATCCATATCGTGATCCCTATGCACCTATTCTGCGATACAATCCCCTGATGGAAGCAGCTTTTCGCCATGAAGCAGAAGAGCGGCAGAAAGCCCTAAGCATGTACGCAGCCCAATCGGCGGCTCATCTGCGAGGTAAGGAACCGAGCCCCATACCGCCACCGTCGGTAGGTCATTTAGGTCCTTCTGCTACACATCTTCGAATGCAGTCATCGGGAGTAAATATTATTGCTTCATCAGGTGCCCCACCGTCTTCGCAAAATTCACAAACACAATTGACTACAATTGGAATTGGAAAGGGGACGCAACCATCTTCTATGAATTTAGCAGTACAACATATGATAAGTGATCCTTTGATACATTCAACCACTACATCTAAAAAAGATACTGAACACAGTATAGGTATAGCGGTCAGTTCGTCTGGAACAAATGTAAGCCACAATAATGTACCAGGAAGCATGATAGGTATACCACCCGCGTCGCCAGTAACGCCAAGTCGATGATAACTTTGAAAATTATAAGAGTTATTTCAAATATTATTAATTTTGAAAATTTCAACCAATTCCAACACAATTTTAATAAATGATTGTATTTATTTACCGTACCTTTTACACCCTTAACCTGAGAATATCAAGATAGTGAACGCAACGCTTTTGTAATATGAAAAATGAAACTCAATATTTATTAACTTATTTTTATTGTGACGCGATACAACTTTTTCAATAAAACGATAGGTTACAAATTTTATATGCTACACAAGAAGAGGTATAAGAGGAAGGTACATTTATTCTTTTCTTGACTTTCAAACAACCAGCGCTTTTAGTTTTCGCAAGTTGCTTCCCATTAATGTCTACCCACAATGACAAATTGCACATACTTACTCGCATATATAAAAATTACTTTAAGCTTATATTAGTTTAAATTCGATTTTTAAGTTTGCATATGTTGCTAAGTATATTTGTAATATTTATATTATATGAAATTAAAGTTACTCATTAACTTGACACCAATATACTCAAATGTACATATATACACATGCAAACATCTAGTACTATTAATTATGTTAGTAATTCATTAATTCACTAGCTGTAAACTATAATTTAGCAACTGGTGGTATCAGACTATACCATTCCAATCGTGCGTTATCTTTTTCCAGATGAAATTTCATGTATGCCGGTAATGTATATATCTTTGAACAAAATGTTAATGGAAACCTTGCTATTAACTGAGATAGAGTGATTTGATTTTCCACATAAAGACGTAGCAGATTCGTACAATATATGTTATGCTTAATAACTTTTCAAATACATATAATCTAATTTATTAAATGTAAATCAAACTTTTAAAATATTTTGAAAATTGCCAAAACGAAAATAACTTATTCTCTTAAATAAGTAAAATATAAGGCGTGGCTTTGAATTACATTATCCATAAGATGAATAGATAGAAAGTTCAAAATCATTGTATAAACCGTACAAAAAATTAATAAAAATAATTGTTTAACTGATTTTGAAAATTTTATCATGGTACATTTAAATTTAAAGGGATGCAGTGGGATTTTAGTATTACTAGTTTTAGAAATATGTACAAGATTAGCCATTTTATAGCATATGTAAATGAGTAATTGGTTGTCTATTTAATTAACTCTTAATGTTGCTTTTATGAACGACTTTTCCTGTTTCTCTCAAGATTGTTGAACCTCTATCTTCCTTAACAACTTTCTTTCTAATTAATCATGCCGATAGTTTCGATCCTAATCTGCTATTGCATTTTACGAATATTTCTTGCCCTGTTACGTAGGTCAGTATGTCTTAACGTTTCTTTTTGTGATCTTCTAGATCTTAAAACTGCTTTCGTTTGATTTTGTCTGTAGTGCTTTTTTCGTATTGTTCAGGGACAGTAGTAATATTTCGTCCGAAAAACACGTCGTTACTGAATGGATTTAGTAGTTATACTCATTAATAGCTCTGTCCAACAATTCTTCAAATGTCTGATATTCCTGTTTTGTTTTAATACACCTTATGATCTCAGACAAAGTAGAGCGGGATCTCTCGACTTGTCCATTGACAGAAGTCTTGTAAGGTGGTGTCTGAAAAATTTCTACGTTTAGTTGGTCTTGTCACATAAACGTTATAGTTTCGTTATTGGGGGATTTTTCATTATCCATTACAACAATCTTGGGGACTCCATAGTACAATAGAATATCTTGTAATGGTTTTTTAAATTTAATAATATGTTTAATATTGCGGAAATAATTTGGATATAGATTTTGAATTTGTCCCATTATGTCTTCTGTAGTAAAGATACCATTGATGGCGAATGGATTGAGGTATTTCGCAAGTAAATATCGAATATCTTCTGGTATAATTGGGCTGTGTAATTATATGTTTATGGAATGATGGGAACGAGTGACTGAGCTTGTAGTCTATGTTCTGTGATTTGAGTATCAATATTTGAATTTTAAAGGCGTTAATGGAGACTTCGATACTGGGAATGAGGTATTCTGCTGAACTTTCTGAGCTGTATTGTGTAGATGTGGAATTGATTTGGCTGATTCTGGATAATGCGTCGGCAACAATGTTGTTTATCCATGGCTTATAAAGAAGCTCATAATGGCATTCTTCCAGATATGATTTCCATCTTTTAATTCTAGCGTTTCCATTCCAACTACTAAGTGAATAAGTTAATGGTTGATGATCTGTAAATATTTTCACCTTAGATTTACCGTAAATGTAATTTTTTAAGGCTTTCAGAGCCCAAACTATAGCTATCATTTGTTTTTCATTTTCATAGCATAGTTTTCTTCTTTCTTCGAAAGAGTTGACAGAAATGAGATAGGTCTATTGTCTTGGGATAATACAGCACCTATAACATAATTTGAGGCATCTGTAGTTAGATGAAATTCTACAACTACATCTTTGGATGCCAGTACATTTTTTATTTTGTTAGTGGCTTCTAATGATGCTTCATCAAGTCTTATTAGTTTTTCTGAGGACCCTTTTTTGAACACGCATCTATTCTCCCCTCTTACAAGAGAGCTAAGTGGTTTTGCCACTTAGCGTCCTCCTATAATATCCAGTTAATCCTGAAAATGTCCGTAGGTCTTTTAAATTTTTTGGCTGTGGGTAATTGACTATTGCCATTACTTTGGATGGGTTTGTTTCAATGCCTTTATCTGATATGACAAAGCCAAGGAACTCAACCTTTTTTTTAAATAATTCGCATTTATCTAACTGACATTCTAAAAATTATATCAAGATTTTTTCTATGCGATTCATACATGTAGCAAGGGACTATAAGTGTGTGTATGCATGGTCGTCGCGAAGAATGATCTCTATGCGCACCACCGCTTTCATATCCTTTCCACAAATAATAATGAAAACGCTTACATATTACATGAGCATGGTAGCCCTTTGAAGAGTTCAATAGTCTATAAGCCCCAAGAATAAAGCTTCGTACACAGGCAGATAAATGTTCATACATGTTTCCAGAGACTGCAAGGGTGTGTGTGCATGCCCGTTGCGAAATCATATTCTGTATGCGCATTAACGCTTTCATACCCTTCCCACAAATAATCATCGAAACGCTAATATTTTGTGTGCATGAGCGTGGCATTCGCCTTTAAGATTTCGGTATACTCTTCACTCAAAAGGAAAGAGCTGGGATCGTCGCGAAAAATTTAAATTTTTGTGCGCTGCTGAGTTCGATGATTTGAGAGACCATAGAGAGAGAAGAAGGAGATAGAGTGAGAGAGAGAGAGAGAGAGAGAGAGTAGGGCAAATAGCACATAAAAATGCTTCATATAAAAAGGGACCATTCGACTTTAGCGCTCGCAGCGCACTGATTTCGTCGTTCGAACTTTTCATTGCCCGAGCCAGTAGATACCAAGCCGAGCAAATACGAAGTTGGATGGTACCTACTAGACAGATTTTCGTCGTTGAAAACGTTTGTTCTACATGGCTAGTCTATGTGTTGTATGGTTAGTGGCTCAATAAACAAAATCAATTTATCGATTATTTTCGATAAAAATTAAATTGGATGAGTTGTCGAAAAAATATGATAAATTTGTATTGTGTATGCTATACACGAGTATGCATTTGAAGTCTCTAGCTCTTATATCTTCTGGTATCTAGGCGTTCATACGGACGGACGGACAGACGGACAGGGCTATATCGATTCAGCTCGTCGCCCTGATCAAGAATATATATACTTTATAGGGTCTGCCACGCCTCCTTCTGCCTGTTATATACTTTTCACAAAACCATTATACCCTGATTTCCCATATTTAATGGGATCAGGGTATAAAAATCAGTTGCATTCACTCTAACAGCTGTTGGTAGTGCTCAAAATTTCAGCGGGCAATCAGCTGCCCATTAACTTTGGTGAGTTGCCAAATCATAGTAAGGTCCGCAACCTAAGTTCTGCAGTAAAGTTGCATTTTTTTAAAGTAGTCCATACTTTTGGGCTCTCAACAAAGTCAAGTTGCGTTCTAAGTTTTTCTGGTCACTAAGCGACCAGAATAAACTAAAAAATTATATAAGTTAAAACTGTCCACAACAGGCTCCACGCCTTGGTGGAAGTGAGCAACAATGGAGGCCATTATGGAGCACGAGCTGCAAGCCCCGTTTTTCGTTGCAGCGATTACCGCAGCAACCACTGAAGGCCTTTCCGCAGCCGTCGTCATTTAACCAGTCTCCAGTGGCTGAGGCCCAGGCACCTAATTCACTCAAAGAGGGGGTCAGCGGCATAGAAATGCATTAATAAGAGAGGAGCTGGCTAGGCTGGTGAATCTCCAATTTAGTGGGAAGCCGGAGCATAGCGCTGAGGCCCTTCACGAAACTGTCCAAAATTAGAATAGGATGGGTAGTATACAGTAAAATGCATACAGTAAATGCAGTTTCAAATTCCTCGATTTTATTGCAGCTAACTGCGGTAGCGACTGTGACTTAAAAGGTACCTTTTTTAGGTGTGAAGAGATGGGTCACAGTGGAAAAGCATGCACCAAGCCTCCAAAGCAGATGGACCAACGGTGCTTGATGAGCTCGCCGTTGATGCTAGGGGCCGGAATGCCATTATAGCAGGAGATTTCACCTCATGGGCGTTGGAATGAGGTAGCCACACAACAAATGCCAGAGGCCGTATTCTACTGGAGATCTTCGCGACATTGGATGTTTCACTGCTCAACGCTGGTCAAGAGCTCACCTTCAGTCGTGATAGATACTGAACTCTAATTGACATTACTTTTGCCACTTCATCCCTTTTCGGGAAGCAACGTGGAGCCATTGCGATGGCAGCGACCATTCACAATATATGAGAAAAGGCCATTCAGTCGCTGGGCACAGTTGGCAATGCTGAGACCAGAGCATTCCAAATGGTAGCCCAAATACAGAGTGCCTGCACCAGCATCATGCAATGCCGCAAGCAGTTCATGCGACAACAGCCGCCTACGTACATATTGGTGAAATGCACAACGTGGTGATTTTCGACGCAAATGTATCCAGGTGAGAATAACCTACCTACAGGCTCGCGGTAGATCTACGTATTTATAAAAACAATTAGCTTACCAGTGTAGCATGTCCAATATGTTGAATAAATACTGTAACACTTTATTGCAAGTTGTAGCAATAAATATCAAAAGCAATAAACAACAAACGCTCTTCCAGTGCATGTGTAATCTGAATGTCCATCTGAATGCGGGTGAACAGTCTATGCGTAGTGTCAGCATGTTTGACTCAACGGCGCATATGGCCTACATTAGACATGCAACGCTTCCTCTCTTTTATGTGTAATATTATATAGGAAATAGTATATAAAACAGACGCTCCGCTGTTGGTGTTGTTAGAGTTTAAGACATTTTTCTGAATAAAGAATTAATTCTAAACCTAACTTTACAACGGAGCTGACGCTCCGCGCTTTTCATTTTTAGACTAGATGACTAGAATACCATTCGGGCAAGCAAAACAAAATGCCTTTGGGGCATGGCATTTAAGATAGTGATTAAAAGCCTATATACAGGCAAACAGGTGCAGCTTACGGATCGTTTGGAGCTTAAATCTATTGTGGAAACGCTTTTTGCAGAAAGACAAAGCTACATTCATGATTCCGAATCCGTGTCTGCTAATCAGGATCAATGAGCACTCCCATTGTTTTAGCTAAGGACGAAGAAATCTTAGTACCTCTTAAAAGTCTTAGAACTAACTCACAAGACAAGATTATGTCTACCGCCAAAATTGATAGTGGGGCTGATCTTGTTTGATTTGCTTGGAAAAACAGATAAACTTTCTAAAATGTATAGTGCTGTGAGGGCGTAATTTTTAAAACTGAAGAAGATTTCTAATCAGTTATCCAGTGACATGGCTGTTCATGAAGAAATATTAAATCAGTATAGCTTTGAAAGTCCTCCTCCTCAATCGGAGACTCCTTTGTTGTTGGTACCTCCTTTCGTAATAACATCGTCACCTAATTCGCTCGTTCCTTCCTCACCTTGTGCTTCTGTACTGTCATCGGCTATTAATTCTCTTTTTATTTCTATTCCTAAACTTATCTTCGTTTCGTCTGGTACCTCAGGGTAGCCTTTTGGGACCATTACATTTTTTCACATTTTAAAAATGAGCTTCCTAGCTGTATATCTTATTCCACTATATTTATCTATGCGGATGACGTAAAACCTTGCCTTCCGTACTTACCTTAATACATTTCAACTTTGGTGTGTGGCGAACCAGTTGCACCTAAATTGCTCAAACTGTATGACAATCACCTTAAGTCATACCGATCCTTATATTGTTGACTATAAAAGTAGTAACATTTTGTTACTAAGCATTTATTAATTTTACTTGTACTTGTATGATGGGACTTAGATTATTGCTCAGTTGTATGGTCTCCGCAACGTAAACTGTACCAGGATCATATAGAATCGGTCCAAAAAAAGTTTCTTCTCTTTGCCTTAAGAGATCTTAACTGGGTCAGTAATTTACGATTACCGTCTTACCATCGTAGGCTTCAGCTCATTGATTTTCCATCATTAATCAATCACAGAACATTTTTAAAAATATTTTTTCTGGATAAATTGATTAACGGTAAAATTGATTCGTTCTCTTTGTTGAAAGCGTCTTAGTTTTTCGGTTCCCTACCGAATAACTAGACACTATCGTCCGCTTCATTTACCTTATTGCAGTACGGATTATTCTTTGCATAGTGCGTTTCATGTTTTATGTGTCAATTTTAACAAATATTTTCACGTTATTTCCACAGCGCTTTCTCTTCATAATATAAAATCTCTGCTTCTAGCTTACCTTAGGGAAATCATTCGCAGTGCCCAGGCATAAGCATTAATATACTTTACGTTGCCAATGTTGCAATGACTTCGCTACCCTATTCTATATTGTATTTTAGCTCTTCTTTTTCTGCTGCCAATACAAAGATCGGCAGCGTCACCATCGCCTCAAAGAGGGCGATAAAGTATCTTGCATAATATGTGCATAAAAAGCCTGCTGATACTTGTAGAACTCTCTCAAGAAGCATACTTAACACGCAGAGTCAGCTGAGCTTTCAGGACGCTATCCGATGACGCCAAGCCTGTCATAGCCAGCATGGTGCCACTGGAGGACTTGGGCGCTAAAGCCATGGAGCGGAATACAGGTATAATAGCTCAAACATGTAAGAAGACTGCTCGACGAGGAGATACCTTGATCCCTACAAGGCGCTGATATTCACGCACGTACATATAAGCATGCGCTCTGCAAACTGCGCAGTAAGCAGCGACTGCGCTTGGGTTGCGCTACAGTGTGGTCAATACCATGAGAATTTTATTGCTGAGCAATTTCTTTTGTAGTGGGACTATCTACATAAAACTTTTAGAACGGGATTATAATGTGCAAACGTGTATACATTCTAAAGCACAAGTCTCTAGTAGTTAAAACACGTATTGATCAGATGTATGTAGACACCAAATCTGCGGTCTCTAGGTCTTAAAGTATCAAAATTACGCAGAATAAACAAAATAAATTTATCGATTATTCTCGATAAAAACGTCAGTAACCATATTTTCGGTGGTCGGAAACAAGTTTTAGGGAAAAGCTCAACTAGCCGATCCAAGAACTGACAATTCACACTGAATTACATTAACTACGTCCAATTTAACACAGTCATGCACCGTGTTAATTAAGCTCTGAAAATCGGTGAAAACTATAAAATGTCTTATTTTCTTGTCAAACAAAATTATAGTTCTCTTGGAGGGTGAATTTCCCTGTCCGAGAATTATATGGTTGACGTAGCAGTTGTCTGGTCTGATAACGGATTCTATAGTATTTGAATAAGATCTCTCGCTATGAATTGTTGCCATGTCCGAACTGTTATCTTCTACAATTTAAATATTTCTTAACGTTTTAATAACCCACATAATAGCAAGCAACTCTCTCTCGTTGGTCGCATAATTCTCTTCGGCTTTTTATAGAGTTCTTGAAATCATTGTGACAGGACAGTCATCTTCAGACAAGACTGAACCCAACGCATTTGAAGAAGCGATGGTTGTAAACTCAAAAGGCTCACCAGTTTTTTAGTTTTTTAAACGCTTCTTCTTGGCTCTCATCGCCTGCAGTAACCGGACAATCCTAAGAAGGATCGTAGAGATCTTGGCGTGTATGGCTCCGGAATGACTTTGATTGCTTCAACTTTTTTTGGGACAAGTTTTAAATCCATTGCGACTAACTACAAACCCCAGATACTCAACTTCTTCAATACTCTCGTACTTGATGCATAATGGCTTGATAGTATCAACTCTACATATTTTAGGTACTCCTCCATTGTATTAGAAAAAGGATGAATGAATACACTTGACTATGTTGGTGTTTAGATACATACACTCATGGTCAAATTAATAGGTGTAAAATTTATTTTTTATTTAAAATGTAATTCCGACTATATTTTCTCATGTAACTAAAAAAAACCACTTGTATTCGAAAATAGACATATCTTAGAACTGTAACAATAAAAAAAAAGTTTAAAAAATAATAATGTTTAGTTTCATTTTGGCATATTCACAAAATACTCAAAATTTTGCTGGCCAAATTAATAGGTGTGTTTTAATAAAAAAAAAATATTGAAAGGTTTTTGAGTATGCAAAGGTACTATTTTTATTGAATATGATTAGATTGAAGCATAAAAATATTTATTTGCAACATTTTAATAAAAATAGATGGGTCATGGAGTTCACTGCAGTGCTGAAGAGAGAAATCTCGTTCTTAAGGTTCGTGAAGAGGGTAAAACTTATAAATGCATTGCATCACTTATGGGACGACCAGAAAACATCGTCACAAATGCCCCAAAATAAAAAAAAGTTAAAAAGAATCCAGATGTCCGTCGGAAAACTACCGTAACAGACGATTCCCGTATAGTCACCTTGGCTAAAACGGACCCTTTTAAGTCGTCGAGAGCTATTGGCAGCGAAATGGGCAATGTGGTATCAGCACGAACTATTTGTCGACGTTTATTAGGCTCGGATCTACCTAGGAGAGCTGTTCGCAGAGTTCCTCTACTGCGTGGATCAAAATTTTGAGATGAGCAAACATTTTGCTCAATCTCACAAGGCCTGGTGTGGCTTAGAGAGCGTAAATGGAGAAAAATTCTCTGGAGTGATGAAACGAAAACAAATTTTGTTGGGAATGACTCAAATAGACATGTTCGAAGACCAAAAGGCAAAGAATTGGATACTAGATATAAAAAGAAGACGGTTAAGCCCATGAGAAAATATAGTCGGAATTACATTTTAAATAAAAAATAAATTTTACACCTATTAATTTGACCATGAGTGTATGTATTCATCTTTATTCTTCTGAGCCCGGGTATTTATACTCAGGCTCATGCATATTTTCAACCCTTAAATCTAGTGTGTCTATTGTTGAGTTTGTAAGGCTCAGTATTGGTCTATCACATATTCTCATCTTATCGCTGAGTTTGTAAAGCTCCGCGTTATTCTATTTATAATTCGTATCCTATCGCTGAGTTTGTAAAGCTCAGCGCTCGTCTCTTACATCTTATCGTCGGGGTTGCAAGGATCATAATTCATCTGTATATTTTTAGAGTCCACACATTGGGCACTTACCTATTCCTATCGCACTACCTGTTAGCCGTTGAGTACGTATAAGGCAAGTATACGATCTTCGTATATTTTTATATTCATGCCTGAACAAAAGATAAAGGATTAAGGATAAAGAAAGCAACCGCTCTTTGAAACACACTGGGAGCATTTTTTAATACAAAAGGGAGGCGACAAAGGGAGTCGAATTTTCTACTGTTAACAGAAAAAAAATTGTTTTTTCTCAATCTCGCTGTGCAAGCTGCGTTGTGAAATTGGAACGCCCAGATTGGATATAATAACTTCTACTGGAGTACTGAATAGTTTGTATACCTTGATCCCATTAAAAATGAGAAATCAGGGTAAAATGGTTTTGTGAAAAGTATGTAACAGGCAGAAAGAAGCATCGCAGGCCCCATAAAGTATATATATTCTTGATAAGGGCGACGAGCTGAAGCGATATAGCCCTGTCCGTCTGTCCGTCCGTCCGTATGAACGCCTAGATCTCAGAAGATATAAGAGCTAGAGACTTGAAATTTTCTATGCATACTCTTGTATATCATACCACTAACTATACATGTTGTACACAGTACAAGTTTATCATATTTTTCGATAACTCGTCCGATTACTTTTTTATCGAGAATAATCGATCATATGAATTTGTTTATTCAGCGTAATTTTGATACTTTTAGACCTAAAGACTTCAGATTTTTTGTCTACATACATCTGATCAATACGCAGATTTTGAGTACCACGCCCCCTTCGCCCTTAATATGTAAATATGTACATGCATATGTACATATATATATTTAATTATATGCTTACGCACTTGCCTATTCAGTAGGTAAAGTGAGGGGCATCTATCCTATCAAATTTTTTTGGCTGCCGCCAGCAGAAGTAAATTCTTAAGAAGAATCCGCCGAATTCTAGGATCCAAATAAATTACAGAGAGAATGACTTCATTTGTTGTGAGCTTTTCCTCAAGATTCTCCAAGCTTTTAGCTAGATCCTCACTGTGAATGTTTCTAGCCATAGACTTGATCATTAATTTGGTTTCCAAGAAAAGCTTGTAGAAGTCCCCAATAAAAAAGTTGCTCGCTTTGCAACTTTTTAGTAGCTTCTGAAATCGGCTAGAACACAGACAACGGAATTTTAATGTTAGCCCATTGCTCCTTTGATAGCTGCATGTTTTCTGGCAAGTGATGTCGGATGAATTTCTCATATATGCATACACTTTTTAGCATTTCATAATTTGAACTCCATTTGGTGGGTGCATGTGCATTATAATTTAGTTCAATCTGTCCCTTTCACTCTTTTACACCTACACATTAGCTGCTGAATAAGTACAGGGCAAGGTCGTAAGCATATAATTAAATATATATATGTACATATACATGTACATATTTACATACATATTATTATCATCTGAAAGGTATTGATGCGTAGATCATATATATCGGCCTAGCTAGCTCCTTTACTTCAAACGATATATCAATTCGATTTTTATTTTCAATTTTTATAATAAAAGTTACGCCATAACTCTTATTTTTAATTTTTATTATAAAAATTGAAAATAAGAGTTATGATTTGATTTTTATATAAAAATTGATTTATAATAATTATTTTTTATTTTTATCATATAAATTATTTATAATAATTAAAAATAATTTTTTTTTATTACTCAAAAAATAATTCTTATTTTTTAAATTTTTCTATAAAAATTATAATCGTTACGGTCTCAAATTTTTCATTGACTCACTGTATTTTATAGTGTCCATCACATCTCCTTCTGACTTACATTTTCACTATTTTACCCTGAATTCAGTTTCAAACGCTTCATACAGTTTCAATTATAACCATACAAGCGACCAACGACAAATTTTAGGCTGTACAATTTGCACAGGCAGCAAGAGTTACGCACACAGGCATCTAAATGCTCATACATGTAGCAAGAGACTGCAAGTGTGTGTGTGCATGCCCGACGCGAAATTATATTCCTCAGAGCCTCACGTTTGCATACTTTTCCTACAAGACATCATGAAAATCCAAACATTTTACATGGCAAGCCCTTTACGGATTTCGGCATACTCAGAAGGGAACAAACGGGAAGAAATTTAAATTTTTATGACCTGATGCTTGCTTTTGCATTCACAGAGAGAGGGAGACAAAGTATAGGAAGAGAGAGAGCATAGAGGAAGGGAAAGAGAGCATGTAGGAAGAGAGAGAGAGAGAGAGTATGTAGGAAGAGAGAGAGAGCATGTAGGAAGAGAGAGAGAGAGAGAGAGAGAAAGAGAGAGCATGTAGGAAGAGAGAGAGAGAGAGAGAGAGAGAGAGAGAGAAAGAGGGAGAGAGAGAGAGAGAGCAAGGGAAAAATAGCTCATACTCATGCTTCTCATATGAGAATGAGTCCACTTCAATTGAGCGCTTGCAGCATTGCATTGCCCGAGCCAAGAAAATGCGAAGTTGAATTATACCAGTTACACACTTTTTCTGCGTTGTCTATGTGTTGTATGGTTAGTAAATCTACCAAGCGTCAAATGTTGTTAATATAGATATGCTGCAAAATAATTTGAAACTTTCAGTCATGGTAAAACCAGCAACCGACATGTTATGATTATAAGTTCTTCAAAACTGCGAAAATTTGAATTAGTTTCAACTTTTAATTCTATATATGTATACATAAATACTTACATATAGACCGTCATGGAGAAATATAATGTACACGGGGCAAATACACAAAATGCAGATTGCTCATTACATTTTAGGGTGGATGTTAATTTATTGCTCCAAATACCTTCGCGTCACATATATCTTTAATGATCATATATGCCTTCAACGCCGACATTCTAAGTTAACCTCAAGTTGTTAGCAGGATCCATATTTACTTAACACAATTAAATTTCTTGCGCATTGTTCATAATGCCGAGTCAACTGATCCAACATTAATAGTACATATGTATGGTATGTAAGCAAAATGTATTTTTGAATTTTTAATGTAATTTTAACATGAACATGTATTTTTCTCTTCGATATCTATTTGTTTATTGATAATACGCATTTAAGCATTTGGTTATTGATTTACTTTCTTTCTTGATGAATTCAGCTAATTACAGACATTAAAGTTATTTATTACTTTTGATTTTTGATTAAATTGTACATAAAAATCATAATAAAAGTACAATAATGTACGTATGCATATGTGATGTGGCAAATACATATGTATAAACACAAGGAAAATGTATTGCATTTATATACGTATATTTAAATTTATATATAAACATAAGTATGTATGTATAGGTTTTGAAATTAACATGGATTGATGACAATTCTAGTAATGCATTTATATAAACCAGGAAACATTCAAACTTTTTCGAAAGCATCGCATAGACAAAAATTAATGTATAAAACTTGACTGATCCTATGCACTTGTACTTCTTATTTTTGTTTTTAACCATATTGATTTTATTAACTTCTTATTTGGTATGCATACAAAAATTCCAAACAATGCCACTTTCCGCACTACATATCTCATATTAGAAAGTTGTCAATTATGGAAAACCCAATGATCCTTTAAAGGGACCATTTTTTCACAATATCTCATTTTCATGACATTGACCGAAATTTTGCTAATTGTCTGCTTGATACAAAAATCTTTAATATAAACTGTACTGATACAAGATCATAATTCTAAATAAACATATGTCTGTTGTTTGTGCATTCAGCATATACATGAATTATGAATTATGCATTTTTTATAATTCTTATGGGACTCGATCTTAACAGTTTAACAAAGCGTAGCATTGTGTATGTATTGAAGTGCAAGCTTTTCCATGCCAGCTTTATTCAATAAAAATAAATATAGTATCTAAAAAGTAGAAAATAAAGTGCTGTTTTATTTCGTTTTTAACTCTACTCATTGAGCTTTCTATATGTGAATGGCTTTTAGTTGACTTAATTGCATGCAGAAAGTTTACAATTTGGGCATAATTTAGAAGCTCATAATCAAACAATACGTAAACTACAAATCAACCTTCAAACCTTTACACTTGAGGTAAGGCTAAGAAAAATTCTCAAATACATTTACACCGTAACAATTGAAAAAGTTAATCTGCCCGTTATGAAGTCTGACAATTCATACACGTTGTTGCTACAGTGACTGTTGTACTTTAACGATCGTTAATTCTGTTAGTCTATATGTTAAGATTTCGTTAAACATTTATAAATTTTTTTAGGTTTAAAGTTAAATTTTCCATTTATTGTTGTAGCTTACATGGCCGTCAATTAATTATGTAAATAGTTTTTGTTTTACTAATATGTATGTTATTTAAATCATTCTTATTTTGTTTGTATATAAATTAAGGACTTAAACGTTATAAGAAAAATGTTTTATAAAGTGTATTGTTTACCGATGCTTCATTTCTTTATTACACACACACACACACACACACACACACACACACACACACACACACACACGCACATTCTATATATATATATATATATATATATATATATATATATATATATATATATATATATATATATATATATATATATATATATATATATATATGTCTGTGATTTTCTTTTATAAATGCTTCAATTTCATTTGACTTTGCTTCATTAAGACCAACTTCTGTTGTTTTATAGTCATGTAAGGATTTTTTTTCTGTTGCCTGATAAATGAAACTGACGTGCCATCTATTATTGTACACATATGTACGGATTTTACAGTTAAATTACTATAATGATCGTACTTCTGCTATCATAGTAAAGATAGTGCACTCCCAATTATTTTTTTTTTTTTACTGTTTAGCGAACGTTTCCGCCCGTATATGACCTTTAGACCACTTCAATTGATTTTACGTTGTTTAAACTGTAGCTTCGACCGGAATTCTGACCATACAACGACTATCAGCTACAGCTCATCATAGGATCTGCTTAGAATTTTTTTTCATTTACACTAATAATATATTTGTATGTGTGTATGTCTAGTTGTATGTTTTTGTGTATGTCTGTGTTTGGTTTGTATAAGTATAATAAGTATATAGCAATATAAATAATTTGTATATAAAGTTCTTGTTTTTGCTATGGTCTACGTCGCAGTCAACGTCCTACCCCATCCTTATTATCTCGGTTGCCTACTCGCAGCGTGAAGCACTTTCGCCTAATAACAGTAACATTTAACCGTTGACAGCATAGCACAAAATTGTTATTGGTGCGGAATATTTAGTCAAATTCACCTGAATTTAAAAGGATGTTTTTTTTTTTCTTTTTTTGCTGTTGTTATTGTCGGTGTTGCTAAACACGGACTGCTTGCAACCACCGCTACGTTGACCCTTTCCCACCCATTCATTCGCATTGTGTACAACATTTAGTTCCACACGCGTAAGAACGAGTCCCACGATCCTGTTGCAACTGCCATACCATTTTCAGTGACTCCCAAACATGAAACACGATTATCATGGCCGGCTAGAATGCCTGAGCGCTCTGCTTTCATTGTGTCCCATACATTACAATTAAAATCATCATATCCCGCTAATAACAAACGGCCGCTTTTTGAGAACGCAACGGAGGTAATACCACAAATTATGTTATCATGCGAATACATTGCCAATTCTTGATCTGCACGTATATCAAAAAGCCGACAGGTTGCGTCGTCAGATCCTGTCGCGAAGGCTTGTCCATTTGGAAAGAAGGTGACTGCATTGATATCAGACTCATGCCCAGGGAACGTTTGCTTACAAACGCCTTCTCTTATATCCCACAACTTTGCAGACGCATCACATGCACCCGACACAAATGTTTTGCATTGCGGTGCCAGGGAAAGAGCCATCACGTCACCCGTATGGCCCAGAAATGAAGTAACCTGTAAACCGGTTTCGATATCCCATAGGCCACATGACATATCACCTGAACTTGTCACAATTTGATTATCGTCCAGAAATCGGCAGCATGATAGATAACCGCCATGGCCTGGTAGCTCACGGGACACACGTACGTTTCCTTCGCGTGTCTTTAAGTTATAGATTGAACACATGTTGTCGAGACCACCACAAGCAACGTAACTTCCTGATGGAGCGTATGCACAGGTCATCACCCACGAAGAACGCAGTGGTATAGCATGTACTTTATTCGTAGTGTGCGAGTCCCACACGATTAGTTTCCCATCTTGTGAGGCTGATACAAGGTTTCTGGAGTCATTACCCCAATGCATAGCATAAATTTTAGCTAGATGACCGCGCAGTGTACGTCGGGTGCGCATTTGTATACGTCCGATAGGTTCTAGCAAAGCGGCAGCCTGCAACAGAGACGTATCGCACGCAGCCTTCCGTGCATCTCGAATCGCATTCTTTAATGACTCAGCTTCCTGTCTTAGACTATCTAGTTCATTCATAATGTATTTTTGATAGTTACGTTCTTTTCTTAAGTGTTTTTCTCTTTCGTACACGTTATGGTACAAAACTTTCTTAACAAAACTTTGGAATGCGGCCTGAAGAACTTCCGGTATTTAGGGCTCCAAATCTAAATATGTACATATATTAGTATATATAATTTTGTGTATATATAAATTACTTACGTTTCTAAATATCTGAATTTCTCTTCCGTGCTTGTTGATATATATATATATATATATATATATATATATATATTTTTTTTTTTTTTTTTTTTTTTTTGCCTAACAACTTTTTAGAAGTCTATATACAATGCTAAGGCAGCTGGACATTCGCTGTCAATATGATTATTTCCAAATGAAGATGATTTTCTGTCAAATTCCAAAGCTTCGATTTTTCTCGCAATTTTTATTGTACACTGTTAATTCGAGTTTTCCTGCTGGTTAAACTTAGATAAATGTATTTTTGTTAGAGCATTTTCATTAGACGGCTATGTTGAATTGATGTATTTGCAAAGTATGATATTTTAGATATTCAACTGTGTATTTGAGAGCGTGATTAAAGAGTCTTTAAACGGTGGTAATTATATCAGATTTTGCGAACCGATTGAAAAATCTTTATGACGTATGCCGATTGCTTTCCTTTTGGGCAACCTTCTAAATTCTTTATTTTTGTCCTTTATAAGTCATTAAGATTTTGATAAGTGAATTTGAAATCGGTGATGAATTGAACTCACTAAGTTCATTTTTTTTTTTTTGTCTAAGCGCCCTTTATCTTTTTATTGTCTCATCTCTTATATAGGTTGACACTCATGAAATAAAAAAATAAATAAAAAGCAATATATTAAACTGTTCCCAGTAAAATATTTTTTATTTCTGTTCGCCACTGGTTCGGTCCGCCTGTTTTCACCCGTGCCGTCGCTTGATTTTTGTTTTTTATTTTTTAAATTTATTTTATTTAACTATTTATTTTAATTTTATTTTTTTTTTTTTTTTGTACACCTAAATTGTAATTTTTCACCACCACTGCCATTAAAAACCAAAGTAATTGGAGAAAGCAGTACAGCCAGTGTTTCATAGTGCAGAGTGTTGGTATGTACGACAAGAAAAGCAGGTTTAAATGTAACCAGTGTCGGTGCGACAAGCATAGTTAAATGTAAGTGAGCATTTGTCCCATTCACACCAACGGCAATTTGTATTTCATGAAATTCATAAAGCGAGAAAGAAATACAGAAAGAAAATCAATTTTAAATACTACAATTTTGGGGTAAAAATATTAATGTAAAAATCATAATATAATTTAAAAATCATATACATGATAAAAAGTAATCAATACAAATGTCCCTAACATAAAAAGCGAAATATATTCTCAATACTCATTAATACTCAACAATTCTGTACCATTCTATGGAATTTATATATATATTTATATATATATAATATTGGGGCATTAAAATGGATATATATATATATATATATATATATATATATATATATATATATATATATATGTTGAAATGTAGTCATATATTTACATATATACACTTAAGTTTAAGTTTTATCTACATATTAAAATGAATTGGTTTGTTATTTTGGCTGGCAATAAATTTTTGAACAGTGAAAACACACCTGGTACTCTTATCCACGTTCCTTAATTTGAAAAAAAAAACTTTGCTTTATTGTAAAAGTTACACTCTTGTGTACACAGTAAACTAATAAACAGCTGAATAGATTTAACACTGAAGGTAGATCTTTCAATCTAACTAATCGCTAGCAGCTTCAGATTTTTACAGTATGTCAATCTTAGCACAGCTCTTCATTTGCACTTCACCATTGGTAGCCAACACCTAGAAGTATTACAGGCATGCTGGATATATATCGATAATTTTCATCGATAAAACTACAAAAATCTCACTTGCGTTTCCACTAATTCTTCCCTTCGGAATGAAAAATATATCGAACTAATGAAACGACTTGCCCACCTCATATGAAATGTCCTGTGATATAAGCATACACATTTGCATATTTTTTATGATAATTATCAAGTGCTTAGTGATTCAGTAGTTTGTCAATTTTGGAGTTTGAATTGTAGAGTGACTGTCAAATTAGCCTTTATGACCTACAGCCGGCAGTTGTATAAAGCACATATTCATTTCATGACCAACCTAAAATCTTTATAGCCTGCTACCCAAAGTATTCCAAAGAATTTAATACACTTATTAGTATGCTTTTTTTTGTTTCAAAATATTAATATATTGCATATAATTATTTATACAGTGAGCCCTTAGTTAACGAACACAATTCGTTCCAATACGTTATTAAGCGAAACGCTCGTTAGCCGAAACCGAAATAGTGCCAAAAAATCCCAGAACAGTGAATACACGGCAATCTAATGTTTATTTCGCTCGTTAGCCGAAACCGAAATAGTGCCAAAAAATCCCAGAACAGTGAATACACGGCAATCTAATGTTTATTTCGATGGTTAACACAAGCAGAAATGTTGCATACGATTATTGTTTATTATTATTATTATTATTATTATTATTTATTATTATTCGCTAAGATTACGGTATACTTTTCGCCTAAAGGAAAGAGCGAAAATTTTTAATATTTGTGTGTTGCTGAGTTCGATGACTTGAAAGACCACAGAAACAGAGAAGAGAGAGATAGTAAGACAAATAGCGCATAGCTGTGCTTCATATAAAAATGGGACCATTCCGCTTGAGCGTTCGCAGTGCGCTGATTTCGTTGTGCCTTCTATTCATTATCCAAGCCACTAAATACCAAGCCGAGCCTACAAAACAGATTTTCGTCGTTGAAAAAATTTGTTCTATATGCCCAGTCTATGTGTTGTGTGGTTAGTGATAAAAGCCTAAAGCGTTAATTTATGTCGATGTTCGATTCCATGGTACCAATGGGTACATATAGTACTAGTGTAACTTAAGTTCTGATTGACTATGTTTGGAACAAGCTTGCATATAACTAAATCGATTACAAATAACAATCGACGCCTTCTTGTAATGACAGGAGTGATTATAGAAGTAATGATATATTAATATAGTAAATTATTATCCTAAAAATATTTTAATGTCTTAATTCACTTAATTATATTTAAAACGTTTTTTGTTACACGATCCGATATCCAGGAACGTTAGATATAAGTACAAGTAAATACAAACTAAAAAAAGTATATATATACGTATATATATATATATATATATATATATATATATATATATATATATATATATATAAATATATATATCACATAAAAATAAATACATCATCGTTTAAATGGATGAGAGTTTGTATTTTAATAAACAGCTTTCTGACGACTATAACTCAAAATTTGCGTATCACTTTGAAACTTTCGACCATTCAGAAAACGATGCAACGCACCCCTTACTGCGAGCGGATCGCTATCCAACCAAATGTGTTCACTGTTTAAGCTGCAAAAGACAAATTCAAAATAATTCCTTAAGTGATATTTGCGCACATTATATGGTGCATCCGCAAAGTTATATCAAGTGCTTATATTGCAGTGGATACGTTCATCACTATTTACGCCCTGAGAAACTGTGCCCGGAAGTTTACCACTATTGTTCACCACGAAAACGCGGATTATTAAAAAATATATAAATATGGAAGACCCTCACGCAAATTTAGCTAATGAAAATTCAACCTTGGAATTCAACACATTAACGGAAGAATCAGAAACGTCCGAATGTTCCGAACATGATATTGAAGAAAGTGACCACGCTGTGGATGAAGTAAATGATTTACTTAATTTTTCGAAAACCAATTACAAATCTAACGATGTAAGTTCTAAAGTTAATAGACTTCTCTCTCCAAACAACAACGTTACAAAAACTACCAATTTAGTTCATATGAACACAAATGCTGATGAACGTACAGAAAACAAAATTAAGTTTCAGATGAAAACACCAACGAAATCAGTAACTGGGCATCCCAACTATGGATTTGGTAAGCGTTGGTCGAAATCGGAAGACATTTTACTTAAGTCTTTGGTTGAAAAATATCGGGAACGTTGGGATATTATTGGATCACATTTTAAAGACAGGCTTGAGCAACAAGTTCAGCAGCGTTGGGCTAAGGTATTAAATCCGGAGCTCATTAAGGGACCTTGGACGCGCGAAGAAGATGAGAAAGTTATTGAACTTGTGCGTCGATTTGGACCAAAGAAATGGACATTAATTGCTCGATATTTAAATGGGCGAATTGGAAAACAATGCCGTGAACGTTGGCATAACCATCTTAATCCAAATATTAAGAAAACTGCTTGGACGGAAGAAGAAGATACAATAATTTATAATGCCCATTTTAAGCTAGGGAATCAATGGGCTAAAATTGCAAAGCTATTGCCAGGTCGAACTGATAATGCTATAAAAAATCATTGGAATTCTACAATGCGTCGTAAATATGATGCTGAACGTAGATCTGTCAATACGGTAGCTGGCAGTGATCTAAAAAGCTCACGCACTCGTCTTATTGAATTAATTAAAACAGGTGGTATTAATAAGTGCCCACAAGTTGTATATTCCAAATCCACACCTCTCAATAACAGTATTTCGGATTTAAACAAATCAGAAGTAAGAAAAGGAGAATCATATTACGAGGAAACGTTTATTAGCGTTGTGAAAACTAAGGATGTAGTTAAAGATATTTACACTGAACCCAGCGAAACTGCCGGTGCGTTAAGTTTTGATACACAAAATATAAATGGATTAGCTAAAGGCACATTCATGACAACACTTCCTCTTTTACAATATGATGTTAAACTTAGGCCTACTCCAAATATACTGAAACGATCGCGCAAACACATTCCTGATGCATCAAAACGTTTGGATACACTAAAAAGTGACATGAAATCCAAATTACCACAAACGCCAGTTATAACCCCTATTAAATCGCTGCCTTTTTCACCAAGCCAGTTCCTTAAATCGCCTTGTCTCACATTTGAAGATATGAATTTGCCAGCAAGTACTCCAGTTACCAAAACTCATAACCGTGTAGAAATGGAAATTAAAAAAGAGTTGGAAACTACATCAATTGAAACGCCACATAAAAGTAAATAAAGCAATATTACCTTATTTTACATATTGTACTTATCATTGCCATTTTTAATTGCATTTATATAGGTTTAATTGGCCCACGTACCCCAACTCCATTTAAAAATGCTCTTGCGGCTATTGGGAAAAAGTTGGATGGTCGCTCATACGTGCCATCTAGTCCTTCAAGTCTGGCTGAAGATCTTGCAGAAATTATTAGTGAGGAACAGCTGAATGAATCTGAGATCAATACCATCAAAGCCGAAACTAGATGCGATAATATATCCAACACAGAATGCTCAAATACTCTTGCTGATATAAGTCTGGGTTCGCCTGCGCCAAAGCGAGCCAGAAAATCATTGCTTCCCAGTTGGAACGTTAACTTCTCACAATATGGAAAGAAAGCGCAACCGTTTGAAACCGAGACGCCTAGCAAATTTCTTATGTCGGGACAATCTGTTACCGATTTCTCCCCAAGTAACATTATTGAAGAAAATTTAGGCAGTGAACAGGACACGTTATTTGATGAGGGTAAAAAAGAAAATAGACCATACGGTCAAAGGTTTCGTGCCGTTTCCAACGAGCATATTTTGGATCCAAAATGGGCACGAGTTGCATGCGGCAAAACCAAAGATCAAATTTTTATGGAGAAACAAGCATATGCATGTCTTCAGAATCTCGACTTAATACCGCGGTCGTTAAATTTTGAGAAACAAAAATAAAAATAAAATTTTTTTAATATATAGAGGAATAGTTGAGAATTGAGAATCACGTAGCATGTATAAAATTGTAAGAAAATAAAATAAATTGTTTTTTTAATAAAATTAATTTTTTGACCTTCCATCGCGTCGGCCAAACTATAATATATTAAAATTTTATTCATCAAACTATATACTTCTGTTTCATTAAGATAAACTTTTTCTCCCTGATTATTTGGCTGTTAAAGTAAATACAGTTTGTCAAGAAACACTTTACACACTATGAAAAAAATATATTTTTTGACTTTAGATGTCATTTATTAAAAAAACACTAATAAATTTGCAAAGCTTTTTAAAAATAAATTTTAAGTTGAATTAAAAAATTTACAAAACTAAAAATAGGTTGCAAAATAAACAACAAAAACTAACATTACTCATTTTTTAAGCTGTCGAGAAACTGTTTACACATTGCGTCTTTCACTTCTGTTTTGCACAAATTCCTTGAAACAACGGTGCTTTACCGTTACTTATGATAAGCGCGTATCTCAATGCATGTTTATTTATGCATATTTTTTGGTTCTAAAATTGTCAGAGTAAGCTTCTAAAAGTTAATAGAAATCATTTTTAAAATGCCTGGAAAGCGATTAAGTTTTGATGTGGTCCAACTAATTTATTATAACCACACATTGGGCAAATCCGTTGTCCAATTAGCTGAAGAATTTTCTGTTGCACGAAAAACGGTTTATAATGTTATAAATCGAGCTGAAAATGAAGGCAGACTGCAGCAAAAGGGTACAGGTGGACGTAAAAAAAAGATTTCTAATCGTGCAGACCGGCTAATTATGCGGAAGATTGACCGAAATCCGCAAATCTCAGTACGGACACTTGCCAGAGAGCTACTGGAAGAGTGTGACTTAGTTGTGTCGCACGAAACAGTACGCCATGCCATATTACGACATAGATACTCTTCAAGAGTTGCGCGTAAGAAACCGTTGCTTTCATCGGCTCATATTGAAAAACGCTTAAATTTCGCTATAAAAATGATTAGTCAGCCGGCAGAATACTGGGACAACGTTATATTTTGCGATGAGTCCAAAATAATTTTATATTCTAATAATGGTCCATCAAGAGTGTGGCGTAAAGTCAAAACTGCGTTGGAAAACAAAAACATTATTCCAACAATTAAATTTGGAAAGATTTCTATAATGGTTTGGTGTGCATAAGTCGCCGGGGAGCTGGACAACTGGTGTGTATAGAGAACACTATGAATGCGGCTCAATATCTCCAAATTTTGAAAATTAATTTAAAGCGAAGGGCAGAGAAATTAGGCCTTATTGATAATGTTGAAATATTTATGTACACACCGCTTGCAGCATATATATTTTTCAGTCTCGAATAAACTCTAACTCGAATAGGTTATGGGCCCAGGACTGCGGAGATTGGGCATGTTAGTCGGAAAGATTGGTCGAGATTCGGTTTTGTTAATTAATATCGGATATTAATTAATTTGTGCAAAATGAGTTCGCAATTCGCAATTGAGAAACTCGATGGTGAAAACTATGGTGTGTGGTCAGTACAGATGAGAAGTCTCTTAATCCATTCTGACTTGTGGGCGGTGACTTCTGAACGTTTAATAAAAAACGAAAATGATACACCTGAACAATTAGCGTTGGTAGACAGTAAAGACGAGAAAGCTCTCGCAAGTATATTGTCGTGCCTTAAACCATCGCAAATTAACTATGTTAAGCACTGTAAGACAGCAAGTGAAGCTTGGAAAAAATTAGCTGAAATTCATATACCCTCGGGTCCGACGCGAAAAATACAGCTATTCAAGCAATTGCTATATTTGAAAATGTCAAGTTCGGAAAGCATTCGTGAACATTTAAATAATTTCTCTGATCTCGTAGAAAAATTATGTGAAATCCAGTCACACGTGCCCGATGAAATGCTCGCAATAATTTTGCTTGCAAGTTTAAGTGACGAATTCGAAAATTTCGTTGTCGCCATAGAGTCGCGAGATTCGTTGCCGTCGCTTAGCGCCCTAAAAATCAAATTACTTGAAGAAGGAGAGAGGCGCAAAATTGGCGAGGTAGCGGAAAAATTTGAGCAGAAAATGTTCGTGTCGCGACAAGAAAACGGTAAAAAGGACAAACCGAAAAGAGACGGAAAAAACTTGGAGTGTTGGTCGTGTGGCCGTCGCGGGCATATAGCGGCAAAGTGCAGATCGAAAGAGAAAACGAAACCGCGCGAAGAGAGTAATAAAAAGGCATTTTCGGTGTTTGCTGCTTCTGGAACTAAAAACGAATTGGCGAGAGACGCATGGTGTGTAGATAGCGGAGCTACAGCTCATTTGTGTGCGAACAAATCAATGTTCACATGTATCCGTGAGCACAAAGAAAAAATAAAATTAGCGGGCGAAAATTACATAGAAGCCGAAGGTTTAGGAACAGTGGTGTTAAACGGACAAAAAGGTACGTTCGAATTAGTCGACGTATTATATGTAAAAGGCTTACAATGCAATTTTATATCAGTATCAAAAGCAACGGAAAATGGTTTTAAAGTAAATTTTGTTAAAAACAAAGCATATGTTAAAGACAGTAATAACGAAATATTAATGGTTGCAGATAAAGAAAGTGATTTGTTTTTGTTTAAAAATAAAATAAAAAGAGCATTCGTCGCAAATACAAATTTAAATAAGCTGATTAAATGGCACGATCGGTTCGGGCATTTAAATTTTGACAGCTTGAATAAAATGATAAAACAAGACATGGTTTATGGTCTTCTAGCTAGTGCGTGCAACATTAATGACTTTGTATGTGAGACGTGTGCGAAATGTAAGATTTGCGTCAAGAAATTCCCGAAAGCGTCGGAAAATCGCTCCAAAGATGTGCTGGGCTTAATCCACACTGACATTTGTGGCCCTATGCCAACACAATCCCAAGGTGGAGCACAGTATTTCGCCACGTTTATTGATGATAAATCGCGCTATGTATCGGTATACATGTTGAAAACGAGAGACGAAATTTTTGAAAAATTTAAAGACTTTAAAATGTTGGTAGAAAATCAATCCGGAAAACAGATTAAAGCTGTCAGAAGCGACAATGGGCGTGAGTACCTTAGCGGCGCGTTTGAAAATTACTTGTCGAGCCACGGTATAAAAAGGCAACTTACGGTTCCCCACACTCCGCAGCAAAATGGTGTGGCGGAACGCGCCAACAGAACCTTAGTGGAGATGGCGCGCAGTATGCTGGTTCACGCTGGAGTAAGTGAAAGCTTATGGGGTGAGGCCATAATGACAGCGGCATACCTACGCAATAGAGCTGAAACTGCAAGTTTGTCCGGAAAAACACCGTATGAGGAATGGTATGGGAAAAAACCGAGCGTTTCCCACCTAAAAATATTTGGCATGAGAGCGATTGTTCTAGATAAAACACACAAGAAAAAGTTTGCGCAAAAGGGATTGCAACACATTTTTGTCGGCTATTCCGAAACTGCAAAAGCTTATCGCTTGTACAATCCTGCTAAAAGATGTGTTACAGTTTCTAGAGATGTTGTGTTTTTGGAGCACACGTTTGTATTGGATTCGGAACACGAGAAAATATCAAGTGAATCCGTTTCGTTGGTGTTTGAATCAGGTGAAAACAAGCACACTGACGATCATAAGGATACTGTTGATAACATCCAAGGCCCAACAGTCCATGGAGCCAGCGAATCTAATGATGAAGAAAATGCTGAACAGGAGGAAACCACAGCCAGAAGAGGGCCAGGCAGGCCAAGGATTGTTCACAATGGGCGTCCAGGTCGCCCACGAAAAGAGTACAATATGCTAAATGTACTAGATGTTAAAGACATAAATGTGCCTACCAGCGTAAAAGAGGCACTCAACTCGCAGCAATCGGAGAACTGGAATACAGCAATGCAGAAAGAGTATGATCATCTGAAGAACATCAAAACTTGGACCCTGGTCGACCTTCCAGCAGGTGAAAAAGTAATCGGATGTAAATGGGTTTTTACAACCAAGCGTGATCAGTATGGCGTCGTGCAGCGCTTTAAGGCACGATTGGTCGCAAAAGGGTGCGGGCAGCAGTATGGTGTAAACTACGAGGAAACTTTTTCTCCAGTGGCACGTTATTCGTCAATCAGGCTAGTGATTGCGTTGGCTGTCGAGCACGAGATGCACTTGCACCAAATGGACGTCTCAGCAGCGTATCTTAACAGCGAGCTACACGACGACGTATATATGCGACAGCCGGAGGGCTTCATTGATGCAGATCATCCCAAACGCGTGCTGAAACTAAACAAATCGTTGTACGGTCTAAAGCAGAGTGGCCGTGAATGGAACCAAAAACTGGAGAGTACTTTGCTGGAGATTGGTTTCGTCCCATGTGCGAGCGAGCCGTGCATATACACCAATACAATTAAAGGGTATTTAAATATAATTGTTGTATATGTTGACGATTTTATACTTGCATGTAGCAGAGAAGAAGACATGGCCCACATAAAGCAACTTATATCAAATAAATTTGACGTAGTTGATGGCGGCAAGCTGCAGCATTTCCTAGGCATGGAAATCGAGAGAGATGGCAAAACGGGTGGCGTATCCATTGGCCATAATCAATACATCGAGGGTCTCTTAAAGGAGTACGGCATGCAAGACTGTAAGGCAATCACAACACCGTTAGAAGTTGGCTTCCAGACAAAATGTGACGATGTTGGCTGTGAGCAGGTGGACAAGACACGCTACCAATCTCTCATCGGGTCCTTATTATATTTGGCGCTGACGACACGACCAGATATAATACATTCTGTGGCTAAGCTGGCGCAGAGAAATGCAGATCCGCACAAGGAGCATGAGGTTGCTGCAAAGCGGGTGTTGAGATACTTAAAGGGTACCTCAGAGATGCGATTGTGCTACAACAAAACAGGTGTGCCTATCCATTGTTTTGTTGATGCCGACTGGGCTGGCGATAGCAGCGATCGGAAGTCTTTCACGGGTTGGTCATTCTTCATGGCTGGAGCAGCAGTCTCATGGGAATCAAAGAAGCAAAGCCTTGTCGCCCTCAGCAGCACGGAGGCAGAATACGTAGCACTTTCTACAGCCACCAAAGAAGCGGTATACCTAAGAAAGCTGATCCACGAGATGGGATTCGAGCCGATGTTAAAATTAATGATATATAGCGATAACCAAAGCGCACAGTGCCTTGCTAAAGATTCTAAATTTCATTCACGTAGCAAGCACATCGAAATAAAGTATCATTTTGTACGGGAAATGTATAAAAATAATGTAATTAATATAAAGTACGTTCCCACGAATAATATGACATCAGATATCCTAACTAAAAACTTATGTAAGACAAAGCATGTAAAGTTCAGAGAAATGTTAGGACTAGTTTAAATTCTTTAATTTTTTGTAAAGTGGACATCGCGTTGAGAAGGAGTGTTGAAATATTTATGTACACACCGCTGAATGTCCAACTCTTTGAGTCATAATTCGCTAGTTCTGTTCATTTGAATCATAACGGAACGTTTATCCAATTCCTTTTTATGCTTAAGTTCGGCTGCTTGCGCTTGCAGCATATATATTTTTCAGTCTCGAATAAACTCTAACTCGAATAGATAATAATAAGCCTAATTTCAAATTTTATCAAGATAATGATCCCAAGCACAAGAAGTATAATGTGAGGACTTGGTTGCTCTATAATTGTGGAAAAGTTATTGATACACCACCCCAGAGTCCTGACCTGAACCCCATTGAACATGTTTGTGCCTACTTAAAAAAACAAGTGGGAAAACAGGGTCCAAAAAACCGCGCACAACTGAAAGATGCTATTCTAGAAGAGTGGCAAAAAATACCCATCGAATTCCTAGAAAAGCTGGTAGATTCGATGAAAAACCGCCTGCAGCATGTGTTAAATGCTGCGGGAGGTCATACTAGATATTAAAACAAGTAAGAAAGCTCTAGTCGAGACTGCTCGACTAGGAGATACCCTGATCCCTACAAAGAGCTGATATTCACGCACGCATAGGCTCGCGCTCTGCTAACTGCGCAGTAAGCAGCGACTGCGCTGCAGTGTGGGAAATACTATGAGAATTTTGTTGCCGAATAATTTCTCCTGTAGTAGGACTATCTTCATGAAACTTTTAGAACGTGATTATAATGTACAAATGTGTATACATTCCAAAGCACAAGTCTCTAGTACTTAAAATTGTGGGCGAAGGGCGTGGTATCCAAAATCTGTAAATTACAAAATTTGCGTATTGATCAGATGTATGTGCACACTGAATCTGAAGTCTCTAGGTCTTAAATTATCAAAATTACGCTGAATATACAACATGAATTTATCGATTATTCTCGATAAATAACTAATCGAACGAGTTATCGAAAAAAGAGATAAACCTGTACTGCGTATGGTACACATGAGTACGTATACAAAATTTGAAGTCTCTAACTCTTATATCTTCTGAGATCTAGGCGTTCTTACGGACGGACGGACAGACGGACAGGGCTATATCGACTCAGCTCGTCGCCCTGATCAAGAATATATATACTTTATGGGGTCTGCCACGCCTCCTTCTGCCTGTTACATACTTTTCACAAAACCATTATACATGTAAGTAAAAACATATTCATTAGGCGCAACATATTTGCATACCCTTAATACAAATAATAGCAAAAATCTTACAGTTCAATCAATGGGATCGTCGCCAATAACTTTTCATATTTCTACGCACTGGCTTGTTAGTGCATACATACATTGCCTTCACATTACAGTACTTCGTACACAGGCAGTCAAATGATTATATATGTTTCCAGAGACTGCAAGTGTGTGTGTGCATGCCCGTCATGAAATCATATTATTTATGCGCAACACGCTTTCATACCCTTCCCACAAATAATCATCGAAACGCTAATATTTTGTGTGCATGAGCGTGGCAAACGCCTTTAAGATTTCGGTATACTCTTTACTCAAAAGGAAAGACTGGGTTCGTCGCGAAAAATTTCAATTTTTGTGTGCTGCTGAGTTCGATGATTTGAGAGACCATAAAGAGAGAAGAAAGAAATGGAGCGAGAGAGAGAGAGAGTAGGACAAATAGCACATAGCTGTGCTTCATATAAGAAAGGGACCATTCCGTTTGAACGCTCGGCGCATTGATTTTGTCGTGCAGTATTTTCACTGCCCGAGCCTCCAGTGACCGAGCCGAGCAAATACGAAGTATAGTGGTCCCTGAACTTAACATTTTTGGCTGTAAAAAAATTTGTTCTACATGTCCAGTCTATGTGTTGTATGGTTAGTTACCATTCGCAGTACAAGTTTATCTAATTTTTTTTTTTGATAATTCGTCCGATTAATTTTCATCGAGAATAATCGATAAATTGATTTAGTTTATTCAGCGCAATTTTAAAACTGTTAGACCTAGAGACTTCAGATTTGGTGTGTACATAGATTTGATCAATACGCAGATTTTGTAATTGACAGATTTTGAATACCACGCCCCCTTCGCCGTCAATTTGTAAAAACGTATTTTAAGTACTAGATACTTGCGCTTTGGAATGTATACAATTCTCATAGTATTGCCCACAACGCAGCGCAGCCCAAGCGCAGTCGCTGCTTACTGCGCAGTTAGCAGAACGCGTGCGTATGCGTGCGTGAATATCAGCGCTTTGTAGGGATCGGGGTACCTCCTAGTCGAGCAGTCTCGATTAAAGTTTTATTACTTGTTTTTTTTTTTTTTTTTTTTTTAATTATCTTGAAACGCACGTATAGTGCTAAACAAATATGAAAATAGGTTTATGCCCTGACCCGTAGAAAATGGGAAGTCATGGTATGTTTTTGTGAAAATGTATGTAACAGTTAGAAGGAGGAGGAAGGTAGAAGTATATATGTATATATTCACCCCTTTTTCGCCAAATTTGCAAAAGCGTATATAAAATAGTACAGACTTATGCTTTAGCACAAACACAGATTTCAATGTTATGACGTTCTGAACGTTTCAGGAAGATAGTCCATCTACGAAAAAAGTTATTAACAATTAAATTCCCATAGCAAGCCTACCCTGCAGGCTCATGCGTGCGTACGCGGTCGTGTGTGCATGTGCTGTTTCTTATGCACGCAGAAAAGAGGCGAAGAATTGTTGAAATGTCATTCAGCTCAAAGGGTTCAAGGGATCTTGTAATGGAGCAGTCTCGACTAGAGCTTTATTACTTGTATATTTTTTGACAAATAGTGAATACTTATAGTTCCTGTTTGGCACTATAATTGGCGTGTTTTGAAGGGAATTTGAAAAACCAAGGGGATCGCACGCTTCAAAAAGTAGAATTTGTGGGAGAAATGTATGTAAATGTACCATAGGAGAAGGCGTCGATTAAGTAATACTGAATGAGTCACCGAAGCTAGAAAAGAAGATTATGTATAAAGATAATTCGCCCTTGTTTCTAGTAAGACGAATATATGCATAACAAGTAAGGAAGCTCTAGTCGAGACTGCTCGACTAGGAGATACCCTGATCCCTACAAGGCGCTGATATTCACGCACGCATACGCACGCGTTCTGCTAACTGCGCAGTAAGCAGCGACTGCGCTTGGGCTGCGCTGCGGTGTGGGCAATACTATGAGAACTTTGTTGCTGAATAATTTCTCTTGTAGCCAGACTATCTTCATGAAACTTTCAGGACGTAATTATAATGTGAAAATGTGTATACATTCCAAAGCACAAGTCTCTAGTACTTAAAATACGTTTTTTACAAATTGGGGGCGAAGGGGGCGTGGTATCCAAAATCTGTAAATTACAAAATCTTCATATCGCTCAGATGTATGTATACAGTAAATATATATGATGTATGTATACAGTAAATATGAAGGTCTAAAAGTATAGAAATTACGCCAAATAAACAAAATCAATTTATCGATTATTCGCGATAAAAAAGTATTCGGATGAGTTATCGAAAAAAAGATAAACTTGTACTGCGTATGGTATACACGAGTATGCGTACAAAATTTGAAGACACTAGCTCTTATATCTTCTTAGATCTAGGCGTTCATACGGACGGACAGACGGACAGGGCTATATCGACTCAGCTCATCGTCCTGATCAAGAATATATATACTTTATGGGGTCTGCCACGCCTCCTTCTGCCTGTTACATACTTTTCACAAAACCAATATACCCTGATTTCCCATTTTTAATGGGATCAGGGTATAAAAACTAAAAATATAATACTTTCTGTTATCCAAATAGTGGTGTTTTTGTATACAAGCTACGTTGTAAGAAATCTATTTAATTTAGTTTACCAAATGTCTCTTTCATACCTATGCACGTACAAAATAGCACGAACTGAAGAGAGATGCAGTATCCTTCGCATGAAATAGACTGCAATGCCATGCAAGCACAAACTCGAAGGGGCGGTCCCAGAAGTACCAGAAGCACCTAAAAGAAAATAAGAAATTTGAGAACATGTTTTATACCCTGATCCCATTAAAAATGGGAAATCAGGGCATAATGGTTTTGTGAAAAGTATGTAACAGGCAGAAGGAGGCGCGGCAGACCCCATAAAGTATATATTCCTGATCAGGGCGACGAGCTGAATCGATATAGCCCCGTCCGTCCGTCCGTATGAACGCCTAGATCTCAGAAGATATAAGAGCTAGAGTCTTCAAATTTTGTATGCATACCCATGTATATCATACGCAGTACAAGTTTATCATATTTTTTCAATAATTCATCCGATTTCTTTTTTAACGAGCATAATCGATAAATTGATTTTGTTTATTGATCGTAATTTGAATACTTTTAGACCTGGAAACTTCAGATTTGGTGTGTAGATACATCTGATCAATACGCAGATATTATAATTTACAGATTTTTGATACCACGCCCCCTTCGCCTCAATTTGTAAAAAACTTATTTTAAGTACTAGAGACTTGTGCTTTGAAATATACACTGTAAGGCGGCTTGCTAATATAGGTTAGTTTAGATTTATAGCGTAAGTTGTTAGTGTGTAAGTTAGAATAAGTTTAGTAGCAGATAAAAATATTCATGGCTAAGTTCGAAGTTTGAAATCAGATGAGCGCGCGCGCCGTCGGCGATCGGCGATGGAACTCTGCCCAACGTGAAGAGGTGGCCCAGGTGAATCGGGCGGTCGCGCACGCGAGCGGCCCAGGAGATTCTGGGCAGTCGGAGTTAGAGAGCGCCGGAATTAGCACGGCAAGTCAGTTAGAGATTACGGTAATAAGCACGCGCAACAGTTTCGTGGACGGGCGCGAAAACGCGAGGAGAAAATATAGAGTGTGAGCAGACAGCAGAGAACAAATATGTACAAGCGATGTGTGAAAATCATTAAGCGGAATAAAGTTTTGTGAAGTAATTTAAACAAAATGTGCGTTTGCTTCTTCTGTTCCCCGTCCGTGTCTCAAAATAGAAATGTCTTGTGAGTAAACCCTGGGCAGACTGAGTCTGCCCCAGCTATTAAAAACGTAGCCTTACACACATTTTAACATTGTGATCACGTCCTAAAAGTTTCAAGAAGATCGTCTTACTACGAAAGAAATTATTCAGCAACGAAATTCTCATAGTATTGCCCACACTGCAGCGCAGCCCAAGCGCAGTCGCTGCTTACTGCGCAGTTAGCAGAGCGCGTGCTTAAGCGTGCGTGAATATCAGCTCTGTAGGGATCAGGGTATCTCCTAGTCGAGCAGTCTCGACTAGAGCTTAGGCCGGGGCCTCTCTAATTAAAAAACTCCATTATCCCGTTCCACCAGCAATAGAAAAAATTAATGTATGAAGAGCTGGGAAGAATACTTGAATTAGACGTGATAGAGGAATCACAAAGTGCTTGGACTTCCCCAGTTGTGTTAGTTCGCAAAGCAGGGAAAGCTCCCACTAACCTGCGTCGTGAAGTATTTATTCATTTAGATGACTTGCTGATAGTATCAGATACTTTTGAGCGTCATTTAATTGTTTTAAAAGAGCTGGCAAATTAAATAAAACAGCAAGTTTGATCATCAATATTGAGAAAAGTAATTTCTGCCTCAAAGAGGTAAAATATTTACGTCATGTCATTGGCAATGGTACAGTTAGCACAGACCCCGATAAAATTGTATCTATCTCAGAGTTCCCAGTTCCTAGATCAGTCAAACAAATTAGGCGGTTTTTAGGCATGACTGGGTGGTATAATAAATTTATTCGGAACTATTCCACCATTGCATCTCATATAAAAGATACGCTGAGACAGAAACAAAACTTTGTACGGGGTGAATCAGCGCAAAAGGCGTTTGAAGAACTCAAGTTGAAGCTTAGTACGGATCCAGTTTTGCATAGTCCAAATTTTGACATTCTCTATACATGGCAGCCACGGGTGTTGGTGCCGTGTTAGTTCAGGTAACGGATAATAATGAAGAGGTACCAGTGGCTTTTATTTCTCGTAAGCTTAACCGTTGTCAAAGGAATTATTCTGTAACTGAAAAAGAATGTCTGCCAGCTATTTTAGCCATAAAAAAATTTAGAGCTTATGTTGAAGGGCAAGAATTTTCTAAAGTTACAGATCATGCTTCCTTAAAATGGCTCATGTCACAAACCGACTTGAGTTTTCGGTTGGCAAGGTGGGCTTTAAAGCTTCAGGAGTACGATTTTAGAATATTCCACAGAAAAGGCAGTCAAAGCATTGTACCAGATGCTTTATCGCGAGTGTAAACAGACAATTACAGCCGATTGTCTAGTGGATCTCGACTCGGTTCATTTTAAGTCATCTGACTATCAAGATCTGAAAGCCAAAATAATAGCCAATCAGTCAAGATCGCCGGATGTGAGGGTAGTTGACGACTATATATATCGGAGATCTGATCACGCATCGGGTGAGAAAGTGGCAGATGATCTCTGTTGGGAACTATGAGTTCCGCAATCGCTGATGCCAGCAGTCCTTAAGAAGGCCCATGAGCCTCCACTAGCATCTCACCCGGACATAAACAAGATGCTAGACAAGCTATGTCGCTATTTTTATTGGCCACAGATGGCAGTGAACGATTGCGAGAGTTGCAAATGCAATAAGCACCAGAATTATACCTTACACGAACCCTTAGGGAAATCTGGCTCAACGCAACGCGTGTTCCAAAAGCTCTACATTTACTTTCCATATTCACGAACTCGCGCCGCGAATATAGGAGTCTTTGTTGTTTCAGACCATATGTCGAAATTTAATAATTAATTTAATTTGAATGCTTATGCTCAAAAAATGTGAAAATTACAGGGTATTTTTTGATATGCCACGCCCCTAAAGAGGCGTAACAACTATTTTTGGGTCATCGATGGAGGAGGCTACCAGTAACTCAACTATCCAAATTTCTAGCGCTATAACTGTAGGAGATATAAGCTTTTGCGGTTTGCCACGCCCCCTGTGGGCGGAGATATATCCACTATAGCTTTTTGGTCTTGGGTGATCAACCCGAGTATATATACCAAATCTCAGGTCTCTAGCATCAATAGTGTTCAAAATATAGCAGAATTTGAAAAATCACGATATCTTCAGATGCATTGCGATGAGCTGAGTCGATATAGCCCTGTCCGTCTCTCCGTCCGTCCGTCCGTATGAACGCCTAGATCTCAGAAGATATAAGAGCTAGACTCTTCCAATTTTGTATGCATACTCGTGTATACCATACGCAGTACAAGTTTATTTATTTTTTGATAACTCATCCGATTTATTTTTAACGAGAATAATCGATAAATTCATTTAGTTTATTCAGCGTAATTTGGATATTTTAAGACCTAGAGACTTCAAATTTAGTGTGTAAGTTATTATATTTTGGTTTTTAATATTGAAGTGAATTAACACGTACGAAGTAACGTTGTTAACAGTTGTTAAGAAGCAACGGAGTTGCTTGAAATGAGAAGACTTGGATAATTCCGTGGCGACGACCGACGTTCTTTATTTCCAAAAATCAACTAACTCTAAGTGACATTAATTCTTATAATCGAAGCTAGCCCTAAGCCCTGAAAACGCTGGCATTACTTATAGTGCGAGGGATTATATATCGCTGAGAAGCAACAGTGTTGCGCGTGTACGCTTCTGCCGCTGTTGTGCAATATTCGCTTGAGACGGCTGGTGTCGTAAGCATTTATGCTGGGAATGCATGGTCAGCTTGAATATTTACGTTCTGCTGATCGGCTGTATTAACTCCTCCCCCACTTAGGTGAATGACGTGCTCGGAGTTCTTGAAACTGTTAATTACCGCCTGAAGATCAAGTTGACTTTTGTTCTTCCGATGTCTTTGGTAAAGTTTCATTAGAGCGTAGCAGGAAAGTAGAAGGATGACCACGGTTAGTTCAGATATTATTGGTCTTCTTACCAGTCCAATTGGGCAATGTCCCGGAGGTTTCTTATGCTCAGCTTCTGTAGGTACGGCAGGCTTGGTATTTCCTGATGACCCGTTATATTTAGAAGCGTGGATGCCGCTGGTCTTGGGGATTTCCTCACCTAGTTTTCAGGATTTCTATATACGGTGTCGTTTACCTTTATCTCGTTGTCAAAGCTAAGGAGGAATGTCCCTTTCACCATTTGCTCATCAACTATAGCTGCTCTGTCGTTGATGATGATAACGCCATCGTCGACGATGGTTAGAGGTTCAAGATGGCTGGGTCGAGTTGAGCAATGTGCAGTGCCACCTGAGTGCAGTTGTTGTGCGCACGTTGTATAGGGTAATTTCTTGCAGAGCGTTGTTGTGAGGGCTGCACTACAATTTCCTTTTGATATTACATGGTGGCCGCAGACAGTTATATTGTAGTCTTCGGCGAAATTTATTATAATGCCATTGTGTTGAACAGGGTATATTGTTAATTTCTTACATACTATTTTAGGCTTAGGGTATCTTATTACAAAATGTAGAAAGTTATTATTAAGCAAGACTTTAACTTGAGATACTTCCATTAGGTCAGTGATTAGATAGTGATATTTATAGGGTGTTCATTAACAATATTTTTTAGGTCAGAAGAATCAAATATGGAGGGGTTTACAATTCCAACTTTTGCCAGTGTTACTGAAAGCATTAAGGTCTCTAATTCTGAAATAATTATTCTGTTTCTTGAGAGCAGTGTTTCATACAAATGTTCCGTGTCTATCTGCTTTGTTTTTGTTATGAGGTTTACTGTGTCGGTTAGTTTATTTATTTGTCCTTGCATTTTTGTGTTTATTGTTACTTGCCTATTTTCTGATTCTACAAGTTCTTTCTGTGTAAAATCGAAATCTTCGGAGTCTGGTGTGCCAGCTACGACTTTAAGAACGGTTCCTAGCATATTAGTGCTCCTAGCATGTCTATGATGGATATTTACTGTGGCTATTAGTGTTTCTATATGTTTTATATCTGTGTCTAATAACTATCTCATGTGTGATCGTGGAAAATTTTTCTTAACTCTTTCGTGTCCTTTACTATTGCTGTGTATGGAATAAGATTAGTTGAATGTTTTCCTTGTGGACCACCCTCTCTTTTATTAAGAGCGTTGTCCCCAAATCTGCGTCAATTTTGTTTTTGTCGTACAGAGATGTCAATTGGTTTTTATAGGTGACGGTTGTACTTAGCTGTTTTACAGATTCTGCAATGTGCAACAACTTCATTTGCTAGTTTTGTCATTTTTGGAAAGAAATATTCTTGTAAAATCTGTTTTACACTTTCTTGGGCTGCTCTGTGGGTTCGATTATGTTCTGCTACAATTATTTCCTTTTGTTCGGTTTTCTCAATATTGTTATTTACCATATGTTTTGTATATCGAAATATTGTTGTTGGGAAAGTCACTACTAATTTATGTTGTATGAATGCCAGTACCGGTAACTCGCAATGAATTGCATTAACGACGTCTTTTTTGACTACATCGTAAACTCTTTCGATTAACGAATCTCTGTCTGAGAAGTGAATTGTATGTAGGATTTTTTTACCGAATAAGATGACTGTACAATCAGAAGCTACTTTATTTTCTTGAATTATAATTTGGTTTTGGAAACAGTTGATTGGTTTGTCCGTTGTTTCTATGGTGTACGTGAGCGATACTTCACTGTGCATTATAGCTCTGTCTGACTCTGCATCATCTCCCAAGGCATGAATATTATGCCGTGATAGCGCGTCAGAACGGTAGCAGGGAGCCAAGTCTAAAAAATTCACCTGGTCATATTCGTCCTCAATGTCTTCTGCCTCAGTTTCTGCGATAGTCCGATATTCACTACTGTCCTGTTCATATCTGTATCTCCTGTTTCTGAAAGGTTAACTCTTTGCTGCTTCGGTCCTGTGAGTCGTGCGATACTATTGTTTGGTCTCTTGTTTGATTGTCCCTGATTATTGTAACTTTAGTATTTTGCGTTTTGTTGTTGAGTCGCCCACTGAGTCTGTTTTGAGGGAGCCGTACTTTGTTTGTATTGGGTCGTATGTCCAACGCGAGCGGATCTGTCAACGTCCATTGATTCAACTTGTTCTCGTCGTGGTGAGAATTCTTGTTTCCTATAATATGGGCTTTTCCCTGGCTGGTTGTATTTTGGGTCTTGAGTTAGATTCCTATCCTTGCCTTGTTTTTGCTCTGTTCTTTGAGCCTTTTCTTCTAAACTACGTGCAAAGTTCGTGGCAAACATGTAACGGTCATGATTAGACTCGACTTCTTGGGCTAATGCCAGTGCAGAGGGAAGATCAACTGGTCTAGCTGAGAATAGGACATCACTTAAACCTTTCTTGGTGCCCGAGATGAATACCCGTAGAGCGTCTGCCCTGTATTTCTCGTTTAACGAAGAAGCAACGTTGGTGTCATAGGTCATTATTGTTTTATTTATGAGTAAAGTCAGTTTCTTCTCCACTTCGTCATAGTACTGAGAGTACCATATCGGCGACGTTTTTAATTTTGTTTCTTAATATTCCTAAAGCTTGATAATGTTTAGAGCTACCATCATATTTTTCATATACTTTGTATGCGGTATGCGCAGCTTTCCTCCATGATACGTAAGTTTAATTTTTTCCCTCAAATTCTGGAAGGGATTTCATGATATCAAGAGTTTCATTGCAAATGACGCTTGCCCTGATCTCGGCCTCTCTAAATGTTTCTACCTCAGGAGTGCTAACTTGTACAGTTGTTCAATGTCACGTAATTTCTGATCAAAGTTTTCTTTTTGCGTTCTTAAAACGCTTGTTACTGCGCCTTCTACTATTGCTCTTAACTGTTCGTTAGACAAAGCCATTTTTAACTTTTCACCTGTATTTATACTTTGAAATTTTGTTACTAAATCCTGTATCTCACTATCACTCATAACATGCAAATAACGTGTGTGTTGCGTTTTTTATTACTAGTTAATATTAAAAGGTTGGAATTGTATTTAAATTGGATTTTAACAGTTTGTTTTTGTTTTTTTTTTGAACACCCTACTCACATGTTCTTAAATTATGTTAGTAGAGCTGCTGCTTCCTCGGTGAAATTCTATTTTAGTTGCGTTGTTTATAATTTATATTGTCTTTTTTTCCAATGTTGTTATGTTCGATTGCGTTGGAAATTTGTTTAGTTAAATGCGGTTTTTATATCCTGATCCCATTAACAATGGGAAATCGGGGTATAATGGTTTTGTGAAAAGTATGTAACAGGCAGAAGGAAGCATCGCAGACCCCATAAAGTATATATTATAAAGTATATATATAAAGAATATATATTCTTGATCAGGGCGACGAGCTGAGTCGATATAGCCCTGTCCGTCTGTCCGTCCGTCCGTATGAACGCCTAGATCTCAGAAGATATAAGAGCTAGAGAACTCAAATTTTGTATGCATACTCGTGTATACCATACGCAGTAAAAGCTTATCTTTTTTTTCGATAACTCATCCGATTTCTCTTTTATCGAGAATAATCGATAAATTCATTTAGTTTATTCAGCGTAATTTTGATAATTTAAAACCTTGAGACTTCAGACTTGGTGTGTACATACATCTGATCAATACGCAAATTCTGTCATTTACAGATTTTGGATACCACGCCCCCTTCGCTGCCAATTTGCAAAAAACGTATTTTAAGTACTAGAGACTTGTGCTTTGGAATGTATACACATGTGTATGATCATCACATTATGATCACGTTCTGAAAGTTTCATGAAGATAGTCCTACTACAAGAGAAATTATTCAGCAACAAAATTCTCATAGTATTGCCCACACTGCAGCGCAACCCAAGTGCAGTCGCTGCTTACTGCGCAGTTAGCAGAGCGCGTGTTTATGCGTGCGTGAATATCAGCTCTTTGTAGGGATCAGGGTATCTCCTAGTCGAGCAGTCTCGACTAGAGCTTCTTTACTTTTTTCTTGTGTTTTTTTTTTTTTTTTTGGTTCACATATGTATGTACATACATTTTTTTATTATTATTTTTATTATTTTTTATTCGACCAAGCATAGCCAACAGCCGTAACCTTCATGGAAGCGCTTTCATTGTGGGGCACTGCCGTAGGTTAGCGACAAATCTTACATATGTAAGTCATTTTATTGGGTTTTTGTTGTGATATTAGATGTACATACCGCAATCGAAAAAGTAATGCAAAAATAATCTTTCGCGCATATGTCTTTGTCGGCCAGCTGAGCCGGGGCGTTCACTTACCTTTTCGGCGAGCTTTGTAGCTGTCCGCCAAGTCGCATATGCTTACGCAAAAGCTCCCGCTCTCTCCTTCGATCCACTTGCTAATTGAAAAAGCTCCACTGTCTTCTTTTTTCCGCTTCACTCTCTATTCCCCTTCTTGTGTGTATACCCTTTCTTTTTCATTGTACATGCACAGATTAAGTATTGAAAAATGGAATTCGAAATACATATGTACTTTATAAAGAAACTTAATTAAGAAGTTATTTGGGGGCCATGCGACTCATATGTGTAGGTGTGTGTTAACTCCCCAAGCTGGGTATGGGATGCTAAGAGCGGTGCAGGCAGCCAACGATCATGGTAGGGTGGGCAAGGTCGGTCGCCTTAACATCTAAGGCCGACTTTCGCTGGCCTGTGCATCGAGATCTAGCTTAAAAAGGTATGTATGTTTGTGCGTCTCTTTTCTATCTCTCTATCTCTTCCTTTTCTCTATAAGTGGCCGAGTATGTCAAGAGTAACACGCGAAATCTTTGTATAAGCATAATAAAGTAGCGCAAGGAGTTGCAGTTTCCCCTGAACCCTCTCCCCTTTTCCGATGAATTTCCGGATCTAGCGCGTGCACTGCTAAACACTCCACAATAATAAAACACTGATATCATTTCTACAATCTGAGCCGAAAATGAAGGACCCATATATTCAAAAATATACCCTTACCGCATGGGCGTCTCAGACTTCGTGAACTCGGAAACAGAAACACTTTTATGAGACGGTATAATACGTCCATAACGCACACCTTATAATAGCACCTTTTAGGTAGTTGACAAAAATGGTATCGACGAGCAGGTTATAGATTTCAGAAAACTCAATCTGAAAACAATAGGCGATAAATACCCTATCCCCAATGTGGTCTCCATTTTGCCAGGAAATGCTCAATATTTTACAACCTTGGATCTAAAATCGGTTTTCACCAGATTCTACTGGCGGAAAGTGATAAACTGTCTTTTCGGAAAGGAATGGGAAATACTAAATTTTTAGACTTCCGATTAGGTAAAAAAGTATCAGTATTTTCCAGAGAACGATTAGCGATGTGATCACAGAGTAAATCGGGATGTATTGTTCTGTTTATTCTGACGACGTTATCATTACGCATGTCGCTTGAGTTTTGGGTAAATTGTGTAAGGCCAACATGAGAATTTCATATACAAAATTGAATTTTTCAAAGATAGTATTTTAATATTTAGGTTTTGTTTTTTCACGCGAAGAAATAAAAGCATGCCCTAATAAAGTAGAAGTAATTCGCAATAACAACAACCAACTACACAGTACAATTTTTCTTGGACTAGCAAGCTATTATATATGATTTATCCAAGAATTCGTGTCTATAGCAAAAGCGATGTTTTTAAAGGCGAAATAGCGAAACAGTAAAAGAAAATATCAGTCAACTTTGACAAAAGGTAGTGTTAGGATCTCGAAGACATAAGACAGTTTTTTCTTCTGAGCACGTAATTTTATTATACCCTGAGCCCATTAAAAATGGGAAATCAGGGTACAATGGTTTTGTTAAAATGTATGTAACAGGCAGAAGGAAGCGTGGCAGACCCCATAAAGTATATATATTCTTGATCAGGGCGACGAGCTCAGTCGATTTGGGCCAGTCCGTCTGTCTGGCTGTCTGTCCGTCTCTCCGTATGTATGAAAGCGTCCATCTTAGAACATATAAGAGCTAGAGACTTCAATTTTTTTTAATGTCCGTATACTGAGCGCGCATATCGAGTTTATCATAAAAAACGATAACTCATCCCGTTATTTTGATATCGATCAAAAAGCTTATCGAAAAACAATTATAAAATTATATCTCTACATCTTTAAGGCTAAAGTCTCATAATTATTTTACATAGATTCAGATGATTTTTATAGAATTTCGGTTTTTATTATAATTTAGCTCTCCACAGTACAGCAAATGTACAGAATGAAGGGTTTCACTCTCGGGAGTTTTCTGGCCGCCCAGAGAAAAACCATACACAAGCTGCTATCGAATACTATAGAACTATCCACTCAGTCACTAAAACGTGTCCATTGGGGGCGTGATAAATCGAGTAAAAATGTATATTCTATCTTTAAACGCTGAAATTTTGCACGTGATCTAACCGCTAAAGTTCACATATCCTACAGTTTAAGAGCTAACAAGTGTCCGATCGATTTTGTTCACTCATCCTCCCCAGAACTCGAAATAAAGGAAAATATGCATAATGCCACTAACCATAGAACACATACACTGGACACGGTGAAGAAAAATGTTGTCCAACTTTTTTTTGAGCGAGGCCACCCCACACAACTTCGTACGCGCTCGGCTCCTTACTTTTAGGTTCGGCGTACGAAAATACAGGACAGCACAATAATTTCGCTTCAAGCGTTCGACCGAGATGGTCGACATTTATAATAAAGTGACTTTATGCGCAATTTTTTTTTCTTGCTCTCTCTCTCTCTCTCTCTCTCTATGCTCTCTGCTCTCTCAAAAATGTATATGTATGTATACCTGTGAGCACAAGCAGGAGCTCACAAAAATTGAAATTTCTTCGCAGCAAGACCCCTTGTGTTCTCTTCTGAGTGAAGAGTATACCTAACTCTTCAAATCGCTTGCCATGGTCATGCAAAATGTTTGCATTTTCGTTATTACTTTTGGGAAGGATATGAAAGCGTTGGTGCGCGTAGAGATCATTCTTCGCGACGACCATGCATACACACACTTACAGTCCCTTGCTACATGTATGAGCATTTCTATGCCTGGCTGCGAATCTTTAGCTGCCTGTAGGAATTTGAAAGCCGAACATTTGCATTTGGTAGATCTTGTGAACTGTACACACCTACATACATGCGTTTGATTGTGTGAACACATGGGACGCGATGCTCACAAATTATGGGGTTTCAATATTAGAAGCATTTGTGAGCCTATGAGCCTGAATATGTGCATTCATGAGACATGAACATTGGCGTGTACCTACCACAACTTAAATTTGTGTGAACGATTTTGGGTTCGAATTGTAGAATCGCATTTATATTTAAATGCCTGATTTTGTTTGAATGATCGTGGGACCTGATTTTGTTTGAATGATCGTGGGTTTGCCTATCAGAATAATTTAATAAATTTATTGATTCAAATGTAATATTGTGGAATCACTTTAGCTTTACTTAAATTACTATGTAATTAGTAATGTCCATTTGACCTACATACATATGCATTTTTTTAAAAGGGTCAAATTGAGCTGTATCTGTATACACACGTGCACGGGTTCGAAAATCACATCTCATTTTGCCCACCGGGCTCAATCAGGTAATACATTTTAAAAAAATTCATTCTGATAGGCAAACCCACGATCATTCAAACAAAATCAGGTACTTTAATATAAGGTTTTCCCCGATTTGCCAAGACATATATCCGTCAACATTCCAAATATCAAATTTCTAGCTCTTCAATATGATTTCTGGCATACCGGAAAAATTTTTTTCAATTTTCCACGCCACTAGGGAGCGGATCGCGAAAATTCTTACACTCTTATAATTCGCTATGTTTCAAATTTTAAGTTTCTAGTTTCAATAGCGTCAAAAAAATTGCGCTGATTATATTACTCATAAAAATAACAAGTTAGTCGAGATTGCTCGAAAAGCAGATGCTCTGAACCCTACAAGGAGCTGATATTCACGCACGGATAAGCACGCGCTCTGCTAACTACGCAGTTGTGGCGTGTATGTATGCTCGTCGCGAAAAATGTTTTGCATGAGCATGGCAAAAGATTTGAAGACCTCGGTATACTCTTCACTCAGAAGAGAACACAAGGGGTCTTGCTGCGAAGAAATTTCAATTTTTGTGAGCTGCTTCTCGTGCTCACATGCATACATACAAATACATTTTTGAGAGAGCAGGGAGCATAGAAAGAGAGAGAGCAAGAAAAAAAAATTGAGCATAGAGTCACTTTATTTCAAGTGTCGTCCATCTCGGTCGAACGCTTGAAGCGAATTGATTGTGCTGTCGTATATTTTCGTACCCCGAACCTGAACGTAAGGAGCCGAGCGAATACGAAGTTGTGTGGGATCGCTTCGCTCAAAAAAAAAAGTTGGACAAAATTTTTCTTCAGCGTGTCTAGTCTATGTGTTCTATGGTTAGTGATTACGCTGAATAAACAAAATCAATTTATCGATTATTCTCGATAAAAAGAAATCGGATGAGCTATCGAAAAAATATGAAAGTTGTACCTCGTATGGGTTCAGGATATATATGTATGCAATGTTAATTTGTTATTTAAAGTCCCAAGCTTTGTATCGGAGGTATCGGCTTCAGGTGACCAAAGCATCGGCTCAAGTGAAGGCAGAATATATGGAGAATATTTTGAAAAACAATTATAGAATTTTTTACGTTTTAAATCTTGTTTTCATTTATAATTAATCCAGTAAATAATTGTTAAAATGGGAAATTCTACTTTTATCTTTTGAACAATATACATTTTTTTGATTAGAAATTAGGTCCATTCTTGAAGTTTATGTTTAAATTTCCACTTTCTAACGTTGTTACACTTACATATATTCGCTGTCAAAAAATAAAAATAAATTTCAATATTTTTTTTATATAACTGTGATTTATTTGATTATTATAATAAAAAAAACTAGGTGTACTTTTAGTTACGACAGATATTGGTATTTTAATATTATTCATTTCTATTTTGTACATACGCTCCGCTTACATCGACAGTGTAGCATAACCAACATAATGATGTAGTGGGCGTATATTTTTAATACGATTAGTTTCTTGCATTTTAACGCTTGCGCTCTCTACTTACATACATATTATATTCAGATGACCTAATATTCTTTGAAATATCATTGTTAATAATTTTTTGTAAATTTAAAATGTAAATTTTGGGGTATTTTTTTCAGAATGGAGTGCTAAAAAAAAATTGCTTATCGGGAGCTACTTGCAACCTCTATAAAAACCTAGGTGGTCCAGAATTTAACGCGTCAGAAGGAGGATGCTGTGGAGCAGGCGAGTGCTGTCCCTGTCGTAGAACGTCAAATGGCGAATTCGACCGTTGAATCATGTGCCGAAAATTGTTTTCTGGTAGTTGATGCTATTTTAGAAAATACAAAATACATTAGATAATAAAAATACATTTACCAAAAAATTTAAAAGAATTAACCTGTAAACCGCGTAAAGTTATCACACCAGTTGCATTACTGATGATATGCGGAGTAGGTCCATCTCCCAAATCAAGCTGTAAACTTTCTGACACATCACTGCTGCTTTCAATTGGACAATTGCTGACATTACTCACACAGCCACCAGTGCTGAGATGTAGTTGACCTAATGATGCAGTAGCCATGGCTACATCGGGCATCATATCGGAGAGATGACCGTTGCCAACGTCTATGCCACAAGCACCTGGCTCGCCACTTCTGACCATGTTTAAAGCATTACTATGTGGATATCGGAAATCGCCCTCTTTAATTAAGGCTGGCAAGTCGTTTCGATGATGCACTGATGTCGATAATCGAGCGTAGCTTGACCGAAGGGCTGAGTTAGAGTCCTCTGTCAAAAGACTGACACCAAGAAGGCTGTTCGGGTGCTGACGTGGGAAAGTCATATTTTGACTGTAACATTCATGTACACCATCTGCTCCGCACGCAGAAGATACTGATGAGGCCATTGATGAAGTCGACAAATATGAAGCGGATACAGCTGTTGGGCGTATAGAACCTGTAGCTGCCGGTGAGGGTGGCGGACTTTGATCTTCGTCTTGTAATAGACATTGCTCCGCTTGTATAGTTGATGACACACCATTGCACTCATCTCCATCTCCATGGTTAGTTAATATGGAAGTTTCAAGCAGATCTGACACTTCATCTGGTAGATTAAATTCTCTAACTACTCGAAGTCGAATTTGACGGTCGATTTCATGTTTTGAAGAAAGTGGCAGAAGTAGTGCGCGTTGACACGTGGGCGATTGGCGGAGCTTATGTTCACGCTTGCGCATTGCTGCTAGCGTATGGCTATCTGGTGGTGGAATAGAAATAGCATCGATTTTTTCGGTATTATCGCCACTAATACTGCAAGTAACGCCAGGTGCAAAGCTGTTGTTCGGAGAAGAGTTTATGCGCGAAACCATGTAGAGGGTATCTGGAATGTCGGGAAAATGTCGAGATCTACGCATGCGCATGAGTTCCAGTTGGTGGTGTGATGATGCCATTCGATCTTCTAATAGGGCTTTTACTTCTTCAAAGTACGGCATGAAAAGACGTGGTCGTACAAAAAGGCCTTGGTTTTTACCTCCTCGAATCCAAGCATTAATTCGCAAGTTTTCACTATCGTCACCAATCATATGTGACGGCGGTGTGCTAACAAGACCGCGGCGTATAGCTTGACATAGAACTTCACTATTTGGCGGTAAAACATGATCCATTCTTACCAATGGCAGTAGTTCGGCAAGTATTTCGCGCAGCTCAACATCACTTAAGTCCCGCTTTCTAACACCCTTCCTCGCTACAGAGTGGGCAGTATGCGATAAAAGGTTTGGTTCACGATCCTCCATACGCCGAATAAGCTCTTGTTCTCCCCACTTTAGTACAGCTTGTAGAACTTCTAATTCTGATGCTTGTAAGAAGTTACTTTGTAATACATGTACCAACTGTGATTTATCTAACTGATTCAGCACTGGCGAAGAGCTAATTGTGGAAAACTCTTCGCGCAAGTACTGGCATGCTTGACGAAAAACCCAAGCAGAGCCATGTGGTTGACATCCCCACTTTAAGACCATTGATAGTGTATCAAGTGACAACCACTCAAGTATTAAATCCTCACATCCCTGCGCTAAAATATCAAGTTCAAGAAACCTGCCTATTTGGTATAACTCCATTGCTTCTTCAAGAGTAGTTGGGCGTACTCGACCAGTATTAGTCAATGCGTGCACTTCACCAAGGGAACCAGTCGAACATCCAGTTCCAGCACCTCGAAGTATGAGAGCTAAATCAACAGTATCTAAATATATAGCGTGTAGTAAAACACGCGCATATCTTTTTGGTATTACGGTCTCATCAAGAACAATGCGCGTTGGTACGTGTATAGAGCGCTCTACGTACTCGTCAATGTTACGCGTTCGGCGGGCAATAAGATTACGGAAAAATGGTGAACGAGCACTTAATATAGCTTTATGACATGGAAGCTCCAGTTTTGGCCGAAAGCCATACTCAGAATTGATCGATTCTTGGCGTAAGTAATCGTTCCCACTTTCCGCTGTAAACACGAGTGCTGCGTCTGCATAATCACCTGTTTCTAACAAATAGCGAAGATCATGTTCAAGAGGGTTAGGTGTACCAAAATCATCGCCTAGTTGACGCAACAAATTGATATTTACGGTCGGATCATGTGCACAAAGATCGCCCGTATATAAATAACGTAGTAATATAGAAAATATTTTTACATCAATAGGTGACGTAGGAAGTTCGAGACATATGCGTGCCCCAAATCCCGGACAGCCTGAAAGCAGGTCTCGAAAATATGTACAACGTGAGGATAATATCGAACGATGCACAGGAAAAATAGATCCACGAAATACAAGGTCACAATCAGTACAGAGATTTAAATCGTAAAGAGCAGCCAGATCTTGTTTATATGTAGCTGCTGGTGGCCGTGCTAATTCTGCTTGTACCTGTTGAATACAAAACGAAAATTAGTGCTGCTCAATTTTATTGAGAATAAACGTTCAATTACCGATAAATCTCTTAATGCAGCCAATGCTTCAAACTCCTCACAGAGAGCTGCCAATTCAAGAGGCGTCCACTCAGACACAAAATCACGTAAGACACGAGCATGATCACAGGCTTTCGATGATCGTCGACGACGTATAAACTTCCGCTTAAGCGTCGCAAAACCTGTCACACGCTTTCGCCTTTGATCACGATGATAATGCGCGCCGCTATAAGAAAAACTTGCGCCAGGGCTTTCAGTAATTCCATTTGAACTTGTTGAACCCATACTTCCAGGATTTGACGCCGTACATGCGTTTCCATTTTCAGTGGTGGTACTTGCGAGTTCAGTAGTTGGGGCCATTGGGTAACCAACGTTGGATGTGTTTGAACCCATTTCACTTTTTACGTGAGGAATTTGTTAAGACTCAAATTAAATTAAACACTTAACCACTTGTATATGTGATATTGCTTTCTCTTCATCTTATCATTTGTGTAAATTTAATTAGCTGAATTTCTGCAAATAAATAAATAAAATATTAAGATTATCTTTAACTAGTAAGAGTAAGAAAGAGTGGAGACTCTTCGACTAGGAGGTCTCCTGAACATTGCAAATGATGATATTTCATTCTTATATGCCACATAAAAAACAAGTAAGAGTGCTCTAGTCGGGACTGTACTTAAATTTTTTGACAAATTGAGGGTAAAGGGGGCGTGGTATCACAAATCTGTAAATTATAAAATTTTTGTATTCACAAAATGTATAAACACTGCAAATATCGACAATAATCGATTAATTGATTTCGCGTTTTATGCATAAATTGAACACTATTGGACCTAGATTAGATAAATACAAATATATTGCAATTTACAGATTTACCACAGATACCACAGCTCCTGCGCCCCAATTTGTAAAAAGCGTTTTTAAGTACTAAAGACTGTGCTTTGGCAAATACAATCATTTAAACGTTATTATGACGAAAGTTTGATGAAGATAGTCACACTACAAGGGAATTTATCCAACAAATAGAGAGTTAAAATTTGAAGTACATACTCGTGTTGATAGCCCAAAATCAACGATGGTAATTGGTAAATCGAAAAAAAAATTTTTTTTCAAAATTTTTAGAATTTTTGGAATCTCAAAATTTAACGTGAAAATTGCTGTTGTTGAATTATATAGAAATAATAAATACATATTCCAATTGGGGGTGTGACAGATAGGAAAATACATCTATCAGTGTTTGTGCCGTGAATGTACTGTTACTTGTTATACCACTTTACCTTACCCTTAAATCATTGAAGATGGGGAATCGGAGTATAATAGTTTTGTCAAAATTTACATTGTTCACGAAACACTCTGTAACTTCGTGAAATTATTGTAAAAAAAATAGTTGATAAGTACACAATAGAATTGAAATAATAGTAACAATTTCGTCTAATACTATTGTAAGGCGAAGTTAGAAGGGAAGAAGAAAGACTAAGGTTAATTGACACGCGACTAGCGGAAAGAGAAGAAATAAAGTTCGTCAATAATCTGGGAGAAGAAAGTGAGTTTGCTTTTTCATTTCAACCCTCTCCGTCCACGACTAACCGATCCAGCGAGTTTTTGGGTGAGGCTCTGTCCCTCCGAAAGCACGTTTTTCCCGCTCCTAACCTCCGTCCACGCGCGATGCGTTGAGTTCGCTTCATGGCACCACTCAGCTTAAACCGCTCCGCTGACACACGCGTGGGCGCGACGGCCAACCTCCCGATCTGCCATCCTTTTGCTCCCCTACTCCCGCGCGCCTCTCATAGATAAAAAAAATTGTCTTGTGAATGAACCAGGGGCAGACTGAACCTGCCCTGGCTAAAAAGTAACCTTACACAATAACTACACAAGTAAGAACGTTGCAGTCGTGCGTTTAGTTCTGGACTCTAAATTTTGGGCATGGACAGAAATTTGATCGATCTTTACTAAATTTTAACATTAACTTACGCACTTAATTTTCAATTCTCTAGCTTTAGTAGTAGCGAAAAAATTGCATTTATACTGACAGTAAAACGAACAGTACTTAAAGCCCATATACTCATATATCTTTCGAGAATAAGTATAAAAGCTAAAAATATTAATATATTTGAATCAAAAAATCACCATATTCTTACTACTAATATGAAGATATAAACTTAGTATATAATAGGATATCTTAATATATATTTTTTTAATTTGGAGGCGATTTGGCATTAACATCATTAGTTTTTATGTATAATCATTGCCGCAATACTCCGCACACAAAAAATATGGACATTACTACCCCACACTACTACGTATTTGCACGGGCCCTACCAAAGTATAACAAAGCATAATCATTCCGAGATGGTCGATTTTTGATCTATTCTCAATTTTTTCATTGGGTTTAAAGATGTTCCAAGTTCCAAGCACGTTAGTATCGGAGTACACTGGTAGCAGTAGTATTTAGGTTGGGCTACCAGTCAATCGCCAACCTTGTGGCTTAGAAATAAATAATGTGTTTAATTAACAGCTTGGGCGGAGCACACTAAGAAATATACTTTTTCAACATATTGCACAGTAAGCAATTAAAATTTAGATACAAAACGATTTTTCATTACTTGCTTTCAACTCAAAACAAAATTCTAAGACTAAAATATATAACAAGTAAGAAAGCTCTAGTCGAGACTGCTCGACTCGAAATCCCCTGATCCCTTCCAGAAACTGATATTTCAACAATTCCTCGCGTCTTTCTGCTTCACAAAAAACACAAACACACAGATACACACGAATAGACACGCATGCATAAACACGCATAGCCTGCAGTTTCGGCTTACTATGGTTTTATTTGTTTAATAACTTTTCTTCTCGATGGACTATCTTCATTAAACTTTTATATCGTGATAACATTGAAATGAATGCATTTCCATAAGTCTCTAGTATTTGAAATACGCCTTTTACAAATGTTGGGATGAGGGGGTGGATATAGGAGAAATTCTATTAAAATGGTCTAAATCTATATTTATTTTTTATTTTATAAATTTGGAGACTCTAGCTTTAAAGATGTAGGAGATATAATTTTTTAACTGATTTTTGATAAGCTTTTTAATCGATAACAAAATAACGGGACATTAAACAAAAATTGAAGTCTCTAGCGCTTATATGTTCTGAGATCGACACGTTCATACATACGGACAGAGCCAAATCGACTCAGCTCGTCGCCTTGATACTTTCTGGGGCCTGCCACGCCTCCTTCTGCCTGTTACATACATTTCAACAAAACCATTATACCCTGATTTCCCATTGATTTCCCAATGGGATCAGGGTATAAAAACAAGTAAGAGTGCTCTAGTCGAGACTGCTTGACTAGGAGATATCCTAAACCTTACAAACAGGTGATATGTATAAGCACGCGCTCTACTAATTGAGCAGGTAACAGTGATTAGGTAATATTATGAGAATTTTGTTGCTGAATAATTTCTGTTGTAGTGGGACTATCTTCATGAAACTTTCAGAACGTGATGATAATGTTAAATTGTGTGTATATTCCATTCTACTTAAAATACATTTTTACAAATTGAGACTTCAAATTTTCCAGGCATACTCGTGTATATATAATACGCAGTACAATTTTATCAAATCAAGTCAAATTTTGAGCTTCAAAGAAAATTGTAAGAAAAAGATTCATTATTCGGTGGAAATTTTCGATTTTGTTTTGATTTTTGCATTCTGTTATGTGCTTAAGTTCCTTTAAGTGATAGTAACAAATTATAAGAGCGAAATGGGTACACGTGGGAACCAAACTGGTGTTTAACGCAGTAAATAATTTTAAAGGTATATTTTTAGGTCAAAACCGCTAGGGAAATAGCAAATCTGGTAGAAAGGAGCAAACCTACCATCCATGTTATTATAAAAAGGTTTCGGGAAGATGGAAGTTTGATGAACAAAAGCCAGTAGCGCATAAGAAAGATATTAACCCTCGGGAGAAGATATTAACTCTCGGGAGAAGGGCGGTCAGTTAAAAGTGAAATTAAGGTTGATCTCTTTGTAAGTGCTGAGCTCAGTTTGCCGGCGTAAAGAAAATTAGGAAAAGTTGTTTGCGACAATACTGTGCGTAATACCACTAACCATACAACACATAGAGTGGGCATATAGAACAAAATTTTTTAACGCCGAAAATCTGTCTGGTAGGTACCAACCAACTTCGTATTTACTCGGCTTAGTATTTAGTGGCTCGGGCAATGAAATCAGTGCGCTGCGAGCGCTCAAACGGAATGGTCCCTTTTATATGAAGAACATCTATGCGCTATTTGTCCTACTATCTCTCACTCTATATTTTCTCTCTCTCTTTGGTCTTTCAAATCATCGAGCTCGGCATGATTTTCACGGCCGAGTTGTCTAGAAAAAGGCGTATATAGAGATCGTAGGCACTGTTAAGAATAGTGGAGGTTCTGTGCTGGTTTTGGGCTTGTCGAGTGCAGTGGTTGCCATTTTTTTATTTATATTAGATAACTTTAAAAAAAATGTTAAGCAGAGTGCGAAGAAATCGAGGCTACTTGACGACTTTGCTTTTATCAAGATAATCCATAACTGCCCTAAACTGATTCAAACACCAGTCCAGAGCCCGGATATGTTATTGAGAATCCTTCAGAAGTGTTGGCTAGAAAAGTCTACCAAAGCGGTATAGCACACTTGACCAATGGAAAGAGGGATTACATGCAGCTTGGAACTCCATAGAACCAGCGATATGCAGAATTTAAGAGAAAATATTTAAACTTAAAATAAGTAACATATAGCTATAGAAAAAAAAAACAGTGAAGAAAAAAAAATAAAGTCTTGTCGGATTTGGCGTTGGAGCCTCTGTATATGTACATACGTATATACATATGTATGTATATGAATGTAAACCACTAACTGAATTCGGAATGTATTAAAATACCGTGACCCACATCGAAAAGTCCAACGACACTTTTTATTTTACTTATTTTTGGAAACGAATTTCAGCATATTATATACATAAAGATCTTGTATATATGTAGCACATGTTTACGAACGAAGTTTATGTATTAAAAAAAGAGATATACATATGTATATTTATTTGGACCTAGGCCCAGACATTTATTTAGTTGGACAATTGTGGTGTACATACATAAAATAAGAGGTTTGAACTTATAAACGTATATTTATCAGCACATACTGAAACAATTCAATGCTAAGTGTTCAGATCATATGAACAATATAGTAAACATTTCAAGGTGTTACTACTCACTCATTTTATACATGTATACACTGTTAATTATCATTTTTATGCACTTGTACCGCACTTCACGTATTGTTATATTTCACATTATCTAATGAAAACCTGTTGTAAAAATATTATTTTGTTTTGTTTTCCACCGTTTAATAATTCTAAAAAGGGTTATTTTTATATTCAGTCTGCCGTTTAATAATATACAAAATCTCTTAATTTTCTCTGGCTTCATAAGATAAAGTTAGGGTTTCACGATACCAAGGGAGAAAAATCACTACAAAAATTATCGGTAATATACTCGATAAAAATGTATACATTATCAGTAAAACACGCTATTTCCACTTCATTTTTGACGACGAACCACATAGAAAACATAGGCTGGACACGCTGAAGAAAAATTTTGTCCAATTTTTTTTTTAAGCTCAATCAGGTACTACATTAAAAAAATCATTCTGATAGGCAAACCCACGATCAATAAAATAATATCAACATGACAGCACTAACCATACAACACATAGCCATGCATTACATAGACACGCAGAAAACAATTTTTACAACCGAAAATGTTTACTCGGCTCGGTCACTGGAGGCTCGGGCAGTAAAAATACTGCACGACAAAGTCATTGAGCTTGCGTCGAGCCCAGCTCTTTCCTTTTGAGTGAACAGTATACCGACATTTTAAAAGCACACACAAATATAGTCTCTTGATACACGTATGAGCAATTATATGCCAGTGTGTAAAATTATATGCTGCTTGTGGACGTTCTAGAGCCCAATATTTGCATTTGGTTGATCTTGTGAACTGCACTGACATATACAAATTTAATTATGTATATGTACGCATGGGATGCGATACTCACAATTGTGGGGTATCACTTGTAAAAGTATCTGTATTCCTACATTCAAAAATTTTTGTACCATGGGACATAAACATTTTCGTGTGCCTAACACAACTTAGAATTGTAACATAGATTTTGGACAGAATCAATTATATTTTTATATCCTGATCCCATTGAAAATGGGAAATCTGGGTATAATGGTTTTGTTGAAATGTATGCAACAGGCAGAAGGAGGCGTGGCAAACCCCATAAAGTATATACATATATTCTTGATCAGAGCTGAGTCGATTTGGCTCTGTCCGTATGTATGAACGCGTCGATCTCAGAACATATAAGAGCTAGAGACTTCCATTAAGACAGTTCTAGTTCTGAGCACGTAGTTTTACTTAATCTAGATGATAAAAATGCTTTCGGTTTGACAGCCGACGCTTCTTCCTTTAGTTTGGGTTTTTATTTATTTTTTATTTTTTTCTCAGAACAGGAAACCTATAGCAATGATATCACTGACCTTGAAGGATAATGAGCGCAGCTTCGCAACAAGCGAAAGCGAGTTACTCGCTTTAGTTTCGGCTTTGACGACCCTCAGAAACTATAAGGGATAAAGAATTTAAACATTATTACTGACCACCAGCCACTGCCGTACATCGTTTCAGAAGAATGAGAATATTTATTACAATCCAGGAAATTAAAATTATTATTATTATAAGTAGTGTAGTAGTAATTTAAAAATATGATTTTAGTAAAAAATGACACGTGTTTGTATAAAAACTTTTTTTGTTGAATATAGATCTATTTGTATTATTTATAATGACTAATATGACTATTTTTTAGGTATCATAAAAGTGAGTACTGTAAGGCGGCTTGCCAGAGCACCACCTTACATTTTTAGATTTGTAGCGTAAGTTGATAGTATGTAAGTTGGTATACGTTGTTAGTAGTAAGTTAGAATAAGCTAGTTTATATAAGTTTGAAATCAGATGAGCGCGCGCGCCGTCGGCGATCGGTGATGCAACTCTTCCCAGCGAGGAGCGCCCGCGAAAGCAGAGAGTTGCATTGCCGACGCCGAGGTGAATTGGGGGCTGCGCGCGCGAGCTGCCCAGGAGATTCTGGGCAGTCAGTTAGAGAGCGCCGTGACGAGCACGCGCAACAGAATTAAGAGGCGAACGGTAGGCGCGAGCAGAAAGAAAAGTGGAAGTGAAAAGGTGCCTCGATATAGATAAAAGCTGAGTGACACGCGACTTCGCGGTAAGAAGGAATAAAATTTATAACGATCTGGAAAGAAAGTAAGTTTGATTTTTTTATATTTACCCTCGCCACCCATGACTAACAGATCCAGCCAGTTTTCGGGTGCGGCCCCGTCCCTCCGAAAGCAAGTTTTCTTTTCCCGCCCTAACCTCCGTCCACGCGCGAAGCGTTGAGTGCGCTTCACAGCGCCACTCAGCTTAAGCCGCTCCACGCGTGGGCTCGACGGCCAACCTCCCGATCTGCCATCCTGTTGCTTCCCTACTCCCCGCACGAGTCACGCGATTATAAATATCTTGTGAGTGAGCCCTGGGCACACTGAGCCTGCCCCAGCTATACAAAACGCAACCTTACAGTACAAAGGCATTGTCGCTATGAAAGAGCAATTGTTAACTGATCGAAACCGGGAATGGAGGATCTTATTCATCCCAGTGTACACCAATGTAGACCACACGTAATATTCTTTGATGAAAGTAAGTTTAACTTGTTCGGAAGAACAGGGAAGCCCATGGCCTATCGTAAGCTTGATATAGAGCTGTGGTAAGCCGCAAGACACTGTGGATATTTTGTAATAATTTAGGACTTAATTTTCATCAATGCAGTAGGAAATATGGTTTTTATAGATGACATTATTAGGTACTGTTCATGAACCTGCATGAACATAGAAATTTGATATATATGAGAACCCTCTGCGTACTCAACAGCTACCATACATAAAAGTAGATTGCATGTGTGACGCATGTGTGGGCGTCTGACCCTTGCAACTCCAATGATAAGAATATGTACGAGACCACAATACGAAGTAAAGTGTTAAAGGGTTATAGATTTGTGCATTGGCAGAAATCAGGACTTACGAGGAGCTCATGAAATTAAATTTATTTCACGTCTTTGTTATAACTACAGATTTTTTGTGAATAATAACTTACAATAATTTAAGAATTTAGAATAAGAAATAGGCCTTTTTTACTTATATATTTATTTACACAATATGACATATATTGTATATATGATGATATCATTATTTGGGGAGAAAACAAATAAATAGAAACCCTAAATGTATCTAAAATGAGACGGTCCACAAGTCATAAGCCATTTCTCAATTGGAGTAGGTAACCACAATTCAGCGTGGGACTGCTTTTGCAAACGCTATATGCCAGTGGTCAAGGAACTGCCAAACAATAATGATGAAGGCAGTGAGTAACAACAAATATAGATGAAGATAAAAGATCAATAAGGAAGATCTGAGTTCCACCAACTCCGACAAAGGATCACCCACAAAAGCCGGATGACATAGAGGATGGGGACGAGAATGGAATTTCTGCCACATTTTCGACATCAATGTTGAGCACCGCTGGAGATACACTAACAGATATCCAATTGAAAGTTCAACCCATGGATACTAGCAGCATCGGAGGGGGACTCAACTGGAAATAGCAGCAACATATTAAAGGAAACTACCTTAACCACTACAAGCGATTCAGGTCAATCAGTACAATAGCTGTTCTAAAGCATCATCATCGAAAAAAGGACGACTATCGCTTGTGGACTTTGGCTTCGGCAATTAAGAAGCGAGCGACCACTGCTTCAACAGATACAATCAGCTATATAAACTCAACAATTGATGACAATTATAAGCGATGGAAGCTCTTCAAAGAGGCTCGACTTTACTTGGCATGGGAACCTCCACCTGAGCATAAGACCAAGGCAATGGCGCCATACTCGCTTTATCTGGGAGTCACACTTTCTGGGCCCCGCAGAATGTTCAGGCATGAGTATAAGAAGAATTGCAAGCATGATCATTTCGTCAAGAATACATATAATTATCAAATTTGTATTTGTCCTATATATTGTTAAGATAAAAAACCACAGTCAGCAAGTACTGGATGTCATACACTCTGGCCCCCGCAGAATGTTCATGAACATGCATATACATAGAAATATGAGAGCTCTCTATGCACTCAACAGCTACCATACATAAAAGTAGATAACATGTGTATAAATAAACATGTAACATGGGCATAAATACCAGGACTCAGAAGAATAAGTAGTTAAGTGTATTCATTCAATTACTACTTAAAAGAAAATTGGGAAGAGTCGACCAAAACATTGGTATTGCAGACATATTTAAGCTGTACCAGAACAATGACACTAAACTAAAGCTCACAAAGGCGAGTCCTTGTTGCTTTGCAGTTACCCAAATCTCTTAGAACATCGCAACTATGCCCAACTTTCAGTGGGTCTTAACCGGCTCTAAGGACACAAGACAATTTACAACCAGTATACAAAAACGTTGAAAAGACTCTCAAAAATATAATGGATACTGTAGGAACAGGAGCGTTTTCCAGTCCAGCATGAGTTTCTACAGTATGGGGGTGCTATTCCACGAATAAAAGGAGTTGTATATAAATTTCCACACAACCTCGGTGCAAGCGTTTATTTAGAGTTCTCGCTATAGACTAATTACAGAGGCGGATGAGCAAGCGCAGCTTGCTTACAGTTTGGCGAATGAGTGAAATAGAAGAGTGATACATTACAAGAGAGCCACGTAATTAGGGTGGTCCCAAATTTAAAAAGAAAAGTATACAAATTTGAGTGATTTGGCCCAACATCCCGGCCCCATTGAATGACGCAGTCTTTCAAGAAACAGGAAGAATAGCTATTTTGTGAATTGGTCTCCGGATTATGCCCTTGGCAGTGCGTACATCTACAACTCGTACTCGATGATCTCGTCCAGGAATTGTAGCTGTAATGCGACCCATTATCCACTTCTGAGAAGGTATGTTGTCCTCATGTATGAGAACCATGTCTCCGATAGAGATACTAGATGCTGGTTTGGTCCACTTGGAGCGTACGTTCAACTCGTTGAAGTAGTCTGCTGACCAGCGTCGCCAAAAGTGTTGTTTGATACCAGTTATCAAACGCCAGCGGTCCAAAGATTTCAGCTGTTCATCTTCTATAGGTTGTTCAGGCAGTGCTCGCAAGGAGTCTCCAACTAGGAAGTGACCAGGTGTCAGAGCACCCAAGTCGCTTGGATCTGATGACAATGGAGTGAGCGGGCGCGAGTTAAGAATGGCTTCTACTTCCGCTGTGATTGTAGCCAATTCCTCAAACGTGCAGCGGGCATTCATTAGGCTGCGCGTCATGAGTCCCTTGGCGCTTTTGACTGCCGCCTCCCAGAGGCCGCCGAAGTGTGGTGCTCTGGGTGGGATAAAACGAAAGTTTATGAATTCATTTGCGCAAAAACTAATAATTGATTGTTGGTTTTCTTGCTTGAAGAAGTAGTTCCGTAGTTCCTTTAATTGATTGCTTGCTCCAGTGAAATTCGTCGCGTTATCGCAAAATATATCCACAGGCAATCCACGTCGTGCAATCATGCGCCTCAAAGCGGCTAAGAAGGCATCCGTTGAGAGATCAGATACTACCTCGATATGCACAGCCTTGGTTGCGAAGCATACGAATATGGCAATGTAGGCTTTACGAGGAGCCTTGCTCTGAATGCGAAGATAGACGTTGACTGGTCCGCAAAAGTCCACTCCACAATGAGCGAAAGGTCGCGATGGAGTTAATCGTTCGACAGGCAGATTTCCCATGAGTTGCTGTTGCAGCCTTGGCTTGTAGCGCACACAGTGCACGCATTTCCTGACGATGGAGCGAACCAGGTCTCGAGCATTTACGATCCAGAATTGTAGACGAAGTAGTGCAACAAGTGCCTTTGAGCCAGCATGGTAGTGTTGCACATGAAGAAACTGTACGTAGTGACGAACGAGGTCATCTTTGCTGGGGAGTAGAATCGGATGTTTCTGAGCGTCTGGTGCATTTGCCAATTCGAGACGGCCGCCAACCTTCAATAGTAGGTATCCGTCTGTAACCTGCAAAAATGGATTTAGAAACTTTATGTGACTTGATATTTGCCTGTTTTTCTGCAAAGCGTGGATTTCATCTGCAAAGTGCTGTTGCTGTAGATTCCAAATAATGCAATTAAATGCACGCTGAAGTTCTTGAGGTGTCGGCGAGGGCGGGTCTCCGAAGCGCGTGTGTGAAGCGCAGCATCCAAGCAACAATTCGCAAGCAACGACGATGCGAACTTATGCTTCTAAGTGTGTCGAGTAGATAGTTGCTATCCGTCGTAACCTTGAAAGCTGACTTGCGCATCTCAAGTGTTATGACCTCAGGATCTGGTTCGTGACGTTTGTCCTTTGGCCAAGCGTGCGGGCTCTGCTTCAGATACGCCGGCCCCATAAACCAGATAGATTGTTTCAATTCCATGGGTTTACATCCCCTTGAAATCAGATCGGCGGGATTTAATTGTGTTGGGACGTGCCTCCAATGACAGTCCGGTGTGGCTTCTTGGATGTCAGAAACGCGGTTTCCAACAAAGGTTGATAGTGTCGCAGAATGTTGCTGTATCCAATGAAGAACTATCGACGAGTCGCTCCACAGATAGGTTTGTTGGTTCAATGTGAAAATCCCCTTGATTTTCACGTAGAGCTGTGCCAGCAGGTGGGAAGCCGCGAGCTCCAGTTTTGGTAGCGATAGCTTTCGAGTTGGTGCTACTCTGCACTTTGACGTGATCAGGTGGACTTCAACGTTGCCGTCCGCTGCAACTGTGCGTGCGTAGATGCAGCATCCGTATGCCCGAATAGAAGCGTCACAAAATCCATGCAACTGCAACTCCTTGATGTTCGGCTGCATACAGAATCGAGGTATTGTCAGCGACTCCAGAGATGGAAGCGATGCAGCAAACGATTTCCAAGCTAGACAAAGTGTTTGCGGCACAGATTCATCCCAATGCAATTTCAGTATCCACAACTCCTGTAGAATGATCTTTGCTGTCACAATGACTGGCGCTACTAGTCCCAATGGATCGAAGAGTGAAGACGCAACTGATAAAATTGTCCTCTTGGTGATTGCATCAACGGAGCATTTGGGTCGAAAAGCAAAAAGCAATACGTCCTGACGTTGATTCCAGGTTAAGCCCAATGTGCTTGTAACGGAACCATCCTCTAGATTCAACTCCTTGATAGTGTTATCGTCGACGAAGTCCGGGTGGTTTGAATGCCATTTTGCCAATTCAAATTTGCCTTTGCCAAGTACCTCGATGACCTCTGCCTTGAGTTGTTGTAGGCCTTCCGATGTGTCATGCCCACACAGAAAGTCATCCACGTAGAACGATGAATTTATAGCTTGTGCTCCAAGTTTGTGAGTTTGTATGTGTAGATCAGCCAAATATGTCATACTGCGTATTGCGAGATATGGTGCTGTGGCCGTCCCGTAGGTGACTGTATTCAGCTGATATGTGCGAAGTGGCTTATCTGTTGAATCTCTCCAAAGAATATATTGAAACTTGCGGTCACGATAATCCATCAGTACTTGTCTGAACATTTTCACAACATCTGCAGTGAGTGCATATCTGTATGTTCGAAAGCGTAGCAGAAGCGTATATAGATCCGTCTGAATAGTCGGTCCAACCATTAATAAATCATTCAGTGATCGTTGCGATGAGGTTCGATTTGATGCATCGAAGACAACTCTTAACTTCGTTGAAGTGCTATTTGGCTTGAAGACGCAGTGATGTGGTATGTAGTAGTGTGGCTCGTCAAGCCTTGGTGCGTTTACCAAACTCATGTGATTCAGATCTTCATACTCGCGCAGAAACTCCGTATATGATGCCTTTAACTGAGGATTGCGATTTAAGCGCCGTTCCAATGACTCGAATCTCAGTTTGGCTGACTGGTATGAAGATCCTAGATATCTTGGGTCATCCTTAAATGGTAGCCGAACAATAATTCTACCGTCCGCTTGTTGACGTACAGATCGACTAAACATTTGTTCGCACTGCAGTTGCTCAGGTGTAAGCCTTTCGATTGGCTTACTCAAATCTTCGATATGCCAGAGCCTTTCCAAATTGTTGTTGATTGACTCCTCCTGTGAAAGCGAGTAGCAGTGTGCCGGTCTCTGTGTGCCTTTATAGCGTCCAGATACAATCCATCCAAGTAACGTTTTCTGAAGCGTAGGAAGGCAGGGACCCAATTTGATTTGTCCCACTGCAAGAATTTCAAAAAATGTTTCAGTTCCAATGAGTAAATCAATATGACGAGTTTTGTGAAACTGCTCATCTGCTAGTGGTGTGTTCTTCGGTATGTTCCAAGATGAAATGTCGATGTCCGAATCCGGCTGATATGCAATGTGTGACGTCACGCAGAAATCAATGGGCATCTTGAAATCCTCCAAACGTGACCTGATTGTGGCCGAAGTGCCAAACTTGATGTGTGTATGTGACTCGCCAATGCTAGATATTCGCATATGCCGTTCGACTCTTGGCAAGCGTAGTGATTGTGCGAACCGTTCTGAGATGAAGTTCACCTGGGAGCAAGAATCCAATAGAGCACGACCGATCCTGTAAGTTCCAGATGCATCCATGACCTCGACGATGGCTGTTGCTAGAATGACTTGGTCTGTTCGATTGGTGTGTGTATGTGTGACAACTTTGTTTGAATTGGAAACGATGGGTAACGTAGATGCCGATCTAGTCGCAGCTGTCTCTCGATGTAGTAAGCTGTGATGAAGTCTCGAACAGAATCGACATCTTTGGGCAGAGGGACACTTGGATGCCTGGTGACCCTTGCCAAGGCAGTTTAGGCACAGAGCATGTCGTTTTGCTGCTTCATAGCGATCTGTAATAGACATCTCCTGAAGCCGACTGCAACGTGATACTCGATGTTCTGAACTAAGACAAATAGGACATGAATTAGTCGAACAATTAAAAGACAAACCATGTCGCGTGGTCGTCTGGCTTCGTGGTTTGCTAATAGTCGCAGTTCGAGCCTGGCTCGATTCGGACTTACCGCATGATTCCAAATATTGACAATGCCTTTCAACTACCTGTACACACAAATCCCACGTAGGTAACTTTGAATAATCCAATGATTCGTTCCATTTGCGTTTAGTTTCCATATCCATCTTATCCATGACAATGGCTATTAACATTGCCTGTGCAATTTGTGACTCGTTGCCTAATGAAGTTAGTGAGTTGTACAATGCTGTAGAGTTGTCAATCAAACTTCGAATTTCTTGACTATTTGCTCTCGACACACTCTTGAGCATAAACAACGACGAGATATTGTCCAAGAACACTAATGTTGGATTGTCGTAGCGCTGATTCAAACGAGCAAGTGCCTTCCGATAGTTTTCAGGTGTGATCTGAAATGCCTTTACTGTTTCCAATGCTGGTCCTTTTAAACAGCTTATCAGCTGATTAAACTTCTCGATGTTTGATAAGCTGTTCTGCTGATCCACCATTTGAGTGAATAATGCACTAAAATTCTTGTAGTCCGCATAATTGCCATCAAATGTAGGTAGCGTAAGTCTGGGCAGCTTGGCTGACGATAAAAATGTAGGCCCAGATGTCGCAGCAAATGTTGATTCGTTCATCTCTTCCGTAAGTTGTTCTGTAATGCAAACCTTTATGTCTACATACAGCTCCTCCAGCTCGGCGCGTGTTGAATCAGTCGGACATTCCTTTTCAATGTCCGTCTGCAAGACCATTACTTGCTTAAAGTAAGCTTCCAAAATTCCCAAGCGACACTTTAATTCAGCTTGAGTTGGCGCAGACTTCCCATCTCTCAGCTTGGGGTCAACGACATTACGAATGCGAGTAATATTCCGGCGAGTATTCGCGCGTTGTGTTTTAAGGCTCTCCAAAGACATTATTAGACCAAAAACAACTTTATGTTTGTATTTGAGTAAATTGAGATAATTTTTAATTTAAATTTAAAGTGATCAAATTAACTGCCAGAGTCAAATTTAAATTACGCAAAATATTTATTAGAGCAGCGAATAATACAAGTCACAAATTTCACTCAATTTCGTGTGCAGAATATTAGCCGAAGAATAACGAATGTACGAGCCGAATTTCACTCAACTGAGCGTGCAGAATGTTTGGCGACAAATTCCACTCAACTTGTTGTTGTGTTTATGTTATGCAGCGCAGTTGTTGCTTATGTATGTGCGTTTGTGAGCAGCTGCACTTATTGCTGCTTAGACGAATATGATTGTCCAAAAGTTTGACGAAAATGATGACAAGCGCAGTGCCGGTAACTTGCTGCTGTGATCGCGCGGGGATCGTGGGGACAGCGAAGTGACGTTGAGCACGAAGATTGCAAGCAGAAGCTGTTGCTGCGAACGAACGACGAAACGATAGAGATGACTCGGTGATGCGACGGCGGGGGGTCACAGAGCGACAGCGAAGTCAACCAAAGCGAATAAACGGTGTCTCGGCGGTGCGAAGAGCAAGGCAAGCGAATGTATGCACAGTTAACACTTTGTATGCTGGAACATTTTCGCTTATGTACATAAGTATATGCAGAATATATATGCACATAAGCCAAATTAGAGCAAATTAAAACGATGCACGGAACTTTGAATAGCACTGCCCCACGTTGGGCGCCAAAAAATGTAGGAACAGGAGCGTTTTCCAGTCCAGCATGAGTTTCTACAGTATGGGGGTGCTATTCCACGAATAAAAGGAGTTGTATATAAATTTCCACACAACCTCGGTGCAAGCGTTTATTTAGAGTTCTCGCTATAGACTAATTACAGAGGCGGATGAGCAAGCGCAGCTTGCTTACAGTTTGGCGAATGAGTGAAATAGAAGAGTGATACATTACAAGAGAGCCACGTAATTAGGGTGGTCCCAAATTTAAAAAGAAAAGTATACAAATTTGAGTGATTTGGCCCAACAGATACCATACCAAAAATTAGATATTATCCGTTGTTCAATGAAACTCGAGCTGTTAAAGAAAAATATATATATTTATAAAATGCTAAATTTGGTGTTAAATATATTATTTTGATAGGTAGTTTTTCAATATATAACTGACCATTTACGCTTTTTTATACCCTGATCCATCTACATATATATATACTGTATGGGGTCTCCGATACTTCCTTCTGCTTGTTACATACTTTTCACAAAACCATTATACCTTGATTTCCAATTTTTAATGGTATCAGCGCATAAACAAGTAAGAATGCTCTTGTCGAGAGTGATACCCTGAACACAGTAAGGAAATGATATTATAATCATTCTGTAACTTTTTTATACAAGCATACAAATGCACAAGCACACATACACTCACACGCACGTATGAGCAAGCGCTGTGCTAACCGCGAAGTAAACAACGGCTGCCCTCGGGCTGCAGTTTGGACAATAATATGAGCATTTATTGGTTGAATAATTTATCTTGTGGTGGGGCTATCTTCACAATGTTGAAATGGTGTTTCCAAAGCAAAAGTCTCTAGTAATTACAATAAGTTTTTGCAAATTGTACAAAATCTGTAAATTACAAAATTTGTATACACACAGTAAATCTGTTAATTACTAAATCTTCGTATAGATCATCTGTATATACCACTAATCATAAAACACATAGACTGGACACGCAGTGTAAAAATTTTGGCAAACGTTGGGAAAACCCATGATCATTCAAACAAAATCGGGCATTTAAATATAAATGCGATTCTACAATTCGAACCCAAAATCGTTCACACAAATTTAAGTTGTGGTAGGTACACCCCAATGTTCATTTCCCATGCATACACGCATGCACATATTCAGGCACATAGGCTCAAAAATGCTTCTACGTTACCCCACCATTTTTGTGAGCATCGCGTACCTTGCGTACACACAATCAAACGCATGTATGTAGGTGTGTGCAGTTCACAAGATCTACCAAATGCAAATGTTCGGCTGTCAAATATAAATGCTCATATGTATATGTATCAAGGGACTGTAAGTGAGTGTATGCATGCACGTCGCGAAGAATGATTTTTATGCGCATCAACGCTTTCATACCCTTCCCAAAAATAATAACGAAAACGCAAATATTTTCCATGAGCATGGCAAACGATTTGAAGAGTTCGGTGTACTCTTCACTCAGAAGAGAACACAAGGGGTCCTGCTGCGAACAAATTTCAATTTTTGTGAGCTGCTGCTCGTGCTCACATGCATGCATACATATACATATTTGAGAGAGCAGAGAGCATAGAAAGAGAGAGAGCAAGAAAAAAAATTGAGCATAGGGTCACTTTATTTCATATGTCGACCATCTCGGTCGAACGCTTGAAGCGCAAAAATTCTGCTGTCGTGAATTTTCGTACCCCGAACCTAAAAGTAAGGAGCCGAGCGAATACGAAGTTGTGTGGGGTTGCCTGCCCCAAAAAAAAGTTGGACAAAATCTTTCTTCAGCGTGTCCAGTCTATGTGTTCTATGGTTAGTGTCTATGGTTAGTGCTGTTATATTATTTTATAGTTCGATAGAAAATGTAACAGAAAATTATTTAAGTAATCGATAGCTTCACTTCAATTTCTTACATCCCTAACAAATAACACAACAAATATTATAATTTATATATTCTACTTTTTAAATGTTCAAACAAACTTTTAAGCATTACAAACAGAAATCCCCATTGCCTGATCTTTATGGGGTCATTGACTTAGACGCTTACCAAGAAAATGTTTCGAGTAATGTAGGTATATAAATAATATTTTATCCTTTACATACATACAAACATATGTATATATGCATGTATGTACATATCCACATGATTGTATGTACATACATACATATTTTATTATTTAAATCAAACTACAAAATTACATACAAATATATAGTAAATTCAGCTTATTGATGTACATACATATGTATATATGCATGTACATACATGTATATATATATATTTCGATATTTCGGATTTTTAGAAATACAATTGTTAGTGTTGGTATGCCATTATTTAGGACATTGATAGCTATTATTATTTCAGAAAAGTTACTAAAAATGATGTATTTTAAAGTCACCAATAAAAAATATAAAATGTGCACGCAAAGAGTACATACAGCGTGGGAATTGCCTTTAATAACACAAGAAATAGAAGGCATAAAAGCGAAATCCTTAACAATTTCGGCACCTACTTTCGTTGCGAATCAAGTGTGTTAAGTCTACAGATGTATTCTGTTCGCAATTTGATTGTCAGCCTTCATAATGATAACAAATCATATGGAGAAATCGCGGATAGCGTGAAATGAAGTCATTCAGACCATCATTTGCAACAACAACAATTCCACTTAAAATAAGAAGATATCAGGAAGGCCAAAGAACCTAACAAGCCGCGACGAGAGAAGCATCCTCATGAAAGTTAAGAAAAACCCGAAAATAAGTGCGGTAAATGGCAGAGCAGTTATTGTGTATCCAAAAACAATTGTCAATTTTTTACACTAGGATGGATACAAGAGCCGATACCACGGAAGGAACCTTTAATTTCCAAAAAGAATCGGATATTGCGTCTGGGATTCGCCAAAGCGCACTTAGCCAATGATTCGAATTTGCGGAAAACTGCCTTCTATAAACACCAAATCACCTATTCCAGACTACTCAGCAGTAAATAAAATGCTGAGTAGTGTGGAATAGGTGATTTGGTGTTTATAGAAGGTAATATGGATAGCTTCATATATAATAAGATTGAAAGCTTCAGTGGACTCATTGAGCCTGGGGATCGTCCAACAGGAGGCATGAGCCTAAAGTCCCAAAATGGTTGACGAATACCACCACCACCACTAACCCTTTAGCAGTTTTGATCGAAACAGTAGAAAACTGGGACAATTTCGTGTCAGATTGAGACACCAGAACATTACCTCCAAAAGCGTGACATTCCCGGAATTCCAGGACGGACGGCGACCTTACAATGATACAAAGCACATCGTATATGTCGTGCGGAAAATTTGGGACGATTGGTGCGAAAACAGGATATTAGCAGGTGGAAAACCCTCAAAACAGCCTTATTCGAAGTTCTGCCCACAACAATCGAAAATTTGGCATCGATGCCCCGCCGTCTACAGGCTATTATAGATGTATTAAAATTTAAAATAAAATTAAAATTTTGATTTTCTTTAAACGAAAACGCGAAGGTCCGTGCCATTGTTTCCTTTTTTTTCATGTTTTTGTTTTTAATATTCAAAAAGAATAGTTAATTCAACTTTTTTTATCATCCATTAAGACCTTAAATAATGGCATACCCACTTCTTATACCTTGTTCCCATTAAAAATTGAAAACCAGGGTGTAATGGTTTTGAGAAATGTATGTAACATCGCAGGCCTCATAAAGTATATACACTCATGATGAAAATAATAGGTACACCCCTTAAAATTTAATTTTATTGAGTTTAGTTTAGCAAAAAATTTTGTCTACTGCCCTGAACCTCAAAATTTAAATGCACGTTTCTCTATTCATATATTTATATATTAATGAAAATAAGTAAAATAAAAAAAATTTGTTTTTTTTTACCAAAGTTACAAACAAAAAACTTTACTTTGGTGAGTTTTATTTCGTTTTTTGATTTTCAAATCATTCAAAATCTTTTGCTATTCTATTTTTTTGATTAATATCTTGTATATCCTTTTTTATTTTTAACAACTTTTTCTATCCGGTTAGGCATAATCCTTATTAAAGCTTGGCAGGACCCAATCGGAATCTTCCTCCAAGTTTCTTGGACGCAGTCCCATAATTGGCGTTTTTTTTCACACTTTTGCTTTGTCATCTGGTTTTATACTTCATTCCACAAGTTCTAAATTGGATTCAGATCGGGAAACTGACTGGGCCAAGTGAGAGTGTCCACTTTATTATCCTAAAAACAAAGTTTTTACTAATTTAGACGTGTGTTTCGGGTCGTTATCTTGTTGAAAAACCCAGCGCAGGGCATGTTTTTCTCAGAACATAATAGCATTATGTGGAGGGCTGACGCTGGATTGATGAAGTAGAAAAACTCGCGAAATTTGTTGTAGATTATATTCACTTTATTAAATGTGCTTAAAAAAACCGCGCGAACAATTACACATGTAAAAAGTAGAAGCCAATTTTTGGGGAGAGTACTTAGCGGAGCGCCAAGTACTGAGAGCACAGCTGCTATGTTATTAACAGCTCGCTGTTAATAACATTGCTGGGCTGTGTGGGGGAGGAGCATTTCGAAAAAAAGCTCATGAGCATGAGCCCGAAAGGACCCACCCGAACACCGTGTTCTGGGCCATGGGAAGGCCGTTAGTGCTGGGAACGATTCCCGGAAGGATGACGTGAGGATACACGTCAGCCCCCAGCACAATGAACACCGAGCTGGGGTGAGCCCAACTGCTGTCGGCAAGCGTGATTCCAGGCGGGCTGGCTTCACGCTCGATCGGCCGGAGGGGCGTCCGGCAGTTCAGCTGGGGGTCCATCTGGAAGATGACGCGTGGGAGAACTCGGCGGCCTTCGATCGGATGACACCCGTGCAGACTTCACCCGGACCGACGCTGGTGACGGAAAGACCCATGGTCCTTGCCAATGAAGCATGGATCCGAGTGGTAGGGCTACACGGGTCGATCAGCGCCCTCACGTCGAACAGCTCCTCCTCTGTCTGCAACGCAATTATGGCCGTCGGGAGGATGCTAACAACCTTGTGTTGCATCAGGGACGTCAGCGAAGGAGTGGCCGAACTGCAAGGAGTTGCGGAGGGGCGACGCTTCGAGGTGCGACGACGTCGACGAGCTCCTGGGAGATGCAACAACGTGTGATGCCTTTGACCGCACGTTTTGCACCCCCCTTTTTCGGCCGGCAGGCCTAAGAAACGCCGGCACTTGCGCAGAGCATGGACCCCTCTGCACACGCGGCACCGGAAGGAGTTGGAGCCGGATGGCTGAGCATCATCGGATGGCGTCATGGCTGGAATGTAAGAAATTGAGATGTAAAGGGCGATGAGAAAATGTATGCGGATAGCAATGAGTCGGCTGGACATCACAGGCATAGTGTCGCCCGTTGGTAGGATGACCAACTTGTGGACGGTATTGTCATCTTTGATGATGACCATGTCACCGATCTCCAAATCGCGGTGAGGAAACTGCCATTTATTCCGTTTATGCAGTTCCTTAAGGTACTCCTCTTTCCAGCGGAAACAGAACTATTGGTGGAAAGCCTTAAGTCGCTGCCAACGATTCAGGATTGACATCGCATTTTCAGGAATCTTTGGCTCAGCTATGGAGAGAAGGGGCCCACCGACTAGGAAGTGACCCGGAGTCAAGGCAAGTAAATCGCTGGAGTCCTCAGACATAGGCGCAATCGGCCTGGAATTGAGGCACGCTTCGATTTTAGCCAAGAGGGTCGAAAGTTCCTCGAAAGTGTACTTTGCCGAAGAGGTAGAGGATTGAAGTGCCAGGATAGGCCTTGGAGGGTATATTTTGCAAGCACTTCAGATCTAAGAGATTCTCGCGATAACGTCTTGGCAGCCCCGACAAATGTTTTCCCATTGTCGGAGGACACGCACGCCGAGCCACTAATCGGGAGAATGCCGCCAGGAACTTTTCTGTGGTCAAGTCAGACGTGGCCTCAAGATGGATGGCCTTGGTGCTAAAACACACAAACACGCAGACGTACCCCTTCGTGATGAGGCAGGCGCGTCCCGTGTAGATCTTCACGTCGAGGGGGCCTGTAAAATCGACGCCCACGAACGTGAAGGGCCTGGAAAACGTTGACCGTTCGGCTGGCAAATCGCCCATCATTTGCGTTTGGAGACGCTTACGATAAGCTACACAGGATTTGCATGAGTTTATCTCGGATTTAATTAGGACCTTCAGCTTGGGAATCCAGAATTGTGAGCGGACGAGTCTCATCCCGCTATGCAAGGATATGCGAAGGGTAAAGCGGACCAGCAATCTTGCTAAAGCACAGGAGTAGGAGAGGATGATTGGATGCCGTTCATCATAATTCAAGGAGGCGGACGTCCTGATACGTCCGCATGCCTTCAGGATACCTTTATTATCCAGGAAAGGGTTGAGGTTACGAACTGGACTTGAGACTGGAAGTTGTTGCAACGGATTTTTTCCTAATCGGCTCTCGTTTTTAAGAAACTGCCCAAGTGCGATGGAACGCGAATGCCCCAGGTCAATGTTGTTGGGATTCTTGAAGGGGAGGGTCACAACATAGGAGCCAGAGCTGTCTCTTCTTGTGGTTCGGACAAAATCGCCCTCACACACCAAGTCAGGCTCACTGGCTACCTTGGGTACATCCTCCACCTCCCAGAATTTGGACACGTGATGGTCGAGCTTCTCTTCTTCAGAGAAGATAACTCGAGTCGTGAATGCGGATACAGTTTCTTGGGAAATTGGTGTGACTGGACCAGTAAGGATCCAGCCAAAGATCGTCTCTTGTCCCATGAGCGAGCCGCAGAGGTTAGGACGGAAACCCCCCTGGACGATCGACGGAAGGATATCCGCACCCAAGAGAACATCAATTTGGGCGCTCTTGAAGAACAAGGGATCGGCTAATGGGATATCGGGAAGGTTATCCAAAAGCCGCTGCGGAATCGGATATGATGGCAGATTGCCGGATAGGCGTGGGAGGACGAGCGCAGAAGCTTCGATTCGAAGCTTTGGTTTTAACTGGGTCCCAATATGGAATCCCAGACTTGTGACTTGGCCGCCACAGAGTGGCCTAGGCCGGACACCTTTGTTTGCACAGGTCGAAAAGGTAGCTTCATTAGGCGGAACAACCTTTCGGAAATGAAAGTTGCCTCTGACCCCGAATCGACCAGAGCTCGGGCGGGATACGTGGCTCCTAAGTAGCACACGTCAATTACCGCCGTACCGAGCAGGACACCTTGGGTGTTAGCCTTAAAGTAAGTTTGGATATTAGGCGATGCTTCGGACGGACGAGGAGTTACAAGACCCGTGGATGAGGAGCTGGTCGTTGCGGTACCTTCTCGATGGACTAGGGTATTATGCCTACCTTTGCATCTGGCGCAATTGTGGATGCTAGTACAATCGCGCAGCCGATGGCCTTGCGCGAAGCAATTCAAGCACAGCTGCTTTCGCTTTATATAAGTGTCTCGTGCTGCAATGGACATTTGCAGAAAATCTGGAGTTGTGACTTTCAGGACGGGTTTGTCGCCTTCCATAGCCTCAAGAGCGCGAGCACGCTCGCTAAGGAAGTGACTAACATCTTGCCAGGCTGGGATTTCAGATTTTCTCTGCAATGAATGCTCCCAGAGAGGTCGAGTCTGTTCTGGCAATTTGGAGGTGCACAAGAACACTAGGATGCAGTCCTAATTCTCCGTCGAGATTTGAGCATGCTCGGTGGCAGTGACGCACCGATGAATGGTGCCATGCAACTCTCTGAGAGCTGAGCCTGATTCCTTGGTGACTTTGGACAGGTTGAGAAGGATCTTAAGCTGGCTGTTGACTAACAGCCGCTTATTCTCGAACCGATCACACAAGGTCCGATCCCAAGCTGATGCAAAGCCGTCGTTTGTGAGCGGGCACTCGGCGACCAAAGCGTTTGCATCACCTGCTGTTTTCGAATTGAGGTGGTATAGCTTTTCCACTGGAGTCAAGCGCGGGTTCTGGATGTAGATGGCTGTGAAGAGATCACGGAACGTTGGCCAGCGCAAGTAATCGCCGTGGAACACCTCCGTGTCTACGGGTGGAAGGCGGCAGCCTCCTGACGAAACGGACGGAACAAGTAGTGGAGCGGACGGTGCAGCTCTTGCCGAAATGGCGCTGATCTGCTTGCTCAATTGTGCTGTGCACCGTTCGTAGACCGTGTAGCAATGGTCGAATTTCGACTCTACGGCCTCAACGTCGCCACTAGCAGACCCCTGGCTAAGCGCTTTTGAGCACGCATCATATTGCTGCTCCGCTTTCTCCCAAAGAACCTTGACCCGATCGGTCGGACAGCACCATTCTGGAGGACGGACTTACTGGCGTAGCTATGGATCGAGTCAGGATCGGACTACGTTTGAACGTGCCGGCGATCTGCAATTTAGCGGACGGAATCGGAGACGCGGAAGCACTGCGCTTGATCAGGCGCGAAGAAGGTACGTTCAGCTGTGCACGGCCAGAACGATCGGACATGGGGTTGACTAGAGCGGCTTGCACACAAGAAAGGAGAAATTTAAAACCACTTAATTAGGATAAATTAAGTTGGAGTACAACGTCTATCTGAATAAATGATAACGGAAGAACTGAAAAAATTAACTTAATTAAGATAAATTAAGTTTCAGTTCAGTTTGGACGAATAGGAAAAAATAATTAACTTAATTAGGATAAATTAAGTTGGAGGAAAAGTCGTTTATATTAATAAATAAAACGGAAGAATGGAAAAAATCTAACTTAATTAGAATAAATTAAGTTTGAGGCGTTTCGAAATAAATGAAAGAAAATAAATTAACTTAATTAGAATAAATTAAGTTTGAAGAAAATTTATTTACTTTATTTATTTGAGTTTGGACGGAAGAATGAAAAAAACTAATTTAATTAGAATAAATTAAGTTTGAGTTTTTTTCGAAAATAAATGAAAGAAAAATAAATTAACTTAATTAGAATAAATTAAGTTTGAAGAAAATTTATTTATTTTATTTATTTGAATTTGAACGGAAGAATGAAAAAAAAACTAACTTAATTAGAATAAATTAAGTTTGAGTTTTTTCGAAAACAAATGAAAGAAAATAAATTAACTTAATTAGAATAAATTAAGTTTGAAGAAAATTGATTTATTTTATTTATTTGAATTTATTTTATTTATTGAATAAATAAAAACGGAAGAAATAAGTCACAGAATATTCGTGCAATTAATTCCGATCATGAACTATCGGCACGAAAATGTGGCGGTCGGCGGATTTAAAAAACCGCGCGAACAATTACACATGTAAAAAGTAGAAGCCAATTTTTGGGGAGAGTACTTAGCGGAGCGCCAAGTACTGAGAGCACAGCTGCTATGTTATTAACAGCTCGCTTGTTAATGGGATCTGGCATTAACACATTATATTTTCGAGAATATCCCTGTAGTCAGCTGCTCTAAAAATTTCAGATATTAGGAAAATCGGACGTACTCCGTAGGAACAGCTTCAAGAGAAATAGCCCCACAGCCTAATGTTTCCACCGCTATGCTTAACTGTTTTTTTTTGTGTAGCGAGGATCAAATTTTTTTCTTTTAGGGCGTCTTACAGGTCTAGAATAGTCATTTCCAAAAAGAAAAATTTGGGTTTTGTTGCTAAATAGGACATTACGCCACTTTTTTTGACCTTCAGATCCTGCCGATGTGATGTGATCTTTAGCAAAATTCTGCTTCATGTTTATATATTTGGTGCGCATCAAAGTAACCCTTTTTGCGATTAGACCTGGTAGTTCAGCCCTTCGTAGTCTTCTCCAAATTGAAGAACCGTTAAAAATATTTTCCATTTCGGATTGCAACGACCCTTGATGATTTGAAAGGGTCGGATTTTGCAATTCTTATAATGCGTCGGTCCAATTCTGGTGTGGTTTTCGATGGACGTCCACGTGTTTCCTTTTTATTGTGCACCTTTAAAGCATTTTACACAATATTAAGAGATCTGTTCATCAGTTTCGCAATTTTACGCGAAGATTTGCCACTCCTTCTAAGGTTTTTAGCAATTATGCGTTCTTCACTCGAATAATGAATATTTCGAAGCATCTATATAGATATTGATAATTGTTTTTCCACTTTTAACATCTGTGTCAATAATACTTACTATTTTATAACAATAAAAGTAACCTTTCATATTAAAAAATTTTTTTTCAGGATAAAGAAATCAAGTGTACCTATTATTTTCAGCAGGCTCTTTACAATGAATTGGTCCTACTATAAATTTAGGGGGAAATAGAAAACATTTTTTTCGTACATCCCATTGTCAGATTGCGTTCTTAAAGTTACCATAAAGGTTTTTTTCAAAAATACCAAAAATTAATTAGTTATGACAAAATTTCCAAAATTTTTTTGGTGTACCTATTATTTTCATCATGAGTATATTCTTGATTAAGGCGACGAGCTGAGTCGATATATCACTGTCCGTCCATCCGTATGAACGCAGAGATCTCAGAAGGTATAAGAGCTCGAGACTTGAAATTTTGCAAGCATACCATATGTATACCATACGCAGTACAAGTTTATCATATTTTTTCGATAATTCTTCCGATTTCTTTTTATCGATAATAATCGATTGATTCAGCTTTACTGTGTATATACACCTGATCAATACGAAGATTTTGTAATTTACAGATTTTGGATACAATGGTATCCTCCTTCGCCCACAATTTGCAAAAAACGTATTTTAAGTACTTGAGGTTTGTGCTTTGGAATATACACACTTTTTAACATTATGGTGACGCTCTGAAGATAAGCTCATGAAGATAGTCTCTCTACAAGAGAAAATATTCAGCAACAAAATTCTCATAGTATTGCCCACACTGCAGTGCAACCCAAGCGCAGTCGCTGCTTACTGCGCAGTTAGGAGAGGGCGTGCTTATGCGTGCGTGAATATCAGTTCCTTGGATTAGGGTATCTCCTAGTCAAGCAGTCTCGACTAGAGCACTCTTACTTGTTCTAGTATCGTAAATATTGTTCAAATTTGATATGTTGCTTGTATCAAATTTTAGTGTTACATAACAGAAATTACAAAACAAAATGTTGAAAAACAAGTAAGAAAATTGTGGTCGAGAGTGCTCGACTATAAACTACCCTGAATCAAAATAATGGAAAAGCACATTTGGTACGATTGAAAATTTCAATTTCGATATATTTAAAAATATGAATGAAATAAAAAACCCATTTACTTATACAATATAAATTATTTATTTACATTAAAGTTAAATACATATATTAAATTCCTTGTCCTTATAATCTTCATATTTTGTGGAATATTTGACATATTTAAAAAAATGTTAAATTATTCAACATTAGCTATACTGGCATCTTACCCTCACTGGGAAGTTTGGTGAATTTGGAGCGGTATCCAAAACATAACGAAATCCGAAGATATAAAAGTCACCTGAATCTATATATTTATATTTGAAGACTCTGACTTTAAAGATGTAGGAGATATGATTTTATAGCTGATTTTCGATAAGGTTTTTAAGTGATAACAAGATAACGAGCTGAGTTATCGATTTTTGGAGATAAACTCGATATGCGCGCTATAAGTACAGACATTTAAACAAATTTGAAGTCTCTAGCTTTTATATATTCTGAGATCGACGCGTTAATCCATAAGAAGAGACGGACGGACAAGGGCTCGTCGATCTGATCATGAATATATATACCTGATTGGGTCTGGCACGCCTTACATACATTTTAACAAAAACATAATAAGCCTGACATCCCATTTTCAATGGATTTAGGTTATAAAAATAAGAAGCTCTGGTCGAGACAACGACTACGATATCCCCTGAAGTTTTCTATGAATTGGTATTTAAAATTTTTTTCTTTCAATTATTATTGTTATAATAATTCTTTTCTTTTTTCATTGTTTATTACAAATATCCTTGTCGACTAGTTTAGTTACTTTTTTTTTTTTTTTTTTTTAACTCACATTTAATTCATTCCTGAAACCCTAGTTGGTGGAACTGAAAGACATCTCCATAAGGAATATGCATAAAAATCTATATTTACCGATTGGCTTAAAACCACGGCATATGTGGCGATGTTACATGCTTGAAAAGCATCCGGGCCTTTTGATTATACGAAATCCATTTACATGCAGAGGACAGCGTTATTGGATAGCTCGAAGCCTTCGTGATTATCCGCTACCACCCAATATAGTGAACTTGGATGCAAAACATTTTCCGTCTAAGACAATAGCTGACTGGTGGGGAGAGTTAGATAACTCTACTGACCCAAATGTTACTCACCGCCTTAAGACTGCAATGCGCTGGACCACCTTAGGATACCATCACAATTGGGACACTAAGATTTACGATAAAACAATTCACAATTTGTTTCCAAGTGATTTAGATAGCTTGTCCCAATATTTTGCTCTAGCTCTAGGGTTTCCAAATTTTATTCCACAAGCCGCAATTATTAATTACTATCCGATTGGAACTTCTTTATCTGGACATACCGATCATTCCGAGATGAATCATGAAGCACCGCTATTATCATACAGGTATGTATGCTATTTTTAATTGTTTTTATATGCAACCTGTCTTAACATAATGAATACGTAAATTTACTAACTACAAATAACCGGATAGTTCGAACGCAAGTGGATTCAATACATACTCTATCTATTTTAGTTTCGGCCAAACTGCTATATTTCTAATAGGTCACCGTTCATTAGAGGAAGAACCCAGTGCTCTGTATCTCCGGAGTGGAGATGTTCTAGTTATGTCAAAGGAAGCGCGACTTTGCTATCATGCCGTTCCTCGCATTTTGAAAGCTTTTGAAGATCCTTGGAACCATTTTTTTTTAAATCCTCAAGAAAACTTTGAGGACAACTCTACTGCTTCAATTAATTTGGAATTATTCGAGCAAGTCAATGACGAATTATTTTGGAAGCCGTTTGACCGCTATGTCAGTGATTGTCGCATAAATATTAATGTTCGTCAGGTCTATAATTCAGATTAATAAAATTGTTATATAATTGCTTGTGTTAGAGCGTTAAATAAAACAACTCGACATTTGACGAATTCAAGATAAAAACTGAACTGTTTATTGCTTCAAATCCTAGCTCTTATATATGTACCTAAGAGAGACTCTGCAGACAAGTGCACAGATGTTTAGTCAAGTGGCCCTTTTTTAGATCGTTGCGCCGTTGTTTAAGGGATAACAAATTTATTACTTGGTGTCTGAAAACGTGCGGGTTATCAAGTATTGTCGACGAATTCATTTTGTGTAAGTTTTCAACTAAAAATCTAATTTATTTGTTGAATAAATCCTGTTGTGATGGGACTATCTTTATCAATATTTTGGAATGTGATAATAACGTTCAAATGAGTGTATTTGCCAAAGAAAAAATTTATAATACTTGAAATACGTTATTTAGATGTGTAGATGTGTATGTGAATGCGCATGTGCTGTTGTATGCTTGTATTAAAGAATGAGTCGAATATCAGTTCTCTGCAGGGTCCACGGTATCTAGTCGAGCACTCTAGACTGGAGCACTCTTACTTGTTTTAGATTTGAGTTTCTATTATTTAAGTTCTACTCAGTAGTTAAAATATTATTTTTTTATTCGTCATCAACACTTTTTGGTTTATTAAAATTTGCAGCGTGTTCCGTGAAAATGTATCAGGGGTACGGTGGCTTTAGTTGCACAGTGTATGTAGGTGACATACTCAAATGAATATTTAAGTTGGCAACTACAAATGCCGATTTGCCACGCAATGGGCAATGGGACTATAAAAAAAAAATTCCTAGCTCTTAAATTGCAGGAGTTACAAAATGTTGTGGTATGCCAAGCCCCCTGTGGGCTTAGCTATATCCACTATATATTTTTATTCTATCATCAAAAGTGCTAAAAATAATGGCGAAAGCCATACCAATTCGGTCAGCGCGTATGTATTTTACGTAAAGCTCACAAATATCAGTTGACCGTTTTTCTAAGTCCGTAAATAAGTATTTTACATCCCAAGAAAAACTCAGAAAGCAACTGCGATCAGATAGAAATAATAAACAATCATAATGCAATAGCCTGCACAAACCAGGAACAAATTTCGAGGCTTATGCCCAATACAGACAAAACGGGAATTTCTTGTGAAGCGAGCTTAAATCGGACAAAACGCAACATTCATCACGTACTTTAATTACTTTTACAACAACAATTCAAAATATACCAAATCAAAACAAAAATACGTAAAAAGTTGTTTCCAACGAAAATGAGCACATATAATTAATGACAGGGAACACGTGAGCATAAAATCCGCCAAAGAAAACGCATATAACTCGTTCGCGACTATTATTTACCAAAAATGACACTAAAGCAAAATATCTCAGGGAGCCAATAACTTTTGATGACCTAAGTCAATCAAGTCAATCAGATAATGGTAAAAAACTACTTGCAATGTACTTCAGAATCTATCGTTATGACAGCAAGCTTGAAAATTATATCAGTGCATTTAGTTCGAGAAACTCAAACTTCAATTGCGATAATCGGAATCGAAACGAAAAGATAAAACGTTTCAAATATTTCAGTTCCATATGAGTTGGCACTCAATTTGATATTAGCACTAACCATAGAACACATAGACTGGACACGCTGAAGAAAAATGTTGTCCAACTTTTTTTTGAGCGAGGCCACCCCACACAACTTCGTATTCACTCGGCTCCTTACTTTTAGGTTCGGCGTACGAAAATTCACGACAGCAGAATCATTGCGCTTCAAGCGTTCGACCGAGATGTTCGACATATGAAATAAAGAGACCCTATGCTCAATTTTTTTTTCTTGCTATATCTCCCTCTCCCTCTCCCTCTCTCTCTCTCACTCTCTCTGATCTCTGATCTCTCAAATATGTATAAGTATGTATGCATGTGTATGAATGCAGCAGCTCACAAAAATTGAAATTTGTTCGCAGCAAAACGCCTTGTGTTCTCTTCTGAGTGAAGAGTATACCGAACTCTTCAAATCATTTGCCATGCTCATGCAAAATATTTGCATTTTCGTTATTATTTATGGGAAGGGTATGAAAGCGTTGGTGCGCATAGAGATCATTCTTCGCGACGACCATGCATACACACACTTACAGTCCCTTGCTACATGTATGAGCATTTCTATGCCTGGCTGCGAATCTTTAGCTGCCTGTAGGAATTTGAAAGCCGAACATTTGCATTTGGTAGATCTTGTGAACTGTACACACCTACATACATGCGTTTGATTGTGTGAACACATGGGACGCGATGCTCACAAATTATGGGGTTTCAATATTATGTGCATTCATGAGACATGAACATTGGCGTGTACCTACCACAACTTAAATTTGTGTGAACGATTTTGGGTTCGAATTGTAGAATCGCATTTATATTTAAATGCCTGATTTTGTTTGAATGATCGTGGGACCTGATTTTGTTTGAATGATCGTGAATGATCAAATGTAATATTGTGGAATCACTTTAGCTTTACTTAAATTACTATGTAATTAGTAATGTCCATTTGACCTACATTCGGAAATCACATCTCATTTTGCCCACCGGGCTCAATCAGGTAATACATTTTAAAAAAATTCATTCTGATAGGCAAACCCACGATCATTCAAACAAAATCAGGTACTTTAATATAAGGTTTTCCCCGATTTGCCAAGACATATATCCGTCAACATTCCAAATATAAAATTTCTAGCTCTTCAACTAATATGATTTCTGGCATACCGGAAAAAAATTGTTCAATTTTCCACGCCACTAGGGAGCGGATCGCGAAAATTCTTACACTTTATAATTCGCTATGTTTCAAATTTTAAGTTTCTAGTTTCAATAGCGTCAAAAAAATTGCGCTGATTATATTATTCATAAAAATAACATAGCTAGTCTAGTCGAGATTGCTCGAAAAGCAGATACTCTGAACCCTACAAGGAGCTGATATTCACGCACGGATAAGCACGCGCTCTGCTAACTACGCAGTTGTGGCGTGTATGTATGCTCGTCGCGAAAAATGTTCTTTATGTGCACCAACGCTTTCATGATATGAACCCTTCCCACAAAAAATAACGAAAAGGCAAACATTTTGCATGAGCATGGCAAACGATTTGAAGAGTTCGGTGTACTCTTCACTCAGAAGAGAACACAAGGGGTCTTGCTGCGAACAAATTTCAATTTTTGTGAGCTGCTGCATACATACACATGCATGCATACATAAACATATTTGAGAGAGCAGAAAGCACAGAGAGAGAGAGAGAGCAAGAAAAAAAAATTGAGCATAGGGTCTCTTTATTTCAAATGTCGACCATCTCGGTCGAACGCTTGAAGCGCAATGATTCTGCTGTCGTGAATTTTCGTACGCCGAACCTAAAAGTAAGGAGCTGAGCGAATACGAAGTTGTGTGGGGTAACGTGGCCCAAAAAAAAGTTGGACAAAATCTTTCTTCAGGGTGTCCAGTCCATGTGTTCTATGGTTAGTGATATTAGTCTCTAAATATGGATAATCTGGATCTGGCTCTCGTCTGATCATTTAGTTGCAACACAAGTAATTTGGGGGTATAATTACTCAGTCTATACTTTTCAGCTTAATCTTCTTATCAAAAAGAATCCCTTATGGTTCATAGTATTTTTTTTGCAAGGGCATATCATTAATTTTAAATTTTAAGATTCTAGTTATTATGCGTTCCCAGTTCTTTTACAAACCTCAAACCATTTCATAGCGAAATATAAGAATCCAATGATGTAGCGTATCACAAGGGCACAAGGAGCCTAGACAAATATTTTAAGTTATCACAACCACTAACATCCACTGTAAGCTTAGACACATTCTTGAGTTCATGGCGAAACAAGATATACAATAACGCTGACCTTATAAGCCGACGTTGCAAGCTACGGTTACTAAATGATATTAGAAAAGCCGAGAGCAGTCATGATTTAAGAGGAAGAAGTAGCTATGAGACACCAGATTAGATTTGCAAAAATACTGACTGAGACTTACCATTGCTAAATGTGACGCGGAATAATCGACAAACCGAATTTGAGTATTGAATACAAGAACTCATTGTCTGAGCTCCTCATTTTTTACAACATGAATCCCAAGCTTTCTCAATAATGCACTAAAATATAATACAAAAAATTGCATTTTGTTTTAAAAATTGTATTTCTTATAAATCCTTCTGCAGTTGCTTCTTCGATTCGCGCCCATGATATATGATTATAATATGCTTTTGATGACACTGAATACGTTCATAAACTATTACAATATCCATTTATTGGGTCCGGTTTGTTATCGTCGAGACAGAACGGTTAAAACTTGTGACTCTGCTCTTTATATATGACGTTCATTTGCGTAATGCACTGCTGCAGCTGATCCTACAGATAAAAAAGAAACTTAATGAACAATATGTAGGTTTATATATTAATATTAGCCAAACCTGTTTTACACTTGTGGAATCAGTCAAAAAGCTAAAAGGCAAGTGTATATTGCCATCCGTGCAAATTTGCCATTTGAGGTTATTCATTGATGCGAAAATACTTGACGCTGCAATTATGCTTGCCGCATACTTGGAAAATCTATATTCTGTGAATTATATACTCGTATAAAAATTAAAATTTAAAGAGCATATTTATGTTTATTTTTTTCCCTAATATTATATTATAATCAAAAACGAAATTCTATAAAATTTGGAGACTCTAGCTATAAATATAAAGGAGATGTAATTTTATAACTGATTTTCTATAAGATTTTTAATTGATAACAAAATAACGGAATGAGTTATCGCTTTTAGTGATCAACTCCATATGCTTGCTCAGTGTACGGACATTACAAAATTGAAGTCTCTAGCTCTTATATGTTCTGAGATCGACGCGTTCATACATACGGACAGAGGGACGGACAGACAGACGGACAAGGGCTAAATCGACTCAGCTCGTCGCCCTGATCAAGAATATATATACTTTATGGGGTCTGCCACGCCTCCTTCTGCCTGTTACATATCAACAAAGCCTTTATACCCTGATTTACCATTTTCAATGGGATCAGAGTATAAAACTAAACACCATTATAGTTAAGTATATTCGCTCAGAAACATTACAAAACATTAGCTTTATACGTGAGGGGAATGCGTTGCATTTGTACAGATGGAGAGAGATTCACTTAGTGAATGAATGCGACTTAAATAATACGCGTATATTTATAAATTTATAGTTTCCTTTTAATTTATTTATATGTAAGTTTTCAATTAGATACAAGATAAATAGAGATATTAACGGGTTGAAGAGAGGATACGTTAGATATGGTAAACTAGATCACACATTGCATAATATTCAATAATTCATAATTTACACTAAGTTTCAGAGATTGACACAATCAATTAGACGGACAGATGTATAAATAATCTAAATTAAAAACATGGGATTTTGTTAGTTATTATACTTACCTTTGGCGGCAAGAAATATAAAAGTCTGAGCATTGTTGCGTACTGTGTTGATGTTCAAGTCAGAAAAGATTTTACATCTTACAGATAGTTGAATGATGAAAAGCTCCAAAAAATCCAAGGGGGTTACTGATGATAAATCCCAGCCTAGACTGCTCAGCACGTATAGCTCCCATTTCTGACAATGAATGAGATAATACAAAGATATTTTAAAATCTATATATGACACGAAAATAAGTGGTTTATTAACCAACAGGTAAGAATGATTTTGTTGAAATTTCTCGACTAGTGAACCCAGCAGAGAGCTGATATTCTAATCACCCTACAATACCTTTATGCACACATACATATGCGATCATCCACATGACAGACATAAGCACGCGCTCTGCTAACAGTGAAGTAAGCAGCGACTGCACTTGCACTTGGTCTGCTGTGTGGACAATACTATGGGAACTTATTTGTTGAATAAATCCACACCAAAGGTACGTACTTATCTGACACAGCAGAAGGCATAAGCTTGATTGCGTTTTTTATACCCTGATCCCATTAAAAATGGGAAATCAGCGTATAATAGTTTTGTGAAAAGTATGTAACAGACAGAATGAAGCATCGCAGACCCCATAAAGTATATATATTCTTGAACAGGGCGATGAGCTGAGCCGATATAGCTCTGTCCATCCGTCCGTTTGTATGAACGCCTAGATCTAAGAAAATAAAAGAGCTAGAGACTTGAAATTTGGTATGCATACCCTTGTATACCATACGCAGTACAAGTTTATCATATTTTTTTCAAAAACTCGTTCGATTACTTTTTATTTAGAATAATCGATCAATTTATTTTGTTTATTCGGCGTAATTTTAATACTTTTAGACTTAGAGACTTCATATTTACTGTGTACATACATCTGAGCAATGCGAACATTTTGTAATTTACAAAATTTGCTAAAAACGTATTTAAAGTACTAGAGACTTGTGCTTTGGATTGTATACACATTTGCACATTATGATCACGTTCTAAAAGTTTCATGAACATAGTCCCACTACAACAACAACAAAATTCTCATAGTACAAAAAAATTCTCACACTGCAGCGCAGCCCAAGCGCAATCGCTGCTTACTGCGCAGTTAGCAGAGCGCGTGCTTATGCATGCGTGAATATTAGCTGCTTATAGGGATCAGAATATTTCCTAGTCGAGCAGTCTCGACTAGAGCTTTCTTACTTGTTTAACCTCAAACCAAGTTTTTATTATTTTAGACGTGAGTTTCGGGTCGTTATCTTCTTACGAAACCCAAAATAAATGCCAATTATGGATTATTAGGATTATACCCAACCGGATAGAAAAAGTTGTTAAAAATAAATTAATTTACTTATTTTCATTAATATATATCTAATACAGAAACGTGCATTTAAATTTTAATGTTTAGGGCAGTAGAAAAAATGTTTTGCTAAACTAAACTCAACAAAGTTAAATTTTAAGAGGTGTAACTATTTTTTTCATCATGCATGTACATTATATCAAGAGACAAAATCAATATTGGAAACAAACAGCAAAGTAAAACTCGAAAAAAAAAACAACTCTTTGTTAAATAATGATATAATATTCAGAAACTAAATACATTAACACCACGATTCTCAATAAAATTTTAAAAGATAATGGTCACCCCTTATTACCACAAGTTTTCTACGTTACACAACTAGGATATACCCTGTCGACGAAAGGGGAGTGGTATCTAAAACATGTAAATTACAAACTCTTCATATTGATCAGATATATATACACAGTAAATCTGAAGTCTCCAAATCAAAATCAAAATCAATTTATCTAATATTTTCGATAAAAAAGAAATCTGATGAGTTGTCGAAAAAATATGAAAAGCTTGTGCTGCGTATGGTATACAGATATTTAAATATTTATTTATTTTATCAGATGTTGACGATTCATGAGTCAAGTTAGATAAAACAACTAAAACTATAATTGTATAGCCTAGAAAAGTTCAGAAAATTATTACAACCCGATGGGGGTATTTTATTCGCCAGTCCGGTCATCTATAAAGGTTAATAGCTCTTAAGATAATAATTAGTAAAGAAATAGGAAAGTCTTAACAATGTGGCAAGATAGTTAAAGAAAATAGAATAAGAATTAGAAAGAAAGGAGTAGAAGAAGAGCTACAATAGAAATATAGGATAGGATAGAGAAATCACTGCAACAACATAGGCAACATAATGTTTACCAATGCTTATGTCTAGGCACTGTAAGTGATTTCCCTAAGGTAAGCTGGAAGCAAGGATTTTATATTAGGAAGAGAGAGAGAGCTCTGAGCAAAAAACGTGATAATATTTGTTAAAGTTTACACATAGTATACTATGGTAAAACGGTAATCGTAAATTACTGTCCCACTTAATATAGTTTAATAGTTTATGTTGAGGAGACCATACAACTGAGCAATACTCAAGGATAGCTCGCACAAGGGAAATAAATTATTGCCTGGTAGTAAAAAAATCTTTAAATTCTTTAGACCAACGTTTAATAAGGCCAAGCACACTTTTGGCTTCATTGAAGAAATATGAAGATTGAAATTAAGTTTACAGTCAAAGAAGTTAAGTTTACAGAGAAAGAAGAAGAAAGAACACCAAGATCTTTGACTGTAAAGATGCGTTGCAAGGAAATGTTACTAATTTTATAGTCATACACTTTGAGCAATTTAGGTACAACTGGTTCACCACACACCAAAGTTGAAATGCATTAAGGTCATCTTGAAGTTGTAGATGGCCATTTGCACTGGAGTATGGAAGGCAAAGTTTTATATCATCCGCATACATAAATATAGTGGAATAAGGGATACAGCTGGGAAGGTCATTTATAAAAAGTGAAAAGAGTAATGGTCCTAAATGGCTACCCAAAGGTACACCAGACGAAAGAAAGTTAAGTTTAGAAATAACTGTTCTCAGTAAGACTCTTCGGGCTCTACCCTTCAAATAGGATTAAATCCAGGACACAAGTTTAGTGGAAAATCCTAAGCATGCAAGCTTTAGAATTCGAATCTCGTGGTGAACTGAGTCAAATGCTTTACTGAAGTCAGTATAAATAACATCAGTTTGCATTTTTTTTTTTTTTTTGTTTACAAAAACAATTTTAGTAATGGTGACTGAAGAGAAACACTGCTCTCTTTAATAACACAACTTGGAATATTGTACACGAGTATGCATTCGAAATTTCAAGTGTCTAGCACTCATATCTTCTGAGATCTCGGCATTTATACGAAAGCACGGACGGATAGGGCTATATCGACTCGTCACCCTGCTCAAGAATATATATACTTTATGTAGTCTGCGATGCCTGTTCTGCCTGTTACATACCTTTCACAAAACTATTATACTCTGATTTCCTATTTTCAATGGATTCAGGGTATAATAAGACATAAATAATACAAGAGTGCTCCAATCGAGACTGCTCGACTAGAAAATACCCTGAAACCTGCAAAGAACTGAAATTCCGATCATTCCGCATTTCTTTTATACAAGCAAATGCGCAGTTAACAGCGTTAACAACGTTTTTTGCTTGCAAATTGGGGGCGAATGGGGCGTATAAAAAATATGTCAATTATAAAATCTAAGTATTGATCGGGTGTATATAAAAAATATATCTGAGGTCTCCCGGTCTAAAAGTATTAAAAGTAAATACGTTGATTAAACAAATCAATTTATCCAATATTTTTGAACAAAAAGAAATCGGATGTGTTATCGAAAAAATATGATAAGCTTGTACTGCGTATGGTATACACGAGTATCAAGTCGTGGCTATATTGCCTTAGCTCATCGCCCTTATCAAGAATATATATACTTTATATATACTTTGCCACGCCTCCTTCTGCCTGTTACATACTTTTCACAAAACCATTATACCCGAGACTGCTCGACTACGAAATATCCTGATCCCTTCCAGGAATTGATATTTCAACAACTCTTCGCGTTTTTCTGCTTCATATGGACAGACAGACGGACAGGGCTATATTACCTTAGCTCATCGCCCTTATCAAGAAAATATATACTTTATGGGGTTTGCCACGCCTCCTTCTGCCTGTTACATACTTTTCACAAAAGCATTATATCCTGACTTCCTATATTTAATGGGATCAGGGTATAAAAAATATACAATTAAACTCTTACTTCGTCTACTAGGTCTCCTGAACACACATACGCCTATAAACATAAACACTCTACTTACTTCGCAGTTATGTTCTGAGTTATGTTAACAATGGGAACTTATTTCTTGAGATTCAATTCCAATTTCAGAATGTGATAATGACATTAATATTCCACACATCTATAGGTTGTTTGGAACTTTGGAAAGAAGGAGTGGATTTGTGGCCGGTATCCAAAAGAAAAAACGTTGCAACTCTAACTCTACAGATCAGATGGAAATAATGTGATGATTGAAAATTTAAGTTGTAATAGTTATCGGTTTTTTAAAACTACTATTACTTTTAACCAAATTTATTCTATGTGGTGTATGGTTAATGGTTCAGAGTGTATAACAAACATAACATACTGATATCAAAATGGTGATATCAATTATATTTCAAGAATTAATTCCTTGTATATGATATTCAATTTGAAATGTTTATGCATATATAAAACTAACAGCTAATATAATTTAGTAACTAACACAAGTCAAATTAGTGGATATAAAATTTTACTTACTATAAGATCATCTTTACATATGCTGTTGTCCGTGTAAAATACAAGAAGCTCTGCCGAAAGTGCTCGGCAACTGGGCTCGCGCAGTTTTGAAGCAAGTAATAAACAGGCTGCTGCTAAAATTTGTAGATGAGTTTTTCGCACAGATTTTGTAGACAAAAAACGATCCATGTAGGTAATTGCTAGTAAAACTACCTCATCCTGACATTTTTCCTCAACACACACCTAAATAATAAATGCAGGTTATTAGATAACATTTAAGTAAATTCATCGTATTATTTATATCTTAGCATACAAAATTATTAAAGTTCTAATCGACACAGCACGACAACGAGATGTTCTCTACCCTTCGAGCAACTAATATTTCAATAATTCTTCGTTTTTTTTTTTTTTTGTTAACTAACACAACAAACAGCACATGAATACGCATGGGCTGCACTTATTGACTTACTATGGGAACTTAATTCTTGAATACCTTCTTTGGTAGATGGACTATCTTTATAAAATATTCAGACCGCGATTGTTAAAGAGCTAAATAGAACTACTCCCCTAAAAATATTAGCTCTTGCCAAAAATGAAATTGTTCAAACTATTTCCACTCACTGGAAGGGTATATATACATGCACACCAGTGCACAGATGTTTAGTCAAGTGTCCCCTTTATAGATCGTTGAGCTGCTGTGTAGGCTCACGTTACAATCTTACCAGCCGCTGCGTTGATCGCTACAACCAAGGGATAACTTGGCATAAGCAGGTTATCGAGTTAAATGTATATTCATATATATATTAATTTGGCCAGCAGAATTTGGAGTATTTTGTGAGTTATGCCAAAATTAAATTAAACATCTTTTTTTTTTAACTTTTTTTTGTTTGTTATAATTCTAAGATGTCTATTTTCAAATACAAGTGGGGTTTTTAAGTTACACGAGAAAATATAGTCTTCATTACACTTATTTATTTGACCATGAGTGTGTAAATATACATTTATTTATTTAAGAATTAATTTAATTGACAATTTTACATGTTATTTTCTTGTCCACGCTCCAAGCAAGAATGCTACGTCAAAAGCTCTTCGGCTGCCGATAGAGCTTTTGAGATCGACCTTTTTTATGTTTTCAGTAATGTAGACGAACCTCGACTACATAACTTCCCCATCGCTAGATTTAAGACTCTCCTGAGTTTTACAATTCAATTATATATATTAGTTCATCTGTGGTGAATTCAATTTTATTATGTCGTTTATAAGAAATCAAGTCTGATATTTCCTCTTCCTTTTTATACTCTGATCCCATTAAAAATGGGAAGTCAAGGTATAATGGTTTCTTGAAAAGTATGTAGCAGGCAGAAGGAAGCGTATCAGACCCCACAAAGTACAGTGGGTCAAAAAAGTATTGGCACACTTGAAAAATCAAACTTCTATGTGCTGTAACTTTTTTTTTAACACAGCTATAAATAAATTAACAACCATATTTATTAAGACTATGTATTGTAATAATATTTAACAAAAAAAAAATTTAATTTTTGCTTTGGTTTATTTGGATAGGACTAAAATATAAATATAGGCACAAATTTTCGCCAAAAAAAAGTATTGGCACACGCTATGTTCTAGCTTACGCTTTCGTTGCTACGATCATAAACTCCCGTTATTTTTTCTTCCTTCTTTTAACCCTCGCTTCGTTTCGGTTGTTGCGAGTGTTTGCGATTGCAAAGTGATTACTTATAATCGGAAATTCAAGAGATCAAGAGCAAAATGGCGAGAGGTGCAGAAATTTCTTTGGAAATGCGGAAATTCATCATTAAACTGTATTTAAAGAGTAACTCTTATCGTGAAATTGGCATTCTTGTAGACAGATCATGGTCTAGTGTGAGAAATATTATTAAGCATTACACAGAAACGGGAAAAATAGTTCCAGAGCGCAGATCAGGCCGGCCAAAAATATTAACAGAACGCCAGGAACGGATTGTGGTGTCCATAGTTACCCAACAGCCACAAGCTTCCGATATGAAATTATGCGAGAGACTACATGAATCTTTTCGAGAGCGAACAAGAAAAAGAGGCTGGAGTTTGCCAAACAGCACATAAATAAGACGGATTCATTTTGGAACAAAATTATATTTAGGGACGAGTCTAAATTTGATCTATTTGGGTCTGATGGAGCGCAAAAAAGCGGAAACCTAACAAGGAGCTTCAATAAAATAATTTGCTCAAAGCACGGCGGAGGTAATGTGATGGTTTGGGGGTGTTTTGCTGCTTCTGGAGTTGGAAACCTAGTATTTATTGATGACACTATGGACAAACATGGTTATAGAGACATTCTCAAAGAGAATTTAAGTCCAAGTGCTCAACAGCTGGGTCTCAGTGGCACTGATTGGCAGTTTCAGCAAGATAATGATCCAAAACATTCGTCTTATCTTGTGCAGGAGTGGCTCATATACCATTGCAAGCAGTTCAAAACACCTCCTCAATCACCGGATTTGAATCCCATCGAGCATGTGTGGCACCTACTGGAAAGGAAAATCAGATCTCACCAAATAACCTTAAAGGATTCTCTAATTCTGTAATGAAACGTCAAAGCTAATAAAAAGCATGAAGAGACGTTTAAACGGACGATGGAAAAGACTGATTACGCCTTGTGCGCCAATACTTTTTTGACGAAAATGTGTGCCTATATTGATATTTTAGTCCTATGCAAATGAACCAAAGCAAAAATTAAATTTTTTTTTTTGTTAAATATTATTAAAATACATGGTCTTAATAAATATGGTTGTTAATTTATTTATAGCTGTGTTAAAAAAAAGTTACAGCACTTAGAAGTTTGATTTTTCAAGTGTGCCAATACTTTTTTGACCCACTGTATGTATATTCTTGATCATGGCGACGAGCTGAGCCGATATAGCTCTGTCCATCCGTCCGTCCGTATGAACGCCTAGATCTCTGAAGATATAAGAGCTAGAGACTTCAAATTTTGTATGCATACTCTTGTATACCATACGCAGTACAAGTTTATCATATTTTTTCGATAACTCATCCGATTTCTTTTTTGTCCAGAATAATCGATAAATTGATATAGTTTATTCAGCGTAATTTTAATACTTTAAGACCTAGAGACTTCAGATTTAGTGTGTACATACATCTGATCAATACGAAGATTTTGTAATTTACAGATTTTGGATACCACGCCCCCTTCGCCCACAATTTGTAAAAAACTTATTTTAAGTACTAGAGACTTGTGCTTTGGAATTATTAACATTTGCACATTATGATCACGTTCTGAAGACAGTCCGACTACAAGAGAAATTATTCAGCAACAAAATTCTCATAGTATTGCCCACACTGCAGCCAAGCCCAAGCGCAGTCGCTGCTTACTGCGCAGTTAGCAGAGCGCGTGTTTATACGTGCGTTAATATCAGCGCCTTGTAGGGATCAGGGTATTTCCTAGTCGAGTAATCTCGACTAGAGCCTATTTACTTGTTTTGTTTTTGTTGTATGTCGATGTGAAAGATAAGGAATGTCACTTTCGCAATACGCTTGTACGTGTGTAAGGTTTGGCAGATCACACCGAACTGATGATTCCTGTTAAATACATTTAACCCAACTATTGTATGCTAATTTTCCATTTTCAGTGAGTTCAGGGTATAAAAATCGAATGACCTGTAAATGCGCAAGTATTTTGGGTCACTTGTGGGCATTAGCTTAATTAACTGTCTCTAGGCTGGTGCACGTTTAATCAGATGTATGTACACACCAAATCTGAGGTATCCAGGTCTAATAGTATTAAAATTACGCTGAATAAACTATATCAATTTATCGATTACTCTCGATAAAAAGAAATCGGATGAGTTATCGAAAAAAAAGATAAACTTGTACTGCGTATGGTATACAAGAGTATGCATACAAAATTTGAAGTCTCTAGCTCGTATAGCTTCTGAGATCTAGGCGTTCTACGGACGGACGGACGGACATACGGGCAGGGCTATATCGATTCAGCTTGTAGCCCTGATCAAGAATATATATACTTTATGGGGTCTGCCACGCCTCCTTCTGCCTGTTACATATTTTTCACAAAACCATTATACTCTGATTTCCCATTTTTAATGGGATCAGGGTATAAAAACAAAGTCAAGTATCCTCAATTCCTTCGCACTCTGCTTAACATTTTTCAAAATATCAATGTAGCCAAGGTTATGTTATATACCATCAATAACATGTAAATAGCCAACTTCCGCACTTGACAAGCAGCCCAAAACGCGTACAGAACTTCCTGTCTTAATAGTATTACGCACGGTATTGTGACGAACATGTTTTCCAAAAGTTCTTTTCGCCGACAACCTGAGCTCAGCGGTTTTTAAGAAACCAACCTTAATTTTCCTTTGAACTGAACGCTCTTCTCGGAGAATTTAAAACAAAAAGACTATTGTTATGACGCAATGATGCAAAAAACAATTCAATCACAATGGAGATTATTAGAAAATGCTAGAATACACTTTTTTTTTGCACATACAAGATATACAGATACATATTTGCACGCGTGTAAAAAACGTTGGGGCAATTTAAATTATGCGTGCAGACTTTTGTATATACTTATATGTATTAGCATTTGTAGAAAACAAATTTATGCATAAATATTTTGAAAGAAATGAAAAATATGTTATGTGCTATTCATTTAAGCTCTCATCTTCCCAATAAAATATCTAATTATAAAACAAAATACATATGCATGAAACACATAACATCGGAGAGGATTCTACCCCTCGCTATTCTAACACGATTTGCATTGCCTTTACCATCGACGCCACTGCTTGATAACAGAGTACCATCTGGCGAAACTGGAAAAGTCATAAATCAATCGCAATTGAGGCGCGCTTTTCACTGTGTGCATAGAATAAACGATGAATGTGTGCATAAATATAGGAAAAGCGCAGTGAACCGCTGCTAGCTTGATGCTTGGTTGTTAATTGGCCAAATATTATATTTAATACATTCTGACTAAATGGAATTTAGTGAAACTTTTAGAATATGATGTACATATTCTATTGCATTTTTTACCTTTCATTAAAAAAAGACGTATAAGAAAATCATCCTGATCTGCTGCGAGCTGCTATTAAGTCTATTGTAATAATATTTAACAAAAAAATTCAATTTTTGCTTTGGATCATTTGCATGAGACTAAAATATAAATATAGGCACACATTTTCGTCAAAAAAGTATTGGCGCACAAGGCGTAATCAGTTTTTCCATCGTCGCTCAATCATCCTAATACTTTGTTGGTCCTCCGTTTGAGTGAATAACCGCCTGCTAATGTTTTTTCATTAGCCTGGACGTTGCATAAGTAGTGATTTTGGCCCATTCAGCGCGTTGGGCCTCTTTTAGAGAATACTTTGATGTTATTGATATTACTTGATGTTATTTGGTGATATCGGATCTTTGTTTCCAGTAGGTGTCACACATGCTCTATGGGATTCAAATCTGGTGATTGGAATTTGAACTACTTGCATTGATGTATAAGCCACTCCTGCACAAGATAAGACGAATGTTTTAGGTCATTATCTAGGTGACTCTGCCAATCAGTGCCACTGAGACCCAGTTTTTGAACACTTGGACTTAAATTATCTTTGAGAATGTCTCTATAAAAAATAGATTAAACTTAGACTAGTCACTAAATATAATTTTGTTCCAAAATGAATCCGTCTTATTTATGTGTTGTTTGGCAAACTCCAGCCTCTTTTTCTTGTTCGCTCTCGAAATTAAGGGCTTACCCCTAGGAACACGACTATGATACCCGGCCTTATGCAGGGTATTTCGAAGAGCTTGTGTGGAGAAATTACTGTCAAAAGATTCATGTAGGCTCTCGCATAATTTCACATCGGAAGCATGTGGCTGTTGGGTAACTATGGACACCACAATCCGTTCCTGGCCTTCTGTTAATATTTTGGGCCACCCTGATCTGCGCTCTGGATCTATTTTTCCCGTTTGTGTGCAATGTAATATTTCCCACACTAGACCATGATCTGTCTACAAGAATGTCAGTTTCACAATAAGATTTCCTGTTTAATTATGAATTTCCGTATTTCCAAAAAATTGTTCCACCTCTCGCCATTTTGCTCTTGTTCTCTTATATTTTCGATTATAAGTGATTCCAAACCCTAGCAACAACCGAAACGAAGCGACGGAGAAAAGAAGGAATGAAAAATAACGGTAATTTACGATTGTAGTAACGAAAGCGTAAGCTAGAACTTAGTGTATGCCAATACTTTTTTTGACGAATATTTGTGCCTATATTTATGTTTTAGTCCTATGCAAATGAACCAAAGCAAAAATTTAACCCATAGCAGTTTGATTTTTCAAATGTGCCAATACTTTTTTGACCTCCCTCTCTATGGATTTAGGCTCTGTTTTCAGTTGACTTGAAAGATACACTATATACTACTCGGATTGACAGTTCAAAATCAATTATATACAGATCTGCCAGCGTTTGGGCTGTGGTAGGCAAAATAAATTACAAAGTATTTATATTCATATACATTTGACGAATACTTTGTTATGATATACACAGTAGATATGAAATCTCTAGATTAAACAGAATTCAAATTGGCCTTAAAAAAGGAAATCAATTGGTCGATGATTGTCAATAACAAAAGATATGGGATTATCGAAAAAATATAATGAACCAGAATATGTACATATAAAATTTCAAGCGCTTGTAGTTTAGGAAATCTCTGCGTGCATACAGACGGAACGACGGACATGGTTAGATCAACTGAGCTCGTTATCCTAATAAATATTATATATGGGGAAGAATATTATGGTGACTACCACGCCTCCTTCTTCCTGTTACATACATTTCATAAACACATTATACCCTGATTTCCCATCTTCAATTGGTTCAGGGTATAAAAATATATACATATTAAATTTAAATAAATAAATAAGTTCGTTGCAATCCAACACTGATTCATGATACCACCACTAACCATACAATACATAGCATCGGCTCAGTCTTGTTAGGCTCTGGCCGTTCGCTGCGAGCACTTAAAAGAAATAAACACATTTTCATAGAAGAACCCTGAACACATCGAAATCAGGGCATAATCTTTTTCCTTACTCTGTCTGTCTCTCTCTATATGGTTTCTCAAATAACAGCAGAGCGACGTTCGCGACGATCTGAATTCTTCCCTAACTGTTGAGAATCTTGCCATGGACACGTAAAATGTTAGCGTTTTTATGAAGGGGAACGTTATGAAAGCATTGATAGGCATGAAAAATATGACAGGAACTAACACATATATATATACAGTTTGTCAAAAAACACTCTACACACTATGAAAAAAAAAATATTTTTTGACTTTAGATGCCAATATAAAAGCCATTTATTAAAAAAACAAATGGATTTTTCGCAAAGCTTTTTAATAATAAATTTTAAGTTGAATTAAAAAAAAAAATACAAAACTAAAAATAGGTACCAAAATAAACAAAAAAAAACTAACATTACTCATTTTTAAAGCTGTCAAGAAACTGCTTACACAAAATATTAAACTTAGGTTCTTTCTTGCTTAAAATATAACTTAAAATTAACTATGCTAATTTTAATATCTAGTATGACCTCCCGCAGCATTTAACACATGCTGCAGACGGTTTTTCATCGAATCTACCAGCTTTTCTGAGAATTCGATGGGTATTTTTTGCCACTCTTCTAGAATAGCCTGGACCCTGTTTTCCCACTTGTTTTTTTAAGTAGGCCCAAACATGTTCAATGGGGTTCAGGTCGGGACTCTGGGGTGGTGTATCAATAACTTTTCCACAATTATAGAGCAACCAAGTCCTCACATTATACTTCTTGTGCTTGGGATCATTATCTTAATAAAATTTGAAATTAGGCTTATTATTATCAATAAGGCCTAATATCTCTGCACTTCGCTTTAAATTATTTTTCAAAATTTGGAGATATTGAGCCGCATTCATAGTGTTCTCTATAAACACCAGTTCTCCAGCTCCCCGGCGACTTATGCACCCCAAACCATTAAGGAAATCTTTCCAAATTTAATTGTTGGAATAATGTTTTTGTTTTCCAATGCAGTTTTGAGTTTACGCCACACTCTTGATGGATCATTATTAGAATATAACATTATTTTGGACTCATCGCAATATATAACTTTATCCCACTATTCTGCCGGCTGACTAATCATTTTTATAGCGAAATTTAAGCGTTTTTCAATATTAGCCGATGAAATCAACGGTTTCTTACGCACAACTCTTGAAGAGTATCTATGTCGTAATATGGCGACACAACTAAGTCACACTCTTCCTGTAGCTCTCTGGCAAGTGTCCGTACTGAGATTTGCGGATTTCGGTCAATCTTCCGAATAATTAGCCGTTCTGCACGGTTAGAAATCTTTTTTTTTACGTCCACCTGTACCCTTTTGCTTCAGTCTGCCTTAATTTTCAGCTCGATTTATAACATAAACCGTTTTTCGGGCAACAGAAAATTCTTCAGCTAATTGGACAACGGATTTGCCCAATGTGTGGTTATAATAAATTAGTTGGACCACATCAAAACTTAATCGCTTTCAAGGCATTTTAAAAATTATTTCTATTAACTTTTAGATGCTTAATCTGACAATTTTAGAACCAAAGTGAAAAATATGCATAAATAAACATGCATTGAGATACGCGCTTATCATAAGTAACGGTAAAGCACCGTTGTTTCAAGGAATTTGTGCAAAACAGAAGTGAAAGACGCAATGTGTAAACAGTTTCTCGACAGCTTAAAAAATGAGTAATGTTAGTTTTTGTTGTTTATTTTGCAACCTATTTTTAGTTTTGTAAATTTTTTTTTTTAATTCAACTTAAAATTTATTTTTAAAAAGCTTTGCAAATTTATTAGTGTTTTTTTAATAAATGGCATCTAAAGTCAAAAAATAAATTTTTTTCATAGTATGTAAAGTGTTTCTCGACAAACTGTATATATGTATATATATACATACATGTATACATGTATATACATACATATGCGAAACTAATTTTTCTACCTGGTGTACGCACTTCACAAGAGCGACAAACTACAAATTATAATTTATATATAGCTATAATAGCTACTCACCTCCATCATCCATTGAGCTACAATTTTGCGCATAGCCGGGGTTATGTCCTTTTGAACAGTTTTAAAATATGCTTCAAGGATATGTTGATTCTTTTCTTCAGATTTTAATGCATTTTTTAAGCAACGGTCTGTTTTAAAAATGGGATCAGTAACGACCATGTGTGCATTTTCATAAACAAAATGGTGATCGTGTGCAGTATCTGCTTTTTTAATAATTGCTGTACACACCCACTTTTTACATGAGCGATGTGGAGGAACTTTACACAGTACTTGACTAGTGGTTGATCTTCTCTGCTTTGTTGATTTGGTTGCACTTGCAGAAGTTGCAACTGAAGTTAAAACATACATAAGATTACTCATACTGCAAGCGATAGGTACGCTGGAATTCTCTGCAATGTGCTTGTTGACTCTAGCACTCGAAGCTGTGTTGTCTGTTCTGATAGTCGAAAAGCATGCGGAGTTACATTTGGTGTTATGTTTTGTAATATTTTGTGATGTTTGGTTATTATACCCAAATAACGATATTTCCGAATGAGTCACTATGCTTTCAGTACACAGCAAATCCATGCTTTGTCACACAGATTCTCTTATTTGATAAGTAAAAAAGTTTGCTTATATGGATATGTAGTTCTTAAATAGTGCTTAACACATTAGCATTTGCATTTCTGTAAGCAGAAGAAAAATGAAATTATTATTTTTCATAACATATGAAAAAAATCAACATTGTGTACTAATTTAATATATGTAAGTACATACCTATAAATGTAAGTAGTTCGAAAATCACTCTAATTGATATACAGTAAGGACACGTGGTATAATATATATATGTATATCCCACTTTATTTAAACTTACATTATTTGGTAAAAATATATATGTATATATTATCTAAAAAAGCAGTATGCGTACACCTATCCAATTTTATAAATTAAATTTAACCTACATATGTACATACACAGATAATACATATTTCGCATACTATTTAGCATTGTATGTATACGTTGACCTACGTTTTGATGTAAACATAGCAGCGCATTTACAATCGCAAATGCACATTTTTAAATTCCCACACAAAGTATAATATTAATGTATATGTACATATATACATTTATTTAAAATTTGCATACACAAACCTCCTTCTGCTTATCACCGATTGCATATACATACATATGTATATGATTGAACGTATCTTATGATCTGAAATTGTATGACATACACAATTTTACCGATAAGTATCGAATGCTTATCAAGCACAATAAATATTATTTTTACTAAACCAGGGATGTCATCAAATTTTCTATTGGTCGGAGCACTTCTTAAACAAGTCGTAAGATGGAAAACTCGTTACAATTTGCAAATGTTGTTTTAAAATAGTTGGAATATCTAAATATGATATTGTGTGTACATTGAAATGACATTAAGATCACTAATCATAGAACACATAGACTGGACACGCTGTGTAAAAATTTTGTCCAAATTTTTTTTGAGCATTGAGACTCCACACAACTTCGTATTCGCTCGGTTCCTTACTTTTAAATTCGAGGTACGAAAATACACGACAGCAAAATCATTTCGCTTCATGCACTCGATCGAGATGATCGACATTTGCAATAAAGTGACTCTATGCTCAATTTTTTTTTCTTGCTCTCTCTCTCTCTCTCTCTCTCTCTCTCTCTCTCTTTATGCTCTCTGCTCCCTTAAATATGCAAATGTATGTATGCGTGTGAGCACGAGCAGTAACTCAGAAAAATTGAAATTTTTTCACAGCAAGACCCCTTGTCATCCCTTCTGAGTGAAGAGTATACCTAATTCTTCAAATCGCTTGCCATGCTCATACAAAATCTTTGCGTTTTCGTTATTATTTGTGGGAAGGGTATGAAAGCGTTGATGAACATAAAGAGCATTTTTCGCTTCGTTTCGGTTGTTGCTAGTGTTTGCAATCACTTATAATCGGAAATTTAAGAGAACAATAGCAAAATGGGGAGAGGTGTAAAAATTTCGTTGGAAATACAGAAATTCATTATTAAACTGTATTTAGAGAGAAAACCTTATCGTGAAATTGACATTTTTGTAGGCAGATCATGGTCTAGTGTGAGAAATATTATTACGCATTACACACACATTGCACACAAACGGGAAAAAACAGTTCCAGAAAAGAACAATACAGAAATTCATTATTAAACTGTATTTAGAGAGAAAACCTTATCGTGAAATTGACATTTTTGTAGGAAGATCATGGTCTAGTGTGAGCAATATTATTACGCATGTGTGTGTACACATTGCACACAAACGGGAAAAAACAGTTCCAGAACGCAGATCAGGCCGGTCTAAAATATTAACAGGAGGGCAGGAACGGATTTTGGTGTCCATAGTTACCCAACATCCACATACTTCGGCTGTAAAATTATGCGAGAGCCCACAGGAATCTTTTGACAGTAATTTCAGCCCACAAACTGTTCGAAATACCCTGCATAAGGTCGGTCATGGTCGTGTTCTCAGGCGCCAGCCTTTTATTTCTAAGGTGAACAAGAAAGAGGGGCTAGAATTCGCCATTTCATTTTTGAACACAATTATTTTTAGTCATGAGTCCAACTTTAATCTGTTAGGGTCTGATAGAGCGCAAAAAAAACTGGTGGAAACATAACAAGGAGCTTCAGGAGAGTAAATTGCTCAAAACGGTTAAGCACGGTGGAGGTAATGTGATGGTTTGGGGTGTTTTGCTGCTTCTGGAGTTGGAAACTTTCTATTTTGCCAACTGGGCTCAATCAGGTGTTACATTTAAAAAAAAATTGATTCTGATAGACAAGCCCACGATTATTCAAACAAAATCGGGTATTTAAATATAAACGCGATTCTGCAATTCGAACCCAAAATCGTTCACACAATTCTAAGTTGTGGTAGGCACACGCCAATGCATACACATATGCACATATTCAGGCACATAGGCACACATATGCTTCTACAATTGAAACCCCATAATCCCTTGCGTACACACAATCTAACGCATGTACATATGTAGGTGTGTGTAGTTCACAAGATCTAACAAATGTTGGGCTTTCAAATTTCTACAGGCAGCAAGAGATTCTCATAAAGGCACCAACGCTTTCATACCCTTCCCACAAATAATAACGAAAACGCAAACATTTTACATGAGCATGGCAAACGATTTGAAGAGTTCGGTATACTCTTCACTCAGAAGGGAAGACAAGGGGACTTGCTGCGAAGAAATTTCAATTTTTGTGAGTTGCTTCTTGTGCTCACATGCATACTTACATATACACATTGTTTAGAGCAGAGAACATAGAGAGAGAGAGAGCAAGAAAAAAAGTTTAGAATAGAGTCACTTTATTGCAAATGTCGATCATGTCGATGATTTTGCTGTCGTGTATTTTCGTACCTCGAACTTAAAAGTAAGGAGCCGAGCGAATACGAAGTTGTGTGGCGTCTCAATGCTAAAATAAAGTTGGACAAAATTTTTACAAGGCGTGTCCAGTCTATGTGTTCTATGGTTAGTGTTATGATCAATTTTGACAATTATACAGTCTTCATGTATTTTTCCTTATCTTCATTCATTCATTCTATTAATTCATCTCCTCACCAAATTTGTACATTTATTTTCTGTCAGTTTTTATTCCCGTCCGCAACCGAACTCGCGCGCGTACTGCTTGCTGAGCGATCTGTGGAAACAAGATTTAATACTGAACTGGTCTTAAGCCATTTAAATTTACTATTCACAAAAGACAAGCCCACAAAAGTGGCCCCATTTATAATAGTGGCTTCTCAGGCCACCAATAGTTCCAGGAAATTAAAGTTTAGTGAATATTTACTAAAATTTACAAAGCAGGGCTTCGCTAGCCGGCTTGCATGTGCAAGCAAAACAGCTGTTTGAGTGACGTCAAGCATCTGATTGCAAAAGCTCGCTTTAAGCTTTGAGCTTTAGGCTCAGCTTATAAAGCCACATCCGAATGGGCCTTGACAAAGTTCTTCGCGATGCACTCTTGAAAGCGGTCAATGAAGGCTCTAATAACGAAATGGATATAACAGTGGAGCGTGCAGTGGCACCTAACGCCAAACCTTCCCCATGCGCTTTCAAAATGTTGATATAAACCGCAAGACTGCTAAAATTAAGCGCAAGATAATTGCTGCTGCTTCTCCTAACCTCTCTAGAAAAAAATCGAACTTTGGCAAAATTAGCGAAAACTCAACCCTGCTACAACCTGACTATAGCGGCAAGTCGAATCGGTACGGGTTGCTTGCGCAAACACCAGTTGATATGGATGCAGAAGAAAATAACGACATGCTGTGCGAGCAGCCCAGCACCAGCAATCAAGGTGCTATTGCCGCGTCGAAGCGGGCTGCAGTCATAGCTGGCAGCTCTGACGTACCCGCTAAAGCACAGCCCAAACCCCCAACAATCGTGATGGAAGGGATCAATAACATCAATTTGCTAATGCAAGGCATTGAAAAAGTTACGGATCTGAACAAGGTCGAGGCCAGGGCTTCTTTGGGTGGTGCCATGAGGCTCTACACGGCTGATGCTGATACCTTCCGCAGCATTGTCAACTGGCTTGAAAATGACCCGTACGAATTCCACTGCTACCAACTAAAAGAAGACAGGCCGTACAGAGTCTGCGTCAAAGGCTTGCACCACAGCACCTTAATTGGCCATATTAAGGAGGAACTCGGTAAAATGGGCCACAAAGTGATTGATGCCCATACGCCCCAGCGGCGCAGTGAGCCAGGTACACCGGCAGGAGTGAGAGCAATGAGCGACCTTTGCCACTAACCAGTTCTAGAGGCAGACCGGTAGCCACTCCTCGAAGCGGCGTCACCTATGCGGAAGTAGCTAAGGAACATCAGCAGGCTCCACATCAACAACAACAGCAGTCGTTCAGTGATAGGAGTCGCAGCCGCCAAAGGACGACGAGGGATCCAGCAACAACAACAGACACAGCAGCATGGGCAAATACCTAATTTGCTCACCGCTCTCCATTCACAGAAGTCATCATAATGATGCCGCTGCGCATCCTTGTGTGGAATGCCGATGGTATTGCCACGAAGCTGCACGAAGTGGAGTGCTTTGTGCGGCGACGTGAGATAGATGTCTTGCTGCTCAGTGAGACTCACTGTAAAGAATTACAAGCACCTAAGATATTCGGTTTTGAGGCCTACACTGCAAACGACCCGAGCACCGGCAACGCCAAAGGAGGTGCTGCTATATTAATTAGATGTACTCTGGTCCACTTCCCGCTAACGCCAACAGCTACCTCAAAAGTGCAACTTGCGTCAGCAAGTATTGAAACGGCTCTTGGCCCTATCAAGTTTGGAGCGATCTACTGTCCACCAAGAATCATCTGGACTACTGATGAATTTGAGACGATTTTAGAGCATCATCGCTCTAAATTCATCATTGCGGGTGACTGGAATGCGTCCCACTGGCTATGGGAAGCGGGAAGGTGCAACCAAAGAGGCCATGCGCTTGCAAACCTCATCCTGAGCACGGAGATTAACGCACTGGCAACAGGTGGACCAACGAGGTACCCGTACGGTAGCAGAGGCTTCCCAGGCTACATCGATTTTGCTCTGACTAAGGGACTGCTGAGCATCCATGCTAACATAAGAGCGGTCGTTGATCTCAGTTCCGATCACCTACCTCTCATAATTACAGTCGATGCGTCGGCTTTATGTTATCCTAAGACGGAGCGGCTAATCACCAGGCGTACTAACTTGGAATGGTTCCACGAGCATCTCGAGTCGTCACTGTACCTCAATATAGAGGTGAGTACTGCAAAGGACGTTGATGAAGCTATCAACGTATTCAATTACACTGTCCAGGCAGCAGCTAGAATGGCCTCTGGTACAGCGCCACGGAGACCCGCAGCCGATAGAATTCCGGAAACCAGAGAAATTCTGCTGCTCATTGCCGAAAAGAGGAGCATACGTGGCAGATCGATGAGGTCTCGTCCCCCTTTAGACAAAGCCGAGTGGAATAGAGTGCGGAGTAGGTTGCGTCGAGCACTTGCGGAGCACAAATCTGCATGGTTTGATAATAGACTTGCCAACACTGGGATTGCTAGCGACGCAACGCACTCACTCTGGAAGACCACGCGTGGGATTAAAAGGCGTTGCGCAAGGAAAGCGCCTCTGGTCGATAGAAATGGGACATAGTGCCGGACTGACTTGGAGCAAGCAGAGGTGTTTGCTGGGCACCTTGCCGAGCGCTTCCAGCCATTCAATCTGGTCAGCCTGCAAGAAGCTCAAGATACTGAAGACCAGCTGACTCAAGCGCTTCAAATGGATTTGCCTATTAAGCCATTCGACCCAAGTGAGATAGCCGAAGTTATTGCTAACCTGAACACGAATAGCGCGCCAGGACATGACGCCATCTGCAATGCCACTTTGAAGGCACTGCCTAGACATGCGGTTCTCTTCATAGCGTTGGTGTTCAATGCTATTGTAAGGCTGCAATACTTCCCCTCCCAGTGGAAGCTTGGATGATCCACAAGCCGGGCAGGCCGGAAAGAGAACCTTCCTCTTTCAGGCCGATAAGTCTCCTCCCTTCGATATCGAAGGTGCTGGAAAGACTTATTGCCGTCCGGTTGGTAAGGATTATGGAAACTCGAGGAATTATCCCGGAGCACCAGTTTGGATTCCGTGTTGGTCACAGCACAGTTGAGCAGCTTCACAGAGTTGTCGACCAAATACTAGCGGCCTACGACAACATGGAGTACTGCAACGCCCTCTATCTGGACATCCGGGAGGCGTTCGATCGAGTTTGGCATGCCGGAATGCTACTAAAAATTAAACGAGCGCTTCCTGCGCCATATTTCGGATTGCTCAGGTCATACCTCGAGGGAAAACGATTCGCGGTATGCTTCCATACGGCGCTATCCACTCAGCATGATGTGGCAGCTGGAGTACCACAGGGTAGTGTCCTTAGCCCCCTGTTATACTGCCTGTACAGCCATGATATGCCGCAGCCTAATAACAGCCTGTATGGAACATCAATGCTGGCCACCTTCGCAGACGACGTATGTGTAACTTATAGGTCCCGATGTGAGTACGATGCAGCTGACGGCATCCAAGATTATGTGACAAAATTTGCAGACTGGGCAAGGCGCTGGAACATCGCCATCACGATGAGGCGGAGAACGCCGCCAGCCGTGCTCTTGGAGGGAGATCCAGTGCCGTAGGCAAATGATGCCAAATATCTCGGGGTGATACTGGATCGCCGTCTCACTTTCTCCAAGCATATAACGGCCATCACAATACGCTTACGTGCGGCTCTGAAAAAGCACTACTGGCTCCTCTGCTCGCGCAGTAAATTGTCACTCTCTAATAAGGTGACAATTTATAAGCAGATCATTGCGCCAATATGGAAGTATGGGTGCCAAATCTGGGGTCTAGCTTGTGATAGCCAAATTCGCACAGTACAGGAAAAAACCAGTACAGAATAAAACCATGAGATTGGTCACCGGCTGCGAGTGGTTCATTAGAAACACCACGTTGCATCGTGACCTGAAATAAACCGGCACTCGAGTCGGTACAATGACAGATTGGAGCGGCACAGAAACAGGCTAGCAAGCATGCTCATAATAAACCGAACTCCTAGGAGGCTCAACCGAAGACAACCAAGGGACCTAATCCTCCGGTCTCCTATTAAGATGATCAACAGAAGCTGACGCACAGCTGCTATTATTGTATTGTGATGTAAATATTTGTAAATATTTGTAAATGTATATTGTTACAGCTATGTAAGTTGTCCGGCGCGCCCAAATGGGCAGAATTAATAGATAACAAGCTGGTGAACTCCGTATGGCTTTAATAAATATATTAAAAAAAAAAGTTTTTATTCCCATTAAAAATGGGAAATCAGGGAATAATGGTTTTGTGAAAAGTATATAACAGGCAGTCCGACTACAAGAGAAATTATTCAGCAACAAAATTCTCATAGTATTGCACATACTGCAGCGCAGCCCAAGCGCGTAAATATCAGCGCCTTGTAGGGATCAGGGTATCTCCTAGTCGAGCAGTCTCGACTAGAGTTTTCTTATATGCTATTACTGACGCATGATATGTGGTGTTTGATCAAGGCCGTCAGTGAAGATGTGACCGCCTCTTTAGGAGTCGATGCGGAGAGACCTGCTGATCCCCGGAAATGCAGAATCCTGTAGCGAAACTGGCCACATATTTTGCACCGTCTCTTATGTGCGCCAAGCAGTTGGCGCAGTACTTATTTATAAATACCGCACACATGCGTTTCTCATCTGGAAGGCCCAGAAAGCGCCAGCAGTTCCGGAAGCCGTGGTCCCCTCTGCATACGCGGCACTGAAAAAAGTTTGTTTCGGGTGGCTTCCTACCATTTGATAACGGTATCTAATTGCTTGCTCGTCAAAGTTAGTTGGTCCGCACAAGGAGCACAGGGGTCGAGTTGAAATGGGTCTGAATGTATAATATCATTCAGGCTCTTATCATACAATGATAGACAGAGTTCATTGAAACTGATCCCTATTTTCGTAGTTGTTCTGTCGGGAGGTCGGAATGGAAGAGTTACGGATGGCAGGGAGCTCAATTTGCGCCTCCTCCGGACCACTTGAGTTGTGAAGGAGGAGACCATTCCCGGTGTCCTCTGTGAAAGTGGGCCTGTCAGTACCCAACCGAAAACCACAGATATTGGGATGGTAGCCTTCCTGAATTGTAGTCGAAAGGATATACGCGTCGATAAGGGCATCAATTTCCGCACTCTTTAGAGCTCGGGGTGAGCTAGCTTAATTTTAGGAAATTCGTTTAACAAGAGTTACGGAATTTTGGACGAATGCATGTACTGGACAGATTTGAAAACACGAGAGCACAACACTCGATTCGCGCTATCGGCTTCAAAGGCGGACCAATGTAAAGTTGTATAGATTTTGTGCGTGAACTGTCACTGTTTGATTCAAGCTAGAAACTTTCTGCAAAGCTTCTATTCATGGATAGATATTTTGCGAAAACGATGGCAAAATCAGATTGAATGGTTCTCTTTTGAACACAGATCAAACTTTGTGCTGCTCGTGTCATCGTTCTGAGCGTTGGGAAGGGCAGGATTCGTGAATCTCAGAAATGAATTGGAAATGTTGGAGCACACCGAGAGCACGAGTACGCTTACATAGAAAGTGACTAACGTTATGGGATTTCTATTTTTCGTATCACTGAGTGTTCCTAGAGAGTTTGTTCCGGTAATTTTGACGTGCACAGAGACACAAGGATTTAATACCAGTTCTTAATACCTGAGCATGCTCGATTGCCGGAACACACCTGTACATGGTGCTATGCAACTCTCTGAGAGCCTAGCCAGATTCCTTGGTGAGTTTGGAAAGGTTTAGAAGAATTTAAAGCTGGCTGTTGACTTACAGCCGCTTATTCTCGAACTGATCTCACAAGAAGAGCATACCCTGCGTCTGGAACCTTTACCTGCTGTTTTTGAATTAAGGTGGAATATTTTTTCCACGAAAGTCAAGCGCGGATTATTTACGCAGTGGAAATGAAGGCGACATTTTGGATGACAGAATTGTGGGCTTTGACGTGAATCGAGTTACGACCATACTGCATTTTAAAGTGTTAATGGTCTGCCGTTTTCTGGTCGGGACGGGAGATGCACTAAGCTACACTCTACTAGAATGATCAGACATGGATGACAAGTAGAAGTTAGCTGACGGAAATTTCTGAACAAGGTAAACTGAACAGACAACAAATTAGCAAATAAATATTGTCTTGTTAAGCAAATAAACGAAAAAACTCTCCTAGTAATTATACCCTGATAACATTGAAAATGGGAAATCAGGGTATAATGGTTTTGTTGAAATGTATGTAACAGGCAGAAGGAGGCGTGGCAGACCCCATAAAGTATATATATATTCTTGATCAGACGAGCTGATTTTCAATTTGGCCCAGTCTATGTGTCCGTCTGTCCGTATTTCCGTATGTATGAGCGCGCATATCGAGCTTATCACTAAAACAACATAAATCATCTCGTTATTTTGTTATCGATTAAAAAGCTTATCGAAAATCATTTATAAAATTATATCTCCTACATCTTTAAGGCGAGAGTCTCCAAATTTTCTTATAGATTCAGAAGATTTTTATAGAATTTCGATTTTTGTTATAATTTACCACCCGCACCTATATCCACCCCCTCACGTATACATTTGTAAACGTCGTAGTTCAAATATTGAAGACCTGTGTTTTGGCGAATACATGCATTTCAATATTATAATCAGGATATAAAAGTTTCATGAAGATAGTCCATCGACACACTGCAGTCTATGCGTGTTTATGCGTGCGTGCCTATGTATGTGTGTCTGTGTGTTGGAGTGTTTGTGTTTCTTGTGAAACAGGAAGATGAGAAGAATTGTTCAAATATCAGTTCCTAGAAAGGATCAGGGGATTTCGTAGTCGAGCAGTCTCGTTTTTTACTCTTGCTTCAATAAAAATTGATCTTTATAAAATCGTAGTCTGAATCTTTAGAGGTCTTATTATCTATTGATAATCCTCAAACTAATACTCCTTTGCCTTCTAAACTAAGTCGCTGGTATCGTAAATGCAATTTTATTTCAACAAATTGGTCTCTATTATATGAGTCTCAACAGATTTTTTTTATAATACCTTAAGCTTTATTCTGGATGTGTGCGTCCGTCTTTGTCGTATATCGTCTAAATATTCCATAGCCAAGTCAAACTTCAATCTCTTAAATTCTCGTTGTTATGAGGATTACGTTATGCGTTGCAAACGTCAGTTTACTCGGCATCCTAAGCAATTTTATTCATTTGTAAACTTGAAGTGTAAATCTTCAGGTTTGCGTTCTAATTTGTGATCTATTTGCAGATTCTTTTCAATCCACGTACTCTTCTGTTGATCCCTATAACAACTCATATCCATATTTACTTCCTAAATATGGGTCTATTAATGCTCCTAAAGTCACTGCAGCCTCTTTAGCGGCTGCAGAGCGGCAGCAGAGTGTTGTTGCGTTGAGCAGCACATCTGCAAAGCAAATAGTCTACTTGAGAAGATTTTTGAATGATATTGGTTGTTGAACAGATGTGAAGCCAATGAAAATTCAGTTCGCACCACATTGCGTAAAATCCAGTGCATCACAAACGGACAAAGAACATAGATATTATGAATCACTTTGTTCGTGATAAAATAGAATCTAAAGAAATAGAGCTTACATATGTAAATTCAAACTGTAACGTAGCTGATATTCTTACCAAGTCTTTACATAAGCATAACTATTTTCTTAAATTACTTTGCTTATCCTATTAAAATATTGATTAAATAATAATAAACAAGTAAGAAAGCTCTAGTCGAGACTGCTCGACTAGGAGATACCCTGATCCTCTCTGCTAACTGCGCAGTAAACTTGAAATGGGACTATCTTTATGAAACTTTCGGAACGTGATCATAATGTGCAAATGTGTATACATTATACACAAGTTTCTAGTACTTAAATTTTTTTTTTTTTAATTGCCGGCGAAGGGGTAGTGGTATCCAAAATCTGTAAGTTACAAAATCTGCGTATTGATCAGATGTATGTGCACACCAAATTTGAAGGCTCCAGGTCTAAAAGTATTATAATTGATAAACTTGTACTGAGTATGGTATACAAGAGTAGGCATATAAAATTTCAAGCCTCTAGCTCTTATATCTTCTGAGATCTAGGCGTTCATACGGACGGACGGACGGACGGACGAACGGACGGACGGATGAATGGACAGGGCTATAGCGGTTCAGTCTTCGTCCTTATCAAGAATATATATACTTTATGGGGTCTGCGATGCTTTCTTCTGACTGTTACATACTTTTCATAAAACCATTTTGCCCTGATTTCCCATTTTTAATGGGATCAGGGTATAAAAACTTGTTACATTTATGTAGATAACGTAATAATTTTTTCACCCAACAAGGAAGACCATTCAAACATATTGAATGGGGCTTTGAAGACCTCAGGGACGCTGGCATAAGAGTTTCTCAGGAGAAATTCAAGTTCTTTAAAAAGAGCGTGCAATACTTGGTATTCACAGTATGCAGATGAGGAATACAGATGTCGGCTGACAAGGTACAAGCCATAAACGATTTTCAGCCGCCAAAAACCTTGTTTAACTATTGATAATTTTTAGGGCTAGCAAGTTACTACAGGTGCTTTACAGCAGGATTCGCCAGCATTGCAAGACACCCCTAATTTAGATCTTGAAAGGCGAAAGTGGGAAAATAAGCGCCAGCCATTCGAGGAAAGTAAAACTAGAGTTAAACCAAACTAGCCTCCGAGGATGTGCTTTTGGCATATCCTGATTTTAGAAGACCATTTGACTTGACAACAGACGCGTCAGACCAAGGGCTCGGTGCCGTGCTATCTCAGGGTGGACACTCACTAACTTATACAATTGAGACAACAGACAAACCATTCAACTGCTTCCGAAACCAGATTATACTAAAGGAAAGCACCGCCACACAGATCAAGACTATCGACTAACGATTCGGCATTCAAAAAACGTTGTAATAGATATGTTAGACATTACAGAACAAAAGGAAATAGCTATAGTGTAACACAATCGCGCTCATCGCGCTGCTCAAGAGAATGCCCAACAAATACTTAGGGACTATTTTTTTTTTTCCAAAAATAGGCCGTTTAACAACCGAGATAGCCGCATACCGTTGAGTATTCGCTATGAATAAACATACCCGGCACCCAATAAGGCAAGAACTGGGAAAAGCTCCTATACTAACAATAAAATACATTAGGTCAATTCATTTGGTAACAAAGAAAAAGCCGAAAGAAATTATTCACAATGCCCCCAAAGATGATTCAGTACAGATACAAAATAAACTCACGTCACTACAGGAAAAGTCGTTAGAGCAACATAACAAGAGCAAGATCCAAATATCAGATTAAGTAGGTAAGAAAGTATGGGAAAAGTACAATAAGAGACTGGGAAATAAACCTTTGCCAGATTCACCGAAGCAATGGTCGAAGCAGACCTTGGGACAAGTAAAATTTAAACAGGGACAATTAGCAGATTCTGAAAATAAACTAATTGAGATCAATAACAAATTTCAAGTAAAACTTAACGAAATCTCAAGAGCCCTTAACGAAATTTAAAAACAAGATAATGAAGTCAAATGTAGCAATCCTATTAGAGGTATCTAATATCAAGGCTTCAATTTCAATTTTATTTCAATTCACAGTTACTGTATTTTTTAATTAAATTCCCTAGACCTAAAATACATTGTGAGAAATGCAATATTTTTTCTGTTCAACATTATAATATAATAATAGATTTAGAAAAAGGCGCTATGTAAACCATTGGGGTATCCTGTGACAAAAGCCGGAAGTTTCGACGTCAGGAATAGTCAATTTCACGCTATTCCGAGAACACCTGAGCTAAACGTTTCTACACGATCAGAGCTGGAGTAATCTTCGTCACATCAGTAACCACAAGGCCGAATTGTCATCATGGTCATCTAATTGCGTCATCATCATTTTTCTCTTGTCTTCCACCTAGCCATCGGTTTTAAGCTTTGCCAATGCAAATCGACCAGAGGAAAACTCGAGGACGGGATTCAACCTATTCGGGGAGGAGTTAACACGTGCCGATCAAATATTATTGACAGCGAGTCAGCAATTTTTGTACCGGATGCCGTTGCAACAGAGTTTCATGCAAAATTAGACGCCAGTTCGTTGAGGACGCAAGCTCAGCGTTCTGTCGGCCCGATCGAAGGCAGCGAAGGCCCTGAGCCGTCTTTCAGTTTTGTAAAGTTTAGTTTAGAATCTTCTCTGTTCAAGCTCACACGTGCTATAAATAAAAAGATTAAAATAAAACAAGTAAGAGAGACTGCTCCACTAGGAGATACCCTGATCTCTACAAGGCGCTGATATTCACGCACACATAAGCACGCGCTCTGCTAACTGCGCAGTAAATAGCGACTGCGCTTGCGCTGCGCTGCAGTATGTGCAATACTATAAGAATTTTGTTGCAGAATAATTTCTCTTGTAGTAGAACTATCTTCATGAAACTTTCAGAACGTGATCATGATGTGCAAAGCACAAGTCTCTAGTACTTAAAATACGTTTTTTATAAATTGGAGGCGAAAGGCGCGTGGTACCCAACATCTGTAAATTAAAAAATCTGCGTATTGATCAGATGTATGTACACACCAAATCTGAAGTCCTTAAGTCTAAAAGTATTAAAATTATGCTGAATAAACAAAATCAATTTATCGATTATTCTCGATAAAAACAGATATCGTATGATAAACTTTCACAAACCCATTTTTAATGGGATCAGGGTATAAAAACTAAATATCATACAATATTCTTCTCAGCTGTCGTTGATCTACCAAAACGTACGTGGCTTAAATTATAAACTTAAACATTTGTTTTTGCAAAGTTTTAGAGTACAATATGATATTATCGCTTTCACTGAAACATGGTTAAGTCATAATGGTGAGATTCTTTCAAATAATTTCACTATTTATAGACTTGACCGTTTGATTCGTAAGGGAGGTGGGGTGTTAATTGCTGTTAAATTCAGTATCCTCTCCAAATTGACACCTGAAAATGTATCTAAATTTCAATTCAATTTATTTCACTTCTTTGTTATGGTAACTTTTGCGAATGGTAACTTACAATAATTTAAGAGTTTTACTTTAAGAGTTTTTCTACTTAGATATTTATTTACAAACATGACATATATTGTGTGATGATATCATTATTTGGGGAGAAACCAAAGAAATAGAAAACCCTAAATGTACCTAAATTTCATTTCTCAATTGGAATAGGTAATTACAATTTAGCATGGAACTACTAATGTAAACTGCTAAACAATAATGATGAAGGCAGTATACGCATTGTGTGAGCACCTCTGATAAGAGTGACAATGTCATCGCTGATGAGATGACAGCATATCAGGCTGTTTTGGATGTAATAGTGTTCAAAAATGGGATTTCAACCCGCCAGAAAGCCTCCACATGGGAGGAAATATAACTAAAACTACGGAACAAAATAATAAAGTTCAAGAAGTAACAACAAATATAGGTAAAGACAAAAGATCAATAAGGAGTTCCACCAACTCCGACAAAGGATCAACCACAAAAGCCGGAGGACATAGAAGATGGGGACGGTATAAATACCCGGGCTCAGAAGAACAAAGATCAATACGTAACTAAACAACATCATAGTCAAGTGTATTCGTTTACTAGGCTTAGCCAGCTATTATAGGGTGTTTCTTGCATCCGTAGCAAGTTTTATTTGGATCATATCATCGCGACGCTTTTAATGGAATCATAGGAAGATACATCAGAAAATGTCCAACTGGCGATCAATCGGTTGATGATATGTCCAGTGTTAGCAGCACGACGGATGATCAAACATCCGCGTTGACTTCGAGTAAAAGTGATGATGGATACACTAGCTTAATAGGGTACATTTAAGCATGAACCTGGGTATAAGGGCCTAGACTCAGAGTAATAGAAAACTGAACGCCACCGTAGTTACATATCTTCACGGTTCACAAGCCAGAAAGAAGTGTATTCAACTTTGTTAATTTTGTTTCCAACTACTTACTGAGTTATCTTTTGAGTAATGAACATTTCACTCCAGCAGCAGCAATTTTCTATTTAATGATTAAACTTGCATTTTGTTGTTCCAGTATCATAAGCCATGGCTATGTAATTTTCTTGGTATCACGGCAGAATCCACTTCAGATGTCAAGCTAAGAATATTATTTTCTATAATGTTGAAAGCGTAAAGTATTTAAATTTGTATGCAAAGTGACTTCAAGAATAACGGTGCTCGATGTTCAATTATATTCTTCCACACACTACCAAACCACACTCGGTAATAGCTCTAACGGGCATTCGCAAAGTGATAAGAATACAAACATAACAGACCAGCCCAAAACTGATTGAGCCGTTCCCAATTGTGAGTAATACAACTTTGTTATACTATAGTGAACAACTGAAATATATATAATATATTTACGCATATTCTGATATGAATACATATAAAGGCTCTTAAAGCACGTGTAGGAACAGGAGCGTTTTCCCGTCAAGCATGAGTTTCTACAGTATGGGGGTGCTTTTCCACGAATAAAATGAGTTGTATATAAATTTCTACACAACCTCGGTGCAAGCGTTTATTCAGAGTTCTCGCTATAGACTAATTACAGAGGCGGATGAGCAAGCGCAGCTTGCTTACAGTTTGGCGAATGAGTGAAATAGAAGAGTGATACATTACAAGAGAGCCACGTAATTAGGGTGGTCCCAAATTTAAGAAGAAAAGTATACAAATTTGAGTGATTTGGCCCAACATCCCGGCCCCATTGAATGACGCAGTCTTTCAAGAAACAGGAAGAATAGCTATTTTGTGAATTGGTCTCCGGATTATGCCCTTGGCAGTGCGTACATCTACAACTCGTACTCGATGATCTCGTCCAGGAATTGTAGCTGTAATGCGACCCATTATCCACTTCTGAGAAGGTATGTTGTCCTCATGTATGAGAGCCATGTCTCCGATAGAGATACTAGATGCTGGTTTGGTCCACTTGGAGCGTACGTTCAACTCGTTGAAGTAGTCTGCTGACCAGCGTCGCCAAAAATGTTGTTTGATACCAGTTATCAAACACCAACGGTTCAAAGATTTCAGCTGTTCATCTTCTATAGGTTGTTCAGGCAATGCTCGCAAGGAGTCTCCAACTAGGAAGTGACCAGGTGTCAGAGCACCCAAGTCGCTTGGATCTGATGACAGTGGAGTGAGCGGGCGCGAGTTGAGAATGGCTTCTACTTCCGCTGTGATTGTAGCCAATTCCTCAAACGTGCAGCGGGCATTCATTAGGCTGCGCGTCATGAGTCCCTTGGCGCTTTTGACTGCCGCCTCCCAGAGGCCGCCGAAGTGTGGTGCTATGGGTGGGATAAAACGAAAGTTTATGAATTCATTTGCGCAAAAACTAATAATTGATTGTTGATTTTCTTGCTTGAAGAAGTAGTTCCGTAGTTCCTTTAATTGATTGCTTGCTCCAGTGAAATTCGTCGCGTTATCGCAAAATATATCCACAGGCAATCCACGTCGTGCAATCATGCGCCTCAAAGCGGCTAAGAAGGCATCCGTTGAGAGATCAGATACTACCTCGATATGCACAGCCTTGGTTGCGAAGCATACGAATATGGCAATGTAGGCTTTCCGAGGAGCCTTGCCCTGAATGCGAAGATAGACGTTGACTGGTCCGCAAAAGTCCACTCCACAATGAGCGAAAGGTCGCGATGGAGTTAATCGTTCGACAGGCAGATTTCCCATGAGTTGCTGTTGCAGCCTTGGCTTGTAGCGCACACAGTGCACGCATTTCCTGACGATGGAGCGAGCCAGGTCTCGAGCATTTACGATCCAGAATTGCAGACGAAGTAGTGCAACAAGTGCCTTTGAGCCAGCATGGTAGTGTTGCACACGAAGAAACTGTACGTAGTGACGAACGAGGTCATCTTTGCTGGGGAGTAGAATCGGATGTTTCTGAGCGTCTGGTGCATTTGCCAATTCGAGACGGCCGCCAACCTTCAATAGTAGGTATCCGTCTGTAACCTGCAAAAATGGATTTAGAAACTTTGTGTGACTTGATATTTGCCTGTTTTTCTGCAAAGCGTGGATTTCATCTGCAAAGTGCTGTTGCTGTAGATTCCAAATAATGCAATTAAATGCACGCTGAAGTTCTTGAGGTGTCGGCGAGGGCGTAGACAGCTCAACGGGTCTCCGAAGCGCGTGTGTGAAGCGCAGCATCCAAGCAACAATTCGCAAGCAACGACGATGCGAACTTATGCTTCTAAGTGTGTCGAGTAGATAGTTGCTATCCGTCGTAACCTTGAAAGCTGACTTGCGCATCTCAAGTGTTATGACCTCAGGATCTGGTTCGTGACGTTTGTCCTTTGGCCAAGCGTGCGGGCTGCTTCAGATACGCCGGCCCCATAAACCAGATAGATTGGTTCAATTCCATGGGTTTACATCCCCTTGAAATCAGATCGGCGGGATTTAATTGTGTTGGGACGTGCCTCCAATGACAGTCCGGTGTGGCTTCTTGGATGTCAGAAACGCGGTTTCCAACAAAGGTTGATAGTGTCGCAGAATGTTGCTGTATCCAATGAAGAACTATCGACGAGTCGCTCCACAGATAGGTTTGTTGGTTCAATGTGAAAATCCCCTTGATTTTCACGTAGAGCTGTGCCAGCAGGTGGGAAGCCGCGAGCTCCAGTTTTGGTAGCGATAGCTTTCGAGTTGGTGCTACTCTGCACTTTGACGTGATCAGGTGGACTTCAACGTTGCCGTCCGCTGCAACTGTGCGTGCGTAGATGCAGCATCCGTATGCCCGAATAGAAGCGTCACAAAATCCATGCAACTGCAACTCCTTGATGTTCGGCTGCATACAGAATCGAAGTATTGTCACCGACTCCAGAGAAGAAAGCGATGCCGCAAATGATTTCCAAGCTAGACAAAGTGTTTGCGGCACAGATTCATCCCAATGCAATTTCAGTATCCACAACTCCTGTAGAATGATCTTTGCTGTCACAATGACTGGCGCTACTAGTCCCAATGGATCGAAGAGTGAAGACGCAATTGATAAAATTGTCCTCTTGGTGATTGCATCAACGGAGCATTTGGGTCGAAAAGCAAAAAGCAATACGTCCTGACGTTGATTCCAGGTTAAGCCCAATGTGCTTGTAACGGAACCATCCTCTAGATTCAACTCCTTGATAGTGTTATCGTCGACGAAGTCAGGGTGGTTTGAATGCCATTTTGCCAATTCAAATTTGCCTTTGCCAAGTACCTCGATGACCTCTGCCTTGAGTTGTTGTAGGCCTTCCGATGTGTCATGCCCACACAGAAAGTCATCCACGTAGAACGATGAATTTATAGCTTGTGCTCCAAGTTTGTGAGTTTGTATGTGTAGATCAGCCAAATATGTCATACTGCGTATTGCGAGATATGGTGCTGTGGCCGTCCCGTAGGTGACTGTATGCAGTTGATATGTGCGAAGTGGCTTATCTGTTGAATCTCTCCAAAGAATATATTGAAACTTGCGGTCACGATAATCCATCAGTACTTGTCTGAACATTTTCACAACATCTGCAGTGAGTGCATATCTGTATGTTCGAAAGCGTAGCAGAAGCGTATATAGATCCGTCTGAATAGTCGGTCCAACCATTAATAAATCATTCAGTGATCGTTGCGATGAGGTTCGATTTGATGCATCGAAGACAACTCTTAACTTCGTTGAAGTGCTATTTGGCTTGAAGACGCAGTGATGTGGTATGTAGTAGTGTGGCTCGTCCAGCCTTGGTGCGTTTACCAAACTCATGTGATTCAGATCTTCATACTCGCGCAGAAACTCCGTATATGATGCCTTTAACTGAGGATTGCGATTTAAGCGCCGTTCCAATGACTCGAATCTCAGTTTGGCTGACTAAGTTCCAGATGCATCCATGACCTCGACGATGGCCGTTGCTAGAATGACTTGGTCTGTTCGATTGGTGTGTGTATGTGTGACAACTTCGTTTGAATTGGAAACGATGGGTAACGTAGATGCCGATCTAGTCGCAGCTGTCTCTCGATGTAGTAAGCTGTGATGAAGTCTCGAACAGAATCGACATCTTTGGGCAGAGGGACACTTGGATGCCTGGTGGCCCTTGCCAAGGCAGTTTAGGCACAGAGCATGTCGTTTTGCTGCTTCATAGCGATCTGTAATAGACATCTCCTGAAGCCGACTGCAACGTGATACTCGATGTTCTGAACTAAGACAAATAGGACATGAATTAGTCGAACAATTAAAAGACAAACCATGTCGCGTGGTCGTCTGGCTTCGTGGTTTGCTAATAGTCGCAGTTCGAGCCTGGCTCGATTCGGACTTACCGCATGATTCCAAATATTGACAATGCCTTTCAACTACCTGTACACACAAATCCCACGTAGGTAACTTTGAATAATCCAATGATTCGTTCCATTTGCGTTTAGTTTCCATATCCATCTTATCCATGACAATGGCTATTAACATTGCCTGTGCAATTTGTGACTCGTTGCCTAATGAAGTTAGTGAGTTGTACAATGCTGTAGAGTTGTCAATCAAACTTCGAATTTCTTGACTATTTGCTCTCGACACACTCTTGAGCATAAACAACGACGAGATATTGTCCAAGAACACTAATGTTGGATTGTCGTAGCGCTGATTCAAACGAGCAAGTGCCTTCCGATAGTTTTCAGGTGTGATCTGAAATGCCTTTACTGTTTCCAATGCTGGTCCCTTTAAACAGCTTATCAGCTGATTAAACTTCTCGATGTTTGATAAGCTGTTCTGCTGATCCACCATTTGAGTGAATAATGCACTAAAATTCTTGTAGTCCGCATAATTGCCATCAAATGTACGTAGCGTAAGTCTGGGCAGCTTGGCTGACGATAAGAATGTAGGCCCAGATGTCGCAGCAAATGTTGATTCGTTCATCTCTTCCGTAAGTTGTTCTGTAATGCAAACCTTTATGTCTACATACAGCTCCTCCAGCTCGGCGCGTGTTGAATCAGTCGGACATTCCTTTTCAATGTCCGTCTGCAAGACCATTACTTGCTTAAAGTAAGCTTCCAAAATTCCCAAGCGACACTTTAATTCAGCTTGAGTTGGCGCAGACTTCCCATCTCTCAGCTTGGGGTCAACGACATTGCGAATGCGGGTAATATTCCGGCGAGTATTCGCGCGCTGTGTTTTAAGGCTCTCCAAAGACATTATTAGACCAAAAACAACTTTATGTTTATATTTGAGTAAATTGAGATAATTTTTAATTTAAATTTAAAGTGATCAAATTAACTGCCAGAGTCAAATTTAAATTACGCAAAATATTTATTAGAGCAGCGAATAATACAAGTCACAAATTTCACTCAACTGAGCGTGCAGAATGTTTGGCGACAAATTCCACTCAACTTGTTGTTGTGTTTATGTTATGCAGCGCAGTTGTTGCTTATGTATGTGAGCGCGTTTGTGAGCAGCTGCACTTATTGCTGCTTAGACGAATATGATTGTCCAAAAGTTTGACGAAAATGATGACAAGCGCAGTGCCGGTAACTTGCTGCTGTGATCGCGCGGGGATCGTGGGGACAGCGAAGTGACGTTGAGCACGAAGATTGCAAGCAGAAGCTGTTGCTGCGAACGAACGACGAAACGATAGAGATGACTCGGTGATGCGACGGCGGGGGGTCACAGAGCGACAGCGAAGTCAACCAAAGCGAATAAACGGTGTCTCGGCGGTGCGAAGAGCAAGGCAAGCGAATGTATGCACAGTTAACACTTTGTATGCTGGAACATTTTCGCTTATGTACATAAGTATATGCAGAATATATATGCACATAAGCCAAATTAGAGCAAATTAAAACGATGCACGGAACTTTGAATAGCACTGCCCCACGTTGGGCGCCAAAAATGTAGGAACAGGAGCGTTTTCCCGTCAAGCATGAGTTTCTACAGTATGGGGGTGCTATTCCACGAATAAAATGAGTTGTATATAAATTTCTACACAACCTCGGTGCAAGCGTTTATTCAGAGTTCTCGCTATAGACTAATTACAGAGGCGGATGAGCAAGCGCAGCTTGCTTACAGTTTGGCGAATGAGTGAAATAGAAGAGTGATACATTACAAGAGAGCCACGTAATTAGGGTGGTCCCAAATTTAAGAAGAAAAGTATACAAATTTGAGTGATTTGGCCCAACAGCAAGTTTTATTACAATTACATATTTTACACGATTTTGTATGCAACTTAATTTACATTTTTATATTTAAATACGTAAAATTTATAAAATAAGTAAAAATATTACTGATTATGAAATATTTATGTAAGTTGTCATGTACATTAAACTCAAAGGTAATTACAAAATACTGCATGTAGAACAGCAACGTCCAGATCCACATTAACTCTTTAGCCTCTGATCTGCAATAAGCAAAATAAATATAGATTTTTCTTTTATTTTGTAATTTTGCTAAATTTAATTATGGAAAATCTGGATATAATAGTTTTGTAAAATGTATTTAACAGGCAGAAGCAGGAGTGGCGGACACAATAAAGTATATATATTCTTGATCATGGCGACGAGCTGAGTCGATTAAGCAATGTCCGGCGGTTCACCTTCTATTCCTATGTGTGAACGCGTTGATTTCATGAGATATAAGAAGTAAAGACTTGAGCAGTTTGGTTTGACGATATAGAGCTTGTTTCAATAATCGATAACTACTCCAAGTTATTATACCCTGATCCCATTGAAAATGGGAAATCAGGATATAATGGTTTTGTTAAAATGTATGTAACAGGCAGAAGGTGGTAGACCCCATAAAGTATATACATTCTTGATCAAGGCGACGAGCTAGAGACTTCAATTTTTTTTTTTTAATGTCCGTATATTGAGAACGCGCAAGCTTATCAGTAAAAACCGATAACTCATTCTGTTATTTTTTATCGATTAAAAAGCGTATCGAAACTCAGTTATTAAATTATAAATCCTACATCTTAAAAACTAGTCTCTAAATTTCAAATATAGATTCAGACCATTTTTATAGAATTTCGATTTTTATTACAATTCACCGCCCGTGCCTACATCCACCCCTCAATTATAAATTTCTAAAAGGCTAGGCTTTGTATTTCAATACTAGAGACCTATGCTTGGTAACGATCAAGACTGCTCGATTACGAAATCCCCTGATCCCTTCCAGGAACTGATATTTCAACAATTTTTCACGTCTTTCTGCTTCATAACAAACACCAGCACTCAACCACACAGCACACAGACACACATACACATAGGCTCGCATGTATAAGCACGCATGGGCTTACTATGGGAATTTAATTGTTTAATAACTTTACTTGTCGATGTACTATCTTCATGAAATTTTTAGAACGTGATCATAATGTTCAAATATGTATACATTCCAAAGCGCATTTATTTTATTACTAATTTAGGGTTGAGGGGCTGAATATAGGAGCGGGGTGTGAATTATAACAAAATTCTCATTTTAAAAGGGATCAGAATATAATAAATAAAGCCATAAAATGGAAAGAAAGAGATGTCTACTTCGTATTTGCTTGGCTTGACTAAATTAGTGCGCTGCGAACGCTAAAACATACATGATCACATTTTCATATGCTATGCACTTTTTTTGCGTTACTCTTCCCCTTTGTGCGCGCGAACAAGAAATTACGCAGAAAAATTGAAATCTGTTCTCGACAAGCATGCACATACACACTTACAGTCCTCAGCTAGATGTATGATAATTCTTGTGTCTGTATGCGAATTCATATTACTTTTATATTACTTAAAATACGTTTTTTATAAATTGGAGGCGAAAGGCGCGTGGTACCCAACATCTGTAAATTAAAAAATCTGCGTATTGATCAGATGTATGTACACACCAAATCTGAAGTCCTTAAGTCTAAAAGTATTTCAATTATGCTGAATAAACAAAATCAATTTATCGATTATTCTCGATAAAAACAGATATCGTATGATAAACTTTCACAAACCCATTTTTAATGGGATCAGGGTATAAAAACTAAATATCATACAATATTCTTCTCAGCTGTCGTTGATCTACCAAAACGTACGTGGCTTAAATTATAAACTTAAACATTTGTTTTTGCAAAGTTTTAGAGTACAATATGATATTATCGCTTTCACTGAAACATGGTTAAGTCATAATGGTGAGATTCTTTCAAATAATTTCACTATTTATAGACTTGACCGTTTGATTCGTAAGGGAGGTGGGGTGTTAATTGCTGTTAAATTCAGTATCCTCTCCAAATTGACACCTGAAAATGTATCTAAATTTCAATTCAATTTATTTCACTTCTTTGTTATGGTAACTTTTGCGAATGGTAACTTACAATAATTTAAGAGTTTTACTTTAAGAGTTTTTCTACTTAGATATTTATTTACAAACATGACATATATTGTGTGATGATATCATTATTTGGGGAGAAACCAAAGAAATAGAAAACCCTAAATGTACCTAAATTTCATTTCTCAATTGGAATAGGTAATTACAATTTAGCATGGAACTACTAATGTAAACTGCTAAACAATAATGATGAAGGCAGTATACGCATTGTGTGAGCACCTCTGATAAGAGTGACAATGTCATCGCTGATGAGATGACAGCATATCAGGCTGTTTTGGATGTAATAGTGTTCAAAAATGGGATTTCAACCCGCCAGAAAGCCTCCACATGGGAGGAAATATAACTAAAACTACGGAACAAGATAATAAAGTTCAAGAAGTAACAACAAATATAGGTAAAGACAAAAGATCAATAAGGAGTTCCACCAACTCCGACAAAGGATCAACCACAAAAGCCGGAGGACATAGAAGATGGGGACGGTATAAATACCCGGGCTCAGAAGAACAAAGATCGATACGTAACTAAACAACATCATAGTCAAGTGTATTCGTTTACTAGGCTTAGCCAGCTATTATAGGGTGTTTCTTGCATCCGTAGCAAGTTTTATTTGGATCATATCATCGCGACGCTTTTAATGGAATCAGAAATTTACATAGGAAGATACATCAGAAAATGTCCAACTGGCGATCAATCGGTTGATGATATGTCCAGTGTTAGCAGCACGACGGATGATCAAACATCCGCGTTGACTTCGAGTAAAAGTGATGATGGATACACTAGCTTAATAGGGTACATTTAAGCATGAACCTGGGTATAAGGGCCTAGACTCAGAGTAATAGAAAACTGAACGCCACCGTAGTTACATATCTTCACGGTTCACAAGCCAGAAAGAAGTGTATTCAACTTTGTTAATTTTGTTTCCAACTACTTACTGAGTTACCTTTTGAGTAATGAACATTTCACTCCAGCAGCAGCAATTTTCTATTTAATGATTAAACTTGCATTTTGTTGTTCCAGTATCATAAGCCATGGCTATGTAATTTTCTTGGTATCACGGTAGAATCCACTTCAGATGTCAAGTTAAGAATATTATTTTCTATAATGTTGAAAGCGTAAAGTATTTCAATTTGTATGCAAAGAGACTTCAAGAATAACGGTGCTCGATGTTCAATTATATTCTTTCACACACTACCAAACTACACTCGGTAATAGCTCTAACGGGCATTCGCAAAGTGATAAGAATACAAACATACCAGACCAGCCCAAAACTGATTGAGCCGTTCCCAATTGTGAGTAATACAACTTTGTTATACTATAGTGAACAACTGAAATATATATAATATATTTACGCATATTCTGATATGAATACATATAAAGGCTCTTAAAGCAAGTTTTATTACAATTACATATTTTACACGATTTTGTATGCAACTTAATTTATATTTTTATACTTAAATACGTAAAATTTATAAAATAATTAAAAATATTATTACTGATTATGAAATATTTATGTAAGTTGTTATGTACATTAAACTCAAAGGTAATTACAAAATACTGCATGTAGAACAGCAACGTCCAGATCCACATTAACTCTTTAGCCTCTGATCTGCAATAAGCAAAATAAATATAGATTTTTCTTTTATTTTGTAATTTTGCTAAATTTAATTATGGAAAATCTGGATATAATAGTTTTGTAAAATGTATTTAACAGGCAGAAACAGGAGTGGCGGACACAATAAAGTATATATATTCTTGATCATGGCGACGAGCTGAGTCGATTAAGCAATGTCCGGCGGTTCACCTTCTATTCCTATGTGTGAACGCGCTGAGATATAAGAAGTAAAGACTTGAGCAGTTTGGTTTGACGATATAGAGCTTGTTTCAATAATCGATAACTACTCCAAGTTATTATACCCTGATCCCATTGAAAATGGGAAATCAGGATATAATGGTTTTGTTAAAATGTATGTAACAGGCAGAAGGTGGCAGACCCCATAAAGTATATACATTCTTGATCAAGGCGACGAGCTAGAGACTTCAATTTTTTTTTTTTAAATGTCCGTATATTGAGAACGCGCAAGCTTATCAGTAAAAACCGATAACTCATTCTGTTATTTTTTATCGATTAAAAAGCGTATCGAAACTCAGTTATTAAATTATAAATCCTACATCTTAAAAAATAGTCTCTAAATTTCAAATATAGATTCAGACCATTTTTATAGAATTTCGATTTTTATTACAATTCACCGCCCGTGCCTACATCCACCCCCTCAATTATAAATTTCTAAAAGGCTAGGCTTTGTATTTCAATACTAGAGACCTATGCTTTGGCAAATACATGCATTTTAATATTATAATCGCGATACAAAAATTTCATGAAGATAGTACATCGACAAGTAAAGTTATTAAACAATTAAATTCCCATAGTAAGCCCATGCATGCTTATACATGCGAGTCTATGTGTATGTGTGTCTGTGTGCTGTGTGGTTGAGTGCTTGTGTTTGTTATGAAGCAGAAAGACGTGAAAAATTGTTGAAATATCAGTTCCTGGAAGGGATCAGGGAATACTCATTCACAGTCCGTATGCAGGATATTATGTTCCCGTAGGGGCATTTTTTAAATTAAAATATTTATCTTATATCGTACTTTGGGTTTTATTTGCTATAGGGCGTCCTAACAATAATGTCATTGCGTTTCAATTACCATTGCTGTGAACGACGCTGTGGCGCTGTAGGCAGAGGCGCAGGCTGTCTTTATTTAGTTATTTTGGTTGTGGTGCGAGGTAAAATCCCGCGGGAAACCTTTTATATTATTATAACTATAATTGAATATATTTAATTTCATAAAAAAAATTTCCTTCCGCCTTAAGCTCATTTATATATATCTAGTCCACGCATATAAATTTCTTAGTTGGCCACTACGAATGCCGATTCGCCTCGCCTCTAGTGGGCGTAGATTGTCGTGCTTCGAACCCCGCAGAAAACTATTAATTGTTTTTACGATTTATAATTTAATTTATATTATTTAAATTCCATAAAAATTTTTTATGCCTATTAAGCCAATTTATATATATATTACTATATATATATATATATATATATATATATATATATATATATTGTGAAGTCTCACATTTTTAGGGTAGAACATAAGCATACTCTGTTAGGTTAAGGTTTTATGAAATATATGGATGAAGTTGAAATAAGCGGGTATGCCCGCGGCACTTTGATACAGGGTATCGGGTAGCGTCAGAGCGGCGTAGCGGCGGACAAAGGCAATGACCGACGTGGACAGAAAGCACAAGGCAATGCACTCAGCACAACTGCCCAACAGCAACAACAACGACGAAACGGACCGCAATAGAGCGCAGCATAGAACAGAAACAACGGACAGCGACAGAGCGTAATGCTTGAAAGCTAACGGCGCCCGGCGCTCACAGCATAACCGCGCCGAATTAAGAGCGCATTGACGGAAGAACAACAACAAATGCATTTAGCGCGCCGAAGGTGCGCGCGCTGAGAGCCGAAAGCTCATCGTCGACGGGGAACAACAACAAGTGCATTTAGCGGCGCCGAAGGTGCACGCGCTGAGAGCCGAAAGCTTATCGTCGACGGAGAACAACAACAAGTGCATTTAACGGCGCCGAGTGTGAGCGTACTAAGAGACGCGACGACAAACGCCTCTAACGGCGCTGGATGTGCGCTAAGGGCATAACGGCGCTGAGAGCCGAGGGTCTGCGCGGCAACAATGAGAGCATCTAACGGCGACAAATTAAGAGCGCATAACCGCGCTGAGAGTTGAAAGATTGTCGTCGGTGTAACAACAACAATGAGAGCATCTAACGGCGACAAACTAAGAGCGCGTAACCGCGCTAAGAGCCGTACGCCCGCGCGCAGCAACATGCATGCGAATGCGCACAGCAGCGGCGCAGGGCATAACTGCTTAGCGCGCGCAGCGACGCCAGCCGGGCAGAGCAGCAGAGGAGCGCAGCACAGCAGCGAAAGGCTCTTGGTTAAGAGTGAAATCAGAGGCCGGTCACTTTTTTGGAGGCACCGAAAGCGAACGGACGCAAGTTCGACAGACAGAGCCATCGAAACCGAATATTCTGGAAACCAAACTGACGCACACAGGACGGACAACAGGACGACCCATCAGGATGACATCCCCGACCACAACTCGCCGGTAAGCCGACGAATACGCAGTATTAAAATTGTATCTTTAGTTCTCTTGAGTGCGAGCGCCGCGTTAGAATAGCATAGTGAAAAATAACGATAAGAAACAAGTGGAGTGTAGTCTAGTGTAGCCATTAAGTGCTGTCCGCGGAAAAGAGACAAATAAATGAATTTAACTAGAAGAATTAACGTGATTCATCGGTAGTGGGGGAAAAGCGAGTTTCTTTGCAGGCCGCGCGCGCAGTTCGCCGAGGACACCACACGACCCAGTTCCGAGCGTTATACACCAGAGCTGGATCTGAGTGGCCCTCTGCTGTACTGCGTCGAAACCAGACACCGACAGTCTCCGACATCTCGCCATAGCACACCGCGGTTATCACGCGACCCGGCTCCGAGCGCTATACGCCAGAGCAGGATCGAGGCGATATCCGGCCTGGCCGTGCTAGTGGCCATAGCGTCTCTCGCGCATCTAGTGACGGCATACCGCGAGCGCCACGCGACCCAGCGCCGAGTGTCATACACCAGAGCTGGATCTGAGTGGCCCTCTGCTGTATTGCGTCGAAGCTAGACCCCGACAGCCCGGACATCTCGCCATAGCACACCGCGGTTATCACGCGACCCGGCTCCGAGCGTTATACACCAGAGCAGGATCGAAGCGATATCTGGCCTGGTTGTGCTAGTGGCCACAGCGTCTCCCACGCGTCTGGTGACGGCACCTCGCGATCGCCCGCGACCCTGCTCCGAGCGTAATACGCCAGAGCTGGGTTGAGGCTTTCCGCAACCCCGGGCAAGCTCAACCCCGCAACCCCGTTTACTCATTCCACGGTCCCGGCAATTTACAAATATTCTTGTAAATGACCCTGGGGAGACTGAGAGTTATACCCCAGCCAATAGAACTTCTTTACAAGTGGCGCCCGAGCAGGGACCCGGGATTAATGAGAGTGGCATCTTTCTTGGATTAAAGCTCCGTTTGGAAAGAGCCATACAAGGCACCAACAGTTACTTGCAAGAAACCAGGGGTAGTAAAATTCATGGAAACAGCGAATACAGTAGAAACAAGTAGAAAATCTAGTGACTAGGTATTAAAATAGCGGCCGAGATCGGCAAAGGCGATGAGTAGCAAACCACGAGTTGGCACAACGTGTAGGAGTACGCCTAGCGGGGAAAATTCTACGTAACGGCACCGTTAGGTGAGAGGTAGATAACGAACGAAGAGAGAGACAGGACTGAATAGCCGACGCCGAACTCAGGTTTCGGCAGCGTCGCGGCGACGAGGCGTCGGCGAGGCGAGGCATATAAGGCGAGCCAGTCACGACGGAGGGTCACTTGCCTCCAAGCTTTCGACGCGAATGCACCACAACTCGCCGAGCATCGCCGCAGTACCGTACGGAGTTGCAGATTATCGTCGTTGGATATTTTACTGTGCCCGAGCATCGTCGTTGGATATTCTACTGTGCCCTAGCATCGTCGTTGGATATCCGACTGTGCCCTAGCATCGTCGTTGGATATCTTACTGTGCCCAAGAATCGTCGTTGGATATTCTACTGTGCCCAAGCATCGTCGTTGGATATTCTACTGTGCCCTAGAATCGTCGGTGGATATTCTACTGTGCCCAAGCATCGTCGTTGGATATTCTACTGTGCCCTAGCGTTGGATATCGTATACTGTACCCAAGCATCGTCGTTGGATATTCTACTGTGGCCAAGAATCGTAGTGGGTTATACCACAGCATCGTCGCGGGAAATATTATCGTATCGCTAAAGCAACATCGTTGGATATCGTGTTGAACCTGAGCATCGTTGGGGAATTAACAACAGCTTCAGAGCATCGGCGTGGGAAGCCACGTAGCGTTGGATAGCACACAAGCCTAGGACGTCGTCGTGGGATAGGATACAGCTCCAGTTTCAACGGGCCAGCATGACAGGAAGTACCAGCTGGGTCAGCTACCGGCGAAAGGCGGAGCTGGAGGCCATCCTCACTGAACTGCGCTTGGAGCCGCACGGGTCAGTTGAAGAACTGCGACGCCGGCTAACGGCGTACATAAACAGAGAAGACCTCAGCGAGGAAGTGCGGCAGCGCCTGGACTCATGGGCCGAGAGTTATGGCAGCCGGCCAACCCCGGACTCGCGACCATCAAGCCCCAACCCCACCAAGGATGAGAAGCTGGGGGGGGACAGTCGGAGCGGCCCAGCGGGTCCACCCACCTGTTGATCCCTCCTCTGGAGAGCACGCGAATGAGGCCAGCGGGGCCCACTATGGTGGCACCTGCGGCAGGCAGCATGGAGCCAACTGATGGCGAGGGTTCGTTGGTCCGACCAGTAGTTCAGCCCATGAAATGGGGCGTGCTATTCAACGGCAGAACGGACCCATTGCGTTTCATCGAGCAGCTGGAGGAGAGGGCGGTAACGTATAAGGTCGACGTCAGACACCTGCCCCGGGCAATGCCGGAGCTACTGTCCGAACGGGCCGAGGACTGGCTCCGGGAATATCGGACTCCAGGGCGCGACGTGGGAAACTTTCAAACATGAGTTTCTGCAATTCTTCCTCCCTCCTCGATACTTCAAACGCCTGGGGGACGATATCCGCTCCCGGATGCAGCGCGTCGGTGAGCCGTTCCGGGAGTACCTCATCGCGTTGCGGGTGATGATGCGGAGCAGGGCTGTCGGAAGTGGAGCAGCTGGACCGGGCATACGACAACATGCTGCCCTCATATCAGCTCTACGCGAAGCGCGAGGAGTGCCGGACGATGTCGGAGTTGACTTGGTTGGCGGTCACCTACGAGGAGCTATGTGGGTTGGAGGACCAGCGAGAGCAGCCGAGGAGGTCGCTTCCAATGGTCAACCCACCAGGTGGCCATATAAACCCGTTTAGGAGCACTCCGGACCCAATCCACCCACCTGTAGGGAATGGCGCCGTGAACCGGTCAGTGACACATGAGAACGGGACGCCGGTGGATGTGCAGAGGGCATGCCGCCGATGGGGAGATAGGGCATTTCCAGCGGGAATGTCAACGGGCCCAAATGCTCTTCTGCTGGGATTGCGGCCGGAGGGGAATTCGGACTCGGGACTGCTGTCGGGTTCCCCAGTCGGGAAACGACCCACGCCTCCGCCCGCCAAGGGATCTGGCGGAGGCGAAGCAAACCGCACCCCAAAGACAGGAATTTTAAGTGTACAAGAGGGACGTGTAGTTGCGTCGGTAATGGTCGCCGGACGCCCATTGGTCGGCACTATTGACACCGGCGCAACGAGAAGCTTCATCGGAGCAAAAACGGCCGAGAAGCTTGGGTTAACAAACACCACTGTGAGCACATATACGCGGGTCGCACTGGCGGATGGGACCTCGCGGGAGATTGACCGGACCGTCGCAGTCGAAATTAGGCTGGGAGCCCGGGTCGCCACGATACCGCTTCTCGTCCTGCCAACGATGGTGGACGAGTTAATCCTGGGCATGGATTACTTGGGTGCCATGGGGACTAGCGTGCGGTGCGGAGATTATTGCGTGGACTTGGGGAAAAAAGCATCGGCGACGATACCACCGGTGCACCGGGGGGTCCTATTGAGCCCCGCTCTAACGGAGGATGAATACGAGGGCACCCCAACTTCTACCGCACCGAATAGTACAACGGCCCTGGGACCCATGAATCGGCGGAAGCGGCAGATGAATGCATCATCGGGCGGCGACCAGACAACGAGGAGGAGATAGGCAGGGGCCTGGAGATTGACCCCGATGCGGATTCCGGCGAGGTGGATGAAGCGAAGGTCAATCCGGCAGTCGTGGAGTTTCTCACGGAGGAACTCTGCAAATTTTACGACCTCAGGGGGACCACGACGATTACGGAACATAGGATCACGATGAAGGACGACAGACCCATAAAACAGAAGTACTACCCAAAGAACCCGGCCATGCAACGGATCATCAATGACCAGGTAGACGAACTCCTGGCACAGGACTGTATCGAGCCGTCCCGGAGTCCACACAGTGCGCCAATAGTGCTCGTTAGAAAGAAGAACAACCAGTGGCGGATGTGCGTGGACTATCGACAGTTGAATGAGCGTTCCATCCCAGATGCATACCCCCTCCCCAGAATGACACACATACTGGAAAGATTACGACATACGAAGTACATATCGACGCTGGATTTGAAGAATGGCTACTGGCAAATCCCGATGGCCAAGGAAAGTCGTGAATGTACGGCGTTCACGGTGCCCGGCCGAGGTTTGTTCCAGTGGAAGGTTATGCCTTTTGGCTTGCACTCCGCCCCAGCCACCTTCCAACGCGCTCTAGACAGCATTATAGGACCCGAGATGGAGCCGTATGCCTTCGCCTACCTCGACGACATCGAGGTGGTGGTGGAGACTCTCGAGGAGCACATGCGAGTTTTGAGGGAGGTGTTTCGTCGCCTACGGGAGGCCAACCTCAGGCTCAACCCCGAAAAGTGGTCGTTCTTCAAAAGGAAAATCACGTACCTGGGACATCTGATCAGCGATAAGGGAATTCACACAGACCCGGACAAAATAGTGGCCGTGCAGAACCTGAAACCCCCCACAACCGTGAAGGAGCTGCGACAATGTATTGGATTGGCGTCGTGGTATCGGTGGTTCGTTCCGAACTTTGCGGATATCGTGCAGCCAATGACTGCACTCCTGAAGAAGGGTCGGAAGTAGGAGTGGGGCGGTCCACAGCGGCACGGGCTGGGAGCAGTACTCACTCAGGGCGAGAACGGCCAGGAACGGGTGGTGGCGTATGCCAGTCGACGATTGGCCCAACTCGAGATGAACTATACGACCACCGAGAAGGAATGCTTGGCGATAGTATGGGCCGTTCGGAAGCTGCGCTTCTACCTGGTCGCCAACGGCCAGCTGTATTGTCGATCCCGGGCTCGACCCCCAGAGGAGGAACATACCCCATGGAAACTTTGCGTGCCACAGGACTCCCGCACCAGGGTCCTTCAAGAGTGTCACGACCAGCCAACCGCGGGCCACCTGGGGATCAGGAAGACGGCGACCCGGATAGCTCAACGCTACTATTGGCCGGGATATTTCTGGGACGTGGTCAGACACGTGAGGCGCTGTCCGACGTGTCAGGCGTACAAGGTGAGTCAGCGACAAGCGGCAGGCAAGATGCTGACCCGCCAGGTGGAGGAGCCCTTCCATACGGTCTGCGCGGCTTTCGTGGGACCCTTACCACGATCCAAATCCGGCCATACGATGCACCTGGTGTTGCTGGACCACTTCAGTAAATGGGTCGAGCTCGTCCCGCTACGGAGGGCGACGACCGCGACGCTGGAGCAGTCCCTAAGGGAGAGGATCTTAGGTCGCTTTGGTGCTCCCAGAGTTCTAGTGTGCGACAATGGGACCCAGTTCACCAGCCAGGCTTTTAGGGTTTTCGCCCAGCAGGCGGGCATACAGTTGCAACACACCGCCCCCTATAGTCCGCATCAGAGCCCAACCGAGCGCGCGAACAGGACGGTCAAAACCATGATCGCCCAGTACCTAGGGGCCCGACAAGACGCATGGGACACTCTACTACCGGAGTTTAGCCTAGCCATCAACACGAGCGTCTCGGATACCACGGGATACAGTCCAGCTTTTCTGGTGCAAGGGCGAGAACCGAGGTTGCCGGGAGCCCTGTATGAGGAGGTCACGCCAGGGACGGGTAAACGGACACCGACCGCGGAGGAGAGGGCGAGACAACTACAGGACATATTCAGAATTGCGCAGGCCAATGCGAGGAACGCAGCCGCGGAGCAGGCACGCCACAATAGCCTGCGGAGGCGGGAATGGCGTCCCGCCCTGGGGTCATTGGTGATGGTGCGCACCCACTTCCTCAGTCAGGCCGCGGAAGGGTTTGCGGCCAAGCTAGGCCCCCGATACGACGGACCGTTCAAGGTCGTCAAATTTGTGTCAGCGAACATCGTTCGGCTACAATGCCTAGGAAAACGCCTGCGATGAACGGCAAACATGGCCGACTTAAGAAGTACCACGGATCACCCGTGAACAAGGAGGACCAGGACCAGGAGCAGGGGGTAGTTTAAGGGGAGGGTTACAATCGGATAAGGTCAGGATATTAGGTCAACTTTCGGGTCGCTCGCATTAGGTAGGAAAAAAAATAGATAGTAATAATCCCAAGAATCCAACCCCACCTCCACAGCGCCGCCCAACCAGGGGATGGACTCCCCACCAATGCCCCGCCGTCTCGACGGACCCGCCGGGAAGAGGGCGACCGCTGGGCGGCTCGGGTAACCCAGGAGGGGGAGGAGGCAGCCAGGGAAGCGCAGCGGAGCGAGGAGGCCCATAGAAGGGAAAGGAGGCGGCAACGTCTGGCCGCCCATATCACGCGCCAGTGGGTTGAATTTCACGGTCGTCACTACCCAACGGTAACGGAAGACCGACAACGGGCCCGCCTCGAAGCCCAGAGAGCCCGGGCCGCAGCTTTCGGTCCCGGGAGTGGAGCCCGACTAGCAGGGGAGGAGCGAGTGGACCACATGCCGGGCTATAGGCGGCCCTCGGACGTGGCCCTCCTCGAGGAGGTGTACCAAGCGGTGGTGGCCGAGCGGGCGCAGCGAAACGTACCCGCCGTGGATGCGCCGAACCCCAGCCACGCCGGGGTCAGGGTGTTCAGATTGGAGGAAGTGAAGGAGACGACCGGAGCAGCGGCAGCGGAGCCTCCACCACCCGCGGAGCTTGTACCAGGGAACGGCCTCGACGACTCCAGCGGCTCTTGTACCCCGCCTCCCTTCCAAGGGATCACGCCCGTGTGGACCCTGTCCGACGACAGCGGGTTAGACGACACCGTGGAGGGGAACCCCCCCTTGAGCTCACCGGACGAGGATGACGCCTCGGGGCAGGAACAAACGTCCCTCCTACCTCAGACGATTCTGGAGGACGCGGGTAGCCGGTGGGGTGAGGGATACCCCAGCCGAGTGCGACGCCTGGCTAGGGTTAGACCGGACGACCACCCCGAACGGCGGGCAGAGGGGGCAAGCACTGAGCGCCCTAGAACCCCGGGAAGGACTCTACAGGCGGTAGGAGGCTGGGTCGACACACCCGAAGGTTGGCTCAACGCGGTCCCGGCAATTTACAAATATTCTTGTAAATGATCCTGGGGAGACTGAGAGTTATACCCCAGCCAATAGAACTTCTTTACAATATATATATATATATATATATATATATATATATATATATATATATACATGATCACATTTCCATATGCTATGCACTTTTTTGCGTTACTCTTCCCCTTTGTGCGCGCGAACAAGAAATTACGCAGAAAAATTGAAATCTGTTCCCGACAAGCATGCACATACACACTTACAGTCCTCAGCTAGATGTATGATAATTCTTGTGTCTGTATGCGAATTCATATTACTTTTATATTACTTAAAATACGTTTTTTATAAATTGGAGGCGAAAGGGGCGTGGTACCCAAAATCTGTAAATTAAAAAATCTGCGTATTGATCAGATGTATGTACACACCAAATCTGAAGTCCTTAAGTCTAAAAGTATTTCAATTATGCTGAATAAACAAAATCAATTTATCGATTATTCTCGATAAAAACAGATATCGTATAATAAACTTTCACAAACCCATTTTTAATGGGATCAGGGTATAAAAACTAAATATCATACAATATTCTTCTCAGCTGTCGTTGATCTACCAAAACGTACGTGGCTTAAATTATAAACTTAAACATTTGTTTTTGCGAAGTTTTAGAGTACAATATGATATTATCGCTTTCACTGAAACATGGTTAAGTCATAATGGTGAGATTCTTTCAAATAATTTCACTATTTATAGACTTGACCGTTTGATTCGTAAGGGAGGTGGGGTGTTAATTGCTGTTAAATTCAGTATCCTCTCCAAATTGACACCTGAAAATGTATCTAAATTTCAATTCAATTTATTTCACTTCTTTGTTATGGTAACTTTTGCGAATGGTAACTTACAATAATTTAAGAGTTTTACTTTAAGAGTTTTTCTACTTAGATATTTATTTACAAACATGACATATATTGTGTGATGATATCATTATTTGGGGAGAAACCAAAGAAATAGAAAACCCTAAATGTACCTAAATTTCATTTCTCAATTGGAATAGGTAATTACAATTTAGCATGGAACTACTAATGTAAACTGCTAAACAATAATGATGAAGGCAGTATACGCATTGTGTGAGCACCTCTGATAAGAGTGACAATGTCATCGCTGATGAGATGACAGCATATCAGGCTGTTTTGGATGTAATAGTGTTCAAAAATGGGATTTCAACCCGCCAGAAAGCCTCCACATGGGAGGAAATATAACTAAAACTACGGAACAAGATAATAAAGTTCAAGAAGTAACAACAAATATAGGTAAAGATAAAAGATCAATAAGGAGTTCCACCAACTCCGACAAAGGATCAACCACAAGAGCCGAAGGACATAGAAGATGGGGACGGTATAAATACCCGGGCTCAGAAGAACAAAGATCGATACGTAACTAAACAACATCATAGTCAAGTGTATTCGTTTACTAGGCTTAGCCAGCTATTATAGGGTGTTTCTTGCATCCGTAGCAAGTTTTATTTGGATCATATCATCGCGACGCTTTTAATGGAATCAGAAATTTGCATAGGAAGATACATCAGAAAATGTCCAACTGGCGATCAATCGGTTGATGATATGTACAGTGTTAGCAGCACGACGGATGATCAAACATCCGCGTTGACTTCGAGTAAAAGTGATGATGGATACACTAGCTTAATAGGGTAAATTTAAGCATGAACCTGGGTATAAGGGCCTAGACTCAGAGTAATAGAAAACTGAACGCCACCGTAGTTACATATCTTCAATTTTGTTTCCAACTACTTACTGAGTTATCTTTTGAGTAATGAATATTTCACTCCAGCAGCAGCAATTTTCTATTTAATAATTAAACTTGCATTTTGTTGTTCCAGTATCATAACCCATGGCTATGTAATTATCTTGGTATCACGGTAGAATCCACTTCAGATGTCAAGTTAAGAATATTATTTTCTATAATGTTGAAAGCGTAAAGTATTTCAATTTGTATGCAAAGTGACTTCAAGAATAACGGTGCTCGATGTTCAATTATATTCTTTCACACACTACCAAACCACACTCGGTAATAGCTCTAACGGGCATTCGCAAAGTGATAAGAATACAAACATACCAGACCAGCCCAAAACTGATTGAGCCGTTCCCAATTGTGAGTAATACAACTTTGTTATACTATAGTGAACAACTGAAATATATATAGTATATTTACGCATATTCTGATATGAATACATATAAAGGCTCTTAAAGCAAGTTTTATTACAATAATTTATATTTTTATACTTAAATACGTAAAATTTATAAAATAAGTAAAAATATTACTGATTATGAAATATTTATGTAAGTTGTCATGTACATTAAACTCAAAGGTAATTACAAAATACTGCATGTAGAACAGCAACGTCCAGATCCACATTAACTCTTTAGCCTCTGATCTGCAATAAGCAAAATAAATATAGATTTTTCTTTTCTTTTTTAATTTTGCTAAATTTAATTATGGAAAATCTGGGTATAATAGTTTTGTAAAATGTATTTAACAGGCAGAAGCAGGAGTGGCGGACACAATAAAGTATATATATTCTTGATCATGGCGACGAGCTGAGTCGATTAGGCAATGTTCGGCGGTTCACCTTCTATTCCTATGTGTGAACGCGTTGATTTCATGAGATATAAGAAGTAAAGACTTGAGCAGTTTGGTTTGACGATATAGAGCTTGTTTCAATAATCGATAACTACTCCAAGTTATTATAGCCTGATCCCATTGAAAATGGGAAATCAGGATATAATGGTTTTGTTAAAATGTATGTAACAGGTAGAAGGAGGCGTGGAGGCACTAAAAAACTATAACTCATTCTGTTATTTTTTATCGATTAAAAAGCGTATCGAAAATCAGTTATTAAATTAAAAATCCTACATCTTAAAAACTAGTCTCTAAATTTCAAATATAGATTCAGAGCATTTTTATACCCTGATCCCATTAAAAATGGGAAATCAGGGTATAATGGTTTTGTGAAAAGTATGTAACAGGCAGAAGGAGGCGTGGCAGACCCCATAAAGTATATATATTCTTGATCAGGGCGACGAGCTGAGTCGATATAGCCCTGTCCGTCTGTCCGTCCGTCCGTCCGTCCGTCTGTATGAACGCCTAGATCTCAGAAGATATAAGAGCTGGAGACTTCAAATTTTGTATGCATACTCATGTATACCATACGCAGTACAAGTTTATCTTTTTTTTTCGATAACTCGTCCGATTACTTTTTTATCGCGAATAATCGATAAATTGATTTTGTTTACCGTAATTTCAATACTTTTAGACCTGGAGACTTCAGATTTGGTGTGTACATACACATATACATCTGATTAATACGCAGATTTTGACATTTACAGATATTGAATACCACGCCCCCTTCGCCCCCAATTTGCAAAAAACGTATTTTAAGTACTAGAGACTTGTGCTTTGGAATGTACACACATTTGCACATTGTGATCACATTCTGAAAGTTTCATGAAGATAGTCCTATTACAGGAGAAATTATTCAGCAACAAAATTCTCATAGTATTGCCCACACTGCAGCGCAGCCCAAGCGCAGTCGCTGCTTACTGCGCAGTTAGCAGAGCGCGTGCTTATGCGTGCGTGAATATCAGCTCTTTGTAGGGATCAGGGTATCTCCTAGTCAAGCAGTCTCGACTAGAGCTTCCTTACTTGTTATAGAATTTCGATTTTTATTACAATTCACCGCCCGTGCCTACATCCACCCCCTCAATTATAAATTTCTAAAAGGCTAGGCTTTGTATTTCTTGAGAGACCTTGACCTATGACCTACTTGAGACCTATGCTTTGGCAAATACATAATCACGATACAAAAATTTCATGAAGATAGTACATCGACAAGTAAAGTTATTAAACAATTAAATTCCCATAGTAAGCCCATGCGTGCTTATACATGCGAGCCTATGTGTATGTGTGTCTGTGTGCTGTGTGGTTGAGTGCTGGTGTTTGTTATGAAGCAGAAAGACGTGAAAAATTGTTGAAATATCAGTTTCTGGAAGGGATCAGGGGATTTCGTAATCGAGCAGTCTTGATCGTTACCAACTGCGGAATACTCATTCACAGTCCGTATGCAGGATATTATGTTCCCGTAGGGGCATTTTTTAAATTAAAATATTTATCTTATATCGTACTTTGGGTTTTATTTGCTATAGGGCGTCCTAACAATAATGTCATTGCGTTTCAATTACTATTGCTGTGAACGACGCGGTGGCGCTGTAGGCAGAGGCACAGGCTGTCTTTATTTAGTTATTTTGGTTGTGGTGCGAGGTAAAATCCCGCGGGAAACCTTTTATTATAACTATAATTAAATATATTTAATTTCATAAAAAAAATTTCCTTCCGCCTTAAGCTCATTTATATATATCTAGTCCACGCATATAAATTTCTTAGTTGACCACTACGAATGCCGATTCGCCTCGCCTCTAGTGGGCGTAGATTGTTATTCGAGTTAGAGTTTATTCGAGACTGAAAAATATATATGCTGCAAGCGCAGGCAGCCGAACTTAAGCATAAAAAGGAATTGGATAAACGTTCCGTTATGATTCAAATGAACAGAACTAGCGAATTATGACTCAAAGAGTTGGACATTCAGCGGTGTGTACATAAATATTTCAACACTCCCTCTCAACGCGATGTCCACTTTACAAAAAATTAAAGAATTTAAACTAGTCCTAACATTTCTCTGAACTTTACATGCTTTGTCTTACATAAGTTTTTAGTTAGGATATCTGATGTCATATTATTCGTGGGAACGTACTTTATATTAATTACATTATTTTTATACATTTCCCGTACAAAATGATACTTTATTTCGATGTGCTTGCTACGTGAATGAAATTTAGAATCTTTAGCAAGGCACTGTGCGCTTTGGTTATCGCTATATATCATTAATTTTAACATCGGCTCGAATCCCATCTCGTGGATCAGCTTTCTTAGGTATACCGCTTCTTTGGTGGCTGTAGAAAGTGCTACGTATTCTGCCTCCGTGCTGCTGAGGGCGACAAGGCTTTGCTTCTTTGATTCCCATGAGACTGCTGCTCCAGCCATGAAGAATGACCAACCCGTGAAAGACTTCCGATCGCTGCTATCGCCAGCCCAGTCGGCATCAACAAAACAATGGATAGGCACACCTGTTTTGTTGTAGCACAATCGCATCTCTGAGGTACCCTTTAAGTATCTCAACACCCGCTTTGCAGCAACCTCATGCTCCTTGTGCGGATCTGCATTTCTCTGCGCCAGCTTAGCCACAGAATGTATTATATCTGGTCGTGTCGTCAGCGCCAAATATAATAAGGACCCGATGAGAGATTGGTAGCGTGTCTTGTCCACCTGCTCACAGCCAACATCGTCACATTTTGTCTGGAAGCCAACTTCTAACGGTGTTGTGATTGCCTTACAGTCTTGCATGCCGTACTCCTTTAAGAGACCCTCGATGTATTGATTATGGCCAATGGATACGCCACCCGTTTTGCCATCTCTCTCGATTTCCATGCCTAGGAAATGCTGCAGCTTGCCGCCATCAACTACGTCAAATTTATTTGATATAAGTTGCTTTATGTGGGCCATGTCTTCTTCTCTGCTACATGCAAGTATAAAATCGTCAACATATACAACAATTATATTTAAATACCCTTTAATTGTATTGGTGTATATGCACGGCTCGCTCGCACATGGGACGAAACCAATCTCCAGCAAAGTACTCTCCAGTTTTTGGTTCCATTCACGGCCACTCTGCTTTAGACCGTACAACGATTTGTTTAGTTTCAGCACGCGTTTGGGATGATCTGCATCAATGAAGCCCTCCGGCTGTCGCATATATACGTCGTCGTGTAGCTCGCTGTTAAGATACGCTGCTGAGACGTCCATTTGGTGCAAGTGCATCTCGTGCTCGACAGCCAACGCAATCACTAGCCTGATTGACGAATAACGTGCCACTGGAGAAAAAGTTTCCTCGTAGTTTACACCATACTGCTGCCCGCACCCTTTTGCGACCAATCGTGCCTTAAAGCGCTGCACGACGCCATACTGATCACGCTTGGTTGTAAAAACCCATTTACATCCGATTACTTTTTCACCTGCTGGAAGGTCGACCAGGGTCCAAGTTTTGATGTTCTTCAGATGATCATACTCTTTCTGCATTGCTGTATTCCAGTTCTCCGATTGCTGCGAGTTGAGTGCCTCTTTTACGCTGGTAGGCACATTTATGTCTTTAACATCTAGTACATTTAGCATATTGTACTCTTTTCGTGGGCGACCTGGACGCCCATTGTGAACAATCCTTGGCCTGCCTGGCCCTCTTCTGGCTGTGGTTTCCTCCTGTTCAGCATTTTCTTCATCATTAGATTCGCTGGCTCCATGGACTGTTGGGCCTTGGATGTTATCAACAGTATCCTTATGATCGTCAGTGTGCTTGTTTTCACCTGATTCAAACACCAACGAAACGGATTCACTTGATATTTTCTCGTGTTCCGAATCCAATACAAACTTGTGCTCCAAAAACACAACATCTCTAGAAACTGTAACACATCTTTTAGCAGGATTGTACAAGCGATAAGCTTTTGCAGTTTCGGAATAGCCGACAAAAATGTGTTGCAATCCCTTTTGCGCAAACTTTTTCTTGTGTGTTTTATCTAGAACAATCGCTCTCATGCCAAATATTTTTAGGTGGGAAAAGCTCGGTTTTTTCCCATACCATTCCTCATACGATGTTTTTCCGGACAAACTTGCAGTTTCAGCTCTATTGCGTAGGTATGCCGCTGTCATTATGGCCTCACCCCATAAGCTTTCACTTACTCCAGCGTGAACCAGCATACTGCGCGCCATCTCCACTAAGGTTCTGTTGGCGCGTTCCGCCACACCATTTTGCTGCGGAGTGTGGGGAACCGTAAGTTGCCTTTTTATACCGTGGCTCGACAAGTAATTTTCAAACGCGCCGCTAAGGTACTCACGCCCATTGTCGCTTCTGACAGCTTTAATCTGTTTTCCGGATTGATTTTCTACCAACGTTTTAAAGTCTTTAAATTTTTCAAAAATTTCGTCTCTCGTTTTCAACATGTATACCGATACATAGCGCGATTTATCATCAATAAACGTGGCGAAATACCGTGCTCCACCTTGGGATTGTGTTGGCATAGGGCCACAAATGTCAGTGTGGATTAAGCCCAGCACATCTTTGGAGCGATTTTCCGACGCTTTCGGGAATTTCTTGACGCAAATCTTACATTTCGCACACGTCTCACATACAAAGTCATTAATGTTGCACGCACTAGCTCGAAGACCATAAACCATGTCTTGTTTTATCATTTTATTCAAGCTGTCAAAATTTAAATGCCCGAACCGATCGTGCCATTTAATCAGCTTATTTAAATTTGTATTTGCGACGAATGCTCTTTTTATTTTATTTTTAAACAAAAACAAATCACTTTCTTTATCTGCAACCATTAATATTTCGTTATTACTGTCTTTAACATACGCTTTGTTTTTAACAAAATTTACTTTAAAACCATTTTCCGTTGCTTTTGATACTGATATAAAATTGCATTGTAAGCCTTTTACATATAATACGTCGACTAATTCGAACGTACCTTTTTGTCCGTTTAACACCACTGTTCCTAAACCTTCGGCTTCTATGTAATTTTCGCCCGCTAATTTTATTTTTTCTTTGTGCTCACGGATACATGTGAACATTGATTTGTTCGCACACAAATGAGCTGTAGCTCCGCTATCTACACACCATGCGTCTCTCGCCAATTCGTTTTTAGTTCCAGAAGCAGCAAACACCGAAAATGCCTTTTTATTACTCTCTTCGCGCGGTTTCGTTTTCTCTTTCGATCTGCACTTTGCCGCTATATGCCCGCGACGGCCACACGACCAACACTCCAAGTTTTTTCCGTCTCTTTTCGGTTTGTTCTTTTTACCGTTTTCTTGCCGCGACACGAACATTTTCTGCTCAAATTTTTCCGCTACCTCGCCAATTTTGCGCCTCTCTCCTTCTTCAAGTAATTTGATTTTTAGGGCGCTAAGCGACGGCAACGAATCTCGCGACTCTATGGCGACAACGAAATTTTCGAATTCGTCACTTAAACTTGCAAGCAAAATTATTGCGAGCATTTCATCGGGCACGTGTGACTGGATTTCACATAATTTTTCTACGAGATCAGAGAAATTATTTAAATGTTCACGAATGCTTTCCGAACTTGACATTTTCAAATATAGCAATTGCTTGAATAGCTGTATTTTTCGCGTCGGACCCGAGGGTATATGAATTTCAGCTAATTTTTTCCAAGCTTCACTTGCTGTCTTACAGTGCTTAACATAGTTAATTTGCGATGGTTTAAGGCACAACAATATACTTGCGAGAGCTTTCATTTTCGTTTTTTATTAAACGTTCAGAAGTCACCGCCCACAAGTCAGAATGGATTAAGAGACTTCTCATCTGTACTGACCACACACCATAGTTTTCACCATCGAGTTTCTCAATTGCGAATTGCGAACTCATTTTGCACAAATTAATTAATATCCGATATTAATTAACAAAACCGAATCTCGACCAATCTTTCCGACTAACATGCCCAATCTCCGCAGTCCTGGGCCCATAACCTATTCGAGTTAGAGTTTATTCGAGACTGAAAAATATATATGCTGCAAGCGCAGGCAGCCGAACTTAAGCATAAAAAGGAATTGGATAAACGTTCCGTTATGATTCAAATGAACAGAACTAGCGAATTATGACTCAAAGAGTTGGACATTCAGCGGTGTGTACATAAATATTTCAACAATTGTCGTGCTTCGAACCCCGCAGAAAACTATTAATTGTTTTTACGATTTATAATTTAATTTATATTATTTAAATTCCATAAAAATGTTTTATGCCTATTAAGCCAATTTATATATATATTACTATATATATATATATATATATATATATATATATTTGTGAAGTCTCACATTTTTAGGGTAGAACATAAGCATACTCTGTTAGGTTAAGGTTTTATGAAATATATGGATGAAGTTGAGAAAAGCGGGTATGCCCGCGGCACTTTGATACAGGGTATCGGGTAGCGTCAGAGCGGCGTAGCGGCGGACAAAGGCAATGACCGACGTGGACAGAAAGCACAGGGCAATGCACGCAGCACAACTGCCCAACAGCAACAACAACGACGAAACGGACCGCAATAGAGCGCAGCATAGGACAGAAACAACGGACAGCGACAGAGCGTAATGCTTGAAAGCTAACGGCGCCCGGCGCTCACAGCATAACCGCGCCGAATTAAGAGCGCATCGACGGAAGAACAACAACAAATGCATTTAGCGGCGCCGAAGGTGCGCGCGCTGAGAGCCGAAAGCTCATCGTCGACGGGGAACAACAACAAGTGCATTTAGCGGCGCCGAAGGTGCGCGCGCTGAGAGCCGAAAGCTTATCGTCGACGGGGAACAACAACAAGTGCATTTAACGGCGCCGAGTGTGAGCGTACTAAGAGACGCGACGACAAACGCCTCTAACGGCGCTGGATGTGCGCTAAGGGCATAACGGCGCTGAGAGCCGAGGGTCTGCGCGGCAACAATGAGAGCATCTAACGGCGACAAATTAAGAGCGCATAACCGCGCTGTGAGCTGAAAGATGATTCGTCGGTGCAACAACAACAATGAGAGCATCTAACGGCGACAAATTAAGAGCGCATAACCGCGCTGAGAGCTGAAAGATTGTTGTCGGTGTAACAACAACAATGAGAGCATCTAACGGCGACAAACTAAGAGCGCGTAACCGCGCTAAGAGCCGTACGCCCGCGCGCAGCAACATGCATGCGAATGCGCACAGCAGCGGCGCAGGGCATAACTGCTTAGCGCGCGCAGCGACGCCAGCCGGGCAGAGGAGCGCAGCACAGCAGCGAAAGGCTCTTGGTTAAGAGTGAAATCAGAGGCCGGTCACTTTTTTGGAGGCACCGAAAGCGAACGGACGCAAGTTCGACAGACAGAGCCATCGAAACCGAATATTCTGGAAACCAAACTGACGCACACAGGACGGACAACAGGACGACCCATCAGGATGACATCCCCGACCACAACTCGCCGGTAAGCCGACGAATACGCAGTATTAAAATTGTATCTTTAGTTCTCTTGAGTGCGAGCGCCGCGTTAGAATAGCATAGTGAAAAATAACGATAAGAAACAAGTGGAGTGTAGTCTAGTGTAGCCATTAAGTGCTGTCCGCGGAAAAGAGACAAATAAATGAATTTAACTAGAAGAATTAACGTGATTCATCGGTAGTGGGGGAAAAGCGAGTTTCTTTGCAGGCCGCGCGCGCAGTTCGCCGAGGACACCAGACGACCCTGCTCCGAGCGTAATACGCCAGAGCTGGGTTGAGGCTTTCCGCAACCCCGGGCAAGCTCAACCCCGCAACCCAGTTTACTCATTCCACGGTCCCGGCAATTTACAAATATTCTTGTAAATGACCCTGGGGAGACTGAGAGTTATACCCCAGCCAATAGAACTTCTTTACAATATATATATATATATATATATATATATATATATATATATATATATATAAGTGTCGCAATTTGATACTACAAATGTCGATTGCCACGCCCCTAGTGGCCGTAGACACCTTATTCCTGCCAGTTCTTAGGAATTACAGAGCACTTTTCGATATGCCATGCCCCTAAATAGGCGTAGGCCATCGATAGGTGAGGTTACCAGTAACTCAACTATCCAAATGTGAAGCTTCCAGCTCTTAAACTGTACGAGATATAAACTTTTGCGGTTTGCCACGCCCCATGTGGGTGGAGAAATATGCGTCATTGCTTTTTCGTCTTGGGAGGTCAACTCGAATATATACAAAATTTCAGATCTCTAGCATCAGTGGTGCCCAAAATATAGCAGAATTTGAAATATCATTATATCTTCAGATCCGATTTGCAATGCCCCTAGTGGGCGAAGACATAAAATTATTCATTGATCTTTATAGAATCGTCACATTAGCTCACGTGCAAAATTTCAGCGTTCCAGCTTTAAGACTCTTGGACAATGGCGACTGCCATAGCTTTTTGATATTGGGTGGTCAACACGAATATACATTCCAAATTTCAGCATTCTATGATTTCTGGTATATCGGAAAATGTATTTTCCGATTTGCAACGCCCCTATTGGGCGGATCGGGAATACTTCATAAATCGGAGATATACACGATTATGTCTACCAAATTTCAAGTCTCCAGCTTCAATAGCGCCGAAAACAACTGAGTTCAAACGGACAGCAAGGCGGACATGCACAAAACCAATATATCAATTTCACTTTCGTGAATGTGTATAAAAATCAGTTATATATTTGCATTTTATAGCTCAGCAAGCGAAGTCGTTTCTATCGTTTCTACATTGCGGCCATGACTGAGCTCCTAAGGATTAAAGTTAATAACTAGAAAAACAGTGAAACAGCAGCATATGTATAAAGTGAAACGCTATCAGAACTAAACTTAAAAAAAAAAAGCAACGACTGCGCTTGGGCTAGAGTGTGGGCAGTACTATGAAAATTTGTCTTGCTGAATAATTTCTTTCGTAGTAGGACTATCTTCATGAAACTTTTAGAACGTGATCATAATGTTCAAATATGTATACATTCCAAAGAGCATTTATTTTATTACTAATTTAGGGTTGAGGGGCTGAATATAGGAGCGAGGTGTGAATTATAACAAAATTCTCATTTTAAAAGGGATCAGAATATAATAAATAAAGCCATAAAATGGAAAGAAAGAGATGTCTACTTCGTATTTGCTTGGCTTGACTAAATTAGTGCGCTGCGAACGCTCAAACATACATGATCACATTTTCATATGCTATGCACTTTTTTGCGTTACTCTTCCCCTTTGTGCGCGCGAACAAGAAATTACGCAGAAAAATTGAAATCTGTTCCCGACAAGCATGCACATACACACTTACAGTCCTCAGCTAGATGCATGATAATTCTTGTGTCTGTATGCGAATTTATATTACTTTTATATTACTTAAAATACGTTTTTTATAAATTGGAGGCGAAAGGGGCGTGGTACCCAAAATCTGTAAATTAAAAAATCTGCGTATTGATCAGATGTATGTACACACCAAATCTGAAGTCCTTAAGTCTAAAAGTATTTCAATTATGCTGAATAAACAAAATCAATTTATCGATTATTCTCGATAAAAAAAGATATCGTATGATAAACTTTCACAAACCCATTTTTAATGGGATCAGGGTATAAAAACTAAATATCATACAATATTCTTCTCAGCTGTCGTTGATCTACCAAAACGTACGTGGCTTAAATTATAAACTTAAACATTTGTTTTTGCAAAGTTTTAGAGTACAATATGATATTATCGCTTTCACTGAAACATGGTTAAGTCATAATGGTGAGATTCTTTCAAATAATTTCACTATTTATAGACTTGACCGTTTGATTCGTAAGGGAGGTGGGGTGTTAATTGCTGTTAAATTCAGTATCCTCTCCAAATTGACACCTGAAAATGTATCTAAATTTCAATTCAATTTATTTCACTTCTTTGTTATGGTAACTTTTGCGAATGGTAACTTACAATAATTTAAGAGTTTTACTTTAAGAGTTTTTCTACTTAGATATTTATTTACAAACATGACATATATTGTGTGATGATATCATTATTTGGGGAGAAACCAAAGAAATAGAAAACCCTAAATGTACCTAAATTTCATTTCTCAATTGGAATAGGTAATTACAATTTAGCATGGAACTACTAATGTAAACTGCTAAACAATAATGATGAAGGCAGTATACGCATTGTGTGAGCACCTCTGATAAGAGTGACAATGTCATCGCTGATGAGATGACAGCATATCAGGCTGTTTTGGATGTAATAATGTTCAAAAATGGGATTTCAACCCGCTAGAAAGCCTCCACATGGGAGGAAATATAACTAAAACTACGGAACAAGATAATAAAGTTCAAGAAGTAACAACAAATATAGGTAAAGACAAAAGATCAATAAGGAGTTCCACCAACTCCGACAAAGGATCAACCACAAAAGCCGAAGGACATAGAAGATGGGGACGGTATAAATACCCGGGCTCAGAAGAACAAAGATCGATACGTAACTAAACAACATCATAGTCAAGTGTATTCGTTTACTAGGCTTAGCCAGCTATTATAAGGTGTTTCTTGCATCCGTAGCAAGTTTTATTTGGATCATATCATCGCGACGCTTTTAATGGAATCAGAAATTTGCATAGGAAGATACATCAGAAAATGTCCAACTGGCGATCAATCGGTTGATGATATGTCCAGTGTTAGCAGCACGACGGATGATCAAACATCCGCGTTGACTTCGAGTAAAAGTGATGATGGATACACTAGCTTAATAGGGTAAATTTAAGCATGAACCTGAGTATAAGGGCCTAGACTCAGAGTAATAGAAAACTGAACGCTACCGTAGTTACATATCTTCAATTTTGTTTCCAACTACTTACTGAGTTATCTTTTGAGTAATGAATATTTCACTCCAGCAGCAGCAATTTTCTATTTAATGATTAAACTTGCATTTTGTTGTTGGTAATTTTCTTGGTATCACGGTAGAATCCACTTCAGATGTCAAGTTAAGAATATTATTTTCTATAATGTTGAAAGCGTAAAGTATTTCAATTTGTATGCAAAGTGACTTCAAGAATAACGGTGCTCGATGTTCAATTATATTCTTTCACACACTACAAAACCACACTCGGTAATAGCTCTAACGGGCATTCGCAAAGTGATAATAATACAAACATACCAGACCAGCCCAAAACTGATTGAGCCGTTCCCAATTGTGAGTAATACAACTTTGTTATACTATAATAGTGAACAACTGAAATATATATAATATATTTACGCATATTCTGATATGAATACATATAAAGGCTCTTAAAGCAAGTTTTATTACAATTACATATTTTACACGATTTTGTATGCAACTTAATTTATATTTTTATACTTAAATACGTAAAATTTATAAAATAATTAAAAATATTATTACTGATTATGAAATATTTATGTAAGTTGTTATGTACATTAAACTCAAAGGTAATTACAAAATACTGCATGTATTAGAACAGCAACGTCCAGATCCACATTAACTCTTTAGCCTCTGATCTGCAATAAGCAAAATAAATATAGATTTTTCTTTTCTTTTTTAATTTTGCTAAATTTAATTATGGAAAATCTGGGTATAATAGTTTTGTAAAATGTATTTAACAGGCAGAAGCAGGAGTGGCGGACACAATAAAGTATATATATTCTTGATCATGGCGACGAGCTGAGTCGATTAGGCAATGTTCGGCGGTTCACCTTCTATTCCTATGTGTGAACGCGTTGATTTCATGAGATATAAGAAGTAAAGACTTGAGCAGTTTGGTTTGACGATATAGAGCTTGTTTCAATAATCGATAACTACTCCAAGTTATTATAGCCTGATCCCATTGAAAATGGGAAATCAGGATATAATGGTTTTGTTAAAATGTATGTAACAGGTAGAAGGAGGCGTGGAGGCACTAAAAAACTATAACTCATTCTGTTATTTTTTATCGATTTAAAAGCGTATCGAAAATCAGTTATTAAATTAAAAATCCTACATCTTAAAAACTAGTCTCTAAATTTCAAATATAGATTCAGAGCATTTTTATAGAATTTCGATTTTTATTACAATTCACCCCCCGTGCCTACATCCACCCCCTCAATTATAAATTTCTAAAAGGCTAGGCTTTGTATTTCTTGAGAGACCTTGACCTATGACCTACTTGAGACCTATGCTTTGGCAAATACATGCATTTTAATATTATAATCACGATACAAAAATTTCATGAAGATAGTACATCGACAAGTAAAGTTATTAAACAATTAAATTCCCATAGTAAGCCCATGCGTGCTTATACATGCGAGCCTATGTGTATGTGTCTCTGTGTGCTGTGTGGTTGAGTGCTGGTGTTTGTTATGAAGCAGAAAGACGTGAAAAATTGTTGAAATATCAGTTTCTGGAAGGGATCAGGGGATTTCGTAATCGAGCAGTCTTGATCGTTACCAACTGCGGAATACTCATTCACAGTCCGTATGCAGGATATTATGTTCCCGTAGGGGAAAATTAAAATATTTATCTTATATCGTACTTTGGGTTTTATTTGCTATAGGGCGTCCTAACAATAATGTCATTGCGTTTCAATTACTATTGCTGTGAACGACGCGGTGGCGCTGTAGGCAGAGGCTGTCTTTATTTAGTTATTTTGGTTGTGGTGCGAGGTCAAATCCCGCGGGAAACCTTTTATATTATTATAATTATAATTATATATATTTAATTTCATAAAAAAAAGTTTCCTTCCGCCTTAAGCTCATTTATATATATCTAGTCCACGCATATAAATTTCTTAGTTGGCCACTACGAATGCCGATTCGCCTCGCCTCTAGTGGGCGTAGATTGTCGTGCTTCGAACCCCGCAGAAAACTATTAATTGTTTTTATGATTTATAATTTAATTTATATTATTTAAATTCCATAAAAATGTTTTATTCCGTGTTACCAATGCCTATTAAGCCAATGTATATATATATATATATATATATATATATATATATATATATATATCTATATATACATATATGATACTACAAATGTCGATTGCCACGCCCCTAGTGGCCGTAGACACCTTATTCCTGCCAGTTCTTAGGAATTACAGAGCACTTTTCGATATGCCATGCCCCTAAATAGGCGTAGGCCATCGATAGGTGAGGTTACCAGTAACTCAACTATCCAAATGTGAAGCTTCCAGCTCTTAAACTGTACGAGATATAAACTTTTGCGGTTTGCCACACCCCATGTGGGTGGAGAAATATGCGCTTTTTCGTCTTGGGTGGTCAACTCGAATATATACAAAATTTCAGATCTCTAGCATCAGTAGTGCCCAAAATATAGCAGAATTTGAAAAATCATTATATCTTCAGATCCGATTTGCAACGCCCCTAGTGGGCGAAGACATATAATTATTCATTGATCTTTATAGAATCGTCACATTAGCTCACGTGCAAAATTTCAGCGTTCCAGCTTTAAGACTCTTGGAGATACAGCTTTACCCGATACGCCGCCAATGGCGTCTGCCATAGCTTTTTGATATTGGGTGGTCAACACGAATATACATTCCAAATTTCAGCATTCTATGATTTCTGGTATATCGGAAAATGTATTTTCCGATTTGCAACGCCCCTATTGGGCGGATCGGGAATACTTCATAAATCGGAGATATACACGATTATGTCTACCAAATTTCAAGTCTCAAGCTTCAATAGCGCCGAAAACAACTGAGTTCAAACGGACAGCAAGGCGGACATGCACAAAACCAATATATCAATTTCACTTTCGTGAATGTGTATAAAAATCAGTTATATATTTGCATTTTATAGCTCAGCAAGCGAAGTCGTTTCTATCGTTTCTACATTGCGGCCATGACTGAGCTCCTAAGGATTAAAGTTAATAACTAGAAAAAACAGTGAAACAGCAGCATATGTATAAAGTGAAACGCTATCAGAACTAAACTTAAAAAAAAAAAGCAACGACTGCGCTTGGGCTAGAGTGTGGGCAATACTATGAAAATTTGTCTTGCTGAATAATTTCTTTCGTAGTAGGACTATCTTCATGAAACTTTTAGAACGTGATCATAATGTTCAAATATGTATACATTCCAAAGCGCATTTATTTTATTACTAATTTAGGGTTGAGGGGCTGGATATAGGAGCGGGGTGTGAATTATAACAAAATTCTCATTTTAAAAGGGATCAGAATATAATAAATAAAGCCATAAAATGGAAAGAAAGAGATGTCTACTTCGTATTTGCTTGGCTTGACTAAATTAGTGCGCTGCGAACGCTAAAACATACATGATCACATTTTCCCCTTTGTGCGCGCGAACAAGAAATTACGCAGAAAAATTGAAATCTGTTCCCGACAAGCATGCACATACACACTTACAGTCCTCAGCTAGATGTATGATAATTCTTGTGTCTGTATGCGAATTCATATTACTTTTATATTACTTAAAATACGTTTTTTATAAATTGGAGGCGAAAGGGGCGTGGTACCCAAAATCTGTAAATTAAAAAATCTGCGTATTGATCAAATGTATGTACACACCAAATCTGAAGTCCTTAAGTCTAAAAGTATTTCAATTATGCTGAATAAACAAAATCAATTTATCGATTATTCTCGATAAAAAAAGATATCGTATGATAAACTTTCACAAACCTATTTTTAATGGGATCAGGGTATAAAAACTAAATATCATACAATATTCTTCTCAGCTGTCGTTGATCTACCAAAACGTACGTGGCTTAAATTATAAACTTAAACATTTGTTTTTGCAAAGTTTTAGAGTACAATATGATATTATCGCTTTCACTGAAACATGGTTAAGTCATAATGGTGAGATTCTTTCAAATAATTTCACTATTTATAGACTTGACCGTTTGATTCGTAAGGGAGGTGGGGTGTTAATTGCTGTTAAATTCAGTATCCTCTCCAAATTGACACCTGAAAATGTATCTAAATTTCAATTCAATTTATTTCACTTCTTTGTTATGGTAACTTTTGCGAATGGTAACTTACAATAATTTAAGAGTTTTACTTTAAGAGTTTTTCTACTTAGATATTTATTTACAAACATGACATATATTGTGTGATGATATCATTATTTGGGGAGAAACCAAAGAAATAGAAAACCCTAAATGTACCTAAATTTCATTTCTCAATTGGAATAGGTAATTACAATTTAGCATGGAACTACTAATGTAAACTGCTAAACAATAATGATGAAGGCAGTATACGCATTGTGTGAGCACCTCTGATAAGAGTGACAATGTCATCGCTGATGAGATGACAGCATATCAGGCTGTTTTGGATGTAATAGTGTTCAAAAATGGGATTTCAACCCGCCAGAAAGCCTCCACATGGGAGGAAATATAACTAAAACTACGGAACAAGATAATAAAGTTCAAGAAGTAACAACAAATATAGGTAAAGACAAAAGATCAATAAGGAGTTCCACCAACTCCGACAAAGGATCAACCACAAGAGCCGAAGGACATAGAAGATGGGGACGGTATAAATACCCGGGCTCAGAAGAACAAAGATCGATACATAACTAAACAACATCATAGTCAAGTGTATTCGTTTACTAGGCTTAGCCAGCTATTATAGGGTGTTTCTTGCATCCGTAGCAAGTTTTATTTGGATCATATCATCGCGACGCTTTTAATGGAATCAGAAATTTGCATAGGAAGATCAGAAAATGTCCAACTGGCGATCAATCGGTTGATGATATGTCCAGTGTTAACAGCACGACGGATGATCAAACATCCGCGTTGACTTCGAGTAAAAGTGATGATGGATACACTAGCTTAATAGGGTAAATTTAAGCATGAACCTGGGTATAAGGGCCTAGACTCAGAGTAATAGAAAACTGAACGCCACCGTAGTTACATATCTTCAATTTTGTTTCCAACCACTTACTGAGTTATCTTTTGAGTAATGAATATTTCACTCCAGCAGCAGCAATTTTCTATTTAATGATTAAACTTGCATTTTGTTGTTCCAGTATCATAACCCATGGCTATGTAATTTTCTTGGTATCACGGTAGAATCCACTTCAGATGTCAAGTTAAGAATATTATTTTCTATAATGTTGAAAGCGTAAAGTATTTAAATTTGTATGCAAAGTGACTTCAAGAATAACGGTGCTCGATGTTCAATTATATTCTTTCACACACTACAAAACCACACTCGGTAATAGCTCTAACGGGCTTTCGCAAAGTGATAAGAATACAAACATAATAGACCAGCCCAAAACTGATTGAGCCGTTCCCAATTGTGAGTAATACAACTTTGTTATACTATAGTGAACAACTGAAATATATATAGTATATTTACGCATATTCTGATATGAATACATATAAAGGCTCTTAAAGCAAGTTTTATTACAATTACATATTTTACACGATTTTGTATGCAACTTAATTTATATTTTTATACTTAAATACGTAAAATTTATAAAATAATTAAAAATATTATTACTGATTATGAAATATTTATGTAAGTTGTTATGTACATTAAACTCAAAGGTAATTACAAAATACTGCATGTATTAGAACAGCAACGTCCAGATCCACTTTTACTCTTTAGCCTCTGATCTGCAATAAGCAAAATAAATATAGATTTTTCTTTTATTTTTTAATTTTGCTAAATTTAATTATGGAAAATCTGGGTATAATAGTTTTGTAAAATGTATTTAACAGGCAGAAGCAGGAGTGGCGGACATAATAAAGTATATATATTCTTGATCATGGCGACGAGCTGAGTCGATTAGGCAATGTCCGGCGGTTCACCTTCTATTCCTATGTGTGAACGCGTTGATTTCATGAGATATAAGAAGTAAAGACTTGAGCAGTTTGGTTTGACGATATAGAGCTTGTTTCAATAATCGATAACTACTCCAAGTTATTATAGCCTGATCCCATTGAAAATGGGAAATCAGGATATAATGGTTTTGTTAAAATGTATGTAACAGGCAGAAGGAGGCGTGGCAGACCCCATAAAGTATATACATTCTTGATCAAGGCGACGAGCTGAGCTAGAGACTTCAATTTTTTTTTTAAATGTCCGTATATTGAGAACGCGCAAGCTTATCACTAAAAAACTATAACTCATTCTGTTATTTTTTATCGAAAAGCGTATCGAAAATCAGTATTTAAATTATAAATCCTACATCTTAAAAACTAGTCTCTAAATTTCAAATATAGATTCAGAGCATTTTTATAGAATTTCGATTTTTATTACAATTCACCCCCCGTGCCTACATCCACCCCCTCAATTATAAATTTCTAAAAGGCTAGGCTTTGTATTTCTTGAGAGACCTTGACCTATGACCTACTTGAGACCTATGCTTTGGCAAATACATGCATTTTAATATTATAATCACGATACAAAAATTTCATGAAGATAGTACATCGACAAGTAAAGTTATTAAACAATTAAATTCCCATAGTAAGCCCATGCTTGCTTATACATGCGAGCCTATGTGTATGTGTGTCTGTGTGCTGTGTGGTTGAGTGCTTGTGTTTGTTATGAAGCAGAAAGACGTGAAAAATTGTTGAAATATCAGTTCCTGGAAGGGATCAGGGGATTTCGTAATTGAGTAGTGTTGATCGTTACCAACTGCGGAATACTCATTCACAATCCGTATGCAGGATATTATGTTCCCGTAGGGGCATTTTTTAAATTAAAATATTTATCTTATATCGTACTTTGGGTTTTATTTGCTATAGGGCGTCCTAACAATAATGTCATTGCGTTTCAATTACTATTGCTGTGAACGACGCGGTGGCGCTGTAGGCAGAGGCACAGGCTGTCTTTATTTAGTTATTTTGGTTGTGGTGCGAGGTCAAATCCCGCGGGAAACCTTTTATATTATTATAATTATAATTATATATATTTAATTTCATAAAAAAAATTTCCTTCCGCCTTAAGCTCATTTATATATATATAGTCCACGTATTTAAATTTCTTAGTTGGCCACTACGAATGCCGATTCGCCTCGCCTCTAGTGGGCGTAGATTGTCGTGCTTCGAACCCCGCAGAAAACTATTAATTGTTTTTACGATTTATAATTTAATTTATATTATTTAAATTCCATAAAAATGTTTTATTCCGTGTTACCAATGCCTATTAAGCCAATGTATATATATATATATATATATACTATATATATATATATGATACTACAAATGTCGATTGCCACGCCCCTAGTGGCCGTAGACACCTTATTTCTACCAGTTCTTAGAAATTACAGAGTACTTTTCGATATGCCATGCCCCTAAATAGGCGTAGGCCATCGATAGGTGAGGTTACCAGTAACTCAACTATCCAAATGTGAAGCTTCCAGCTCTTAAACTGTACGAGATATAAACTTTTGCGGTTTGCCACACCCCATGTGGGTGGAGAAATATGCGCTTTTTCGTCTTGGGTGGTCAACTCGAATATATACAAAATTTCAGATCTCTAGCATCAGTAGTGCCCAAAATATAGCAGAATTTGAAAAATCATTATATCTTCAGATCCGATTTGCAACGCCCCTAGTGGGCGAAGACATAAAATTATTCATTGATCTTTATAGAATCGTCACATTAGCTCACGTGCAAAATTTCAGCGTTCCAGCTTTAAGACTCTTGGACAATGGCGTCTGCCATAGCTTTTTGATATTGGGTGGTCAACACGAATATACATTCCAAATTTCAGCATTCTATGATTTCTGGTATATCGGAAAATGTATTTTCCGATTTGCAACGCCCCTATTGGGCGGATCGGGAATACTTCATAAATCGGAGATATACACGATTATGTCTACCAAATTTCAAGTCTCAAGCTTCAATAGCGCCGAAAACAACTGAGTTCAAACGGACAGCAAGGCGGACATGCACAAAACCAATATATCAATTTCACTTTCGTGAATGTGTATAAAAATCAGTTATATATTTGCATTTTATAGCTTAAAAAGCGAAGTCGTTTCTATCGTTTCTACATGGCGGCCATGACTAAGCTCCTGAGGATTAAAGTTAATAACTAGAAAAAACAGTGAAACAGCAGCATATGTATAAAGTGAAACGCTATCAGAACTAAACTTAAAAAAAAAAAGCAACGACTGCGCTTGGGCTAGAGTGTGGGCAATACTATGAAAATTTGTCTTGCTGAATAATTTCTTTCGTAGTAGGACTATCTTCATGAAACTTTTAGAACGTGATCATAATGTTCAAATATGTATACATTCCAAAGCGCATTTATTTTATTACTAATTTAGGGTTGAGGGGCTGGATATAGGAGCGGGGTGTGAATTATAACAAAATTCTCATTTTAAATGGGATCAGAGTATAATAAATAAAGCCATAAAAAGGAAAGAAAGAGATGTCTACTTCGTATTTGCTTGGCTTGACTAAATTAGTGCGCTGCGAACGCTCAAACATACATGATCACATTTCCATATGCTATGCACTTTTTTACGTTACTCTTCCCCTTTGTGCGCGTGAACAAGCAATTACGCAGAAAAATTGAAATCTATTCCCGACAAGCATGCACATACACACTGACAGTCTTCCGCTAGATATATGATAATTCTTGTGTCTGTATGCGAATTTATAAACTCATGAACTCGCACTCACACTCCCACTCCTTCAATTCTGTTTTAGTCGACTGAACAGTCTGTCTTGAGTCATATACGAGCGCACTCTTTCACTAATCCGTACATACAGTGTGCAACTAAAGTCACCGTATCCCTGATACATTTTCGCGAAATACGCTGTAACTTCGTCAAATTTTTATAAAACACAAAAGTTGTGATGAGGGATGATAAAATAATCTTTTAACTACATAATACCGTTTAAATAATAGCAATATTTTATTTGAGTCTAATATTACACCTAAAAAACTAAAAGTATTCACATCTTTGCGATTACAAAAATCACCGTACTATTGCTTGGGTCGAACTGTCCTGCGCTAGAGTTCTTCTTAAATATAACGGGAGTTTTTGAAACATGTGTGCTATTCTTCAAAATTTTGTGCTCGCTAAGAGCATTATTTGTAGGGTTGTCGAAAATTTTTAAAATATCGTATCGATTTTCCCACAATAATAAATTTATACTCTATGCTGCACCCCCCCCCCCCCTCCCCCATCACACACACACACACAAAAAAAAAAAAAAGACAAAAAAAAAAAATAAGAATACGTATTTTGTATTTAAATGATAAACTGCCTTAACTCCAGTATTCGGTACTAACATATTAAAAAAACGCGTTCTGTGATATGAGTATCCGTCATACATTTTATTACCGAAGGAAGGCACTGAGCTACCTGGGGTGGTTAGGCCCCATATTTAATATACAACCACTTGTTTTTATTGCTTTAAGTCACAAATTACATCGGCTGTTTCATTTTTTAAGTCTGAATAATTCGTTTTCACCATATTCAATATTTTACTTTTGCACTTGGTTCACTTATCACAAGAGTAACCAACTCAAATATATCAAAATATCGCAAAAAAATTCGATATTTGGCAAAAACAAATATTACGATATAAATATATTTTTTAAACAAAAATATCGATATATTGATATATCGATATATTTTCGACAGCCCTAATTATTTGTTTTGGTCAAATTTTGCTAACTTTAGAAGAACTTAAATTGATATTGGATCTCTACACAAATGGGCAAAAGTCGTATGCAGATATAGCTAAACTAATGTCCAGAGCCAAATCAACTATTCAAACAGTAATTGGCCGCTTTAAATACGAGGGGCGTATTAAAAATAATACAAGATCTGGCCGACCATCTGCACTTACTGATCGCGTAAAGCGCCAAATAAAGCATTTGGTGGACAAGGATGCATTTTCCAGCGCTGTAAAGATTGCAACAGAGATAAGAAATATTTCTCAGAAGGATGTACACCCGCAAACCATACGTAGGGTCAAAAAATCATACGACTTTAAGTATTACACTCCTCGCAAAAATCCATCCATTGGTATAGGGTCAGATTATTACTTCCAACAAGATAATGATCCTAAGCATAAGGCAATGAATACCCGTCTCTTTGTCGCCTACTAGTCATTTCACCGAGAAGTGATTAAAATGAAGAGATATCCAACTAGATACTAGGTTAAGTTAGTTAGTAATATCATATTTTCAGTTAATTAATACATCTGAATATTAAGAGTACGGTGACTTTTGTAAGCGCAAATATGTGAAAACTTTTAGTTTTTTAGTTATAATATTAGACTAAAATAAAATTGTGCTATTATTTAAACGGTATTATGTAGTTAAAAGATTATTTTATCAACCCTCATCAAAACGTTTGTGTTTTATAAAAATTTGACGAAGTTACAGCGTATTTCGCGAAAATGTACCAGGGGTACGGTGACTTTAGTTGCACACTGTATATTTCGCATTGATAATTCGAACACCGTTTTTATATCATTCATGCAGCTCTCTAGTACATACAGTGGGCCAAAAAAGTATTGGCACACTTGAAAAATCAAACTTATAAGTGCTGTAACTTTCTTTTTAAAACAGCTATAAATAAATTAACAACCATATTTATTAACCCCATGTATTGTAATAATATTTAACAAAAAAAAATTTAATTTTTGCTTTGGTTCATTTGCATAGGACTAAAATATAAATATAGGCACAAATTTTCGCCAAAATAGTATTGGCACACAAGGCGTAATCAGAATTTTCCATCGTCGCTTAATCACTAGGGTTGTCGAAAATATATCGATATATCAATATATCGATATTTTTTGTTTAAAATATATATTTATATCGTAATATTTGTTTTTGCCAAATATCGAATTTTTTTGTGATATTTTGATATATTTGAGTTGGTTACTCTTGTGATAAGTGAACCAAGTGCAAAAGTAAAATATTGAATATGGTGAAAACGAATTATTCAGACTTAAAAAATGAAACAGCCGATGTAATTTGTGACTTAAAGCAATAAAAACAAGTGGTTGTATATTAAATATGGGGCCTAACCACCCCAGGTAGCTCAGTGCCTTTCTTCGGTATTAAAATGTATGACGGATACTCATATCACAGAGCGCGTTTTTTTTTTTAATATTTTAGTACCGAATACTGGAGTTAAGGCAGTTTATCATATAAATACAAAATATGTATTCTTATTATTATTTTTTTTTTTTTTTTTTGAGGGGGATAGAGTATAAATTTATTGTGGGAAAAAAGCTTTTTAAAAATATCGAAGAAATCGATATATCGATATTTTTAAATTTGAATATCAAATATCATTTTGATATATTTTCAAAACTTAAAATATCATCGATACGATATTTTAAAAATTTTCGACAACCCTATTAATCACCCTAACACTTTGTTGGCCCTCCGTTCATGCTTTTTCTTAGCTTTGACGTTTCATAAGTGGTGATTTCGCCCATTCGGTGCGTAGGGCGTCTTTTAGAGAATCCTTTGAGGTTATTTGGTGAGATCGGATTCTTCTTTCCAGTAGGTGCCACACATGCTCGATGGGATTCAAATCCGGTGATTGAGGAGGTGTTTTGAACTGCTTGCAATGGTACTCCTGCACAAGATAAGACGAATGTGTTGGATCATTATCTTGCTGGAACTGCCAATCAGTGCCACTGAGACCCAGCTGTTGAGCACTTGGACTTAAATTCTCTTTGAGAATGTCTCTATAACCATGTTTGTCCATAGTGTCATCAATAAATACTAGGTTTCCAACTCCAGAAGCAGCAAAACACCCCCAAACCATCATATTACCTCCACCGTGCTTAACCGTTTTAAGCAAATTATTTTCTTGAAGCTCTTTGTTAGGTTTCCGCCAGATTTTTTGCGCTCCATTAGCCCCAAATAGATTAAATTTAGACTCGTCACTAAATATAATTTTGTTCAAAAATGAATCCGGCTTATTTATGTGCTGTTTGGCAAACTCCAGCCTCCTTTTTTTTTGTTCACCTTCGAAATTAAAGGCTTGCGCCTAGGAACACGACCATGATTCCCGGCCTTATGGAGAGTATTCGAACAGTTTGTGTGGAGAAATTACTGTCAAAAGATTCTTGTAGGCTCTCGCATAATTTCACAGCCGAAGTATGAGGATTTTGGGCAACTGTGGACATCACAATCTGTTCCTGGCGTTCTGTTAATATTTTTGGCCGCACTGATCTGTGCTCTGGAGCTATTTTCCCGTTTCTGTGTAATGCATAATAATATTTCTCACACTATACCATTATCTGTCTAAAAGAATACCAATTTCACGATAAGAATTACTCTCTAAATACAGTTTAATGATGAATTGCCGCATTTCCAAAGAAATTTCTGCACCTCTCGCCATTCTGCTCTTGATCTCTTAAATTTCCGATTATAAGTAATCACTTTGCAATCGCAAACACTCTCGACAACCGAAACGAAGCGAAGGCTAAAAGAAAGAAGGAAAAATAACGGGAGTTTACGATCGTAGCAACGAAAGCGTAAACTAGAACATAGCGTGTGCCAATACTTTTTTGACGAAAATTTTTGCCTATATTTATATTTTAGGCCTATGCAAATGAACCGAAGCAAAAACTAAATTTATTTTGTTTTGTTAAATATTATTACAATACATGGTCTTAATAAATATGGTTGTTAATTTATTTATAGCTGTGTTCAAAAAAAAAGTTACAGCACATAGAAGTTTGATTTTTCAAGTGTGCCAATATTTTTTTGACCCACTGTACATACATATGTATTGCAAAAACAAATGAGATAACGCACTTTTACTATTTGCAATATATATGAACTGCGCGCTCTGGAGTCGAGCCCGAGACTTCTCGATCGAGCGGCCCGCTGCTTACAACAACGCATTTCAAATATCCAAAGGAAAACTGAAATAGGTTCAGTACTACCGCGCCACCTAGCAAATCTAAACTAAACTAAACTGAGAATTCTAGCACTTCAATCCCAATGTGATTCTAAGAATATGCTAGAATAAGTTTGAATGCATGTGTGCACACTTATAGGAAACCTGTTGCGGCTGCTGCACATGCGTTTGTTAGTTATCCAAACATTTTGTTAATTTATTGACATCGATTGACTTAACGGAATTCAATGAAACGGGATTTTTGTGATAAACTGGATATGCGCGCTCGATATACGGGCATTTAAATAACAATTTGAAATATCTAGCTCTTATATGTTCAGAGATCGACGCGTTCATACATACGGTCAAATGGACAGGGCCAAATCGACTCAGTTCATCACCCTGATCAAGAATATATATACTGCCACGCCTCCTTCTGCCAATAACATACTTTTAAAAAAAACCATTATACCCTAATTTCCCATTTTTAATGCGATCAGGGTATAACAAGTAAGAGTACTCCAGTCGAGATTGCTCGACTAGAAGATACCCTGATCCCTGCAAGCACATGTACGCAAAAATTCACACGCACTTGTAAGCACGCGCTCTGCAAATTGCGCAGCGACTGCGCTCGGGCAGCAGTGTGGAATTTATTTGTTGAATAATTTCTTATAGTGGGAGTATCTTCATAAAACTTTTATAACATGATCATAATGTTAAAATGAGTGTATAAAGCACAACTCTCAAGTACTTCAAATAAGCTTTTTACACATTGGGGGCGCAGGGGGCGTGGTATCCAAAATCTCTAGGTCTAAAAGTATTCAAATTACGCTGAATAAAAACAATCAATTTATGGATTAATCTCGATAAAAAATTATGATGAATGATAATCTCGGATGAGTTATCGAAAAAATATGATAAACTTGTACTGCGTATGGTATACACGAATATGCATACAAAATTTCAAGTCTCCCTTATATCTTCTGAGATCTAGGCGTTTATACGGACGGACAGACGGACAGGGCTATATCGATTCAGATCGTCGCCCTGATCAACAATATATATACTTTATGGGGTCTGCGATGCTTCCTTCTGCCTGTTACATACTTTTCACAAAACCATTCTACCCAGATTTCCCATTTTTAATTAAGTTTTCTACGGGGTTCGAATCACGACAATATACGCCCACTAGAGGCGTGGCGAATCGGAATTTGTAGCGGCCAACTTCATACGGACTGTGAAGGAGTATTCCGCAGTTGGTAACGCCCGACTGCAACATTCTTACTTGTTTATGCATGAAATCATCTGTCATGGTCAGAAATGCACGAATAAAGGTTGTCAGATGATCAGAAATATGCCGTCATCAAAAACTATTCAATACCACACGATGCAGATAGCGTTGGAAGATTTGGGTCATTTTGTGCAATCATTATAGACATTTAGTATTAGACATTAAGTATTTCACGAAGTCACGAAACCTAATTAGGTTATGTAAAAAGAATGTTCGCTATGAATGGATAAATGAATGCAACAAGAGTTATCAGCTATAAATAATGATATAATGCATTTTCGGCCATATATATATGGAAAACACTTCACAAGGAAAATAGACCATAGACCTGTTACACTTTCATTTTCGATGACAAGTCCCAGCTTAGACTTACTTAGAAGAGTACGACTTAACAATCAAATGCCTAAGGGTAAAAGAAAACTTTGTAACAGATGCCCTATCACGGATAACTATATCTGAATTTAAAGATAAATAACAGAGCACGTACGTAGATGTAGAAATTGTCAAAAATCTAGAGCAATGAATAAAACCAGAATGCTCTTAAAACTAACGGAACAACCAAAGAGTGCTTTCGACAACATGATGGTGTATACTATAAGTCCACTACTTAACAAGTAAAAGTGCTCTAGTCGATACTGTGCGACTGAGAGATACCTTGAACCCTAAAATGAGCTGATATTCACGCACGCATAAGCACTCCCTCTGATAACTGCGCAGTTAACAGCAACTTTGGCTGCACTGTGGGTAATATTATTAGAATTTTGTTGCCAGATCTCAGAAGATATAAGAGCTAGAGACTTGATATTTTGCATGTTCTCATATTATTTATTAGTTTGGTTCAGGGTAGTATCTAGTCGAGTACTATTGACTAGTTTTCTTAATTGATTATTTTTGGTTTGTTTAAATAGTCATGACTATAATCAATAGTTACAATAAAATAATCTTCAGCAAAAAATTGTGAAATGCTCTGTTAACGCAACACCTTGTGATTAGATTCAGTTTAAAGGCTGAAGAATCCTCTGTCGAATGCTTTTTAATTTTTATAACAATTGCAAAGTTCTTATAATAGTTCATATAGGGCTTCTAATATGATAGATTAGTCAAATACTATGTTTAAAAAGACTTCTCACCTTGCGAATTAGGCTCTGGCAAATTATCACGAGGTACTAAGTGCATGACTGTCGTTTTCCCCAATGGAAGTCCTAATGCACCCAATGTTACGTTGCAATGCAAAAAACGGCCTTGATAAATGAGACGCAATATTTCAGATTTCGAAACAGCTTCTTGTGCCCAATCTAAAATACAAAAATGTATAGATGAACATATTAGTTAGTAATTTTGTTGTCAGTTTTACTAAGAATGGATATCGATTAGTTTTTTCCAATTTGTTAAAACAACATAAACAAAAGCATTTTATTTTCTCCAAAATTTCACAAAATTCAGTGAAGTCAGTTCCAATTATAGCCAATATGTGAAAGAGTATCCATTTTTACTAAATTAGCATATATAAATAAGATAGTGAGCTAAAAATTTCAAATTTACTATATAACACAAAAGTTATTTACTAACATTTAAAATATTTGGTCTACACCCAATGCAATTTGTACAGGCAAAGTGCGAGTCTGTCGATGTCGGTGATTTTATACCCTGATCCCATTAAAAATGGGAAATCAGGGTATAATGGTTTTGTGAAAAGTATGTAACAGGCAGAAAGAAGCATCGCACACCCCATAAAGTATATATATTCTTGATCAGGGCGACGAGCTGAGTTGATATAGCCCTGTCCGTCTATTCGTCCGTCCGTCCGTATGAAAGCCTAGATATCAGAAGATATAAGAGCTAGAGACTTTAAATTTTGTATGCATACTCGTGTATACCATACGCAGTACAAGTTTATCTTTTTTTCGATAACTCGTCCGATTACTTTTTTATCGAGAATAATCGACAAATTGATTTTGCTTATTCGGTGTATTTTTGATACTTTTAGAGCTGGAGACTTCATATTTTCTGTGTACCTACATCTGAGCAATACGGAGATTTACAGATGTTGGATACCATGCCCCCTTCGCCCTAATTAAAAAAAAAAACCTATTTTGAGTACACAGACTTGGGCTTTGGAATGTATACACATTTGCACATTATGATCACGTTCTGAAAGTTTCATGAAGATAGTCCTACTACAAGAGAAATTATTCAGCAACAAAATTCTCATAGTATTGCCCACACTGCAGCGCAGCCCAAGCGCAGTCGCTATATACTTAGCAGTTAGCAGAGCGCGTGGGAATGCGTGCGTGAATATCAGCGCCTTGTAGGGATCACGGTATCTCCTAGTCGAGCAGTCTCGACTAGAGTTTTCTTATTTGTTTACAAATTGGGAGCGAAGGGGGCATGGTATCCAAAATCTGCGTATTGATCAGATGTATATACATTCTAAATCTAAAGTCTCTAGGTCTAAAAGTATCAAAATTACGCTGAATAAACAAAATCAAAGTATCGTTTATTCTCGATAAAAAAGTAATCGAACGAGTTATCGAAAAAATATATGATAAACTTGTGCTGCGTATGGTAGACAAGAGTAAGCATACAAAATTTCTAGTCTCTAGCTCTTATATCTTCTGAGACCTGGGCGTTCATACGGACGGACAGACGAACAGGGCTATGTCAACTCAGCTCGCCGCCCTGATCAAGAATTTATATACTTAATGGAGTCTACAATGCTTCCTTCTACCTGTTACATACTTTTCACAAAACCATTATACCCTGATTTCCCATTTTTAATGGGATTAGGGTATAACAAGTAAGAGTGCTCTAGTCGAGACTCCTTGACTAGGAGATACCCTGATCCCTACAAGGCGCTGATATTCACGCATGCATAAGCACGCGCTCTGCTAACTGCGCAGTAAGTAGCGATTGGGCTTGGGCTGGGCTGCAGTGTGGGCTATAGAATGCGAATTTCGTTGCTGAATAATTTCTCTTGTAGTAGGACTATATTCAGGAAACTTTCAGAATGTAATCATAATGTGCAAATGTGTATACACTCTAAAGCACAAGTCTCTAGTACTTAAAATACGTTTTTTACAAATTGTGGGCGAATGGGACGTGGTATCCGAAATCTGTAAATTACATAATCTTCGTGTTGATCAGATGTACGTACACACCAAATCTGAAGTTTTCAGGTGTAGAAGTATTAAAATTACGCTGAATAAATAATATCAATTTATCGATTGTTCTCGATAAAAAGAAATCGGATAAGTTATCGAAAAAAGTATGATAAACTTGTATTGCGTATGGTATACATGGGTATGAATACAAAATTTCAAGTCTCTAGCTCTTATATCTTCTGATATCTAGGCGTTCATACGGACGGACGGACGGATAGACGAACATCGACTCAGCTCGTCGCCCTGATCAATAATATATATACATTATTGAGTCTGCAATGCTTCCTTCTACCTGTTACATACTTTTCACAAAACCATTATACCCTGATTTCCCATTTTTAAAGGGATCAGGGTATAATTACCTGAGCCCACTACTGACGAATTAATAAGCTAACAAATGTAATGGCTTACATTTTGCCCTTTATTGTAAAATCCGGAGGAGTTAAGCACAGAATGACGTACCTAACAGTCGAATAACTACAGACAGCCAAAACAGTCGTTGTAAAATTGCAACAACAGCTTGATTTTTAATAAGAAGTAAATTGACTCAAAGCGGGAAAATCACTGGAAATTAAAAGTAAATTACAAGCGCTCAACCCCGTTTCTGGATGGAGATGGACTGTTACGTGTAGGAGGCCGTCTTCAAAGTGCATTGGTGCCATATAATGTGAAACACCCAATAATAGTTGGAAAATCACATATTTCTTGCCCAATTATAAACAACGCACATAAGGAAACTCTACATGGTGGACAGAAACTGATGAGAAACCTTATTCAAAGGGAGTTCTGGATTTTCGGCTTACGGAACACGTTGAAAAAATACTTACACGAATGCGTTATTTGTATTAGGTACAAATAAGAAATGGCCAATAAATTAATGGGGAATTTACCAGTGTATCGAGTAACTGGAGAATCATATAATGGATACATATGCCTAGTTGTATGCATGGCCACAAAGGCTATACATCTGGAAGCTGCCTTTGACTTATCATCAGATAAGTTCTTAGAAGCTCTACACCGATTTTTTGCAAGACGAGGCAAAAGTGAGCACATGTATTCAGACAACGGCACTAATTTTGTAGGTGCCGCTGGAATACTGGATAAGAGTCTGGTCGCTGCTATAAAATAAAATAACAGTATCGCACCAGTGCTGGAAAAAGAAGGCATCAAATGGCACTTCATCCCCCGGAAAGCCCCCACATGGGAGGTATATGGGAAGCTGGAGTAAAGTCCGTAAAACACCACCTAAAGCGAGTTATCGGTGAAAACAGCTTCACATTTGAGGAAATTTCTACACAGCTATGCCAAATTGAAGCAGTATTAAACTCACGATCTCTGGCTGCTTTAAGTAATGACACAGAGGTAGACGATATATTGACACCTGGTCACTTTATTGTTCGACGACCACTTATTGGAGCTCCGGAACACTTTGATGGGGATCGGATCATTTGCCATCCAACACCACTGCAAAACATTGTCGTAAATAGCTCAGTGGAACTACAACGCGTACAACAAAGTATAAAGGATCTACACCGGCAGAAAGTGCATACTGAGATCCTCAGCCCTCCACACGATGAATGGACATATCTCATTGGGACTAGCAACAAGTACTGGATGTCACACACTCTGGCCCTCCGCAGAATGTTCAGACATGAACATACAAATATACGAAGATCGTATACATGCCTCATACACACTCAACGGCTAGCAGGTAGTGCGATAGGAATAGATAAGTGTCCAATGTGTGGACCCTAAAAATATACAGATGAATTATGACCCTTGCAACCCCGACGATAAGATGTAAGAGACGAGCGCTGAGCCTTACAAACTCTGCGATTTTTTGAAATTCTTGCAGTGGGACAAATCAAATTGGGTCCTGCCTTCCCAAGATATCTATGATCTTCGAACGAGTCAGCCAAACTGAGATTCCAGTCATTGGAACGGCGCTTAAATCACAATCCTCAGTAAAAGGCATCATATACGGAATTTCTGCGGGAATATGAAGATCTGAATTACGTGAACTTGTTAAACGCACCAAATCTAGCCACACTATTACATACCACATCACTGCGCCTTTAAGCCAAATAGCAATTCAACGAAGCTCAGAGTTGCCTTCGATGCCTCAAATCGAGCCTCATCGCAACGATCACTCAATGACTTGTATCGTGACCGCAAAATTCAATATATTCTTTGGAGATAATCGGCAGATTATATGACAGCAGGACGTATGAACTAAACACAGTCACGTACGGTACGGCCACAGCACCATATCTCGCAATACGCAGTATACCATATTTGCCTGATCTACACATACAAACTCACAAACTTGGAGCACAAGCTATAAATTCATCATTCAACGTTGATGACTTTCTGTGTCGGCATAACACATCAGAAGACTTACAACAACTCAAGGCAGAGGTCATCGAGGTACTTGAAAAAGGCAAATTTTAATTAGCAAAATGACATTCAAACCACCCGAACTTTGTCGACGATATCACTATCAAGGAGTTGAATCTAGAGGATGGTTCCGTTACAAGCACATTGGGCTTAACCTGGAATCAACGTCAGGACGTATTGCTTTTTGCTTTTCGACCCAAATGCTCCGTTGATGCAATCACCAATTTTATCAGTTGCGTCTTCACTCTTCGATCCATTGGGACTAGTAGCGCGAGTCATTGTGGCAGCAAAGATAATTCCATAGGAGTTGTGGACACTCTAATTGCAATGGGAAGAGTATGTGCCGCAAACACTTTGTCTAACTTGGAAATCATTTGCGGCATCGCTTTCTTCTCTGGAGTCGCTGACAATACTTCGATTCTGTATGCAGCCGAACATCAAGGAGTTGCACTTGCAAGGATTTTGTGACGCTTCTATTCGTGCATACGAATGCTGTATCTACGCACGCACAGTTGCAGCGGACGGCAAGGTTCAAGTCCGCCTGATTACGTCAAAGTGCAGAGTAGCACAAACTCGTAAGCTATCGCTACCAAAATTGGAGCTCGCGCCTTCCACCTACCGATACAGCTCTACGTGAAAATCAAGAGGACTTCACATTGAAACAACAAACCTATCTGTGGATCGACTCGTCGATAGTTCTTCATTAGATACAGCAACATTCTGCGACACTATTAACCTTTGTTGGAAACTGCCCTTCTAACATACAAGAAGCCACACCGGACTGTCATTGGAGACACGTCCCAGCTCAATTAAATCCTGCCGATCTGGTTTCGAGGGGATGTAAACCCATGAGTTGAAAGAATCTATCTGGTTTATGGGGCCGGCGTGACCTGAAGCAGAGCCCAAAGCCCTTGGCCAAAGAACCAGATCCGGAGGTCATAACACTAGAGATGCACAAATCAGCTTTCAAGGTTACGACGGATAGCAACTATCTGGAGCTGGAGACTTCTTATTTTCTGTGTACCTACATCTGAGCAATACGGAGATTTACAGATGTTGGATACCACGCCCCCTTCGCCCTAATTAAAAAAAAAAAACCTATTTTGAGTACACAGACTTGGGCTTTGGAATATATACACATTTGCACATTATGATCACGTTCTGAAAGTTTCATGAAGATAGTCCTACTACAAGAGAAATTATTCAGCAACAAAATTCTCATAGTATTGCCCACACCGCAGCGCAGCCCAAGCGCAGTCGCTATTTACTTAGCAGTTAGCAGAGCGCGTGGGAATGCGTGCGTGAATATCAGCGCCTTGTAGGGATCACGGTATCTCCTAGTCGAGCAGTCTCGACTAGAGTTTTCTTATTTGTTTACAAATTGGGAGCGAAGGGGGCATGGTATCCAAAATCTGCGTATTGATCAGATGTATATACATACTAAATCTAAAGTCTCTAGGTCTAAAAGTATCAAAATTACGCTGAATAAACAAAATCAAAGTATCGTTTATTCTCGATAAAAAAGTAATCGAACGAGTTATCGAAAAAATATATGATAAACTTGTGCTGCGTATGGTAGACAAGAGTAAGCATACAAAATTTCTAGTCTCTAGCTCTTATATCTTCTGAGACCTGGGCGTTCATACGGACGGACAGACGAACAGGGCTATATCAACTCAGCTCGCCGCCCTGATCAAGAATTTATATACTTAATGGAGTCCTTCTACCTGTTACATACTTTTCACAAAACCATTATACCCTGATTTCCCATTTTTAATGGGATTAGGGTATAACAAGTAAGAGTGCTCTAGTCGAGACTCCTTGACTAGGAGATACCCTGATCCCTACAAGGCGCTGATATTCACGCATGCATAAGCACGCGCTCTGCTAACTGCGCAGTAAGTAGCGATTGGGCTTGGGCTGCGCTGCAGTGTGGGCTATAGTATGCGAATTTCGTTGCTGAATAATTTCTCTTGTAGTAGGACTATATTCAGGAAACTTTCAGAATGTAATCATAATGTGCAAATGTGTATACACTCTAAAGCACAAGTCTCTAGTACTTAAAATACGTTTTTTACAAATTGTGGGCGAATGGGACGTGGTATCCGAAATCTGTAAATTACATAATCTTCGTGTTGACCAGATGTACGTACACACCAAATCTGAAGTTTTCAGGTGTAGAAGTATTAAAATTACGCTGAATAAATAATATCAATTTATCGATTGTTCTCGATAAAAAGAAATCGGATAAGTTATCGAAAAAAATATGATAAACTTGTATTGCGTATGGTATACATGGGTATGAATACAAAATTTCAGGTCTCTAGCTCTTATATCTTCTGATATCTAGGCGTTCATACGGACGAACGGACGGATAGACGAACATCGACTCAGCTCGTCGCCCTGATCAATAATATATTTACATTATTGAGTCTGCAATGCTTCCTTCTACCTGTTACATACTTTTCACAAAACCATTATACCCTGATTTCCCATTTTTAAAGGGATCAGGGTATAATTACCTGAGCCCACTACTGACGAATTAATAAGCTAACAAATGTAATGGCTTACAAAATCCGGAGGAGTTAAGCACAGAATGACGTACCTAACAGTCGAATAACTACAGACAGCCAAAACAGTCGTTGTAAAATTGCAACAACAGCTTGATTTTTAATAAGAAGTAAATTGACTCAAAGCGGGAAAATCACTGGAAATTAAAAGTAAATTACAAGCGCTCAACCCCGTTTCTGGATGGAGATGGACTGTTACGTGTAGGAGGCCGTCTTCAAAGTGCATTGGTGCCATATAATGTGAAACACCCAATAATAGTTGGAAAATCACATATTTCTTGCCCAATTATAAACAACGCACATAAGGAAACTCTACATGGTGGACAGAAACTGATGAGAAACCTTATTCAAAGGGAGTTCTGGATTTTCGGCTTACGGAACACGTTGAAAAAATACTTACACGAATGCGTTATTTGTATTAGGTACAAATAAGAAATGGCCAATAAATTAATGGGGAATTTACCAGTGTATCGAGTAACTGGAGAATCATATAATGGATACATATGCCTAGTTGTATGCATGGCCACAAAGGCTATACATCTGGAAGCTGCCTTTGACTTATCATCAGATAAGTTCTTAGAAGCTCTACACCGATTTTTTGCAAGACGAGGCAAAAGTGAGCACATGTATTCAGACAACGGCACTAATTTTGTAGGTGCCGCTGGAATACTGGATAAGAGTCTGGTCGCTGCTATAAAATAAAATAACAGTATCGCACCAGTGCTGGAAAAAGAAGGCATCAAATGGCACTTCATCCCCCGGAAAGCCCCCACATGGGAGGTATATGGGAAGCTGGAGTAAAGTCCGTAAAACACCACCTAAAGCGAGTTATCGGTGAAAACAGCTTCACATTTGAGGAAATTTCTACACAGCTATGCCAAATTGAAGCAGTATTAAACTCACGATCTCTGGCTGCTTTAAGTAATGACACAGAGGTAGACGATATATTGACACCTGGTCACTTTATTGTTCGACGACCACTTATTGGAGCTCCGGAACACTTTGATGGGGATCGGATCATTTGCCATCCAACACCACTGCAAAACATTGTCGTAAATAGCTCAGTGGAACTACAACGCGTACAACAAAGTATAAAGGATCTACACCGGCAGAAAGTGCATACTGAGATCCTCAGCCCTCCACACGATGAATGGACATATCTCATTGGGACTAGCAACAAGTACTGGATGTCACACACTCTGGCCCTCCGCAGAATGTTCAGACATGAACATACAAATATACGAAGATCGTATACATGCCTCATACACACTCAACGGCTAGCAGGTAGTGCGATAGGAATAGATAAGTGTCCAATGTGTGGACCCTAAAAATATACAGATGAATTATGACCCTTGCAACCCCGACGATAAGATGTAAGAGACGAGCGCTGAGCCTTACAAACTCTGCGATTTTTTGAAATTCTTGCAGTGGGACAAATCAAATTGGGTCCTGCCTTCCCAAGATATCTATGATCTTCGAACGAGTCAGCCAAACTGAGATTCCAGTCATTGGAACGGCGCTTAAATCACAATCCTCAGTAAAAGGCATCATATACGGAATTTCTGCGGGAATATGAAGATCTGAATTACGTGAACTTGTTAAACGCACCAAATCTAGCCACACTATTACATACCACATCACTGCGCCTTTAAGCCAAATAGCAATTCAACGAAGCTCAGAGTTGCCTTCGATGCCTCAAATCGAGCCTCATCGCAACGATCACTCAATGACTTGTATCGTGACCGCAAAATTCAATATATTCTTTGGAGATAATCGGCAGATTATATGACAGCAGGACGTATGAACTAAACACAGTCACGTACGGTACGGCCACAGCACCATATCTCGCAATACGCAGTATACCATATTTGCCTGATCTACACATACAAACTCACAAACTTGGAGCACAAGCTATAAATTCATCATTCAACGTTGATGACTTTCTGTGTCGGCATAACACATCAGAAGACTTACAACAACTCAAGGCAGAGGTCATCGAGGTACTTGAAAAAGGCAAATTTTAATTAGCAAAATGACATTCAAACCACCCGAACTTTGTCGACGATATCACTATCAAGGAGTTGAATCTAGAGGATGGTTCCGTTACAAGCACATTGGGCTTAACCTGGAATCAACGTCAGGACGTATTGCTTTTTGCTTTTCGACCCAAATGCTCCGTTGATGCAATCACCAATTTTATCAGTTGCGTCTTCACTCTTCGATCCATTGGGACTAGTAGCGCGAGTCATTGTGGCAGCAAAGATAATTCCATAGGAGTTGTGGACACTCTAATTGCAATGGGAAGAGTATGTGCCGCAAACACTTTGTCTAACTTGGAAATCATTTGCGGCATCGCTTTCTTCTCTGGAGTCGCTGACAATACTTCGATTCTGTATGCAGCCGAACATCAAGGAGTTGCACTTGCAAGGATTTTGTGACGCTTCTATTCGTGCATACGAATGCTGTATCTACGCACGCACAGTTGCAGCGGACGGCAAGGTTCAAGTCCGCCTGATTACGTCAAAGTGCAGAGTAGCACAAACTCGTAAGCTATCGCTACCAAAATTGGAGCTCGCGCCTTCCACCTACCGATACAGCTCTACGTGAAAATCAAGAGGACTTCACATTGAAACAACAAACCTATCTGTGGATCGACTCGTCGATAGTTCTTCATTAGATACAGCAACATTCTGCGACACTATTAACCTTTGTTGGAAACTGCCCTTCTAACATACAAGAAGCCACACCGGACTGTCATTGGAGACACGTCCCAGCTCAATTAAATCCTGCCGATCTGGTTTCGAGGGGATGTAAACCCATGAGTTGAAAGAATCTATCTGGTTTATGGGGCCGGCGTGACCTGAAGCAGAGCCCAAAGCCCTTGGCCAAAGAACCAGATCCGGAGGTCATAACACTAGAGATGCGCAAATCAGCTTTCAAGGTTACGACGGATAGCAACTATCTGGAGCTGGAGACTTCTTATTTTCTGTGTACCTACATCTGAGCAATACGGAGATTTACAGATGTTGGATACCACGCCCCCTTCGCCCTAATTAAAAAAAAAAAAACCTATTTTGAGTACACAGACTTGGGCTTTGGAATATATACACATTTGCACATTATGATCACGTTCTGAAAGTTTCATGAAGATAGTCCTACTACAAGAGAAATTATTCAGCAACAAAATTCTCATAGTATTGCCCACACCGCAGCGCAGCCCAAGCGCAGTCGCTATTTACTTAGCAGTTAGCAGAGCGCGTGGGAATGCGTGCGTGAATATCAGCGCCTTGTAGGGATCACGGTATCTCCTAGTCGAGCAGTCTCGACTAGAGTTTTCTTATTTGTTTACAAATTGGGAGCGAAGGGGGCATGGTATCCAAAATCTGCGTATTGATCAGATGTATATACATACTAAATCTAAAGTCTCTAGGTCTAAAAGTATCAAAATTACGCTGAATAAACAAAATCAAAGTATCGTTTATTCTCGATAAAAAAGTAATCGAACGAGTTATCGAAAAAATATATGATAAACTTGTGCTGCGTATGGTAGACAAGAGTAAGCATACCAAATTTCTAGTCTCTAGCTCTTATATCTTCTGAGACCTGGGCGTTCATACGGACGGACAGACGAACAGGGCTATATCAACTCAGCTCGCCGCCCTGATCAAGAATTTATATACTTAATGGAGTCTACAATGCTTCCTTCTACCTGTTACATACTTTTCACAAAACCATTATACCCTGATTTCCCATTTTTAATGGGATTAGGGTATAACAAGTAAGAGTGCTCTAGTCGAGACTCCTTGACTAGGAGATACCCTGATCCCTACAAGGCGCTGATATTCACGCATGCATAAGCACGCGCTCTGCTAACTGCGCAGTAAGTAGCGATTGGGCTTGGGCTGCGCTGCAGTGTGGGCTATAGTATGCGAATTTCGTTGCTGAATAATTTCTCTTGTAGTAGGACTATATTCAGGAAACTTTCAGAATGTAATCATAATGTGCAAATGTGTATACACTCTAAAGCACAAGTCTCTAGTACTTAAAATACGTTTTTTACAAATTGTGGGCGAATGGGACGTGGTATCCGAAATCTGTAAATTACATAATCTTCGTGTTGACCAGATGTACGTACACACCAAATCTGAAGTTTTCAGGTGTAGAAGTATTAAAATTACGCTGAATAAATAATATCAATTTATCGATTGTTCTCGATAAAAAGAAATCGGATAAGTTATCGAAAAAAATATGATAAACTTGTATTGCGTATGGTATACATGGGTATGAATACAAAATTTCAGGTCTCTAGCTCTTATATCTTCTGATATCTAGGCGTTCATACGGACGAACGGACGGATAGACGAACATCGACTCAGCTCGTCGCCCTGATCAATAATATATATACATTATTGAGTCTGCAATGCTTCCTTCTACCTGTTACATACTTTTCACAAAACCATTATACCCTGATTTCCCATTTTTAAAGGGATCAGGGTATAATTACCTGAGCCCACTACTGACGAATTAATAAGCTAACAAATGTAATGGCTTACAAAATCCGGAGGAGTTAAGCACAGAATGACGTACCTAACAGTCGAATAACTACAGACAGCCAAAACAGTCGTTGTAAAATTGCAACAACAGCTTGATTTTTAATAAGAAGTAAATTGACTCAAAGCGGGAAAATCACTGGAAATTAAAAGTAAATTACAAGCGCTCAACCCCGTTTCTGGATGGAGATGGACTGTTACGTGTAGGAGGCCGTCTTCAAAGTGCATTGGTGCCATATAATGTGAAACACCCAATAATAGTTGGAAAATCACATATTTCTTGCCCAATTATAAACAACGCACATAAGGAAACTCTACATGGTGGACAGAAACTGATGAGAAACCTTATTCAAAGGGAGTTCTGGATTTTCGGCTTACGGAACACGTTGAAAAAATACTTACGCGAATGCGTTATTTGTATTAGGTACAAATAAGAAATGGCCAATAAATTAATGGGGAATTTACCAGTGTATCGAGTAACTGGAGAGTCATATAATGGATACATATGCCTAGTTGTATGCATGGCCACAAAGGCTATACATCTGGAAGCTGCCTTTGACTTATCATCAGATAAGTTCTTAGAAGCTCTACACCGATTTTTTGCAAGACGAGGCAAAAGTGAGCACATGTATTCAGACAACGGCACTAATTTTGTAGGTGCCGCTGGAATACTGGATAAGGGTCTGGTCGCTGCTATAAAATAAAATAACAGTATCGCACCAGTGCTGGAAAAAGAAGGCATCAAATGGCACTTCATCCCCCGGAAAGCCCCCACATGGGAGGTATATGGGAAGCTGGAGTAAAGTCCGTAAAACACCACATAAAGCGAGTTATCGGTGAAAACAGCTTCACATTTGAGGAAATTTCTACACAGCTATGCCAAATTGAAGCAGTATTAAACTCACGATCTCTGGCTGCTTTAAGTAATGACACAGAGGTAGACGATATATTGACACCTGGTCACTTTATTGTTGGACGACCACTTATTGGAGCTCCGGAACACTTTGATGGGGATCGGATCATTTGCCATCCAACACCACTGCAAAACATTGTCGTAAATAGCTCAGTGGAACTACAACGCGTACAACAAAGTATAAAGGATCTACACCGGCAGAAAGTGCATACTGAGATCCTCAGCCCTCCACACGATGAATGGACATATCTCATTGGGACTAGCAACAAGTACTGGATGTCACACACTCTGGCCCTCCGCAGAATGTTCAGACATGAACATACAAATATACGAAGATCGTATACATGCCTCATACACACTCAACGGCTAGCAGGTAGTGCGATAGGAATAGATAAGTGTCCAATGTGTGGACCCTAAAAATATACAGATGAATTATGACCCTTGCAACCCCGACGATAAGATGTAAGAGACGAGCGCTGAGCCTTACAAACTCTGCGATTTTTTGAAATTCTTGCAGTGGGACAAATCAAATTGGGTCCTGCCTTCCCAAGATATCTATGATCTTCGAACGAGTCAGCCAAACTGAGATTCCAGTCATTGGAACGGCGCTTAAATCACAATCCTCAGTAAAAGGCATCATATACGGAATTTCTGCGGGAATATGAAGATCTGAATTACGTGAACTTGTTAAACGCACCAAGGCTAGCCACACTATTACATACCACATCACTGCGCCTTTAAGCCAAATAGCAATTCAACGAAGCTCAGAGTTGTCTTCGATGCCTCAAATCGAGCCTCATCGCAACGATCACTCAATGACTTGTATCGTGACCGCAAAATTCAATATATTCTTTGGAGATAATCGGCAGATTATATGACAGCAGGACGTATGAACTAAACACAGTCACGTACGGTACGGCCACAGCACCATACCTCGCAATACGCAGTATACCGTATTTGCCTGATCTACACATACAAACTCACAAACTTGGAGCACAAGCTATAAATTCATCATTCAACGTTGATGACTTTCTGTGTCGGCATAACACATCAGAAGACTTACAACAACTCAAGGCAGAGGTCATCGAGGTACTTGAAAAAGGCAAATTTTAATTAGCAAAATGACATTCAAACCACCCGAACTTTGTCGACGATATCACTATCAAGGAGTTGAATCTAGAGGATGGTTCCGTTACAAGCACATTGGGCTTAACCTGGAATCAACGTCAGGACGTATTGCTTTTTGCTTTTCGACCCAAATGCTCCGTTGATGCAATCACCAATTTGATCAGTTGCGTCTTCACTCTTCGATCCATTGGGACTAGTAGCGCGAGTCATTGTGGCAGCAAAGATAATTCCATAGGAGTTGTGGACACTCTAATTGCAATTGGAAGAGTATGTGCCGCAAACACTTTGTCTAGCTTGGAAATCATTTGCGGCATCGCTTTATTCTCTGGAGTCGGTGACAATACTTCGATTCTGTATGCAGCCGAACATCAAGGAGTTGCACTTGCAAGGATTTTGTGACGCTTCTATTCGTGCATACGAATGCTGTATCTACGCACGCACAGTTGCAGCGGACGGCAAGGTTCAAGTCCGCCTGATTACGTCAAAGTGCAGAGTAGCACAAACTCGTAAGCTATCGCTACCAAAATTGGAGCTCGCGCCTTCCACCTACCGACACAGCTCTACGTGAAAATCAAGAGGACTTCACATTGAAACAACAAACCTATCTGTGGATCGACTCGTCGATAGTTCTTCATTGGATACAGCAACATTCTGCGACACTATTAACCTTTGTTGGAAACTGCCCTTCTAACATACAAGAAGCCACACCGGACTGTCATTGGAGACACGTCCCAGCTCAATTAAATCCCGCCGATCTGGTTTCGAGGGGATGTAAACCCATGAGTTGAAAGAATCTATCTGGTTTATGGGGCCGACGTGACCTGAAGCAGAGCCCAAAGCCCTTGGCCAAAGAACCAGATCCTGAGGTCATAACACTAGAGATGCGCAAGTCAGCTTTCAAGGTTACGACGGATAGCAACTATCTACTCGACACACTTAGAAGAATAAGTTCGCATCGTCGTTGCTTGCGAATTGTTGCTTTGATGCTGCGCTTCACACACACGGCTCGCCGACACCTCAAGAACAACGGCGTGCATTTAATTGCATTTTTTGGAATCTGCAGCAACAACACTTCGCAGATGAAATTCACGCTTTGCACAAAATAGGCAAATATCAAGTCACATAAAATTTCTAAATCCATTTTTTCAGATTACAGACGGATAGCTACTATTGAAGATTGGCGGCCGTTTCGAGTTGGCGATTGCACCAGAGGCTCAGAAACATCCAATCCTAGTCCCCAGTAAGGATAACTTCGTTCGTTACTACGTACAGTTTCTTCATGTGCAACAGTACCAAAAAATGCACTTTTTGTACTACTTCGTTTTCAATTCTATTCGTATGCTTTACCACCAAGGCTTTGCATATCGAGGTAGTATCTGATCTCTCAACGGATGCCTTCTTAGCTGCTTTGAGGCGCATGATTGCACGACGTGGATTGCCTGTGGATATATTTTACGATAACGAAATGAATTTCACTGGAGCAAGCAATCAATTAAAGGAAGCGCTAAGGGACTCATGACGCTCATCCTAATGAATGCCCGCTGCACATTTGACGAATTGGCTACAATCACGGCTGAAGTAGAAGCCATTCTCACTTCCTAGTTGGAGACTCCTTGTGAGTATTGCCTGAACAAACTATAGAAGATGAACAACTGAAATCCTTGGACCGCTGGCGTTTGATAACTGGCATCAGACAATATTTTTGGCGATTCTATTGTCTATTCTTACTGTCTCTTTAAAGACTGTGTCATTCAATGAGGCCCGGATGTTGGGCCAAATCACTCATATTTGTTTAAGTTGAATTTTCTACCTATATTCTCATATTTGGGACCACCCTAATTACTTGTCTTTTTTGCATTGTTCAACTCTTCTTACTTTCACTCATTCGTCAAACTTTAACCTGTGGGGTAACCTGTTGACGCGCAGTGAATATACTTTATGGGGTCTGCGATGCTTCGAGAATAATCGATAAATTGATTTTGTTTATTCAGCGTAATTTTAATACTTTTAGACCTAGAGACCTCATATTTACTATATATATACATATGATTAATATGAAGATTTTGTAATTTACAGATTTTGGATACAACGTCCCCTTCGCCCGCAATTTGTAAAAAACGTATTTAAAGTACGAGAAACTTGTGGTTTGGAATATACACACATTTTAATATCATAATCACGTTCTGAAGGTTTCATGAAGATACTCTTACTACAAGAGAAACTATTCAGCAACGAAATTCTCATAGTATTACCCACACTGCAGCGCAGCCTAAGCGTAGTCGCTGTTTACTGCGCAGTTAGCAGAGCGCGTGCTTCTGCGTGCGTGAATATCAGCGCCTTGTAAGGATCAGGGTAACTCCTAGTCGAGCAGTCTCGACTAAAGGTTTGCCACGCCTCGTTCTGCCTGTTACATGTATTTTCGCAAAAACATTCTACCGTATCATGCACGCGCAGGTCGATCTTCTTTCCCGTTTGTTTAATATCGATTAAAACCCGTATCAAAAAAATTTAAATTTCACTAAATTAACGGCATTTGCCCCTGCAAAGTGGATCAACGCAAACCATATATATATATGTGTATATATATATATATATATATATATATATATATATAACGAATGCTCTGAGTTTTTTTATATATATTCTCTCATGCTCATTGCCAAAAAGTATTCTTAATATAATAAATAAATAATTATAATTATAAAGTAAATAATTATAAAAATATGAATTTCCGGCCAGATTTTAGGATTCTATTCTTACAGAATGGAAGAAGTGGCAACTCTTTTAAAAAATTTTAAGTTTTTTGTATAGTTAATACTTATAATTAAAAAAAAAAAAAAATAGTTTATGGATTGCGAGAACATTTTTATCCATTTCAATTACTCACCAACAGGCCAATTATCGAAGACAGTTTGAGCTATGTCGCCAGCCGAATCTGTTGCATTAAAAACAAATTCTTTTGTTTTACCGCTTACCAAAATTAAACGTAAGTTGATCTGTAAGAAAAAACAACTATGAACTTTGAAGATACATTAAGTGGCACATCCTTTTATACAAGTTTTGTCAATCATTATACCCTGATCCCATTGATGTGTACATATACATGTGTTTTATAACATGGAATGATTGGAATATAAGGGATTCAGTGTATCTGTTAGTCCCCACAAGAGCACTTATTCAGCACGACAAGTGGTCGTGGTGAAAGAGCGCTCGTGTGGAGACTAACAGATACCCTGAATCCCTCGAGGAACTGATATTTTACTTTTCGGTAAACTCTTTCGGTATACTCTTCACTCAAAAGGAAAGAGCTGGGATCGTCGTGAAAAATTTAAATTTTTGTGTGCTGCTGAGTTCGATGATTTGAGAGATCATAGATAGAAAGGGAAGAGAGAGAGAGATAGCGAGTAGGACAAATAGCGCAGAGCTGTGCTTCATAAAAAGAAGGGGCCATTCCGTTTGAGCGCTCGCAGCGCACTGATTCCGTCGTACTATCTTTTCATTACCCGAGCCACTAAATACCAAGCCGAGCATATACGAAGTTGGTTGGTACCGACCAGACAGATTTTCGGCGTGGAAAAAATTTGTTCTACATGTCTAGTCTATGTGTTGTATGATTAGTGGTCAGACTTAAGCTTTCAAAATGCTAAAGCACAAGTCTCTAGTATTTTAAATGAATTTTTACAAAGTGACATCTAAATTCCTGGGGATATAAAAATCTGAAAATGACGAAACCAGGGAATACCGTGAATATATAGAAAATTTTAAATCTCTATTTTCTACGGTGTTCAAGTCATGGTTGAAATCAAAATTTATTTTATTTTTTTTTTTGCAAAATCGGAGGGTGGTTTTAGGGTCGCCGGTATTATTGATAAGCTTTAAAACGCTCAAATGTTACAAGGTATCGATGTTGTGAAATAATCTTGATCTGCTACAGAGATCGACGCGTTCACACATACGGACGAATGGACGGACACACCGACTTAATCAAGAATAAATATGCTGTATAGAAGCTATCACACTTTCTACTTCTTGTTACATACATTTTGCAAAAATCATTACACCCCGGTGTATAAATTCATGTTGAAGTACCTCTAAACGATTTTTGAGGTATAAGCTTTTTAAAAGTATATAGTATCCGATTACATCCATAGCTTGTTACAGTTGCAAATTAAGAAACAACTCTTCTTCAAATACATACAATATTGAGCCGTCCTCAGACGATTTGGCAACTCCACTCATTGCCACTTCCCAAAACTACAACCATGGACTACACCATGGTACAACACTTAGACTGGACATGTACAACATTGTAGTGAAAATACTGCACGACAAAATCAATGCGCTGCGAGCGCTCAAGCGGAATGATTCCTTTTTTGAAGAACAATTATGTGCTATTTGTTCTACTCTCTCTGAAACTACGATCCCAGCTCTTTCATTTTGAGTTAAAAGTATACCGAAATCTTAAAGGCGTTTGCCACGCTCATGCACACAATATATTAGCGTTCCGATGATTATTTGTGGGAAGGGTATGAAAGCGTTGATGCGCATAATGAATATTATTTCATGACAGGCATGCTCACATACACTTGCAGTCTCTGGAAACATGTATGAACATTTGGCTACCTGTCTACGAAGCTCTACTATTATAGGGTTTATAGACTATCGAACTCTTCAAAGGGCTACCATGTTATTATATATATACATAAAGTGTGTTAAAATTTGTTGCGCTTAATTTATATAAAGTGACAAAATTTATATAAAGTTAATCTCCCTTCTATTTAATTATTTTCAATTTCCTACTATTAAAAATGTTTTTTTTTTACACATAGGCAAACACATATGTATATTTATATGGATACATGTAAGTAAAAACATATTCATTAGGCGCAACACATTTGCATACCCTTTATACAAAAAATACAAAACACTTTTCAATTAGAAGGGCAAAATGCGATCGTCGCCAATAGCTTTTCATTTTGCTACGACTTGTGAGTGCATACATACAGCGCCTTCACATTACATTACTTCGTACACAGGCAGCCATATGTTCATACATGTTTCCAAAGACTGCAAGTGTGTGTGTGCATGCCTGTCGCGAAATCATATTCTTTATGCGCATCAACGCGTTCATACCCTTCCTACAAATAATCATCGAAACGCTAATATTTTGTGTGCATGAGCGTGGCAAACGCCTTTAACATTTCGGTATACTCTTCACTCAAATGGAAAGAGCTTGGGTCATCGCGAAAAATTTCAATTTTCGTGTGCTGCTAGATTCGATGATTTGAGGAAGAGAGAGAGAGAGAGAGAGTAGGACAAATAGCACATAATTGTTCTTCATATAAAAAAAAACCATTCCGCTTGAGCGCTCGCAGCGCACTGATTTTGTTGTGCAGTATTTTCACTGCCTAAGCCTCCAGAGACCGAGCCGAGCAAATACGAAGTATAGTGGTCCCTGAACTTAACATTTTCGGCTGTAAAAAAATGTATTCTACATGTCCAGTCTATGTGTTGTATGGTTAGTGACTACGCTCAGCAATTAGGGCGTTTAATAACCCTAAATGTCACTCACAGCATATAAAATTCGGTTTGAAATCGATTTTTACTGTCTCTGGTGCCACAGTTACAACATCCATTTTCATAACATCCACCGTAAACCTTTTAATGTCTGTTTCAACATTTTCGTTTATTTTATATAGCGTCCATTTCAACGCTTTCATTATCATCAAATTTGGCAGGGTGCTGTTTCGCTGGGATAGCTAATGACTTGTTCATTAGCCTGACTGGCATCAGTCCCTATCAAATGAAAATTTATTTTCTGCGCGTTAGAGCTTGTAAAGCATCGGCACTAATCTGTTATAAAGCGACTCGGCAGTCCGAGCAGCGATACTGCAAGTTTCATGGCATTTATACAGTTTTCCGAGTCAATCTGCGTGGTGTGATATAAAGAAATATATTTAGTGAACGAATCCATTAAAACAATTACACTTACCTTTCCTGTTATACCAATGTGCAGGGTATACCACGGGATCTCAATTTTGGGAATCGATTCTGATGAAATTTTGCCAGACTTTGATTTGGGTAATTTGTAGTTAATGCTATTTTCAACAAATTTTCCTACGTATATTGTTAAGCCAACAAGCAAGAAAACTCTAGTCGAGACTACTCGACTAGGAGATACCCTGATCCCTACAAGGCGCTGATATTCACGCACGTACATATTAGCATGTGCTCTGCTAACTGTGCAGTAAGCATCGACTGTGCTTGGACTGCGCTGCAGTGTGGGCAATACTATGAGAATTTTGTTGTTGAATAATTTCTCTTGTAGTGGGACTATCTTCATGAAACTACCTTCAGAACGTGATCATAATGTGCAAATGTATATACATTCTAAACCACAAGTCTCTAGTACTTAAAATACGTTTTTTACAAATTGTTGGCGAAGGGGTCGTGGTATCAAAAATCTGTAAATCACAAAATCAGCGTATTGATCCGATGTATATACACATCAAATATGAATTCCCTAGGTCTAAAAGTATCAAAATTACGCTGATTAAACAATATTAAATTATCGATTATTCTCCATAAAAAAATAATCGAACGAGTTATCAAAAAATATGATAAACTTGTACTGCGTATTGTATACACGAGTATGTAGTAGTAGTAGTAATATTTCAAGTCTCTAGCTCTTATGTCTTATGAGATCTAGGCGTTCATACGGACGGACGGACGGACAGAATGACAGGGCTATATCGACTCAGCTCATCGCCCTGAACAAGAATATATATGCTTTATGGGGTCTGCGATGCTTCCTTCTGTTTGTTACATACTTTTCACAAAACCATTATACTTTTTTCTTTAGTAGTGCCCACAAATTCTCAATCGGATTAATATCCGGGCTCTGGGGTGGGGTGTCAATAACTTTGCTGCAGTTATATAGCAGCCAAGTGCGACACAACAGCGACTTGTGCTTTGGATCATTGTCCTCGTACAGCTTATATTTGAGTTTACTGGGGTTTTCTGGACCAATGAAGCCAAAGTTGTGCGCACTTTCTGTTAATTCCCCCTTCAAAATATCCAAATAAAATTCCTTGGTCATGATATCATTCAATATTCATAGCTCTCCCACACCTTTCGAGGAAATACAACCCCACACCATGACTGAAAGCTTGCCAAACTTCACAGTGGGCACAATGTTTTTGATGTGGAGGGCTGTTTTTGGTTTCCGCCAAACTTTTCCAGGGCCATCATTATGGAATAACATTATCTTTGTCTCGTCGCAAAACATTACGTTATTCCAATAGTCAGGTGGACAGTCAATATGAAGTCTTGCGAAGGTCAACCGTTTCTCAATATTTACAGCAGACAGCAACGGCTTCTTCCTTGCTACATGTGAGGAGTATCTGTGTAAATTAAGCACTTTTCTGACAGTTTCGGGACACACTGTCTTTTGAAGATTTAACTTAATGTCCGTCACCAACTCTCTAAGGCTTGTCTGTGGTTTGTTTTCCACTGTCTTTAGGATTCGTGAGCAATCCCGTTGAGAGAGCTTTGCTGCCTTTAGAGCTGTTAAGTTCTAGTCTATTTTCTTTTTCTGCCTGATTAATAATATTATAAACTGTTCTAAGCTTAACATTAAACATTTCAGCTAACTCCTTGATGGTATTTCCTTTGATTTAATTAAAATTTGAATTTTTGCAATGCCTGGTAAACGTACCGATGACAATTTGATACAATTAGTGTTTGTATCAAATTGTCATCGGTACGTTTACCAGGCATTGCAAAAATTCAAATTTTATGAGAAGTGGTAGTGATTCCAAGACTTTATTAAAACGAATGTATTCACGGAAGACTTATGAAAACAGGCGCGGCGAGCCGCATTTGATTTGGATGTCCCGTTAGTTTTTTTCCGTCTTCTTTCGACTACTGTTTGCATTTTGCAAAGAATTAATAGACAGCTGATATTTGCTGTTTTTTTTTTTTTTGTTTTGAATTATCTTGTGTGTTTTTGTTGCTAATTTTATTGTTTTTGTTATGGATTACTGTTAAGAATACATAAACCAATAATAATGTAAAAAAAAAAAATTCTGAGAAAATGTTCCTTTCCTAATAAAATATGATGTCAAAGTTGAATTTGTATGACTTTTTTCGTTTTGCAAACAATTAATGGACATACTGTACATTGCAGCATAGAAATAACTGAAAACGCAAGCACAGCAAAATTTGCAATATGACACGACACAATAATTGACCTAAAAATTATTTTTATCGATAGAGGATATTATTTGTAGCTCAACTATCAATTATATCAACTATTATCGCTTACTCTAAGCGTACAGTAGAATTGATTTTTAGTTCCCAGCTGCTACTTTGTCTTTTCTTTACTATATGACATCCTAATAATAATGTCGTTTCGTTTTAATTACTATTACTGTGAGGGGCGCGGTGGCGCTGTAGGCTGGGGCGCAGAGTGGCTCACGCATATAAATTTCTTAGTTGGTCGCTACAAAGGCCAATTCGCCTCGCATCAAGTGGGCGTAGATTCTCGAGCATCGAGCCCCGCAGAAAACTTTTAATTGTTTTTAATTTTTTTAAGATTATAATTTAATTCATATTTTTTAAATTTCATAAAAATGTTTCTTTCCGTGATATCAACATATAGATGGCTCACGCATATAAATGTCGCAATTTGACATTACAAATACCGATTGCCTTGCTCCTAGTGGTCGTAGACACCTCATTTTTGACTAGTTCTTAGAACAAGCTAATGGTAACCTAACTGCAAAATTTGAATGCATATGCTAAAAAAATGTGAAATTTACGGGGTATTTTTTTAATATGCCACGCCCCTAAAGAGCCATAACAATAATGTTTGGGTCATCAATAGAGGTGGCTACCAGTAACTCAATACACGCACACATACACGCATAACAACGCATGGGCTGCAGTAAAGGCTTACTATAGTCATTTAATTATTGAATAACTTGTGACTATTATCACATAATAATAACATTGAGATTCGTGTATTTGCTAAAGCACTTTAGTCTAGTCTCTAGTCTAGTATTTGAAATACTTTGTTAACAAATTTAGTAGGAAGGGGTTATATATGGGGGCGTGGGAGGTGGATTATATCAAAAACCAAAATTCTATAAAAAACATTTGAATCTATATCAAATTTGAAGACTCTACCTCTAAAGCAGAATAGGAGATACCCTGATCCCTACAAGGCGCTGATATTCACGCACGCAGAAGCACGCGCTCTGCTAACTGCGTAGTAAACACCGACTGCGCTTGGACTGCGCTGCAGTATGGGCAATACTATGAGAATTTTGTTGCTGAATAATTTCTTTTGTTAAGGGACTATCTTTATAAAACTACCTTCAGAACGTGATCATAATGTGCAAATGTATATACATTCTAAACCACAAGTCTCTAGTATTTAAAATACGTTTTTTACAAATTGTTGGCGAAGGGGTCGTGGTATCAAAAATCTGTAAATCACAAAATCTGCGTATTGATCCGATGTATATACACATCAAATATGAAGTCTCTAGGTCTAAAAGTATCAAAATTACGCTGATTAAACAATATTAAATTATCGATTATTCTCCATAAAAAAATAATCGAACGAGTTATCAAAAAATATGATAAACTTGTACTGCGTATTGTATACACGAGTATGTAGTAGTTGTAGTAATATTTCAAGTTTCTAACTTAAGAGCTATGTCTTATGAGATCTAGGCGCTCATACGGACGGACGGACGGACAGAATGACAGGGCTATATCGACTCAGCTCATCTCCCTGAACAAGAATATATGTGCTTTATGGGGTCTGCGATGCTTCCTTCTGTTTGTTACATACTTTTCACAAAACTATCATAATTTTTTTTTTTTAGTAGTGCCCACAAATTCTCAATCGGATTAATATCCGGGCTCTGGGGTGGGGTGTCAATAACTGTGCTGCAGTTATATAGCAGCCAAGTGCGACACAACAGCGACTTGTGCTTTGGATCATTGTCCTCATACAGCTTATATTTGAGTTTACTGGGGTTTTCTGGACCAATGAAGCCAAAGTTGTGCGCACTTTCTGTTAATTCCCCCTTCAAAATATCCAAATAAAATTCCTTGGTCATGATATCATTCAATATTCATAGCTCTCCCACACCTTTCGAGGAAATACAACCCCACACCATGACTGAAAGCTTGCCAAACTTCACAGTGGGCACAATGTTTTTGATGTGGAGGGCTGTTTTTGGTTTCCGCCAAACTTTTCCAGCGCCATCATTATGGATTAACATTATCTTTGTCTCGTCGCAAAACATTACGTTATTCCAATAGTCAGGTGGACAGTCAATATGAAGTCTTGCGAAGGTCAACCGTTTCTCAATATTTACAGCAGACAGCAACGGCTTCTTCCTTGCTACATGTGAGGAGTATTTGTGTAAATTAGGCACTTTTCTGACAGTTTCGGGACACACTGTCTTTTGAAGATTTAACTTAATGTCCGTCACCAACTCTCTAAGGCTTGTCTGTGGTTTGTTTTCCACTGTCTTTAGGATTCGTGAGCAATCCCGTTGAGAGAGCTTTGCTGCCTTTAGAGCTGTTAAGTTCTAGTCTATTTTCTTTTTCTGCCTGATTAATAATATTATAAACTGTTCTAAGCTTAACATTAAACATTTCAGCTAACTCCTTGATGGTATTTCCTTTGATTTAATTAAAATACACTAATTGTATCAAATTGTCATCGGTACGTTTACCAGGCATTGCAAAAATTCAAATTTTATGAGAAGTGGTAGTGATTCCAAGACTTTATTAAAACGAATGTATTCACGGAAGTCTTATGAAAACAGGCGCGGCGAGCCGCATTTGATTTGGATGTCCCGTTAGTTTTTTTCCGTCTTCTTTCGACTACTGTTTGCATTTTGCAAAGAATTAATAGACAGCTGATATTTGCTGTTTTTTTTGTTGTTTTGAATTATCTTGTGTGTTTTTGTTGCTAATTTTATTGTTTTTGTTATGGATTACTGTTAAGAATACATGAACCAATAATAATGTGAAAAAAAATTCTGAGAAAATGTTCCTTTCCTAATAAAATATGATGTCAAAGTTGAATTTGTATGACTTTTTTCGTTTTGCAAACAATTAATGGACATACTGTATATGTTTAATATTATTTTATTAATTTAAATATAAAAAAAAGAAACATAAAATTCAATATAACAAAAACAAACATTACTCATAAATAACAGTGTCAATAATGTGTTGGCACTGACCGTTTTGCACATCTGCTGTGCTCGCGTTCTTGGAAGTAACGGTATTTTACTGTTATCTGTTCATATTCTATGCATCTATGATCGTTTTAATATTTTTAATTTAATAATTTTAAAATATGCATTTAATATTTTTAAAATATGCCTGGAAAGCGATTGAGCTTTGAGATGGTGCAGCTAATCTACTACAACCATGAGATGGGCAAATCCGTTCCAGAATAGATGGAGATGTTTTCTGTACCCACGAGAACGGTGTATAATGTCATAAGCCGGGCCAAAAAAGAAAACAGGCTGCTTTTAAAGACGGGAGGAGGGCCGAAAAATAAGATAACCGGCCGAGTGGATCGGCTTATTCTACGAAAAGTGAACGCTTATCCGCATACTTCTGTTAGAAGTCTTGCCAAAGAGCTTAAGGAAGAATATGGCATAGATGTCTCACATGAAACGGTACGCAAAGCTCTCATAACCCATTAGTACAATTCGAGGGTAGCACGGAAAAAGCCTTTGTTATCAGAAATAAATATTGAAAAGCGCTTGAATTTTGCTGTTAACATGGTTAGTCACCCCGCAGAATATTGGGACGATGTCATATTTTATGACGAAACAAAAATTATGCAATATTATAACGATGGTCCTCCCAGGGTATGGCGCAAGCCATTGACGGCTCTTGATATGAAAAATTTAATTCCGACTGTTAAATTTGGCAAATTATCGATTATGATATGGGGGTGTATATCAAGCAAAGCAGTCGGAGAAATTGCATTCATTGAAAGCACAATGAATGCGGAGCAGTACCTGCAAATTTTGAAAACAAATTTGAGGCTAGGTTTGGCTTTATGAATGGCAAAAAGCCAAATTTTAAGTTCTATCAAGACAACGATCCTAAACATAAAGAGATCAATGTTCGCACTTGGCTACTTTACAACTGTGGCAAAGTCATTGACACACCCCCCCAGAGCCCGAACCTTAGCCCTATTGAGCATGTGTGGGCATACTTGAAGAAAAAAGTTGGAAAAACAAATCCTAAGGGCCGCACACAACTAAAATCTGCTATAATTCAAGAGTGGGAGAAAATACCTCTGATTTTATTCAAAGACTTATTTTTTCGATGAAAAAACGCCTTAAACATGTCATAAATGCCCAATATTAAAATTTTGTTAATTATTCATAATTTAGATTTAATTTTAAATTAAGATGCATAGAGTGTAAGTGTGCCAACACATTATTGACAGTGTTATTTATGAGTGATGTTTGTTTCTGCTGATTTGTTCTTTACATATTGAATTTTATGTTTCTTTTTTTATATTTAAATTAATAAAATGATATTAAACATATTCCTATTTTAAAACAAATTTTTTATGCATTAATTACTTAGATATTTGCATCCAAAGTCAAAAAATCAAATTTTTTGCAGTGTGCCAACTCATTCTTGACAGACTGTACATATGTTGTGTTTGAAACATGTGTGCAATTCTTCAAATTTTGTGCTTGTTAGCGAGCATTATTTGTTTTGGTCAAATTTTGCTAATTTCCTCGTAAAAATGGCCCGTAAAGAGTTAACTTTAGAAGAACGTAAACTGATATTGCATCTCTACACAAACGGGCAAAAGTCGTATGCAGATATGGCTAAACTAATGTCCAGAGCCAAGTCAACTATTCAAACAGTAATTGGCCGTTTTAAATACGAGAACGCCCCCTTAAAAATAATACAAGATCTGGCCGACCATCTGAATTTACTGATCGCGACAAGCGCCAAATAAAGCATTTGGTCGACAAGGATGAAAAAAAAAATTTGAAAAGCAGCGCTGAAAAACTAGGTATAGGGTCAGATGGGCAATGAATAGCCGTATCTTTCTCGCCTACAACATGCTTCATTTATTGGAGATGCCTCCACAGAGTCCCGACATAAACCCAATAGAGCATGTGTGGAATATGCTTGAAACAAAAATCCGAAAACACAACATCAGCAGCAAAAACCTGTTGAGAGAGGCATTGCATCCGGAGTGGTGCAGACTTGGTAATGAATATATCACAAAACTAGTCATTTTAATGCCAAATCGCCTCCGAGAGGTGATTAAAATGAAGGGATATCCAACTAGATAGTAAGTTAATAATTTTAGTTAGTAATATCATATTTATAGTTTATAGTTAGTCTGAATATTAAGAGTACGATGACTTTTGTAAACGCTAATATGTGAATACTTTTAGTTTTTTATTATAATATTAGACTAAAATAAAATATTGCTTTTATTTAAAATGTATTGTGTACTTAAAAGAATATTTTATCAACCCTCATCAAAACTTTTGTGTTTTATAAAAATTTTACGAAGTTACAGCGTATTTCGTGAAAATTTATCAGGGGTACGGTGACTTTAGTTGCATACTGTATATCATCGACGAAATAATACATAATAATAATACAGTCTTATATTTAATCAATATATTAGCTAATTTGAAACTTACTTTATCTGATGGTATTGTTCGCGGCATCTTATGAGTAACTAATGGTGTAAAATTTCCTTTTGTGGTTATACGCGAGGACGACAGTGGTTCTTCCAGTGGAACTGGTTGGCTTGACGAGCTCATAATATGTTCCCGTTCTGCCATATCAATGTCAATATTACAAACGGAATTAGATCCTCGTGTTTGCAGAATAAAATGACGTTGATGGTGGGATGACATCTTTGCTGCAGGCATCTTACTACATGTTGATATTGGCGGCAGGTATGAGGTCTCCCTCGTAGTTAACATTGTTTTACCAATAGAAGTGCTTCTATCGACGCTATTAACGCTAAATGAATCCGTTGTAGATAATTTGGTATGTTTGGTAAATGGGGTTTGATGCTAGCGGGGGCCTATGGTAGTACTGGTAACAACAGCAGTCGTTGCAGTTAGCATATTATGTGATTCATAATCGTCTTATAAAGAATGACGTAAATGGACAATGTGAAAAAACACAATAATTCGTCATAGTTACACACAGTTTACAAAGAACTTTATGTACGTATTTACATAAATGTATTTACTCAATACCCAATATTGTATTTATGATGAACTGAGATTGTATCTCACATGCTCAATATACACACATACGTATACTATTTTATTGACTCACTTAGTTCAATCAATTTCCAAACCCGAATACTTAACGCGGGACCTGATGAATAATTATGCTTCAGGTTTTGTTATGGTACTGCAAAAGCTCAGATATACGGGAGATTTGAACGTTTTTTTTTTTTTTTCAAAATGATTTTTTAATAGATTAAAAGTACACATGCTCATTCGCATTGATGTTATTTCATTTACAATTGATTTGATTATCTCGGTTATGTACGTTTATGTTTATGTGTTTACAAAACTAGCATTCAAAGACATAAATTAAGGGACGCGCTAGCGCATGCCTATAAATCTGTGGGTTCATTTCTTTGCACAAGTTATGTATTTTTATGAGTAATATTCAATTAAACTGCCACACCTACGTATTTACATCTAAGTCTCAGTGCGCATCGTATAAATATTAAAATTTAAATGAATCTCTAATACTCATTGAATAAGAGGTAAAACTGTATTTAATCTACAGAAAACTAATCTCGAACGCAAGTACTTGATTACAAAGTTGTAAAAACCATCATCGGCCGCCAATCTGGGCAACTATCGGTGGCAATACTAAAGTGTCGAGTTTTTTCACTTATGTGGCACTAACGATTGTTTTTGTGCTTATCGATAGTTACGAGCAATGTAAAATCCACATGTGTATGTAAACACTTATCACTAACCATAGAACACATAGACTGGACACGCTGAAGAAAGATTTTGTCCAACTTTTTTTGGGGCAGGCAACCCCACACAACTTCGTATTCGCTCGGCTCCTTACTTTTAGGTTCGGCGTACGAAAATTCACGACAGCACAATCACTTCGCTTTAAGCGCTCGACCGAGATGGTCGACATTTGAAAAAAAGTGACCTTATGCTCAATTTTTTTTCTTGCTCTCTCTCTCTCTCTCTGTGCTCTCTGCTCTCTCAAATATGTATATGTATGGATGCATGTGAGCACGAGCAGCAGCTCACAAAAATTGAAATTTCTTCGCAGCTAGAACCCTTGCGTTCTCTTCTGAGTGAAGAGTATACCGAACTCTTCAAATCGTTTGCCATGCAAAATATTTGCGTTTTCGTTATTATTTATGGGAAGGGTATGAAAGCGTTGGTGCGCATAGAGATCATTCTTCGCGACGACCATGCATACACACACTTATAGTCCCTTGCTACATGTATGAGCACTTATATACCTGTGTGCGAATCTCTAGCTGCTGTAGGAATTTGAAAGCCGAACATTTGCATTTGGTAGATCTTGTGAACTGCACACACCAGCAGGTTTTTTTTTATTTATTTTTTTTATTAGGAAGCACCAGAGCATCTATTTAGCTCGATTTTCTCCCTTAAGACATATTTACAAACACCGGTTTAGCAATGGACAAGTTTAAACATAAATTCGACGTAAAATAATTACTGTAGGAGGAGAGAAGGTTTGTGAACTGGCGTCTTCTTAACCTACTGATTGGTCTAGAGTTAGGCAACTTTCTTGTTAGCCGGTTCGCATGGACCTTGAGGCGGTCGTTGTACCGACTCGAGTGGAACGAGATCTGGTCTTCCATAGTGTCCAGCTTGAAGTCTCTACGTAGGTCTAGCAGGTACCACCCAACTTCGTATTTGCTCGGCTTGGTATCTACTGGTTCGGGCAATGAAAAGTTCACGCGACGAAATCAGTGCGCTGCGAGCGCTCAAGCCGAATGGTTCCTTTTTTATGAAGCACAACTATGTGCTATTTGTCCTACTCTCTTTCTCCCACTCTATCTGTCTCTTCTTTCTCTCAGTATCATCGAACTCAACAGCACACAAAAATTTAAATTTATCGCGACGATCCCAGCTCTTTCCTTTTGAGTGAAGAGTATACCGATATCTTAAAGGCGTTTGCCATGCTCATGCGCACAAAATATTAGCGCTTCGATGATTATTTGTGGGAAGGGTATGAAAGCTTTGATGCGCATAAAGAATATGATTTCGCGACGGGCATGCACACACACACTTGCAGTCTCTAGAAACATTTATGACCATTTGTCTACCAAATGCAAATATTCGGCTATCAAATTTCTACAGGCAGCATGAGATTCGCACACAGGCATATAAATGATCATACCCCTCCCACAAATGATAACGAAAACGCAAACCTTTTGCATGAGCATGGCAAATGATTTGAAGAATTAGGTATACTCTTCACCCAGAAGGGAAGACAAGGGGTCTTGCTGCGAAGAAATTTCAATTTTTGTGAGCTGCTGCTTGTGCTCATATGCATACTTACATATACATATTTGAGAGAGCAGAGAACATAGAGAAAGAGAGAGAGAGAGAGAGAGAGAGACCATCTCGGTTGAGCGCATGAAGCGAAATGATTGTGCTGTAGTGTATTTTCGTACCCCGAACTTAAAAAAAAAGAGCCGACCGAATACAAAATTGTGTGGGGCCTCATTGCTCAAAAAAGTTAGATAAAATTTTTACACTGCGTGTCCAGTCTAAGTGTTCAATGGTTAGTGCCTCGATGCAGCTATTCATTCGCCGGTTATACTTAAAGCTACAAATTATACTAAAAAATGACAAATGTGCAAACAAATAACAAATGGTTCTTCAACATCCCGGCCCCCCCCCCCCCCTGAAACTCTTTTTCTGAATGTGGAAGGACTGCAATCTTCGTGATGGGTCGTAAGGTCTCTCCAGAAACGACCCTGAGTTTAACTGCTCGTGCTAATCCATCCTCTCCTGAGTACAGCTCGATTACGCGTCATAGATCCTACATTGCTGTTGTAGCGAAGAAAAGTCCTTGCGATACATCTGCGAAGAGTCCGCCTGTTTCATCGGGAGCTCAGAGTACAAATCCAAATCAAGCAACCAACGTTCTTGGAGTAGAATCTTGAACTGGACTACCACTGGTGCCAAAATGCCAAGAGGATCAAAAATGTGTGCTACATCGGAGAGCACTTGTCGCTTTGTACAGCTTGTATTTTCCGACAATGTAATATTGTAGGCAAGGTTATCTTCTCCAGGATTCCATTATAGTCCTATTACCTTTGCGTTGTATAAATGGACCATCTTGGTTTGGAATCAGCCAATAAATACCACACACAGCTTTGCACTTAGCACCGGATGGTGCGGCATGTAGAAAACCTTTTCGAAGTGGCGGCTGCCTCTATATCCACCTTGTTAATGTGGTCCAGTTGTGTGTACTCCCTCATGAATTGTACATACTTCGATCGCAAAGCTGCATCCTTCATTAAACACCGTTCCACTGCCAAGAAGCGGGAATTGGCTCCATAAAAAGGTGTCTGCAAACTCTGGGCTATTTTGCTTGAACGGTAGCTGGACTATGTATCTTCCTTCGGTATTACGGGAGTGTATTTGGACGAAATGAGTCTCCACCAAATCATCTTCCATATTTGTAGAGGTAAACTATGGAACTTCCTCCAGTTCCTATTTGTAATAATGCGTCGATATTCATGGTAGCTAAGAGTGACGTAGTTGTGGGACTATCTTCTCCTCCTTCTGATGTGATGATCCATCCAAATATTGAGTCGATTACGATTGTGTTCCCCTAGACAATACACAACTTATCTCCAGTAATAACAGTCCAAATGTGATCGTTACCAAGCAGAATGTCGATTGCTGCGTTGGTATTGAATGTAGCCGCCAAATATAGATAGGTCTACTGCGTTGAAATTTCCTCTCATCAGTGTCGAAGTAATGTTTCCAAGCACGGCACACGTGCTCAAGAGATGCATTTGACATTCGAGCCTTGATGTGCAGAGAACTGAGCCCTCTTGTTGCTTATGCGTTTTCAAATATGCAGATGCGAGAGTGTGAACGGGCCAGACCCAATTTCTAGATGCACCGTTCCGAAATGTAAGACAGCTCTGAGCCGCAGTCCAATAATATGCGGCAATCAACGCCTTCTCCTTGAGAATTACGCACATATACCGGCGCCGCAATGTACTTTTTATATTTTCACCTTTGCCACCTTTCGAAGTATTCATGGCGTTCGTCAGTGCTACCACTGTGCTAGCAAGTGGTCTCTCATTTGACTCGCCCTCCTGGTGCTGCTGTGGTTCACCTTAGTCCTTAGTACTACGTTGGCCGAAATGCAAGAGTGAGCGATGTCGCTGCTTGCAATGCTTACAGGATAACTTCGATGTACAAGCGCTCACTCCATGACCATTTCTCAAGCAATTAAAACACCTGTGTTTGAACTTTGCAAAGACATATCGTTGCTGAGTAGCCAGACATCGGCTAAGTTTCAGCCGATCACAACGTGCTTCAAGGAACTTGAGCAACTGCGTTATCGTAGGATTTTCCATATCTTGATCTTTTCATACCATTCACGACGTGTGGTGTCATCAACCATTGCGATGAGCAAGTAAATCAGCCAACATCCCGATCAGTTTTCCCAGAAGCGTTTATTGCCGAAGTTACAGTACCAGCTTCGTTTGTTAACGATCGCAGCGATGCTGAGCTGTGATCCGCAACCTTGGGCAGTCCAGTAAATGTTTCCAATGACAAGTTTACCAAATAGCGCGGTTTCTCGTACCGTTCAACTAATGAATTCCAAGCTATTTCATAGTTGGCATCGGCTAAGGGCAGTTGCTGGATAAGTGTTGCAGCTTCTCCATTTATTTTATTATTTATTTGTAAAGTTCGTAGCCAAGGCTGACAAACTGCCTCCAAGCTTGAACCAGCGTGTCCAATTTGGTATCAATCTCAAAGAAAGTGCAACCATCAGGATGATGCTCTGCATATCCAGATATGCGGAAAATTGATGCCTTCAATCTACCTCTGGCTCTCAGTAAAGTACGTAGATTTTCCATTACAGTTTGCTGCGTTGCCTGCAGCCAATCCAAGTTGTCCAAAGGAGACAAGTATCAACGTACTGTGACGAAATTGCTGCGTCTCTAGTAGCCGAATAAAACCAATAAGACAGATGCCAAGTTTCAATACGTATTCCAAGTATGTGCAAATGCTGCGTCTTCAGCAGTAAAAACACAATAACAAAACACGGCACTTTTCTAATAGTGCGCGCTGTAAATCCAACAACTCCAAAGAGAGTATCCAGTGCGTGTGGATACATGTGTTCTTTCATTTTTTTCCATTTAACCAAATACTGACTTTTTTATAGATGGAAGTCCTTTTACGAGAAATGCAGGATGAGGAGCATGGTGTGCCAGTGCGACAGCAAAAGATGTTTCTTACATCTATCCCATACGCTTTTATGGATACGTCCGACACTCAACAAAAAAAGCTTTGAAAATGCATATAACATCTTTAATCGCACAGGCTATGATTTGATTGAATGGCTAATGGCTCATTTACAAATTGAAGAGTCGGAGGCATTAAACATTGCCAATCAGCTGTGCCTACATGTCTACTTTTTCCTTGTCGGTGATTGCAAGACTCTTACTGTTAAAGACGGCTCATCTCTTTATCGCTTCTAAACTCCTTATTATTGGCCGTGGCAGCATAAGGCACCAGACAATGTGGAGTAAGCTATTTATATGGCGAAATGTTCACTTCGGAATAAGCAGTGCCATGCATTAGAAGGCTACGAGGCTGAAGCTTTCGCTTCACTCCATAAGATCCTCAAAGGCTAGTGGGACTTTATTTCTATGCAGGCCGAAGAGCAAGTACGGCTTGCCAAGGAGCGTAAGAAAGGTGACAAATTTGTAGGCGACTCACAGGAACGTGCTTACTGGCGCGTACATCGTCCACCAACCGGTTAATATACTCCTCTTGAACCGTGCCCTATCCTATCACGAGATCGTCAGGGCCAGAAACCAAGCAAAAAGAAGACTGTTGATGATATAGAAGAACTAGGTTCTGATCCCACTGGGTTGCAGGAGCTTACAGCATTTTTAGAAAAAGAGTACTCTCATGATTATATACGTTTGTGGATTATCTCCGCCGAACTGCTCACTCGCAAGTGGTCCGCACAGTTAACTCAAATATCTCGAGTGAGAAAATTTGATATATAATGGACGGTTAATCATGCTGAATTTTTGGTTTCAGAGAGTTTCTTAAACCTGGAGCGCCCTGTGAAATGAATATCGATGGAAAAACTATGGAAGCGTATTACGTGGTCTCAAGATTCCATCGCGCTTCAGAGCATATTTACATACTTCTATTTAAAAAGGACTGTTATCCCTGATTTATACGTTCCGATCACTACAAACGACTTAGTGGTATCCAACCTTCGCGTGAAAAACGTTTCTTTAATTTTGGTGCCGTAAGTGGAGCAAAGAAGAAAATCAATGCCGCCCTTTCAAATCAATCAAATTTAGGCGAAGTGACTAAGAGCATTATGGCAGGTAGTACAGTTTGTGGTAATCTAGCGCGACGACGAGGTAGCGATACATGTTTCCAGAGACTGCAAGTGTGTGTGTGCATGCCCGTCGCGAAATCATATTCTTTATGCGCATCAACGCTTTCATACCCTTCCCACAAATAATCATCGAAACGCTAATATATTGTGTGCATGAGCGTGGCAAACACCTTTAAGATTTCGGTATACTCTTCACTCAAATGGAAAGAGCTGGGATCGTCGCGAAAATTTTCAATTTTTGTGCGCTGCTAAGTTCGATGATTTGAGAGACCTTAGAGAGAGAAGAAAGAGAGAGAGAGAGTAGGAAAAATAGCACATAATTGTGCTTTATATAAGAAAGGGACCATTCCGTTTGAGCGCTCGCAGCGCACTGATTTTGTCGTGCAGTATTTTCACTGCACGAGCCGAGCAAATACGAAGTATAGTGGTCCCTGAACTTTTCGGCTGTAAAAAAATTTATTCTACATGTCCAGTCTATGTGTTGTATGGTTAGTGCTTTGACTATGCTCTCCCATATTATATCACGCACATATCGAGTCTGTTTCGAAAAATTTATAACTAGCCTCGTTTTTATACCCTGAACCAATGAAAAATGAAAAAGCAGGGTATAATTGGTTTTGTGAAAAGTATGTAACAAACAGAAGGAAGCATCGCAGACCCCATAAAATCTCCGGCCAACTTGAGAATGCTGTGAGCAGACAGCAAATATCGTATGCCAGCAACTATAATCTTGTGGAAGGCAAGATAGTCATGCAAAGTATGACGAAAGACTGGGAAAATCATTCCCGACCTAGAGCATTTGATAAATGGTGCATGTGGGTGTGTACATGCGCGAAGCGAAAAGATATTCTCTATGCGCGCCAATGCTTTCCATACCCTTCCCATAAATAATCGTGAAAAACCAAACATATTGTATGAGCAACGATTCGTATGGGCAAACGATTTGAAGAGTTATGTATACACTTAGAAGGGAAGTGAAATGGGAAAGAATAACGAAATTCCGCACATGAAGCGACATAAAGGCGTCATGCATAATAGCTTGCGAGACCTAACGGTAGTTTAACTTCGATCAAAATCAAGCATTACGAATTACAAGAGGTTTCCAAACAAAATTACGAATTATAAGAGGCTAGATGATCGCCGAGTACGCAGAAAAACTTCGCATTAACAGAAGTGTGTGTGCATGCCCGTCTTGAAATCATATTCTCTATGCGCATCAACGCTTTCATACCCTTCCCACAAACAATCATCGAAACGCTTATATATTGTGTGCATGAGCGTGGCAAACGCCTTTAAGATTTCGGTATACTCTTCACTCAAAATGAAAGAGCTGGGATCGACGCGAAAAATTTCAATTTTTGTGCGCTGCTGAGTTCGATGATTTGAGAGACCATAGAGAGAAGTATTTTTACTGCCCGAGCCTGCAGCGACCGAGCCGAGCAAATACGAAGTATAGTGGTCCCTGAACTTCACATTTACAGCTGTAAAAAATTTGTTCTGCGTGTGTAGTCTGTGTGTTGTATGGTTAGTGTGTCCAGTCTAACCTGGTAAAAGTGAATAGCTAAAAATAAAAAAAGCTAAAATAAACCACAAAATGCCCGGCTACTCTTTATATATATTTTTTCCCGATGATTAATTAAAAAATGTATATGTTTTGAATACAATATAATCTGAGGTGGCAATAATTGCTAAATTAACTAAAGTAACTAATTAAGTAAGTAAATAATTAATAATATAAAAATAATATAAAAGGCATACCAACAGCAACATAGACAAAAGCAGCCCTAAATTTCATAAAGCTAGATGTAAAATAGCTAGATTAGCATCACTGTAAACTAATGGGTGAGTTCAATTCAATTTATGTACTTTCAGCTTGGAATTTAATTTAATTCATACTTGAAGAAAGGATTTTGGTGGAGTTGAACCTTTTAAACAGTGCAGCGCTTAAGAAAACTTGATCTATTTGGCTTGAATCGGTTGTAAACGATAATTAAAACAATCACGTTTAGCTATTAACAACAACAAAAAAGCAAATAAGGCATTATGGTACATTTATTATTATTATGTATATTACTCTATATAACTTTAAAAAAATTAGCGATAAATGCTTGCGCCGTTTTGTGATCATTAAAGCAAGCAAGTTTAACAGAAGTGGAAGAAATTATTAATATATTACTTTATTTTGCATTAGCATTGATGTGAAGTTATTTAAGATTAAAATGGTTTATTTTATTTATGTATTATGAAGATTAAAACATACAAAGAAATGTATTTCCTCTAGTAACTCATTTTCGTTTTTATGTTCATACATACATATATTCATGTACCATGAATCACATTATTCTTCAAAATTCACTAATAACTTGTTAAATACGATGTATGTATTGGTTGTTGAGCACTCGAATATTTTAGACTTGGTACAAGATATACATATGTAGTCAATTGGATACTCATACATACATACATACATATTTGTACATGTACATTTTGAGCATTTTTAAATTTTAGTTTGCAACTACAAATTAATTTGCCAATAACACTAGCTACATTTTTCTACATTATTTTAATAATTTATTTGATGTAGGAAATTCAACAATTGGAAATATTATGCAAGCAGCTGTATGAGGCAACAGATGCAAACATACGTGCTGATGCTGAAAAGAGACTGGTGATATTCGTTAATAGCCACGATGCTTTACCAAAATGTCAGTTACTGTTAGATCGAGCTGATTCCAGTTATGCACAACTTCTTGCAGCTTCTACCCTAACAAAACTTATTCAAGGAATAACTCTCGGACAACGCATTGATATTCGCAGCTATGCTCTCAACTATTTGGCAACTAGACTTAATTTGCAACAGTTTGTAGTACAAGCGCTTGTAACACTTTTAGCAAAAATTACAAAATATGGATGGTTTGATTCATGCAAGGGAGAATTTATATTTCAAAACATACTTGAGGATGTTAAAAAGTTTTTACAGGTATGTAATTATTAAAAATACTATCCACCCGTATAAACAATATATTTGTTTCTTTGAATAGGGCTCAGTTGAGCATTGTACTATTGGCGTACAAATTCTGTCGCAGTTGGTAACAGAAATGAATTCAACTGTGGAGCTAGATGCACACTTGTCATTTTCAAAAAACCGAAAGATAGCTACATCTTACCGAGATCACCAACTGTACGATACGTTTCTACTTTCCTGTTCCCTTTTGATAAATGCTCGAGATAATAGCAAGAACTTAAACTTTCTGGACGAGTCGCAACAGGCGTAAGTTAATTAAAAGCATATTAATAACAATATTTTGAGTAATTAGTTCTGTTCCCAGTAAAAGTCACCCTTACCAACAACCAGTTAAATTAATAAAGAAAAATAATTTAGCCCATCTAGAAATCTCATGCTATAATACTCATTACATTCTGTTCCCAAGGGTAAAAATATTGATTTATTGCGATATCCGTCTTGCTTTCCGAGTGTTTGACCGTATGATTGCAAACCATTTGGACATGAAATTTGTAACATACACACTTGATGTAAAATCAAAACTCCATATTGCATTCTTTGTAACTCATCTTTTTCAGAATTGTATCCAGCTTTGTGTTCCAAACCCGACCAGCTTGCTTTAGACCTGGCAGCGACCTTTTAAGCTGCAACATACATACAGTGACTAACTAAATTATTGGCACAGCAAGCGTTTTAAACTTTATAGCAATTTTTAAGTCTTTTTAAACGTTTTTTTAATCCAACAAAAAACAACTAAGACAATTCTAGTCGAGATTGCTCGACTAGGAAATACCCTGATCCCTACAAGCGGCTAATATTCACGCATGCATAAGCACGCGCTTTGCTAACTGCGCTTGGGCTGCGCTGCAGTGTGAGCAATACTATGAGAATTTTGTTGCTGAATAATTTCTCCTCTAGTAGGACTATCTTCATGAAACTTTCAGAACGTGATCATAATGTGCAAATGTGTATACATTCCAAAGCACAAGTCTGTGTACTTAAAATACGTTTTTTTTTAAATTAGGGCGAAGGGGGCGTGGTATCCAACATCTGTAAATCTCCGTATTGCTCAGATGTAGGTGCACAGAAAATATGAAGTCTCCAGCTCTAAAAGTATCAAAAATACACCGAATAAACAAAATCAATTTGTCGATTATTCTCGATAAAAAAGTAATCGGACGAGTTATCGAAAAAAAAGATAAACTTGTACTGCGTATGGTATACACGAGTATGCATACAAAATTTCAAGTCTCTAGCTCTTATATCTTCTAAGATCTAGGCGTTCATACGGACAGACGGACAGGGCTATATCAACTCAGCTCGTCGCCCTGATCAAGAATATATATACTTTATGGGGTCTGCGATGCTTCCTTCTGCTTGTTACATACTTTTCACAAAATTAGTATACCCTGATTTCCCATTTTTAATGGGATCAGGGTATAATTAACCAAGTATAATAGGATTTTTATTAAATTATACAAAAAAAAAAAAAAAAAAATATATATATATATATATATATATATATATATATATATATATAATATATATATATATATATATATATATATATATATATATATATATATATATATATATATATATATATATATATATATATATATATATATATATATATATTGGTTATTGGTTATTGGTTTTTTTGAACAATTTGACCGATTGGGCAAACTTTTTTTTTGGGCAATTTTACCATCTATTATGTTCCATTATTCGAAACCGTAAATTTAAATTCTTATATAGATAACTTTGTAGCAATTGAGCATATGTTTTTACTTTTCTTAATAATGGCACCTAAGCTAAAACAAACATCGGTAGCTCAGAGAAAAATTATACTGCATTTGCACGATCAAGGAAAATCTTATGCAGAAATAGGAGAGATTATGGAAAGAAGCCGATTCACCATTCGAAGGATCGTACAGCGCATCAAGGGAGCTAACAACCAGCAAAGTTTAAGACATACAAGTCGCCCAAAGTTGTTGAACAGCCCTGAATGCAGTAAAATCGTTAGAAAGGTGCAAGTGAATGTCAAAACATCCGTCCAGGTTGCTGCTGAGGTTAAAAAAGAAATGGGGAAGGATGTGCAACCGATTACGATACGCACAAGGCCAAGTACAGAGTGCGTGTTGCTCGACCAAAAACCGTGCATCTCGAATGGCAATAAAAAGAAGCTTTTGGACTACGCTACGGAATATTTTAGCAAGCCATCTGACAACTAGGCAGGTCTTGTTCTCTGAAGAGAGTAAGCTAAACATATTTAGATCAGACGGGCGCCAAACTGTTTGGAGAAAGCCAAATACATCATTTAATAAAAAGCAATATTACAGTTAAACATGATGGTGGTGGGGTGATGGTCTGGGGTTGCATGTCTGCTGTAGTTGTGAGCGTGTTGGTATTTGTATACGGAATAATGGATATGTATTTGTATCTAAATATTTTAAAAGATAGCCTTCAAAAAATTGCCGAAAAGCTACAACTTCCAAGCTCGTTAACATTTCAGCATGACAACGACCCCAAGCATTCTACCCATATCGTCAAAATATGGCTGGTATATAATACCGCCCATGTCGAGACCTAAAGCACAATATCCAGACCTAAACCCAATTGAACACTTGTGGGAAGAATTGGATAGGCGCATCTCCATCTTAATTGTAGTTTTAGTCCATTTTTCCATACTATATCTATGTTTTTTAAGTTTTTTTTTTTGGTGTGCCAATAATTTTGTTCAGCAAAATGTAGGTTTTTTTGGTTATTTAATTTAAAAATAAAAATAATGTTCGTTGAAGTTTTTTGCAATATTTTTTTTTAGATAATTTAATAAATACCCTATTCTATTTGTTAAATTGTTTGTTTTATTAAAAAAGCGTTTCAAATGACTTAAAAATTGCCATAAAGTCTAAAAAGCTTACTGTGCCAATCATTTAGTTCATCACTACACATCCAAATTCGTCAACAAAGAGTTCTGGCTGTCGGATGTACCGTTAATGTAGGTTTATGAGTCCAGGATTATTCTAATTGTAGCATAACGCCAACCTCTGAACCCATAAATTAAATATTATTGCTCAACATGGCAGTTACAATATTATACTGCTGCGTTGGTCTTCCTTTTAAGCCTGTTATGGTTAATTTCGGCGTACCTGGCCCTCTATTTGGCACTTCTCTTCCTCGAAATAGGCTTTTCTAGAGGGTTGATTATCCTGTATTATCATAATCAGCAATATTATCCTGGAGTCTTTAAATTTTCTCATGATATTTATTTTTTTAAGCAACTTATGCAATCAAAATGTTCTCACCATGTTTATGCATATTTAAATGGCAATAAAAATTATCGAAAACAAGTAAGAAAACTCTAATCCAGAAAACTCGACTAATAATATTTAAATAATTCTGTACCAATTTTCTCGTAGCCGCATAAACAACATGCACAAAGAGTGGGCTGGACTGTAATTGATTAATAACTTTATTTACAGATGGACTATCTACAAGCAGTAAAATGAATGTATTTGCTGAAGTAGAAGCGTCTAGTATTTGAAATACACTTTTCGCAAATTTGGTGGGTAGGACGGATTTTAGGGTGGAGCTGGTAACGAAAATCGAAATTTTATAAACAAAAATATTCTACACCCAAAAAAAATAGGAGTAAATATCGAGTAAATATTGGAAACAGATTATCTGCGCGGGGTAGAGATGACTTACAAAAAAATTAGTCTCTAGGTCTTGAACTTGGATACAGTAGTTCACAGCTTATTTCAACTAGCAACTTAAAAAAATATTTGTTGGTTTTTAAAATTAAAATTTTAATTCATTTTTTGTAATAATTTAAATAAATCATTTGTCAATATTTAATAATGCTTAAAAACTAAAAAATGAAACCAAAATAGTTCCACTGCTTATTACTAAAGCTAAGTGTTGTTAAATAACAAATAATTAATATTTGGGGTGACCCCCTTTTGGTTAACTACCATTTAAGCCATTTGAAGCCATTTACCATTTGCTCCTATTCCTCAACCAGCTTTTAGGCCCGATTTGTTCGATATTTTGTGTTTGCGAATATTTGTTTCCAAAATCGACCACAAATTTTCGATTATAGTCAAATCTGGTGACTGGGCTGGTGGTTTCATAACGTGCGGACATCCATCAGCCAAGTGTGGACAATTCCCGCAATGTGTTCCGGCCATTATCTTGGTAAAATCTGAGGTCCTTCTTTATGCCCAGTTTCTGTGCACTTTGAATTGGACTTCAAAATATCAAGATAATTGCTTTATCTAACGTAATTTCTATGAACTCTAAGTTCCCAAAACCGGCTGCTGACATACAGGCGCAAACCATAACGTTGCTTCCGCCATGCTTTACTGCAGCCCCCAAATCTTTAGCGTCAAGCTCTGTATGAGGGCACATCCCACCCAAACAAATTAAATTTGGATTAATTGCAAAATAAAACATTTCTCCAGAATCCAATGTCCTTGTGCAAGTGCTCCTTGGAAAATTTTAGGCGACACTTCTTGTTATTGTCGCTTATAAATGGCTGCTCGCGTGGTACTCTGACATTAAAGTTATGTTCCCAAAGCACACGCAAATAGTTTCTGGGCGGCATGACTTGCCTAACTCCTCCTTAACGTCATTGGCCACTTGTCGAGCGGATAATCTTGGGTTGTCCCGGATTTTTCTCGTCCGTGGGACTAAAAATTATGTTCGGAGTATTTCTACCTTTATCGTGGATTTTATTTTCACAGACAACTCGGTATATGATGCTTTGAACTTTCAAATCATTAAATCCAACCATCTCAGCAATTTTTCTACGGGAATGGCCATTTTTAAAGTGTTTTAGAACAAGTTCCCGCTGCTCAATAGTTGTGCGTGGTCCCATTTTGCTAAATTCACTTTTCTGCAAGTTGAGCTCTAAAATTCAGTACAAATTTATTATTATTATTATTATTATGTGTGCATGTGCTTTACTATGCTTGTATAAAAGAAGTGCAAAATGATTGACATTTTTTGTAGGGATCAGGGTATTTTCTAGTCGAGCAGTCCCGACTGAACGCGTCGATCTCAGAACAGAGCATATCGAGCTTATCACTAAAAAACGATAAGTCATCCCGTTATTTTGTGATCGATTAAAAAGCTTACCGAAAATCAGTTATAAAATTAGATCTTTTATATCTATCTTTACATCTAGTTTCCAAATTTTAAATTCTGATGATTTTTATAGTTTCGATTTTTGTTATAATTCACCCCCGCTCCAATATCCACCCCTTCATCACTACATTTGTGAAAGTCGTATTTCAAATACTAGCTTTGGCAAATGCATGTAATGTTATAATCACGATATGAAAGTTTCATGAAGATAGTCCATCGACTATAAAAGTTATTAAACAATTGGGGTTGTCCTTTCCCTTGAGGTATTCAACTGTAAATTGATAATCTCATTCTTGTCAGTTTTGAAGTAGGATTCTTCATTGAAAATAAATATACTAGTGGTCTATGATGTGTTTTTACTAAGAAATGCCTTCCATATATATAGGGTCTAAAATGTTGTATCGTCCAGTGTATTGCTGTTAATTTTAGTTCTGTAGTCGATTTATTACTTTCTCCGTGTGTGAACGATCTCAATGCATATGCAATTGATAGTTGTGAGCCGTTGTAGTCTTGAGATAGTACTGCACCACATGCATGTTTAATTGCATCTGGGGCTATGCGAAATTTTCGTGAGATTTCGTGAGTTTTGTGCGAAATTATTAATGAATATTCTATAATACTTAAAAAAATCGACAAAATTTCGTGCACCATCTGTTGGAGTTGGATAGTTTTTAATTACATCCTACTTTTTATCATCCGGAAGGATGCCATAGTGTGTACATTTATGACCATGGAATGTTACCTCGTGTATAAAGGATGAGCATTTCTCTGGGTTTAGTTTAAGGCTGTGTTTTCTACAAAGTTTAAATGTACTCTTAAGATTTTTGAACATCTGTTGTTCGGAACAGCCGATAACACCCAAATCATCAATGTGGTAAAATGCTCGCGATGGGTCTCTTCCAGAGAAAGCAAGTTGCATCATTCTAATAAATTAGTTTGGAGCTAGTATTAGGCCATAGGGTAATTGCGCGACGCGATATGAGCCAGGGCTCGTAGAAAATGATGTTATATTTCTAAATTTTTTTCCAGTTCTATTTGGTGGAATCCAGAATTTTGGATCTTCCTAGTTGATCTAGTATTTCTTCTATTCTAGCTGATGGATATTTATCTGCTGGAAGTTTTTTATTTATTTGCCGATAAATCACTACTAGACGCTATTTTTATACTCTGAGCCCATTGGTAAAGCATGGAGAGAGCTCTCAGTTAAATTTTATCAGACGTGTACCTCCTTCCGTAATAACATCGTCACCTAATTCGATCGTTCCTCCCTCACCTTGGGCTTCTGTACTGTCATCGGCCGTTAATTCACTTGATATTTCTATTTCTAAACTTGCCTTCCGTACTCCAATGCAAATAGGCATCTACAACTTCAAGATGACCTTAATGCATTTCAACTTTGGTGTGTGGCGAACCAGTTGCACCTAAATTGCTCAAAGTGTATGGCAATGACCTTCAGTCGTACCAATCCTTATATTGTTGACTATCAAATTAGTAACATTTGCTTGCAACGCATCTTTACAGTCAAAGATCTAGGTGTTCTCTTTGACTGTAAACTCAATTTCAATCTTTATATTTCTACCATCATTAATGAAGCCAAAAGTGTGGCTTTATTAAACGATGGTCTAAGGAATTTAAAGATCCTTTTATTACTAAGCATTTACTTATTTCGCTTGTGCGTCCTATCTTAGAGTATCGCTTAGTTGTATGGTCTCCGCAACGTAAACTGTATCACGATCGTATTGAATTGGTCCAAAAACAGTTTATTCTCTTTGCCTTAAGGGATCTTAACTGGGACAGTAATTTACGATTACCGTCTTATCACTGTAGGCTTCAGCTCATTGATCTTCCATCGTTAATCAATCGCAATTTTTGGAATTGTTTTTCTGCAAAAATTGATTAACGGCAATATTGATTCGTCCTCTTTGTTGATGCTTCTTAATTTTTCGGTTCCGTTCCGAACAACCAGACACTATCGTCCGCTTATTTTACCTTGTTGCACTACGGATTATTCTTTGCATAGTGCGTTTCATGTTTTATGTGTAAATTTTAATACTTATTTTCACGTTTTTCCTCCGAGCTCTCTTTTCCTAACATAAAATCTCAGCTTCTAGCTTACTTTAGGGAAATCACTTGCAGTGTCCAGGCATAAGCATTGGTATACTTTACGTTGCCAGTGTTGCAGTGATTTTTCTACTCTATTCTATTTTAGCTCTCTTTTACTCTTTTCTCTTTATTTCTTAGTTTGTTCTTTAACTATGTTGCCTTATTGTTAATACTTTCCTATTTCTTTACTAATTGTTCTTTTAAGATTTACTTAAAATTATAATTTAGATTAACTATATTTATATTCGTTTAATCTTTATTTATTTATTTATTTTTTTTTTTTTTGCATAGTTATCAATAGTATCACTGCCTATATTTGGCTGTGAATTGGGGCATAGCTGGCCGGACTGGCAAATAAAATACGGGTTGGTGATACTATTTGAATAACTCTGTACTTTCTGTAGGCTAATGTCAATCCTTTTTTAAATAAATAAATAAATGTAATAGGCAGAAGGAGGAGTGGCAGACCCCACAAAGTAGATATATTCTTGATCAGGGCGACGAGCTGAGTCGATTTGGCCCTGACCGTCTGTATGAACGCGTAGATCTCAGAAAATATAAAAGCTAGGACTTCAAATTTTTATAAAAATGTTCGTTAAATGAGCGCGCATAACGAGTTTATCACAAAAAATCAATAACTCATCTCGATATTTTGTTATCAATTTTAAAGCTTATCGAACATTCATGAAATTATATCTCCTACATCTTTAAAGCTGGTCTCAAAATTTTAAATATAGATGCAGATGATTTTGATACAATGCAGTGCAAACAATGTATCAATTATTCAATTGATAACTCATTTTGTTATTTTGCTGTCGATTAACAAGCTTAGCGAAAATCAGTTATAAAATTATATCTCCTACATCTGTAAAGCTATAGTCTCTAGCTTTAAATATAGATTCAAATTATTTTTATACAGGTCAGGCTTTTGTGATATTTCGGATACCGGCTCCATTGAGATTTTCTAATTTAATTTAAGTACTAAAGACTTGTGCTTTGGTATGTATATACATTTCAACATTATGATTACGTTCTGAAAGTTTCATGAAGATATTCTTACTACAAGAGATATTATTCAGCAACAAAATTCTCATAGTTTTGCACACATTGAAGGGCAGTTAGCAGAGCGCGTGCTTATGCGTGCGTGAATATCAGCTCCTTGTAGGGATCAGGGTAGTCGAGCAGTCTCGACTAGAGCTTTCTTACTTGTTATTTTCCTTGACCTAAATATTATCTCCAATACTCTGGATTAAATTGAACAAAAAACGGGCATATAAGTGGAATGTTGTCTTTAGAAAAAATACTTCGAAAGTATTATTATTAGTATGCTATGATTTTGAATGATTAATTTGTATATACTGCTTATACAGGTTGATAACACAAGTCTTGCGGCTTACGAAGAATTGTCTTAGCTTCGACTTTATTGGTAGTTCCACCGACGAGTCAGCAGATGACATGAACAATGTCCAGGTAAGTTTCATTTTAAAAACTAATCAAAATATGATCAATATTCTTAAACTCGCAGATACCAACAGCTTGGCGTCCTGCATTTCTTGATACAAACACATTAAAATTATTTTTTGATTTATATCAAATATTGCCGAATGGCTTAGCCAGTTATTCACTGTCTTGCCTAGTACAAATGACATCCGTACGTCGATCTTTATTTAGTAACTCAGAAAGAACGAAATTTCTCACAAACTTGGTAGAAGGTGTTAAAAGCATTCTCACAAATTTGCATGTAAGTAAGTTATATTTCTATATATTTTACAGTACCGCCTAAACAGTTTTACTTCAGGGTCTAAGCGATCCAGATAATTATCATGAATTTTGTCGATTGCTAGCACGATTGAAGTCCAATTACCAACTTGGGGAGCTCATAGCCGTTCCTTGTTACCCAGAAGCCATAGAATTGATAGCAAAGTTTACCGTACAATCTCTACATGTGAGTATATATATTTTAATAAGTTTTTAAAAATGGACATTGTTAACGTTCACAGATGTGGCTCTTTGCTCCAAATAGTGTGCACTATTTACTTACCTTATGGCAGCGTATGGTCGCATCAGTACCGTATGTGAAATCGCCGGATCCGCATTTACTTGGCACGTACACACCTGAAGTTATTAAGGCATACATAGAGTCTCGGCTAGATGCTGTGACGTTGATTGTACGTGATAATATGGAGGATCCATTAGACGATCTTTGTATGGTGCAACAACAACTTGAGCAGTTATCCGTAATCGAGCGCTGCGAATATAATAAGACTTGCAATCTTCTTGTACAGCATTTTGACCAAAAAGCACGTGAATACGAAAATCTTTTACAGACACATAATTCAAGCCCCATAGATATTACTGTTCATGAGTTACAGCTGACATGGTTGGTTTATATAATTGGTTCGGCTATTGTTGGAAGACTTTCTGTGACTACCAGTGATGAGCACGATAATATGGATGCAGAGCTTGTTATTCGTGTTCTGCAGTTAATGAGTTTAACTGATTCACGTCTTCCTCAAACTGGTTGTGAAAAGCTAGAATTGGCCATTTTAAGCTTTTTAGACCAGGTCCGTAAAATGCATAGCAGTGACCAGGCCCAAAAGGCTACTGTTTATAAACGACTCAATGAAGTCTTTGGACTAAATGATGAGCAAATGTTGCTTAGTTTTATTAACCGTAAGATGTATGTATTTTCTGTTAATTTGGTTTTAAATAGCTAATAACTTTTAACTTTTGCAGTATAACAAATCTGAAATTTTGGGGCCGCTCTGAGCAAATAATTACAAAAACTTTAGTTTTATTATCTGATCTCTCTGTGCATTTTAATTCAGTCCGAAAACTAGCGCGCCTAGAAGAAGTACAGTTTATGTTAACACATCACACAAGCGAACACTTTCCTTTTCTTGGTACGAGTTCTTCACTGAACGAAATGCGTTGCCGTACAATGTTTTATACTTCTCTGAGTAGGCTGTTAATGTTTGATTTGGGAGAAGATGAAGAACGTTTCTATAATTTTCTTACTCCACTTACAAGTAAGTCGATTTTAATTAATTATTAATTATGAAGAATATATTAAATTATGTAATTTTTCAGATCAGTTTGAAACACTTGGAAATGTGCTAATGGACTCAAAATGCTTCCCTAATGATGAGGTCAAAAAGGCAATTATTGGGCTAGCTCGAGACTTAAGGGGTCTAGCATTGCCACTTAATGCTCGCATTCAATATACAATGCTTTTTGAATGGCTGTATGTGTATTACATTAGAAATTTTCATCTTTTAATCTTTCTTACATATTATTGCTTGTAGTTACTATACAGATTACTTACCTATACTCCTTCGTGCTGTTGAACTATGGGCTCATGAACCTGCTATTACAACGCCTGTGCTAAAGCTGTTTGCTGAATTAGTGCATTGTCGAACACAGCGTCTAGCTGGAAATGTGTCTAGCCCTATGGGAATTCTGCTTTTTCGCGAGGCTTCAAAACTTATTTGCATATATGGCAATCGTATTTTACATCTAGAAGTAACAACTGATCAACTTTACCCGATGAAATTGAAGGGGATATCAATATGCTTCTTAATTTTAAAAAATGCTCTTGGAGGGAACTACGTGAACTGTGGTGTGTTTAAATTATACGGTGATGATACATTACATAACGTACTTGATATTATTGCCAAACTTATTCTTTCTATACGACAAAGTGATTTATTGGTGAGAATTATAAGAAAAAGAAAAAAACATAACTGAATGAAAATAAAATAAACTAACAAATTATTAGGAATATCCAAAATTGGCATCGGCATATTACAATTTGTTAAATTGTTTATCTCAAGATCACGTAACATACCTTACCGCTTTGGAGCCACGAGCATTTGTATATATATTGGAGAGTTTGAACAAGGGCCTTGCAGCACTAGGTACTCATCATTAGTTGTACATTTATAATTAGCATTTATTTAATATATCTTTGAACTTGCAGATTCGGCAATTTACATAAGCTGCTGCACAATTTTGGACAGTATTGTTTCATACATATTTAAGCAGCTACAATTAAAAAGTAAAGATAAATATTAATATGGATAAATAATGTCTTCAGTTTTACTTGAACATAATTTTTGTTGCAGCTTCAACATTCCCAAATAAGAAACTGCGAAGTTTGTCACGAGAAAATACTCAATTTCTTAAGGTATGTATTTTTGTATTAGGGTATTAGGTTGGTTATATTAATCATAGTAGTTAAACCTCGTTGTCTGGACTGTCTCTCCGTATGCGTGGACGCGTAAACTTCAGAGCTTATAAGATATATTTTTGTAGTTAGGGAACCTACCCACGAATATTTAAAAAAAATTCGATGAATCATTTCGATTTAATATTATCGATTAACTATACGAAAATTGAGTTAAATACTTTTATCCTCTAAATCGTTAAAGCTAGTTATGGTTATTTCATACAATTTTATAGCTGATATCCCGAACGTATTGAAATGGGTATAATAATATTTTTGCAGTCACTGCGTCAACAGCTCCATCGCAGTTAGCAATGTTTTTTATACATACATATATGCAGAAAATAAACGTAGAATTAGCAGTTCTTCGAAGGGCTCAGGAGGTCAGCATTCAGAGGCCATCAGTCTCGTAGTCGAGCAAACCTTGACTTTATTAACACAATAATATAATTAAAATGCGCAATTAAAATTCATACAGTTGAATTTCTTACTTTATACTTTTAGGTAGTTGAATTAAATTCTGAGTTGCTACAAAACATGATGTCCTCACTGCTAAACAATGTGTTGGCTGAAGATTGTCGCAACCAGTGGTCAATGTCTCGCCCATTATTGGTACTTATATTACTTTACGAAGATTTTTATCGGTAAGTAAAATATAAGGATTTCAAGCATGTTTTTGATTTGATAATAATAAATGATTATTTTTCTTTAGCTCTTTGAAAGAAAGTATTATACGTGGACAACCCATTGAAAAGCAGCAGATGATGGCGCAATGGTTTGAAGATTTGATGCTTGGTATTGAGCGTAATGTGTCCAGTAAAAATAAAGAAAAGTAAGAAGCGACACAAGAATTTATAAAATTGTATACCATGAACCGTGAACATGACACCGAATAACGGGTTTGTTAAATGTAACAGGACGATGATCAGGACGATGAATTAAGTCAATTTAGCCATGTCCGTCCATCCGTCCGTATATGTTAATATATGGATCTCAGAATATATAAGAGCTAGAAATTTGAAATTTTTTTGTAAGTCCGTGTCTTGCACGAGCGATCCAGCTTGTTTCAAAAAATCAATAAATACTCCCATATTTTTGTTTTCGCTTAATTTGCTGATTATCAAAATTGTTTAAGCTTTCATAAAAATATCGGTTGAGTAATTTTCTATCAAACTTTTAGTTTCAGTTAGTTCCCTCCTAAGATTTAAAAATTGGATTAGTTTGGAAAGTGCTTGAATATTTAATAAATTTTTGTTATCATTCTAAGGTTTACACAGAATTTATCGACTTTTCGACGAGATGTTGCTAACCTACCAAAATCCACAACGTATTCGACAGGTATGTATTAAATCATCAATATAATTTGCTCACTTTTTATACCCTGATCCCATAAAAACGGAAAATCAGGGTATGATGGTTTTCTGAAATGTATGTAACAGGCAGAAGGATACCACGCCCCCTTCGCCCCCAATTTGTAAAAAACGTATTTTAAGTACTACAGACTTGTGCTTTGGAATGTATACACATTTGCACATTATGATGACGTTCTAAAAGTTTCATAAAAATAGTCCAACTACAAGAGAAATTATTCAGCAACAAAATTCTCATAGTATTGCCCACACTGCAACGCCGCCCAAGCGCAGTCGCTACTTACTGTGCAGTTAGTAGAACGCGTGCTTATGCGTGCGTTAATATCAGCTCCTTGTAGGGATCAGGGTACATCCTAGTCGAGCAGTCTCGACTAGAGCTTTCTTACTTGTTTTAACCCAGTTTTTTTCCAAAAGTCAATACCTTTTCCCTTTTCAAAAGTCCATTATAAAATTATATTTTCTACTTCTGCTAGATCTAGAGAGAAATTTTTTAATTTTCGATATTGGATTTATCTGCCTTTACCAAAACGAAAATGTATATGAAATAAAGACTTAATAATTTTTCGATCTATATCTTATCATTTACCTTATTTATTTCAATGAATGTTACATATTTTAATTGCGTTTAAAGTTAAAAAAAAAAAATATTAATGTAAGACACTATATATTTTATTTTTTAACAGTGAGCTATTTTTATCTTTATGTAAACAGACATTTTCGGTATGATCCTTATCTTTTCAGACAACTCGTACCAGGTCTATACTGAAACAAATTACTCAATATCGGTATAATAAGCAGAACACAATTATCTCGTCTACTGGCTATACCTGTCAATAAGTTGTCATCACACAATTTATATTATTATATTAAAAAAAAAATATATTTAAAAAAAAAAAAAAAAAAAAAAAACCAAGTACGCATAAAATTAAAATTAATTATTTATATTTTTCTAAAGTAGCTTGATATGTAAAGAATTTTTAAAAATGTCATCTATTAAAATAGACCAATTGCAAGAAAAGGTTACTTACTTTTTTACCGTTGCATTAGAAAAATTGAGGATTATTTGATTAGCACCACTAGTGCTTACCAAGAAACTCATACGATGGGACATCTTAAATATACAGTGGTTCACAGCTTATTTCAACCAGCACGTCAAAAAAAAGTTTGCTGGTCTATAAAATCTAAACTATTGGGGATATCCATGTTATGACATAAATTTGTGCTAAATTTTGAGAGCTCAATTTGAAAAAAAGGGAATTTAGCAACATGGGACCAGGCACATCTATTGAGCAGCGGGAACTTGTTCTCAAATACTTTAAAAATAGCCATTTCCATTGAAAACCTGCTGAGATGGTTGGATTTAGTCATTCTACAGTTCAAAACATTAGATACCGATTTGTCCGTGAAAATAGAACAGACTATAAAGGTAGAAATGCTCCGAACAAAGTTATTAATCTCACGGACGACCGCTATATTGTGAGAGAAATCCGGGACAACTCAAGGATATCGGCTCGACAAGTGGCCAATGATGTTAAGGACGAATTGGGCAAGACATGTACCCAGAAACTATTCGCCGTGTGCTTCGGGAACATGACTTTAATGGCAGAGTACCACGCAAGAAACCTTTTGTAAGCGACTAAAACAAAAAGTGTCACCTAAAATTTGCCAAGGAGCACTTGCACAAGGACATTGGGTTCTGGAACACAATTTTATTTTTCCATGAGTCCAAATTTAATTTTCTTGGGTCGGATAGGCCCTCATATGTGTGGCGTAAGCCTAATACAAAGCTTGACGCAAAAACTTCGAGAGCTACAGTAAAGCATGACGGTGGCACCGTTATGGTTAGGGCCTGTATGTCGGCAGCCGGTGTGGGGAACTTGGAGCTTATTGAGACTATGATGGATAAAGGCAAATGTCTTGATATTGTGAAGTCCAATTTAATTCAAAGTTCCCAGAAACGGGGCATAAAGGATGACTTCAGATTTTAACAACGTAATGACCCGAAACACACTGCGGGAATTGTCCAGACTTGGCTGATTTGGAAATGTCCTGGCTGATCTGAAACGTTATGAAACCACCAGACCAGCCACCTGATTAAATTCTAATCGAACATTTGTGGTCGATTTTGGAAACAAATATTCGCAAACACGAAATATCGAACAAATAGGACCTAAAAGCTGCATTGGTTTAGGAATAGGACAAAATTACTCTAGAAGTCATTATTAGTTTAAACATCACACTAATAACCTGCGTTTAAATTTTTTGGATATCTTCAATAGTTTAGATTTTATAGACCAGCAAACTTTTTTTGAAGTGCTGGTTGAAATAAGCTGTAAACCACTGTATAAGTTGTGAGAAGCAATATGGTATGCACGTAGTTATATATATGAACGTACGTAGTTGATGTGCGTTTATATACATATACGGGCATACATATGTTGATCCGCACAGCGGCGTGAATACTGTCGGAGCGACCCTCACTACTGGAAAGGCGTCAGTGTCCGGCTATGGTCGGCCTCTTTCGCTCCTACAAATTCAGCAATGCGCTCGCGTCACACGCACGACGATCATCAACGTCCGTGAGCCGAGGTGCCGTTCAGGACCAGGTGATAGTAGTGGACACTTGCCACTGAATTCGGCAGGAAAGTTGCGTCACCCCAGATCACACCACTTTACCGTTCTCTAAGGCACGAAGCCGGGCCTGCGGCCGGGTTATAAAAAGGGCACCGGCAGATCCATACGCAGAGAGAGAAAAGTTAAAACACAAAGGAAAAACGCAGCAGTACGCTCAAACTAAAACAAATATCCCTAGCAGTATTCGCGCGTGCTCAGCAAATAAATTTGTTTAACGTACACACTCGGCCCAGCTTAGACTCGGGATAACCAAAAGTTCGTTACAATGTTCATTGAAATCCATTGATGATTTCAAGATTAATTATACTATTGATTTTATTACGGGTTGAAGAATTCAATTTTTACAATCTATTTCTTCTAAGTTAGGCATTTCGACATTGAACAAAAGTGTAGTTGCATTACGCTAAATTAAAACATTGGCGAATTTAAAGATTTCTTCGATATTAAATATCGAAATATATAAATAATGGCATATTACTTTCTTAAAACTTATTACTTTTTATTTCCTTTTGTTTTCCTAGTAAAAAAGTATTGATTAAATTTAATGTTGCCTTCTATATGACATATTTAATGATATTATTTCTTATAGTAGAGTAGAGAAGTAAGTAAACACCCTCATAGTTAAGTGTATTCGCTCGTGGTCCGTACCACAAATACTAAAAGTTGTGACAAGTGTAAATTAAAGTGAAAAATTATATTTTTAAATAAGAAAAAAGATTTCTTCTTTAGCTTACCAATCCAAGCGTGAGTACAGGCACATCAACAAGGCGATGAAAACAAAAACATAAAATTACAACAACCGAAACAAAATGCTGACAAGAAGGGCTATGGATATGCTAAAGAAGCAGTAAGACCTGTATGACACCATTCTAAACGCCATAGCTGATAAAGATGCGTTATCAGTCGTGGATAAGTTGACAGAAGAATACACTGTCAATCATTTAAAGCAGATTAAAATCGGTATCCCGGTAGCCATCTTTATTTTACTCGGAAAATATATGATGGATTGATGGAAAAACTCAGGATCTACAAAGGGGCCCTGATGAAGGTCGAAGCTGCCGATCCCGCTATTGACTCCGACCAACCATTTACTAGCAAGAATTGGCAAATGCAAACAGAAATATACATATTCAAGAGGAAGCAATGTTTTCACACAGAAAGGCGAGCCCAATGGATGTTATGGTAGAACTTATGGATACAAGAGCTCTAGCATTAAAGGTGCACATTGAAGAGGTGTATACCAATGAAGAGCTCAGCAACCAGGAGGAAATTCTAGCCATTAAAGATATGCTAGCTATTCCTATGATAAAAGTCCAGTCAACGCTTACAAATTTGGAGGTGAAGTATGATAAACCTACCCATGAAATCGACGGCATAGGCGCATTGGAAGCCAAGGTCTTCACATTGTCAAAGAGACTTAACAGAAAGTTAGGTGACTTTTATAGTATGAAAGAAAACGTTCCAGAGCTACCGAAATATGATCTTTTTCAATTTAATGGAAGTCCCAAAGAGTGGCCAAAAGGAAGGGTATCAGCAACACAAGAAAGCTGAACTAGCTGAAATCATGCCTCAAAGGAAATGCCGAAATTGTAGTGAGCCATTTGTTAAGTGGATCAGCTGCTAGCTACAATTCAGCGTGGGAACTTATATGCAAGCGCTATGAAAATAATCGCAAGATATTCGCAAACGCCGGTAACCAGCTAGTAGACATAGATCTGCTGGAAAACAATGATGAAGGCAGGATCCGCACATTCTTGTACACAGCAAATTGAGAATATTCATATCGTCAAAGAAGTAGCCCAAATTGGTAACGATGTTGATTAATCGCTCAAATTATGCTGCCAAGATTCTCGACGAAACTCCTACAACTTTACGAGCAACACGTAAAGAGGACCAGAGAAATTCAGGCCTTGAAAAATGTACTAGAGTTTATTGATCAACTATACAATTCAATAAACACAGTACAAAAAAGACGCTTATTGAAGCAAAGAAAATAGCTACAAAAAAAAGATGCCGTTTTTGCAAACTGGATAGCCACGAAATTACAAGGTGCTCAAAATTCAAAGCAGAGCCAGTTAAAAACGCAAGGAGTTTGTAACTAAAAATGCTCCTTGCTTTAAATGCCTAGGCGCCCATTGCATGAAAGATTGCAAAAGTATTTTGTCGTGCAGGTATTGCACCAAGTCACACGAGCAGGCGAATAAAAATGAGACTTTCAGCAGCAATTCTCTCAAAGAAAGCAACGGACAAGATACGTTGTTGGCAACTTGATTATTCGGATTAAAAATAAATCCGGAAAATACAAGCAGCTAAGAGCCCTCATCGATGGAGGATCGCCAAAAATTTTTAAATCTGAAGAAATCGCACAACAGCTAAAATTGCGCCGAACCAAGGATTGGATGGGCTGCGAGCTAGCAGACCCACATTTCAACGATTTACTTCCCTTAATAATGTTGGGAAAAGTTTAAAAAAATCAACGAAACCCTGGGACAAACAAGTATAAACGTTGCAGTCGGACGTTACCAACTGCGGAATACTCATTCACAATCCGGCTCTTACATGTAAAATTTTCAATATGACACGACACAAAAAGTGGTCTACAAATTATTTGTATACCCTGAACCCATTGATGATGGCAAATCATGGGAAATGGTTTTGTGGAAATGTATGTAACAGGCAGAAGGAGGCGTGGCAGACCCCATAAAGTGTATATATTCTTGATCAGGGCGACGATTTGAGTCGATTTAGCCCTGTCCGTGTGTACGTCCGTCTGTACGTACTACTAGACACTTGTTCTATGGCAAATGCATGCATTTTAATGTTATAATCATGATATAAAAGTTTCATGAAAATAGTCCATCGACAAGAAAAGTTATTAAGCAATTAATTTCCCATATTAAGCTTACTCTGCAGCTAATGCGTGTTTATGCGTGCGTGCCTCTGTGTGTTTGTGTTTCTTTTGAAGCAGAAAAAAGCGAAGAATTCTTGAAATATCAGTTCCTGGAAGGGATCAGGGGATTTGGTAGTCGAGCAGTCTAGACTAGAGCTTTCTTACTTGTAATCGATAGAGAAGGTTATGAGTAGCTCAACTATAAATTATATAAACTATTATCGTTTATTCTATGCATACAGACTAATTGCTAGCACTGTGATAACCGCAGTGGCACTGTAGGTAGAGGCGCAGACTGCCTGTTTGACGATTTTATTTTGGTTGTGGTGCGAGTTCAAATCCCGTGGAAAACCTTTTTTGAAAATTGGAATTTTATGTTATCATTTCGTTTATATTTTTTCAATTTCATAAAAATGTTTCCTTCCGTCTTATAAATATCTATAAAGCTTATTTATATATATATATATATATATGACGCACGCACATAAATTTCTTAGTTGGCCGCTACAAATGCCGATTTGCCACACCTCTAGTGGGCGTAGATGATCGTGCTTCGAACCCCTCAGAAAACTTTATCTTCGATAACTTAATCAAATGTGATGACAGCAGACATCTAAAAGATGTATCGTCAGATTAAGGTCGCGAAAGCTGATCATGAATATCAGGATATATTCTGTAGAAATGACCAAAAAATGCCAATCAAAAAATTCAAGCTAACAATAGTAACATACGGGACATCAGCTTCAGGAATTAGCAAACCAAGGAAACAATCAGCTAATGAGAACAATCAAAGAAGATTTCTACATGGATGACCTCATGTTGGTGGCGACACAATAAACGACTGTATCCACACTCAAACAGCACTCTTGAATATCATGGGAAAGGCTGGCATGCATCTAAGGAAATGGGTTTCAAATGATGACAGGATCATCCCTAGAATTGAAAATGGCGACTCAACCGAAAAAGTAATTATAAGCAAGGAGTGAGTCAGCCAAAACTCTTAGGCTACAATGGGACCCCAAAAAGAATGTCTTTATATTTGTTGTCGATTGCCAAAAACTAATTCGCATTACAAAACGTCTAATTTTGTCTCAATTGGCAAGAATCTTCGATCCACTAGGATGGCTTACACCAGTTACGCAGCAAGAAAAATGCTTCAGAAAGGAGCTGTGGAAGCTACGCAAACACATTGCCAGAGCTAGCCAGAATCAACATACCGCGCCGGTCTGGAAAATTGAGCACTGATGCAACGGAGCTACATGGGTTTTGCGACGCATCAGAAAAAGCATATGCAGCAGTGGTCTATACAAAGATCGGAGACAAAATCACTTTGCTAGCTGCAAAAAGCAAAGTGAACCCGATAAAAAACAAAAAGACAATTCCCAAATTAGAGCTATGTGCAGCTCACATACTATGTAAACTATTAGCAAAATTTCAAGCAAGAGTAGGAAATCACATCAGAACGCAAACATAGAGTGATTCACAAATTACGCTAGCTTGGATAAGAAACAAGTATAGCAAAGATAAATTCATCAAAACTATAGTAGACGAAATAAATAAAACCCAGCTTCACGTCGAAATCAGCAGACAACACGGCAGGCGTCACCTCAAGAGGAATTACCCCGAAACACTTAGCAGCATGCGATATATGGTGGAAGGGGCCTGAGTGGTTGATAGATCAGTGGCCACAGGTTGAAGAACCAGAAACAGTTATAGTAGCAACTATAACAACAAAAAAAAACTACCTGAGCTCGCTAATGACGAAGTTCTTATCAATTAATAAGTTAACAAGTGTACTACCTTTTAGTGTATTACGCTTTATTGCAAAATCAAGAGGAATGAAGCGACAACCGACGAACAGTCGAAGAACTACGGACAGCCAAAACAGTCGTAAAATTGCAACAACAACTTGATTTTGAATAAGAAGTAAATGTACTCATCAAGCAGGCAGATGCTGTTTTACTACGACATGCAAGCTTATTTCGAAGTGCTGAAACAAGCGGAGGATCTCATGAGTAAGACAAACATCATTTGCGAAAAATTGGATGAATTTAACGAGTACTGCCATACAGTGAGCAGCACAGTAAAAATAAAATAAAAAACATTAAAGAGATAAAAAATTATCACGAAAACGGCCAACAGATCAAGACGTTTTATAATGTTTTTCGATATTGGGACTGCAAACAAATTGGAAGAAAACATGCAGACAATCACAAAAAATCAAAAGCGCCTAAATGATTATTTCAGCAACCAAACATCCATAATTAATGCAACGTCATACCTTGTACCACTAACCATACAACATACATGTCCAGTCTATGTGTTGTATGGTTAGTGCTTGTACGCACCACTACAGAGGAAAAAAATAAACACTTTAAAAGGATCACAATGGAGATAAACACGATTAAAGATAACTTCTTCGTTTACAAGATAAAATTCTTTATGTTGATCAATCAATTGCGAACTAGATTGAGAACACCAAAGATATTCAGTCAGCCGTAATTGCTATGGTGACGGATATTAATCAAGGAAAATCTCCGAAAAGGCTTCACAAGCACAAGCGATATTGAGGGACAACATGCTAGTCATTGCTGCTAAGAAATTTCAATTTTGGTGAGCTTCTGCTTGTACTCACATGCATACATATATAGAGTATAGCCGTCCAACCAAGAAATTCAGATGCGGGTGCCACCTGGTTGGTTTTGTTGAAATAGCCCTGTCCGTCTGTCCATCCGTATGAGCGCCGATATCTTTGAAGATATGAGAGCTGAAGACTTGAAATTTTGCATGCATACTTTTATACACAATACGCAGTACAAGCACTAATCATAGAACACATAGACTGGACACGCTGTGTAAAAATTTTGTCCAACTTTTTTTTTAAGCATTGAGACACCACACAACTTCGTATTCGCTCGGCTCCTTACTGTTAAAATTCTGGGTACGAAAATATAGTGAGCCTATGCTCAATTTGTATACCCTGATCCCATTAAAAATGGGAAATCAGGGTATAATGGTTTTGTGAAAAGTATGTAACAGGCAGAAGGAAGCATCGCAGACCCCATAAAGTATATATATTCTTGATCAGGACGATGAGCTGAGTCGATATAGCCCTGTCCGTCTGTCCGTCCGTCCGTATGAACGCCTAGATCTCAGAAGATATAAGAGACAATTTTTCAAATTTTGTATCGTGTACGCCATACGCACTACAAGTTTATCTTTTTTTTTCGATAACTCGTCCGATTACTTTTTTATCGCGAATAATCGATTAAATGATTTTGTTTATTCAGCATAATTGAAATACTTTAAGACTTAAGGACTTCAGATTTGGTGTGTACATACATCTGATCAATACGAAGATTTTGTAATTTACAGATTTTGGATACCACGCCCCCTTCGCCACCAATTTGTAATAAACGTATTTTAAGCACTAGAGTCTTGTGCTTTGGAATGTTTACACATTTGTACATTATAATCACGTTCTGAAGTTTCATGAAGATAGCCTTACTACAAGAGAAATTATTCAGCAACAAAATTCTCATAGTATTGCCCACACTGCAGCGCAGCCCAAGCGCAGTCGCTGCTTACTGCGCAGTTAGTAGACCGCGTGCTTATGCGTGCGTGAATATTAGCCGCTTGTAGGGATCAGGGTATTTCCTAGTCGAGCAATCTCGACTAGAGTTTCCTTACTTGTTTTTTTTGCACTCTCTCTCTCTCTATGCTCTCTACTCTCTCAAATATGTATGTGTATATATGCATGTGAGCACAAGCAGCAGCTCACAAAAATTGAAAATTCTTCGCAGCAAGACTCCATGTCTTCCCTTCTAAGTGAAGAGTATACCTAACTCATCAAATCGTTTGCCATGTTGATCCAAAATGTTTGCGTTATTTTTTGTGGGAAGGGTATGAAAGCGTTGGTGCGCATAAAGAACATGTTTTCGCGACGAGCATGCATACACACACTTACAGTCCCGTGCTACATGTATGAGCACTTATGTGCTTGCTTTTGCAGCATGTAGAATTTTTCAATCCGAACATATGCATTTGGTACATCTTGTAAACTGCACACACCTATATATGTAAGTTAACACAATCGATCAGCAAAACGTAAATATTCAAGCTGACCATGCATTCCCAGCATAAATGCTTACGACACCAGCCGTCTCAAGCGGATATTGCAAAACAGCGGTAGAAGCGTACACGCGCAACACTGTTGCTTCTCAGCGATATATGATCCCTCGCACTATATGCAATGCCAGCGTTTTCAGGGCTTAGGGCTAGCTTCGATTATAAGAATTAATGTCACTTAGAGTTAGTTGATTTTTGGAAATAAAGAACGTCGGTCGTCGCCACGGAATTATCCAAGTCTTCTCATTTCAAGCAACTCCGTTGCTTCTATACAAGTGTTAACACCGTTACTTCGTACGTGTTAATTCACTTCAATATTAACAAGTAAGGAAGCTCTAGTCGAGACTGCTCGACTAGGAGATACCCTGATCCCTACAAAGAGCTATTCACGCACGCATAAGCACGCGCTCTGCTAACTGCGCAGTAAGCAGCGACTACGCCTGGGCTGCGCTGCAGTGTGGGCAATACTATGAGAATTTTGTTGCTGAATAATTTCTCCTGTAGTAGGACTATCTTCATGAAACTTTCAGAACGTGATCACAATGTGTAAATGTGTGTACATTCCAAAGCACAAGTCTCTAGTACTTAAAATACGTTTTTTGCAAATTGGGGGCGAAGGGGGCGTGGTATCCAAAATCTGTAAATGGCAAAATCTGCGTATTGATCAGATGTATATACACACCAAATCTGAAGTCTCCAGGTCTAAAAGTATTTAAATTACGGTGAATAAACAAAATCAATTTATCGATTATTCGCGATAAAAAAGTAATCGGGCGAGTTATCGAAAAAAAAAAGATAAACTTGTACTGCGTATGGTATACATGAGTATGCATACAAAATTTGAAGTCTCTAGCTCTTATATCTTCTGAGATCTAGGCGTTCATACGGACGGACGGACGGACGGACGGACGGACGGACGGACGGACAGACGGACAGGGCTATATCGACTCAGCTCGTCGCCCTGATCAAGAATATATATACTTTATGGGGTCTGCCACGCCTCCTTCTGCCTGTTACATACTTTTCACAAAACCATTATACCCTGATTTCCCATTTTTAATGGGATCAGGGTATAAAAACCAAAATATAATAACTGGCGCTCAACGCAATCGAACCAAAACCCGAATTTAATTAAAGAAATACTCAACGAAATCGAACAAAAACCCGAAGATAATTAAACAAATGCCCAACGTAATCGAACACAAAAACCCGAATTAAATTAAACAAATTTCCAACGCAATCGAACAAAAAAAAAAACCGAATTTAACTAAACAAATTTTCAACGCAATCGAACATAACAACATTGGAAACAAGTAAGGAAGCTCTAGTCGAGACTGCTCGACTAGGAGATACCCTGATCCCTACAAAGAGCTGATATTCACGCACGCATAAGCACGCGCTCTGCTAACTGCGCAGTAAGCAGCGACTGCGCTTGGGCTGCGCTGCAGTGTGGGCAATACTATGAGAATTTTGTTGCTGAATAGTTTCTTCTGTAGTAGGACTATCTTCATGAAACTTTCAGAACGTGATCACAATGTAAAAATGTGTGTACATTCCAAAGCACAATTCTCTAGTACTTAAAATACGTTTTTTGCAAATTGTGGGCGAAAGGGGCGTGGTATCCAAAATCTGTAAATGACAAAATTTGCGTATTGAACAGATGTATATACACACAAAATCTGAAGTCTCCAGGTCTAAAAGTATTAAAATTACGGTGAAAAAACAAAATCAATTTATCGATTATTCGCGATAAAAAAGTAATCAGACGAGTTATCGAAAAAAAAAGATAAACTTGTACTGCGTATGGTATACATGAGTATGCATACAAAATTTGAAATCTCTAGCTCTTATATCTTCTGAGATCTAGGCGTTCATACGGACGGACGGACGGACGGACGGACGGACGGACGGACGGACGGACAGACGGACAGGGCTATATCGACTCAGCTCGTCGCCCTGATCAAGAATATATATACTTTATGGGGTCTGCCACGCCTCCTTCTGCCTGTTACATACTTTTCACAAAACCATTATACCCTGATTTCCCATTTTTAATGGGATCAGGGTATAAAAACAGAAGCTCACCGAGGAAGCAGTTCATCAGCAGCAGCAGCTCTACTAACATAATTTAAGAACATGTGAGTAGGATGTTCAGAAAAAAAAAAACAAACTGTTAAAATCCAATTTAAATACAATTCCAACCTTTCCAATTAGTAATAAAAAACGCAACACACACACTATTTGCATGTTATGAGTGATAGTGAGATACAGGATTTAGTAACAAAATTTCAAAGTATAAATACAGGTGAAAAGTTAAAAATGGCTTTGTCTAACGAACAGTTAAGAGCAATCGTAGAAGGCGCAGTAATAAGCGCTTTAAGAACGCAAAAAGAGAACTTTGATCAGAAATTACGTGACATCGAACAACGTATTAGTTCTGTACAAGTTTGTACTCCTGAGGTAGAAACGTTTAGAGAGGCCGAGATCAAGGCAAGCGTCATTTGCAACGAAACCTTGAATTCATGAAATCCCTTTCAGAATTTGAAGGAAAAAATGAGACTTACGTATCATGGAGGAAAGCTGCGCATAACGCATACAAAGTATATGAAAAATATGATGGAAGCTCGAAACATTATCAATCTTTAGGAATATTAAGAAACAAAATTAAAAACGCCGCCGATATGGTACTCTCTTCCTTCGACATTCCTCTCAATTTTAGGCCCATTATAAATCGGTTAGATTTCACGTACGCAGACAAACGACCGATATACCTTATTGAACAAGAGCTGTCAACACTCCGTCAAGGAAATTTGACACTACTACAGTACTATGACGAAGTGGTGAAGAAACTGACTTTACTCATAAATAAGACAATCATGACCTATGACACCAACGTTGCTTCTTCGTTAAATGAGAAATACAGGGCAGACGCTCTACGAGTATTCATCTCGGGTACCAAGAAAGGTTTAAGTGATGTCGTATTCTCAGCTAGACCAGTTGATCTTCCCTCTGCACTGGCATTAGCTCAAGAAGTCGCGTCTAATCATGACCGTTACATGTTTGCCTCGAATTTTGCACGTACTTTAGAAGAAAAGGCTCAAAGAACAGAGCCCATATTATAAGAAACAAGAATTCTCACCACGACGAGAACAAGTTGAACCAATAGACACATCCGCTCGTTTTGGACAGACGACCCAATACCAACAAAATACGGCTCCCTCAAAATAGACTCAGTGGGCGACTCAACAACAAAACGCAAAATATGAAAGTTACAATAATCAGAGACAATCAAATAAGAGACCAAACAATAGTAGTGCACTACTCACAGGACCGAAGCAGCAAAGAGTTAACCATTTAGACACAGGAGATGCAGAGTATGAACAGGATTGTAGTGAATATCGGACTATCGCAGAAACTGAGACAGAAGACGAATCCGACGAATATGACCAGGTCAATTTTTTAGGCTTGGCTCCCTGCTACCGTTCATAGAAAGATCAGTGGCAGGCAATAAGATTACTTATAGATACAGGAGCCTCGAAAAACTATGTTAAACCATTAAAAGAATTAAAACATATTAAACCAGTAGAAAAACCCTTTCGAATAAAATCAATTCATGCCTATAACGATATTGACAGGAAGTGTACAATGCATCTTTTTAACACAAATACAACACTCTTCTTACTACCAAACCTCACGACATTTGACGGTATAATTGGACTTGATCTACTATATCAGAACAATGTTCTATTAGATTTTAAAAATAAGAAGTTAATAACAAACTGCACTTCTGAGCCTATTAAATTTCTAAAATGCCCAGCCGTAAATTTTACAGACATCAAAGAAATATGTATAATACGTCCGTCTCGTTCACCGTACAATAACCCCATTTGGGTTGTAGATAAAAAAGGTACCGATGAACAGGGAAGAAAAAAGAAGCGTTTAGTCATAGACTTCAGAAAACTGAACCAAAAAACAATAGATGACAAATATCCAATCCCCAACATAGCCTCTATCTTATCCAACTTAGGTACAGCAAAGTATTTTACAACACTAGATTTGAAATCCGGATTTCACCAGATTTTACTTGCTGAAAAGGACAGGGAAAAGCCTTTCTGTAGCCTTTTCTGTAGGAAGTGGAAAGTACGAGTTTTTCAGACTCCCTTTTGGCTTGAAAAATGCACCCAGTATTTTTCAAAGAGCGATTGACGATGTGCTCAGAGAACAAATCGGAAAATCTTGTTACGTTTACGTCGATGACGTAATAATTTTTTCTGAAAACACGGAAAACCACGTCAAACATATCGCCTGGATCTTAGATAAAATATACGAAGCCAACATGAGAGTTTTGCCATAAAAGTCCCACTTTTTCAAAGAAAGTGTCGAATATCTAGGTTTCGTGGTCTCAAGTAAAGGTATAAAGACATGTCCAAGTAAAGTTGAGGCGATTCGTAACTACGAATTACCAACAACTCTGTTTAACGTCAGATCATTTCTCGGGTTGGCCAGCTACTATAGGTGTTTTATCAAAGACTTTGCGTCTCTAGCAAAACATATAAGCGACATCTTAAAAGCCGAAAACGGCAAAGTTAGCGCCGGACAATCAAAGAAAATACCAGTCAAATTCGACGAGAGTCAACTCGCTGCATTCGAGAAACTGAAAAAGGTTCTCTCATCCGAAAATGTAGTTACTCTACCCCGACTACAAGAAAGCGTTTGATTTAACAACTGATGCTTCGTCCTTTGTTCTAGGGGCAGTCCTATCACAAGGTGGAAAGCCAATCACCATGATATCAAGGACATTGAAAGATAGGAAACTTAGCTTTGCAACGAATGAAAGAGAATTACTTGCTATAGTCTGGGCCTTAAAAAGCCTCCGAAATTATCTGTACGGAGTAAAAAATTAAAATATTTTTACGGACCACCAACCCCTGACGTTTGCAGTATCTGACCGTAATCCGAACGCAAAAATCAGGCGTTGGAAAGCTTTTATAGATGAGTATAATGCAAACATCTATTACAAGCCAGGGAAGGAAAACTACGTTGCTGACGCGCTATCGCGGCATAATATTCATGCCTTAGAAGACGATGCACAGTCAGACAAAGCTATACTACTCACGTATACTATAGAAACAACAGATAAACCCATCAACTGTTTCCAAAACCAAATTGTAATTGAAGAAAGTAAAGTACCTTCTGATCGTACAGTCATCTTATTCGGAAAAAAAATCCGACATACAATTCACTTCTCAGACAGAGATTCGTTAATCGAAAGAGTTTACGATGTAGTCAAAAAAGCCGTCGTTAATGCAATTCATTGCGAGTTACAGGTACTGGCAATAATACAATATAGATTAGTAGAAACTTTCCCAACAACAATATTTCGATATACAAAACATATGGTAAACGACATTATTGACAAAAACGAACAAAAAGAAATAATTGTAACAGAACATAATCGAGCCCACAGAGCAGCCCAAGAAAATGTAAAACAGATTTTATTTCTATTTCTTTCCAAAAATGACAAAACTAGCAAACGAAGTTGTTGCAAATTGCAAAATCTGTAAAACAGCTAAGTACAACCGTCACCCACAAAAACAAATACTTGAAGAAACTCCTATACCTTCCTATGTGGGTGAAATGCTAAGTATTTGACGTATACTCAACCGATAAAAAATACTTCCTTACATGCATAGACAAATTTTCAAAATTCGCAACTACAGTCGGCAATTTTACAACTTGTAAATTTTTATCGACATATCAAGACGATCTATTGCGATAATGAACCCCCCATAAAGTCTGAAACAATAAAATCACTATTAAAAAGCCAATATAACATTCAAATCGTAAATGCCCCATCACTTCATAGTACTTCGAATGGACAGGTCGAGAGATTCCATAGCACCTTCAGCAACATCGCAAGATGCCTAACAGCTCAAAGGAAAATTACTGATACCGTTGAAACGATACTTCAAGCAACTATCGAATACAACAACACAAATCACTCGGATATAATCCACTCATCCTCCCCAGAACTAGAAATTGAAATAAGAAATAAAATTCAAAAGGCACAGCAGCTTCAAATAAACAGGGAAAATGAAACAAGACATGATAGACAATTCCAAGTAGGCGATACAGTTCTTGTAAAAGCAAACAGACGTTTAGGGAACAAATTGACACCTCTGTACAACGAAAACAAAATTGACGCAGACTTGGGGACAACGGTCTTAATAAAAGGGAGGGAGGTCCACAAGGACAACCTAAGATAAACAAAACATAAAAAATCCTTTTTTTAATCTTTTAGAATTTGGGCTATAATTCTTTTTGCTACAACGATAGCGGCGAAACTTACTGATTATACGAACACAGATTACATACCGATCTCAGACGGATATGTAGCCATTTGGACAGATTACCAATATTTAAAATATTCAACTAATCTTACTCTATACTCAGCAATAGTAAAGGACACGAAAGAACTAAGAAAAAGTTTTCCACGATCACACATGAGACAGCTATTAGACACAGATATACAACATATAGAAACACTAATAGCCACAGTAAATATCCATCATAGACATGCTAGGAGCATTAATATGCTAGGCACCGTTCTTAAAGTCGTAGCTGGCACACCAGACTCCGACGATTTCGAAAAGCTTAAATTTACACAGAAATAACTTGTAGAATCAGAAAATAGGCAAGTAACAATAAACACAAAAATGCAGGAACAAATAAATAAGCTAACCGACACAGTAAACCTCATAACAAAAACAAAGCAAATAGACACGGAACATTTGTATGAAACACTGCTCTCAAGAAACAGAATAATTATTTCAGAATTATAGACCTTAATGCTTTCAGTAACACTGGCAAAAGTTGGAATTGTAAACCCCTCCATATTGGATTCTTCTGACCTAAAAAATATTGTTAATGAACACCCTATAAATATCACTATTACTGACCTAATGGAAGTATCTCAAGTTAAAGTCTTGCTGCATCGGAAGAACAAAAGTCAACTTGATCTTCAGGCGGTAATTAACAGTTTTAAGAACTCCGAGGACGTCATTCACCTAAGTGGGGGAGGAGTTAACACAACTGACCAGCAAAACGTAAATATTCAAGCTGACCATGCATTCCCAGCATAAATGCTTACGACACCAGCCGTCTCAAGTGGATATTGCACAACAGCGGCAGAAGCGTACACGCGCAACACTGTTGCTTCTCAGCGATATATGATCCCTCGCACTATATGCAATGCCAGCGTTTTCAGGGCTTAGGGCTAGCTTCGATTGTAAGAATTAATGTCACTTAGAGTTAGTTGATTTTTGGAAATAAAGAACGTCGGTCGTCGCCACGGAATTATCCAAGTCTTCTCATTGCAAGCAACTCCATTGCTTCTATACAAGTGTTAACACCGTTACTTCGTACGTGTTAATTCACTTCAAAATTAAAAACCAAAAAACTGGCGCCCAACGCAATCGAACCAAAACCAAACACCGAATTTAATTAAACAAATGCCCAACGTAACAAAAACCCGAATTAAATTAAACAAATTTCCAACGCAATCGAACAAAAAAAAAAAAAAAACCCGAATTTAACTAAACAAATTTTCAACGCAATCGAACATAATAACATTGAAAAAAAAATGACAATATAAATTATAAACAACGCAACTAAAACAGAAGCTCACCGAGGAAGCAGTTCATCAGCAGCAGCAGCTCTACTAACATAATTTAAGAACATGTGAGTAGGGTGTTCAGAAAAAAAAAAAACAAACTGTTAAAAACCAATTTAAATACAATTCCAACCTTTTAATATTAACTAGTAATAAACAAGTAAGAACGTTGCAGTTGGGCGTTACCAACTGCGGAATACTCATTCACATTCCGGCTCTAGCATGTACAATTTTCAATATGACACGACACAAAAAGTGGCCTACAACTTATTTTTATACCCTGAACCTATTGAAAATGTGAAATCAGGGTATAATGTTTTTGTTAAAATGTATGTAACAGGTAGAAGAAGGAGTGGCAGACTCCATAAAGTATATATTCTTGATCAGGGCGACGAGCTGAGTCGATTTAGCCATGTCCGTCTGTCCGTGATACTAGAGACTTGTACTTTGGCAAATTCATGCATTTCAATTTTATAATAAATAAACAAGTAAGGAAGCTCTAGTCGAGACTGCTCGACTAGGAGATACCCTGATCCCTACAAAGAGCTGATATTCACGCACGCATAAGCACGCGCTCTGCTAACTGCGCAGTAAGCAGCGACTGCGCTTGGGCTGCGCTGCAGTGTGGGCAATACTATGAGAATTTTGTTGCTGAATAGTTTCTTCTGTAGTAGGACTATCTTCATGAAACTTTCAGAACGTGATCATAATGTGCAAATGTGTGTACATTCCAAAGCACAAGTCTCTAGTAGTTAAAATACGTTTTTTGCAAATTGTGGGCGAAGGGGGCGTGGTATTCAAAATCTGTAAATGACAAAATTTGCGTATTGACCAGATGTATATACACACCAAATCTGAAGTCTCCAGGTCTAAAAGTATTAAAATGACGGTGAATAAACAAAATGAATTTATCGATTATTCGCGATAAAAAAGTAATCGGACGAGTTATCGAAAAAAAAAGATAAACTTGTACTGCGTATGGTAAACATGAGTATGCATACAAAATTTGAAGTCTCTAGCTCTTATATCTTCTGAGATCTAGGCGTTCATACGGACGGACGGACGGACGGACAGACGGACAGGGCTATATCGACTCAGCTCGTCGCCCTGATCAAGAATATATATACTTTATGGGGTCTGCCACGCCTCCTTCTGCCTGTTACATACTTTTCACAAAACCATTATACCCTGATTTCCCATTTTTAATGGGATCAGGGTATAAAAACATGACATGACCACGCCCTTCGCCACCAGTTTGTAAAAAAACGTATTTTCAGTACTGGAGACTGTGCTTTGGAATATACACATATATAAATATCATGATCATCTTCTGAAAGTTTCAAAAAGATAGCCCCACTACAAGAGAAATTATTAAGCAACAAAATTCTCATGGTATTGCCCAGACTGCAGCGCAGCCCAAGCGCAGTCGCTACTTACTGCGCAGTTAGCAGAACGCCTGCTTATGCGTGCGTGAATATCAGCTCCTTTTTGGATTAGGGTACCTCCTAGTCGAGCAGTCTCGACTAGAGCTTTCTTACTTGTTTTTGGAAAAGCTTTTTGTATTTTGGAATTTGTTATACATATAAACTTTGTTATTTAGAATAAAAACAGGTAAACAATTCAATATAATAATAGATCTTATTGTATAATTTTCATTAAATTCCATTTAGTCAGAATATATTAAACATATTATTTGACCAATTAACAAACACACCTGTCATGCATCTAGCTAGCAGCCGATCAGTGCGATTTTACTATGCTTGTGCGCCCATTCATTGTTGATTCTAGCATATAGACAAAAGCGCACCCTCTAACATATTCAAGAATTGTGATAGATTTGTGGATTTTCCAGCCGTTATTTTAGTTTTGTTAGATAATGCTCTAGCACTAAAGTTATTTTATTTTAGCTATTAGCTGATCAAGTGCCACTACCACCACGAATGCCGATGACCACAGTTAGCCGAAGACACATAATTTTTGTCCAGCTCTTAGAACGAGCCATAAGTAACATAACTGTAAAATGCTTACGCTCCGAAAACATAAAAATACAGGGTATTTTTCTATATGCCAGAGGTGTAAACACTTTTTTTGAGCCATTGATAGAGGAGGGTACCAGTAACTCAACTATCCAAATTTAAAGCCTATTGCTCTTAAGCTGTAGGAGATAAGCCTTTGCGGTGTGCCACGCTTCCTGTGGGCGTAGATATATCCGCCATAGCTTTTTGATCTTGGGTAGTCAACGCGAATCTACATTCTAAATTTCTAGCTTTTCAACTTATATGATATCGGAAAATTCATTTTCTCAGCTCGTCGCCCTTATCTAGAATATATATATTTTATGAGGTCTGCCACGCCTCCTTCTGCCTTGTACATACATTTTAACAAAACCATTATACCCTGATTTCCTATTTTCAATGGATTCAGGGTATAAAAACGGCAGAGGAGTCTAGGTTTAGGGAACGGTCAACACAACTAGTTTTCTTACTTGTTTTTATTGAATAAATCATTTTCGCTATATTTGTTAGTCTTAATACTACATTTTCGTTACAGGTTTTAGACCCAATATATAGAAACATTTTCGTAACACGGCCGCAGTTGCTTCGCATATTAAAATTCTACTGTGGTTAACAGTAATAATTTGACCAGCGTCGTTTTTTTCAATGCAATAACAGCTGTCATAGAATTCAGTAAATACAACGGAAACTTCATAGCAAAATTCACAAAGAAAGTGTAGAAACAAACCATTTGCACACTTAATTAATACATCATGCACTTTTAGCAGTGTTTTTGCAAGTTTCCATTCTTTTTCGTGAATCAGTTCTATGTTAAATTTATCTAAAATATCTCCCACGTTGCTAAAATCTTTTCCGGAGCTACGAGCAATAGAGCAAATACGACTGTACGTGTATAACAAGTACACCGCCGTATTTCCACGATCATCGAGCATTTTATCAAAAGAAAATATATAATCGCTTATACGGTTATGACACAAATCTGCATACTTTATACAGCCGTATGCCACTGCTTCTTGAGCATTGAGCAGTTCTTCAGGTGTCAATATCTTATCACGACCTCTCTGCTGTAACTGCTTAAAAGAATACTTCATTCCCTCGTCCAGCAAGTCTGATAGTTTGACAGTATCACCAGATCGTGTCTTAAACTTTTTGCCATCATCTCCTAGAACCAATCCAAATTGTACATGATCCACCCGATGAACTTTTGGATCTACAATTCCACAACGCTTCGCAGCCCTAAAGATTGCGTTAAAGTGAGTGCTTTGTCCAGAATCAACAACATAAATTATCCAATTGGCATGGTCTTCTTCAATTCGATGTCTAATGGCTGCCATATCAGAAGTATCGTATGTAAATCCACCATCCGATTTGACAATAGTTAACGGAATGCCACTTTTACTATCATCAGGCCACATGATTTCTCGACCGTCGTCTAACTCCAGCAAACCCTTGTTTCGCAGAAATTCAACAACTGTCACCATACGTGACTGATAAAATGATTCGCCGCGTTCATTAATTGTGACGTCTAAGCGATCATAAATTTTCTGAAATTCTTTACGCGAAACATCACATATGAGTTTCCAAGCTTTAACTGATTCTGTTGTTCCATTTTGGAGTGTAACAACTCGGTTGTAAGCCCTCTTTTTGAAATCGTCATCAGAATCAAAACTATAAGAAAAAGAAAAGAAATGCATTTTCAATATATATATATATGGGAGCATCTGAAGGACCAACAACATATATATATATATATATATATATATATATATATATATATATATATATATATATATATATATATATATATATATATATATTTGTTGCTGGTATTATAAATATAATTTATTATATTTATATATGATTGATTATAAAATTTTAACAAAATTTATACAATTGTCACTTACCGTTTCTTAGATTCTTTGTAAAATTCTTGAAGATCTCCAATTGGTGGGCTCTCGTGCTGAAAATTTGGAAAACGATCTTCTAAATGCGCTATGAGCATGCCAAACTGCGTTCCCCAATCCCCGAGATGATTGATGCGAATAACATCATGTTGTAGAAACTCAAGAAGCCTACAGATTGACTCGCCTATTATAGTGGAACGTAAGTGGCCAACATGCATTTGTTTTGCAATGTTTGGAGACGAAAAGTCAACTACTACGCGTTTTTTTTTAACCTTTGGTGGCTGAATGCCATACCTCAACATATTTGTTAAAGAGAGCACAGCAAGCTTCCTGAAAGAAATATTATAGACGTGATATTTAAAAAAAAAAAAACAAATCGATTTTAACTTACTTGCTGATAAAAATATTGATGAAGCCGGCATTTGAAACTTCTACTTTCTCTATTATTGGAGACTCTGGTACACACTTTTGAATATCTAGAGCAATATCTCGTGGAGTTTTCAGAATTCTTTGTTCCTTCATTTTTTTGGCTAATCCCATAGCGTTATTACACTGGTAGTCTCCGAATTTAGACGACACATTCACAGGCGCAATAATAGTTGGAACGTTAGAAAACCGGGGATATGCATTGGCAATTGCTTTTGTAAAAATTTTTTCCAAATATCCCGTAATAGAAAGAGTATTATCTTCATGCATTTTAACATTTGTATCTTGTTCTTCAGTTATTGACTAGAAACATTAAATACTTCATTATACGATATATTATAGTTACATATGTATTAACTAACATTTATGATAATAGCGAACCGATGTTTAAGTTTAGCATTTTCAAATTGCAGTTTGATGATATCATCATAATCTTGAAAAGATGTGTTCTGTTTCACTGTAGACTGATTTATTTTCGCTTGTAGATTTGCCGTCACATGTTCCTGTGGGTCGTTTATATCATATAAATATATATTGCATTTATCACATAGTGACGGCAAACCATTGATATACATACCAGATTTGAAAGTGTATTCAACTCAGTTTTTAATTCAGGAATCATTTCAACAGTTCTATTTGTAAATTGATAAATAAGTAAAAATTCTGCCACATGAATATATAATATGTAAATGTTGAAATAGTAGATTATTGAAATGAGGTTAGTTTTCTTTTTTTATTATTAACATATGGTTATGAAATCGATAAATTAAGTAAAATGAAATTATCTGGGGATGGAAAACGAAAATGAAAACGATGGATGTGATCATTACAACATTACAAAAATAATAAGAAATTGTAAATATATATGAGTGGATTATTATTAAATCTATTTATGGAGGCAAAAATGAACTTGTTCCAGTTAAAAAAAAATAAAAATGTCTACTTGAAGGCACTCGTCACACTTACAAAAGGTTTACGATGAATGCTTGATAGATGCGGCCACTAACCATACGACACATAGACTGGACACGAAATCAGTGCGCTGCGAGTGCTCAAGCCGAATGGTCCCTTTTGATATGAAGGATGGCTATGTGCTATTTGTCCCACTCTTTCTCTCTCTCGCTCTATCTCTGTCTTCTCTCTCTCAATGGTCTTTCAAATCATCGAACCCAGCAGCACAAAAAAATTGAAATTTTTCGCGACGATCCCAGCTCTTTCCTTTTGAGTGAAGATTATACCGATATCTTAAAGGCGTTTGCCACGCTCATGCACAAAAAATATTAGCGTTTCGATGATTATTTGTAGGAAGGGTATGAAAGCGTTGATGCAAATAAAGAATATGATTTCATGACGGGCATGCACACACACACTTGCAGTCTCTGGAAACATGTATGAACATTTGGCTGCCTGTGTACGAAGCTCTTCTATTATAGGGCTTATAGACTATCGAACTATCGAAATTTATATAAAGTGACAAAATTTATATAAAGTTAATCTCCCTACTATCACTAACCATAGAACACATAGACTGGACACGCTGAAGAAAGATTTTGTCCAACTTTTTTTTGGGCCAGGTTACCCCACACAACTTCGTATTCGCTCGGCTCCTTACTTTTAGGTTCGGCGTACGAAAATTCACGACAGCACAATCATTGCGCTTCAAGCGTTCGACCGAGATGGTCGACATTTGAAATAAAGTGACCCTATGCTCAATTTTTTTTCTTGCTCTCTCTTTCTATGCTCTCTGCTCTCTCAAATATGTATATGTATGCATGTATGTGAGCACGAGCAGCAGCTGACAAAAATTGAAATTTCTTCGCAGCTAGACCCCTTGTGTTATCTTCTGAGTGAAGAGTATACCGAACTCCTCAAATCGTTTGCCATGCTCATGCAAAATATTTGCGTTTTCGTTTCGTTTTCGTTTCGTTTTATGGAAAGGGTATGAAAGCGTTGGTGCGCATAGGGATCATTCTTCGCGACGACCATGCATGCACACACTTACAATCCCTTGCTACATGTATGAGCATTTATATGCCTGTGTGCGAGTCTCTAGCTGCCTCTAGGAATTTGAAAGACGAACATTTGCATTTGGTAGATCTTGTGAACTGCACACACCTACATACATGCATTTGATTGTGTGTACGCATGGGACGCGATGCTCACAAAAATTGTGGGGTAACGTAGAAGCATTTGAGAGCCTATGTGCCTGAATATGTGCATGTTTGTATGCATGGGAAATGAACATTGGCGTGTGCCTACCACAACTTAGAATTGTGTGAATGATTTTGGGTTCGCTTAGTTGAGTCGCGTTTATATTTAAGTACCTGATTTTGTTTGAATGATCGTGGGTTTGCCTATAAAAACTATTTAATAAATTTATTAATTTTAATGTAATATTGTGGAATCACGAAAACGCAAATATTTTGCATGAGCATGGCAAACGATTTGAGGAGTTCGGTATACTCTTCACTCAGAAGAGAACACAAGGGGTGTAGCTGCGAAGAAATTTCAATTACAGTGCTATTAAAGCTAGAGAAATTTGAAATTTGGAACACATACTCGTGTATAAGTTAACACAACTGACCAGCAAAACGTAAATATTCAAGCTGACCATGCATTCCCAGCATAAATGCTTACGACACCAGCCGTCTCAAGCGGATATTGCACAACAGCGGCAGAAGCGTACACGCGCAACACTGTTGCTTTTCAGCGATATATGATCCCTCGCACTATATGCAATGCCAGCGTTTTCAGGGCTTAGGGCTAGCTTCGATTATAAGAATTAATGTCACTTAGAGTTAGTTGATTTTTGGAAATAAAGAACGTCGGTCGTCGCCACGGAATTATCCAAGTCTTCTCATTGCAAGCAACTCGGTTGCTTCTATACAAGTGTTAACACCGTTACTTCGTACGTGTTAATTCATTTCAAAATTAAAAACCAAAAAACTGGCGCCCAACGCAATCGAACCAAAACCAAACCCCGAATTTAATTAAACAAATGCCCAACGTAGCAAAAGCCCGAATTAAATTAAACAAATTTCCAACGCAATCGAAAAAAAAAAAAAACCCGAATTTAACTAAACAAATTTTCAACGCAATCGAACATAACAACATTGAAAAAAAAATGACAATATAAATTATAAACAACGCAACTAAAACAGAAGCTCACCGAGGAAGCAGTTCATCAGCAGCAGCAGCTCTACTAACATAATTTAAGAACATGTGAGTAGGGTGTTCAGAAAAAAAAAAAACAAACTGTTAAAAACCAATTTAAATACAATTCCAACCTTTTAATATTAACTAGTAATAAACAAGTAAGAACGTTGCAGTTGGGCGTTACCAACTGCGGAATACTCATTCACATTCCGGCTCTAGCATGTACAATTTTCAATATGACACGACACAAAAAGTGGCCTACAACTTATTTTTATACCCTGAACCTATTGAAAATGTGAAATCAGGGTATAATGTTTTTGTTAAAATGTATGTAACAGGTAGAAGAAGGAGTGGCAGACTCCATAAAGTATATATTCTTGATCAGGGCGACGAGCTGAGTCGATTTAGCCATGTCCGTCTGTCCGTGATACTAGAGACTTGTACTTTGGCAAATTCATGCATTTCAATTTTATAATAAATAAACAAGTAAGGAAGCTCTAGTCGAGACTACTCGACTAGGAGATACCCTGATCCCTACAAAGAGCTGATATTCACGCACGCATAAGCACGCGCTCTGCTAACTGCGCAGTAAGCAGCGACTGCGCTTGGGCTGCGCTGCAGTGTGGGCAATACTATGAGAATTTTGTTGCTGAATAGTTTCTTCTGTAGTAGGACTATCTTCATGAAACTTTCAGAACGTGATCATAATGTGCAAATGTGTGTACATTCCAAAGCACAAGTCTCTAGTAGTTAAAATACGTTTTTTGCAAATTGTGGGCGAAGGGGGCGTGGTATTCAAAATCTGTAAATGACAAAATTTGCGTATTGACCAGATGTATATACACACCAAATCTGAAGTCTCCAGGTCTAAAAGTATTAAAATGACGGTGAATAAACAAAATGAATTTATCGATTATTCGCGATAAAAAAGTAATCGGACGAGTTATCGAAAAAAAAGATAAACTTGTACTGCGTATGGTATACATGAGTATGCATACAAAATTTGAATTTTCTCTAGCTCTTATATCTTCTGAGATCTAGGCGTTCATACGGACGGACGGACGGACGGACGGACGGACAGACGGACAGGGCTATATCGACTCAGCTCGTCGCCCTGATCAAGAATATATATACTTTATGGGGTCTGCCACGCCTCCTTCTGCCTGTTACATACTTTTCACAAAACCATTATACCCTGATTTCCCATTTTTAATGGGATCAGGGTATAAAAACAGAAGCTCACCGAGGAAGCAGTTCATCAGCAGCAGCAGCTCTACTAACATAATTTAAGAACATGTGAGTAGGATGTTCAGAAAAAAAAAACAAACTGTTAAAATCCAATTTTAATACAATTCCAACCTTTCCAATTAGTAATAAAAAACGCAACACACACACTATTTGCATGTTATGAGTGATAGTGAGATACAGGATTTAGTAACAAAATTTCAAAGTATAAATACAGGTGAAAAGTTAAAAATGGCTTTGTCTAACGAACAGTTAAGAGCAATCGTAGAAGGCGCAGTAACAAGCGCTTTAAGAACGCAAAAAGAAAACTTTGATCAGAAATTACGTGACATTGAACAACGTATTAGTTCTGAAAAAGTTAGCACTCCTGAGGTAGAAACGTTTAGAGAGGCCAAGATCAGGGCAAGCGTCATTTACAATGAAACTCTTGATATCATGAAATCCCTTCCAGAATTTGAAGGAAAAAAATGAAACTTACGTATCATGGAGGAAAACTGCGCATACCACATACAAAGTATATGAAAAATATGATGGTAGCTCTAAATATTATCAAGCTTTAGGAATATTAAGAAACAAAATTAAAAACGCCGCCGATATGGTACTCTCTTCCTTTGACACTCCTCTCAATTTTAGGGCCATTATAAATAGGTTAGATTTCACGTACGCAGACAAACGACCGATATACCTTATTGAACAAGAGCTGTCAACACTCCGTCAAGGAAATTTGACACTACTACAGTACTATAACGAAGTAGAGAAGAAACTGACTCTACTCATAAATAAGACAATCATGACCTACGACACCAACGTTGCTTCTTCGTTAAATGAGAATACAGGGCAGACGCTCTACGAGTATTCATCTCGGGTACCAAGAAAGGTTTAAGTGATGTCCTATTCTCAGCTAGACCAGTTGATCTTCCCTCTGCACTGGCATTAGCCCAAGAAGTCGCGTCTAATCATGACCGTTACATGTTTGCCACGAATTTTGCACGTAGTTTAGAAGAAAAGGCTCAAAGAACAGAGCAAAAACAACAAGGCAAGGATAGGAATCTAACTCCAGACCCAAAATACAACCAGCCAGGGAAAAGCCCATATTATAGGAAACAAGAATTCTCACCACGACGAGAACAAGTCGAACCAATGGACGTTGACACATCCGCTCGCTTTGGACAGACGACCCAATACCAACAAAATACGGCTCCCTCAAAACAGACTCAGTGGGCGACTCAACAACAAAACGCAAAATATGAAATTTACAATAATCAGGGACAATCAAATAAGAGACCAAACAATAGTAGTGCACGACTCACAGGACCGAAACAGCAAAGAGTTAATCATTTAGAAACAGGAGATACAGAATATGAACAGGACAGTAGTGAATATCGGACTATCGCAGAAACTGAGGTAGAAGACATTGAGGACGAATATGACCAGGTGAATTTTTTAGACTTGGCTGACCGTTCTGACGCGCTATCACGGCATAATATTCATGCCTTGGAAGATGATGCAGAATCAGACAGAGCTACAATGCACAGTGAAGTATCGCTCACGTACACCATAGAAACAACGGACAAACCAATCAACTGTTTCCAAAACCAAATTATAATTGAAGAAAATAAAGTAGCTTCTGATTGTACAGTCATCTTATTCGGTAAAAAAAATCCGACATACAATTCACTTCTCAGAGATTCGTTAATCGAAAGACTTTACGATGTAGTCAAAAAAGACGTCGTTAATGCAATTCATTGCGAGTTACCGGTACTGGCAATAATACAATATAGATTAGTAGAAGCTTTCCCAACAACTATATTTCGATTTACAAAACATATGGTAAATGACATTATTGACAAAAACGAATAAAAGAAAATAATTGTAGCAGAACATAATCGAGCCCATAGAGCAGCCCAAGAAAGTGTAAAACAGATTTAACAAGAATATTTCTTTCCAAAAATGACAAAACTAGCAAACGAAGTTGTTGCACATTGCAGAATCTGTAAAACAGCTAAGTACAACCGTCACCTACAAAAACCAATTGACACCTCTGTACAACAAACACAAAATTGACGCAGACTTGGGGACAACGCTCTTAATAAAAGGGAGGGTGGTCCACAAGGACAGCCTAAGATAAACAAAACATTAAACTCCTTTTTTATCTTTTAAGATTTGGGCTACGGAGTTTCAATATCTAAAACATTCAACTAATCTTATTCCATACTCAGCAATAGTAAAGGGCACGAAAGAGTTAAGAAAAATCACACATGAGACAGTTATTAGACACAGATATAAAACATATAGAAACACTAATAGCCACAGTAAATATCCATCATAGACATGCTAGGAGCACTAATATGCTAGGCACCGTTCTTAAAGTCGTAGCTGGCACACCAGACTCCGACGATTTCGAAAAGCTTAAATTTACACAGAAAGAACTTGTAGAATCAGAAATTAGGCAAGTAACAATAAACACAAAAATGCAGGAACAAATAAATAAGCTAACCGACACAGTAAACCTCATAACAAAAACAAAGCAAATAGACACGGAACATTTGTATGAAACACTGCTCTCAAGAAACAGAATAATTATTTCAGAATTATAGACCTTAATGCTTTCAGTAACACTGGCAAAAGTTGGAATTGTAAACCCCTCCATATTGGATTCTTCTGACCTAAAAAATATTGTTAATGAACACCCTATAAATATCACTATTACTGACCTAATGGAACTATCTCAAGTTAAAGACTTGTTTAATAATAACTTTCTACAGGTGGCACTGCACATTGCTCAACTCGGCCCAGCAATCTTGAACCTCTAACCATCGTCGACGATGGCGTTATCATCATCAACGACAGAGCAGCTATAGTTGATGAGCAAATGGTGAAAGGGACATTCCTCCTTACCTTTGACAACGAGATAAAGGTAAACGAAAGAAATCCTAAAAACTACATGAGGAAATCCCCGAGACCAGCGGCATCCACACTTCTAAATATAACGGGTCATCAGGAAATACCAAGCCTGCCGTACCTACAGAAGCTGAGCATAAGAAACCTCCGGGACATTGCCCAATTAGAAGAAGGACTGGTAAGAAGACCAATAATATCTGGACTAACCGTGGTCATCCTTCTACTTTCCTGCTACGCCCTAATGAAACTTTACCAAAGACATCGGAGGAACAAAAGTCAACGTTATCTTCAGGCGGTAATTAACAGTTTTAAGAACTCCGAGGACGTCATTCACATAAGTGGGGGAGGAGTTAACACAACTGACCAGCAAATCGTAAATATTCAAGCTGACCATGCATTCCCAGCATAAATGCTTACGACACCAGCCGTCTCAAGTAGATATTGCACAACAGCGGCAGAAGCGTACACGCGCAACACTGTTGCTTCTCAGCGATATATGATCCCTCGCACTATATGCAATGCCAGCGTTTTCAGGGCTTAGGGCTAGCTTCGATTATAAGAATTAATGTCACTTAGAGTTAGTTGATTTTTGGAAATAAATAACGTCGGTCGTCGCCACGGAATTATCCAAGTCTTCTCATTGCAAGCAACTCCGTGGTTTCTATACAAGTGTTAACACCGTTACTTCGTACGTGTTAATTCACTTCAATATTAAAAACCAAAATGTTATAACTTATATGTCTGATTTATAAAGTGTTAAAATTTTCCCGATCCGCCCACTAGGAGCGTGGCAAATCGGTAAATCCGATATGCCAGAAATCATATTAGTTGAAGAGCTAGAGCGCTGAAATTTGGAACGTTGATTCGTGTTGATTAGCCGAAATCAAAAGCTATGGCGTATATATCTACTTCAATTAGGGGCGTGGCAAATGTGGAAAAACTGTATCTTGTAGAGTTTTAAGGCTAGAGCTCTGAAATTTTACATGTGAGCTGTTGTTACGATTCTATACAGATTTGTTGAAAAACTAAATGTCTACGCCTACTAGGGGCGTGGCAAATCGGATCTGAAAATATTGTGATTTTTCAAATTCTGCTATATTTTGGGCATTATTGATGCTAGGGACCTGAGATTTGGTATATATACTCGGGTTGCTCAGCCATGAGCAAAAAGCTATAGTGGACATATCTTCACCCAAAGGGGGCGTGGCAAACCGCAATAGTTTATATCTCCTACAGTTATAGAGCTAGAAGCTTCAAATTTGGATAGTTGAGTTAATGGTAGCCTCCTCTATCGATGACCCAAAAATAGTTGTTACGCCATTTTGGGGGCGTGGCATATAAAAAAATACTTTTTTAAGCGTAAGCATTACAATTTTGCAGTTGGTTTACCATTAGCTCGTTCTAAGAACTGGCCAAAAATGAGGTGTCTACGTCCACTAGGGGCGTGGCAATCGCCATTTCTAGTGTCAAATTGCGACATTTATATGCGTGAGCCATCTATATATATAAACAGACTTAATAGGCATAGATAACACGGAAGTAAACATTTTTGTGGAATTTAAAATATATAAATTAAATTATAATTCTTAAAAAAATTAAAAACAATTAAAAGTTTTCCTTGGGGCTCGAAGCCCTACAATCTACGCTTACTAGAGGCGTGGCGATTCGGCATTTGTAGCGTGGCGATTCGGCATTTGTATGCGTGCGTCATTTATATATATATATATAAATAAGCTTTATAGATATTCATAAGACGGAAGGAAACACTCTTATGAAATTGTAAAAATATAAACGATATGATAACATAAAAATCCAATATTTAAAAAAGGTTTTCCACGGGATTTGAACTCGCACCACAACCAAAATAAAATCGTCAAATAGGCCTCTGCGCCTCTACCTACAGTGTCACCTTTGTTATCACAATGCTATCAATTAGAACGAAATGACATTATTATTAGGTCGCCATATAGCAAAGAAAAGCCGAAGTAGCGGCTGTGAATTCAAAAACAATGCAAAGACACATCAATCGCAATTGAGATTCTTAGCAAATGCTAGAGTATGCGTTATATGTACGTACTTACACACATGCAAATGAGCACGTGCATGAAAAAGGCTGAAATTGTGTATGCAGACCTTTGTCTGTATATATGTACATATTTATATATATATATATATATATATATATATATTGTACGTATAGGCATTTGAGGGCCATTTAAGAAGAAACAAATTTAAACTTATAACAATTTTCAAGCTCGCTCCTTCCCAATAAAATATCGAATTTATGAAGAAAGAAAATGTAATCGAATAAGGTGTTGAACCCACGTTACCTAACACAACTTGCGTTGCCTTAACCATCGCCACCACTGCTCCGGTTGTTTATCTAGTAGCGAAAAATTATATATGTAACTTCAGTGTTAGAGTGTCATCTCACAAAATTAAATAACGATCATGGACATGGCTAAATCGACTCAGCACGTCGCCCTGATCAAGAATATATATACCTTATGGGGTCCGCCACGCCTCCTTCTGCCTGATTTCGCATTTTCAATGGGTTCAGGGTATAAAAATAATTTGTAGGCCACTTTTTGTGTCGTGTCATATTGAAAATTTTACATGTTAGAGCCGGATTGTGAATGAGTATTCCGCAGTTGGTAACGCCCGACTGCAACGTTCTTACTTGTTTAGTATAATGTTTGATGTTGATTGAACCGAATGTGAATTCAAGATTCTCGTGGAGTTACGAAACTACATTTCGATTGTGAAGTCTCGCATTGTTTTGGCAAGGTAATTAAGTATGTTTTGTTAGATTTAAGAGAAGCTTTAAAATGTAGTTTAAGCAAGCGGATATACTCGCGGCATGTGTACATAGGATAGGGTAGCATTAGCATTAGTGACGCACCAGCGGACAGAGGCAATGACCGACGGTGACAGAAGACACAGGGCAATGCACGCCACGCAACTGCCCAACAACAACAACAACGAAGGCGAGCAACGGAGCAACGCAGCATCGGACAATAACAACGACACAACGGAAATCGACGGAGAGTAACGTTTGAAATCTAACGGCGCTCAGCGCTTACAGCATAGCGGCGCCGAATTAAGAGCGCATAACCGCGCTAAGAGCCGAAAGATCGTAGTCGGCACAACAACAACAAGAAGTGCATCTAGCGGCGCCAACCACGCTGAGAGCCGAAAAATCATCGAAAAATAGTCGGTGCAACAACAACAACGAGAGCATCTAGAGAGCGCTGAGTACGACCTCACGCAGCGTAGTGCACGCAGCGACGCGCAGCCGAAAGCCCATGCGCAACAGTACGCATGCAAATGCAAATAGCGGCTGCGCAGGGCAGAGCAGCAGAGTGGAGCTACACAGCAGCGAAAGGCGCATCATTAGGCGCAAAGGAGAAGCTGGGACACTTAATTCTGGGCTCTGGAAGCGAACGGACGTCAGCACGAGTAAACTACGACTGGGAATTGAGCTCTGGCAGCAAACAGAGGTCAGCGCGGGTCAGCCAGAACGGACTTGTAATAAAACTTTGGAAGAAATCGGATCGACACACACGGACAGCACTGACAGTACAGACAGCACGAACACCAGGGCTGGGATTTAAGACTGCAGGTCGCCGGTAAGCCGGCGGGTATTCTTTTCGACTTTTGTGCCAAAGCTAGCGTAGTATGCAGGGTAGTCATAAGCCACGAAATTGAGTGTCAGAGTATTAAGTGAAACTAATAAGCTCAAGCGATCGATGCACAGAACCAACGTGACTCAAGATTAGGCCTCTTGCTGCAGTTCATATTTACTGTTATATACTGCAGTTGGATTTGGGTGGTCCACTGCTGTGCTGCCGTGAGACTGGGCTCAACGACTTTCAGGTATTCAGCCATAGCATACCGCGGTTATCACGCGACTCGGCTCCGAACGATATACGCCAGAGCAGGATCGAGGCGATAGCCGGCCTGGCTGTGTTAGTGGCCATAGGGTCCGCACGTACCGCGGTTATCACGCGACTCGGCTCCGAGCGTTATACGCTAGAGCAGGATCGAGGCGGTAGCCGGCCTGGCTGGATTAGTGGCCATAGTGGCCCCACGTACCGCGTAGCCACCCTCCGCGAGTTTCCCGCGATCCCGCTCAGAGCGTTATACGCCAGAGCGGGATAGAGGCGGCAGGCAGCTCGACTGTGCTGTTGGCTCTAGTGTTGCCCCGGTCTCTTGCCGCTGTGCCCAGCGGATACCGTGCAATCCCGCTTTGAGCGTAATACGCCACAGCTGGATTCAGACGGCCGTCTCGCTGTGCCCTCGGCCTTTAAGCTGCCGCGCTTCACGCAGAGTATAGTGGTACACGGCTGTTGGCAGTGCGCGCGCCTTGGCGTTTCCAGGCCGCCTCCTGACACAGCCTTTGGTCACCGTCTCCTGCTGCCGGTTTGTGCCGCAGGCTCCTGCAAGTAATCATGCCCAAGCCCAGAGAGCACGGCCACCCCCGCCCCGCTTTCTCTCTCATTCCGCGGTCCCGGCAAATTACAAATATTCTTGTAAATGACCCTGGGGAGACTGAGAGTTATACCCCAGCCATAGAACTTCTTTACATACTTAAACTACGTTTTTTACAAATTGGGGGCGAAGGCGGCGTGGTATCCAAAATCTGTAAAAGACAAAGTTTGCGTATTTATCAGATGTATATGCACACCAAATCTGAAGTCTGCAGGTCTAAAAGTATTAAAATTACGCTGAATAAATAAAATCAATTTATCGATTATTCGCGATAAAAAAGTAATCGGACGAGTTATCGAAAAATAAAGATCAACTTGTACTGCGTATGGTATACATGAGTGTGCATACAATTTGAAGTCTCTAGCTCTTATATCTTCTGAGATCTAGGCGTTCATACGGACGGACGGACGGACAGACGGACAGGGCTATATCGAATTAATAAATTTATTAAATAATTTTGATAGGCAAACCCACGATCATTCAAACAAAATCAGGTACTTAAATATAAACGCGACTCAACTAAGCGAACCCAAAATCGTTCACACAATTCTAAGTTGTGGTAGGCACACGCCAATGTTCATTTCTCACGCATACAAACATGCACATATTCAGGCACATAGGCTCTCAAATGCTTCTACGTTACCCCACAATTTTTGTGAGCATCGCGTCCCATGCGTACACACAATCAAATGCATGTATGTAGGTGTGTGCAGTTCACAAGATCTACCAAATGCAAATGTTCGTCTTTCAAATTCCTAGAGGCAGCTAGAGACTCGCACACAGCCATATAAATGCTCATACATGTAGCAAGGGATTGTAAGTGTGTGCATGCATGGTCGTCGCGAAGAATGATCTCTATGCGCACCAACGCTTTCATACCCTTTCCATAAAACGAAACGAAAACGAAACGAAAACGCAAATATTTTGCATGAGCATGGCAAACGATTTGAGGAGTTCGGTATACTCTTCACTCAGAAGAGAACACAAGGGGTCTAGCTGCGAAGAAATTTCAATTTTTGTCAGCTGCTGCTCGTGCTCACATACATGCATACATATACATATTTGAGAGAGCAGAGAGCATAGAAAGAGAGAGCAAGAAAAAAAATTGAGCATAGGGTCACTTTATTTCAAATGTCGACCATCTCGGTCGAACGCTTGAAGCGCAATGATTGTGCTGTCGTGAATTTTCGTACGCCAAACCTAAGAGTAAGGAGCCGAGCGAATACGAAGTTGTGTGGGGTAACCTGGCCCAAAAAAAAGTTGGACAAAATCTTTCTTCAGCGTGTCCAGTCTATGTGTTCTATGGTTAGTGATAGTAGGGAGATTAACTTTATATAAATTTTGTCACTTTATATAAATTTCGATAGTTCGATAGTCTATAAGCCCTATAATAGAAGAGCTTCGTACACAGGCAGCCAAATGTTCATACATGTTTCCAGAGACTGCAAGTGTGTGTGTGCATGCCCGTCATGAAATCATATTCTTTATTTGCATCAACGCTTTCATACCCTTCCTACAAATAATCATCGAAACGCTAATATTTTTTGTGCATGAGCGTGGCAAACGCCTTTAAGATATCGGTATAATCTTCACTCAAAAGGAAAGAGCTGGGATCGTCGCGAAAAATTTCAATTTTTTTGTGCTGCTGGGTTCGATGATTTGAAAGACCATTGAGAGAGAGAAGACAGAGATAGAGCGAGAGAGAGAAAGAGTGGGACAAATAGCACATAGCCATCCTTCATATCAAAAGGGACCATTCGGCTTGAGCACTCGCAGCGCACTGATTTCGTGTCCAGTCTATGTGTCGTATGGTTAGTGGCCGCATCTATCAAGCATTCATCGTAAACCTTTTGTAAGTGTGACGAGTGCCTTCAAGTAGACATTTTTATTTTTTTTTAACTGGAACAAGTTCATTTTTGCCTCCATAAATAGATTTAATAATAATCCACTCATATATATTTACAATTTCTTATTATTTTTGTAATGTTGTAATGATCACATCCATCGTTTTCATTTTCGTTTTCCATCCCCAGATAATTTCATTTTACTTAATTTATCGATTTCATAACCATATGTTAATAATAAAAAAAAGAAAACTAACCTCATTTCAATAATCTACTATTTCAACATTTACATATTATATATTCATGTGGCAGAATTTTTACTTATTTATCAATTTACAAATAGAACTGTTGAAATGATTCCTGAATTAAAAACTGAGTTGAATACACTTTCAAATCTGGTATGTATATCAATGGTTTGCCGTCACTATGTGATAAATGCAATATATATTTATATGATATAAACGACCCACAGGAACATGTGACGGCAAATCTACAAGCGAAAATAAATCAGTCTACAGTGAAACAGAACACATCTTTTCAAGATTATGATGATATCATCAAACTGCAATTTGAAAATGCTAAACTTAAACATCGGTTCGCTATTATCATAAATGTTAGTTAATACATATGTAACTATAATATATCGTATAATGAAGTATTTAATGTTTCTAGTCAATAACTGAAGAACAAGATACAAATGTTAAAATGCATGAAGATAATACTCTTTCTATTACGGGATATTTGGAAAAAATTTTTACAAAAGCAATTGCCAATGCATATCCCCGGTTTTCTAACGTTCCAACTATTATTGCGCCTGTGAATGTGTCGTCTAAATTCGGAGACTACCAGTGTAATAACGCTATGGGATTAGCCAAAAAAATGAAGGAACAAAGAATTCTGAAAACTCCACGAGATATTGCTCTAGATATTCAAAAGTGTGTACCAGAGTCTCCAATAATAGAGAAAGTAGAAGTTTCAAATGCCGGCTTCATCAATATTTTTATCAGCAAGTAAGTTAAAATCGATTTGTTTTTTTTTTTTTAAATATCACGTCTATAATATTTCTTTCAGGAAGCTTGCTGTGCTCTCTTTAACAAATATGTTGAGGTATGGCATTCAGCCACCAAAGGTTAAAAAAAAACGCGTAGTAGTTGACTTTTCGTCTCCAAACATTGCAAAACAAATGCATGTTGGCCACTTACGTTCCACTATAATAGGCGAGTCAATCTGTAGGCTTCTTGAGTTTCTACAACATGATGTTATTCGCATCAATCATCTCGGGGATTGGGGAACGCAGTTTGGCATGCTCATAGCGCATTTAGAAGATCGTTTTCCAAATTTTCAGCACGAGAGCCCACCAATTGGAGATCTTCAAGAATTTTACAAAGAATCTAAGAAACGGTAAGTGACAATTGTATAAATTTTGTTAAAATTTTATAATCAATCATATATAAATATAATAAATTATATTTATAATACCAGCAACAAATATGTATATATGTATATATATATATATATATATATATATATATATATATATATATATATATATATATATGTTGTTGGTCCTTCAGATGCTCCCATATATATATATATTGAAAATGCATTTCTTTTCTTTTTCTTATAGTTTTGATTCTGATGACGATTTCAAAAAGAGGGCTTACAACCGAGTTGTTACACTCCAAAATGGAACAACCGAATCAGTTAAAGCTTGGAAACTCATATGTGATGTTTCGCGTAAAGAATTTCAGAAAATTTATGATCGCTTAGACGTCACAATTAATGAACGCGGCGAATCATTTTATCAGTCACGTATGGTGACAGTTGTTGAATTTCTGCGAAACAAGGGTTTGCTGGAGTTAGACGACGGTCGAGAAATCATGTGGCCTGATGATAGTAAAAGTGGCATTCCGTTAACTATTGTCAAATCGGATGGTGGATTTACATACGATACTTCTGATATGGCAGCCATTAGACATCGAATTGAAGAAGACCATGCCAATTGGATAATTTATGTTGTTGATTCTGGACAAAGCACTCACTTTAACGCAATCTTTAGGGCTGCGAAGCGTTGTGGAATTGTAGATCCAAAAGTTCATCGGGTGGATCATGTACAATTTGGATTGGTTCTAGGAGATGATGGCAAAAAGTTTAAGACACGATCTGGTGATACTGTCAAACTATCAGACTTGCTGGACGAGGGAATGAAGTATTCTTTTAAGCAGTTACAGCAGAGAGGTCGTGATAAGATATTGACACCTGAAGAACTGCTCAATGCTCAAGAAGCAGTGGCATACGGCTGTATAAAGTATGCAGATTTGTGTCATAACCGTATAAGCGATTATATATTTTCTTTTGATAAAATGCTCGATGATCGTGGAAATACGGCGGTGTACTTGTTATACACGTACAGTCGTATTTGCTCTATTGCTCGTAGCTCCGGAAAAGATTTTAGCAACGTGGGAGATATTTTAGATAAATTTAACATAGAACTGATTCACGAAAAAGAATGGAAACTTGCAAAAACACTGCTAAAAGTGCATGATGTATTAATTAAGTGTGCAAATGGTTTGTTTCTACACTTTCTTTGTGAATTTTGCTATGAAGTTTCCGTTGTATTTACTGAATTCTATGACAGCTGTTATTGCATTGAAAAAAACGACGCTGGTCAAATTATTACTGTTAACCACAGTAGAATTTTAATATGCGAAGCAACTGCGGCCGTGTTACGAAAATGTTTCTATATATTGGGTCTAAAACCTGTAACGAAAATGTAGTATTAAGACTAACAAATATAGCGAAAATGATTTATTCAATAAAAACAAGTAAGAAAACTAGTTGTGTTGACCGTTCCCTAAACCTAGACTCTTCTGCCGTTTTTATACCCTGAATCCATTGAAAATGGGAAATCAGGGTATAATGGTTTTGTTAAAATGTATGTACAAGGCAGAAGGAGGCGTGGCAGACCTCATAAAATATATATATTCTAGATCAGGGCGACGAGCTGAGAAAATGCATTTTCCGATATCATATAAGTTGAAAAGCTAGAAATTTAGAATGTAGATTCGCGTTGACTACCCAAGATAAAAAAGCTATGGCGGATATATCTATGGCCACAGGAAGCGTGGAACACCGCAAAGGCTTATCTCCTACAGCTTAAGAGCTATAGGCTTTAAATTTGGATAGTTGAGTTACTGGTACCCTCCTCTATCAATGGCTCAAAAAAAGTGTTTACACCTCTGGCATATAGAAAAATACCCTGTATTTTTATGTTTTCGGAGCGTAAGCATTTTACAGCTACGTTACTTATGGCTCGTTCTAAGAACTGGACAAAAATTGTGTCTTCGGCTTGATGTGGTCATCGGCATTCGTGGTGGTGGTGGCACTTGATCAGCTAATAGCTAAAATAAAATAACTTTAGTGCTACAGTATAGTATTGGCCACACTGCAGCGCAGCCCAAGCGCAGTCGCAGTTAGCAGAACGCCTGCTTATGCGTGCGTAAATATCAGCTCTTTTTAGGGATCAGGGTATCTCCTAGTCGAGCAGTCTCGACTAGAGCTTCCTTACTTGTTCTTTTTATACTCATTCACGAAGTGAAAATGCATTTTCCGATATGCCAGAAATCATATTAGTTGAAGAGCTAGAGCGCTGAAATTTAGAACGTAGATTCGTGTTGACTACCCAAAATCAAAAGCTATGGCGGATATATCTGCGCCCATTGGGGGCGTGGCAAATCGGGTAAAACCGTATCTTGTAGAGTTTTAAAGCTAGAACGCTCAAATTACATGTGAGTTAATGTGACGATTCTATAAAGGTTGGTTGAAAAATTATATGTTATATGTTAAAATTCTGCTATAATTTGGGCACTATTGATGCTAAAGACCTGAGATTTGGTATATATACTCGGGTTTATCACCCAAAGCAATAATGGATATAACTCCGCCACAGGGGGCGTGGCAAACCGCAATAGTTTATACCTCCTACAGTTATACAGCTAGAGCTTCAAATTTGGATAGTTGAGTTAATGGTAGCCTCCTCTATCGATGACCCAAAAATAGTTGTTACGCCTTTTTAGGGGCATGGCAGAGTGAAAAATATCTTGTAATTTTCACATTTTTTTAACGTAACCATTCAAATTTTGCAGTTGGATTACCATTAGCTTGTTCTAAGAACTCGCCAAAAAAGAGGTGTCTACGCGATGATTGTTCTGTCGTGAATTTTCGTACGCCGAACCTAAAAGTAAGGAGCTGAGCGAATACGGGGTAACCTGGCCCAAAAAAAAGTTGGACAAAATCTTTCTTCAGTGTGTCCAGTCTATTTGTTCTATAGTTAGTGGTACAAGTTTATCTGTTTTTCGATAACGCATCCGATTTCTTTTTTATAGAGAAGAATCGATAAATTGATATTGTTTATTCAGCGTAATTTTAATACTTTTAGACCTGGAGACTTCAGATTTGATGTGTATATAGATATGTTTAATACGCAGCTTTTATCTGTTACAGATTTTGGATACCACGCCGCCTTCGCCCCCAATTTGTAAAAAACGTATTTTAAGTATGTAAAGAAGTTCTATGGCTGGGGTATAACTCTCAGTCTCCCCAGGGTCATTTACAAGAATATTTGTAATTTGCCGGGACCGCGGAATGAGAGAGAAAGCGGGGCGGGGGTGGCCGTGCTCTCTGGGCTTGGGCACGATTACTTGCAGGAGACTGCGGCACAAGCCGGCAGCAGGAGACGGTGACCAAAGGCTGTGGCAGGAGGCGGCCTGGAAATGCCAAGGCGCGCGCACTGCCAACAGCCGTGTACCACTATACTCTGCGTGAAGCGCGGCAGCTTAAAGGCCGAGGGCACAGCGAGACGGCCGTCTGAATCCAGCTGTGGCGTATTACGCTCAAAGCGGGATTGCACGGTATCCGCTGGGCACAGCGGCAAGAGACCGGGGCAACACTAGAGCCAACAGCACAGTCGAGCTGCCTGCCGCCTCTATCCCGCTCTGGCGTATAACGCTCTGAGCGGGATCGCGGGAAACTCGCGGAGGGTGGCTACGCGGTACGTGGGGCCACTATGGCCACTAATCCAGCCAGGCCGGCTACCGCCTCGATCCTGCTCTAGCGTATAACGCTCGGAGCCGAGTCGCGTGATAACCGCGGTACGTGCGGACCCTATGGCCACTAACACAGCCAGGCCGGCTATCGCCTCGATCCTGCTCTGGCGTATATCGTTCGGAGCCGAGTCGCGTGATAACCGCGGTATGCTATGGCTGAATACCTGAAAGTCGTTGAGCCCAGTCTCACGGCAGCACAGCAGTGGACCACCCAAATCCAACTGCAGTATATAACAGTAAATATGAACTGCAGCAAGAGGCCTAATCTTGAGTCACGTTGGTTCTGTGCATCGATCGCTTGAGCTTATTAGTTTCACTTAATACTCTGACACTCAATTTCGTGGCTTATGACTACCCTGCATACTACGCTAGCTTTGGCACAAAAGTCGAAAAGAATACCCGCCGGCTTACCGGCGACCTGCAGTCTTAAATCCCAGCCCTGGTGTTCGTGCTGTCTGTACTGTCAGTGCTGTCCGTGTGTGTCGATCCGATTTCTTCCAAAGTTTTATTACAAGTCCGTTCTGGCTGACCCGCGCTGACCTCTGTTTGCTGCCAGAGCTCAATTCCCAGTCGTAGTTTACTCGTGCTGACGTCCGTTCGCTTCCAGAGCCCAGAATTAAGTGTCCCAGCTTCTCCTTTGCGCCTAATGATGCGCCTTTCGCTGCTGTGTAGCTCCACTCTGCTGCTCTGCCCTGCGCAGCCGCTATTTGCATTTGCATGCGTACTGTTGCGCATGGGCTTTCGGCTGCGCGTCGCTGCGTGCACTACGCTGCGTGAGGTCGTACTCAGCGCTCTCTAGATGCTCTCGTTGTTGTTGTTGCACCGACTATTTTTCGATGATTTTTCGGCTCTCAGCGTGGTTGGCGCCGCTAGATGCACTTCTTGTTGTTGTTGTGCCGACTACGATCTTTCGGCTCTTAGCGCGGTTATGCGCTCCTAACTCTGCGCTGCTAGATGTTCTTGTTGCTGTTGCGCCGACTACGATCTTTCGGCTCTCAGTGCGGTTATGCGCTCTTAATTCGGCGCCGCTATGCTGTAAGCGCTGAGCGCCGTTAGATTTCAAACGTTACTCTCCGTCGATTTCCGTTGTGTCGTTGTTATTGTCCGATGCTGCGTTGCTCCGTTGCTCGCCTTCGTTGTTGTTGTTGTTGGGCAGTTGCGTGGCGTGCATTGCCCTGTGTCTTCTGTCACCGTCGGTCATTGCCTCTGTCCGCTGGTGGGTCACTAATGCTAATGCTACCCTATCCTATGTACACATGCCGCGAGTATATCCGCTTGCTTAAACTACATTTTAAAGCTTCTCTTAAATCTAACAAAACATACTTAATTACCTTGCCAAAACAATGCGAGACTTCACAATCGAAATGTAGTTTCGTAACTCCACGAGAATCTTGAATTCACATTCGGTTCAATCAACATCAAACATTATACTAAACAAGTAAGAACGTTGCAGTCGGGCGTTACCAACTGCGGAATACTCATTCACAATCCGGCTCTAACATGTAAAATTTTCAATATGACACGACACAAAAAGTGGCCTACAAATTATTTTTATACCCTGAACCCATTGAAAATGCGAAATCAGGCAGAAGGAGGCGTGGCGGACCCCATAAGGTATATATATTCTTGATCAGGGCGACGTGCTGAGTCGATTTAGCCATGTCCATGATCGTTATTTAATTTTGTGAGATGACACTCTAACACTGAAGTTACATATATAATTTTTCGCTACTAGATAAACAACCGGAGCAGTGGTGGCGATGGTTAAGGCAACGCAAGTTGTGTTAGGTAACGTGGGTTCAACACCTTATTCGATTACATTTTCTTTCTTCATAAATTCGATATTTTATTGGGAAGGAGCGAGCTTGAAAATTGTTATAAGTTTAAATTTGTTTCTTAAATGGCCCTCAAATGCCTATACGTACAATATATATATATATATATATATATATATAAATATGTACATATATACAGACAAAGGTCTGCATACACAATTTCAGCCTTTTTCATGCACGTGCTCATTTGCATGTGTGTAAGTACGTACATATAACGCATACTCTAGCATTTGCTAAGAATCTCAATTGCGATTGATGTGTCTTTGCATTGTTTTTGAATTCACAGCCGCTACTTCGGCTTTTCTTTGCTATATGGCGACCTAATAATAATGTCATTTCGTTCTAATTGATAGCATTGTGATAACAAAGGTGACACTGTAGGTAGAGGCGCAGAGGCCTATTTGACGATTTTATTTTGGTTGTGGTGCGAGTTCAAATCCCGTGGAAAACCTTTTTTAAATATTGGATTTTTATGTTATCATATCGTTTATATTTTTACAATTTCATAAGAGTGTTTCCTTCCGTCTTATGAATATCTATAAAGCTTATTTATATATATATATAAGTGACGCACGCATATAAATTTCTTAGTTGGCCGCTACAAATGCCGATTCGCCACGCCTCTAGTAAGCGTAGATTGTAGGGCTAAAATGGCGTAACAACTATTTTTGGGTCATCGATAGAGGAGGCTATCATTAACTCAACTATCCAAATTTGAAGCTCTAGCTGTATAACTGTAGGAGGTATAAACTATTGCGGTTTGCCACGCCCCCTGTGGCGGAGTTATATCCATTATTGCTTTGGGTGATAAACCCGAGTATATATACCAAATCTCAGGTCTTTAGCATCAATAGTGCCCAAATTATAGCAGAATTTTAACATATAACATATAATTTTTCAACCAACCTTTATAGAATCGTCACATTAACTCACATGTAATTTGAGCGTTCTAGCTTTAAAACTCTACAAGATACGGTTTTACCCGATTTGCCACGCCCCCAATGGGCGCAGATATATCCGCCATAGCTTTTGATTTTGGGTAGTCAACACGAATCTACGTTCTAAATTTCAGCGCTCTAGCTCTTCAACTAATATGATTTCTGGCATATCGGAAAATGCATTTTCACTTCGTGAATGAGTATAAAAAGAACAAGTAAGGAAGCTCTAGTCGAGACTGCTCGACTAGGAGATCCCTACAAGCCGCTAATATTCACGCAGGCATAAGCACGCGCTCTGCTAACTGCACAGTAAGTAGCGACTGCGCTTGGGTTGCGCTGCAGTGTGGCCAATACTATAAGAATTTTGTTGCTGAATACATTCTCTTGTAGTAGAACTATCTTCCTGAAACTTTCGGAACATGATCATATGGTGCAAATATGTGTATATTCCAACGCAATAAAAAAAAAACTTTAAATACTTTTTTACAAATTGGGGGTGAAGGAGGCGTGGTATCCAAATTCTGTAAATTACAGAATCTGCGTATTGATCAGATGTATGTACACACCAAATCTGGAGTCTCGAGGTCTAAAAGTATTAAAAATACGACGAATAAACCATATGAACTTACCGATTATTCTCGATAAAAAATTAATCGGACGAGTTAACAAAAAAAATATGATAAACTTGTACTGCGTATGTTATACATGAGTATGCATACAATATTTAAGGTCTTATATTATATTTATATTTTCTTATATTTTCTGAGATCTAGGCGTTCATACGGACGGATGGGCGGACAAGGCTATATCAGCTCATCGCCCTGATCAACAATATACATATATACTTTATGGGGTCTGGGATGCTTCCTTCTGCCTGTTACATATTTTTCACAAAACTATTATACCCTGATTTCCCATTTTTAATGGGATCAGGGTATAAAAATTAAGATAGAGTCACTTTATTTCAAATGTCGACCATATCGGTCGAACGCATGAAGCGAAATAATTGTGCTGTCGTGTAGTTTCGTTTCCTGGGCCTAAAAGTAAGGAGCCGAGCGAAGACGAAGTTGTGTGCCATCACTATGCTCAAAAAAGTTGGACAAAATTTTTCTACAGCGTGTCCAGTCTATGTGTTCTATGGTTACTGGTTTTGAAAAGAAAGCAATTGCAAAAATATTTTATAGTTCGAGGTCGACAAAGATTTCTGAAACATCAGTTCTTAGAAGGGATCAAGGGATTTCGTTGTCGAGCAGTCTCGACTAGAGCTTTCTTACTTGTTCTTTACTACTTTTTAACTTAAGAATTATTATAATTGTCATTATATTAACTATATTTAAGCTCTTTTGATTTTAAGTATTTATTTAACACTTTCTTTTCATAGTTTAAATAGTATCACTGACCATATCTGGCTGTGAATTGGGGCATAGCTGGCCGGGCTGGCAAATAAAACAACCCCATCGGGATGGTGATACTATTTGTATTCTTTTTTTTAGTATTACATTTAATTTGGGCTACGAAAAGAGAGACTGCAAGGTGTATGCATGCTCGTCGATAAATCATATTCCTTATGTGAATGAACGCATACCCTTCCCACAAATAATCATAAAACTGTTAACTTTTTATATAAGTATCAAGAGTTCGGTATACCCTTCATTCCGAGCCAAATGCTCATACATGTTTCCAGAGACTGTAAGTGTGTGTGCATGCCCATCGTGAAATCATATTCTTTATGCGCATCAACGCTTTTATACCCTTCCCACAAATAATCATCGAAACGCTAACATTTTGTGTGCATGAGCGTGGCAAATGCCTTTAAGATTTCGGTATACTCTTCGCTCGAAAGAAAAGAGCTGGGATCGTCGTGAAAAATTTCAATTTTTGTTTGCTGCGGAGTTGTAATGGCTTGGAGTTCATTAGTTGGTCGGTACGAAAAGCCGCGCCATTTAGTAGTCTTGTTGTTGGATATATTCACTGGATTGCCCAAGGTGGCTTACAGCCCAGCATCGCTCGTTAACAAACGAGGCTGTAATTCTGGCATCTGTAATCGAGGCTGTAATTCTGAAGCTTCTGCTCAGATGGATCGGGATTGTTGGCTGATTTACTTGCTTATCGCAATAGTTGATGACACCACACGTCATGAGTCGTATGAGAAGAGTCAAGATATGGCAAATCTTACTGTAAGACAAATTTTTGGATGCACGTTATGATCGGCTGGAGCTTAGCCAATTCGTAAATTCAATAAGCAGCGGACCCAGACAGGACAGAGGTAACAGGAACTCATGTGCGATACTTGCCAATTTAGAGCTTTGTACGAAGTCCAACAGTAAAGAACACGCATTGAGGGCATATCCACAGCTTTTAAAGAACCATGTGCTATTATTTAGCACAGTTGCCATTTTTAGCATAATTTGTAACTTTAATTACAATCAACAGCTGCTTTTCCAAGCTTGATCGATGATCGAAACGAATGAAGAACAAGTAAGAAAACTCTAGTCGAGGGTGCTCGATTAGATACTACCCTGAACCAAACTAATAAGAAAAGCACATTTAGTACGGTTCAAAATTTCAATTTCCATATACAGTATGTCCATTAATTGTTTGCAAAACGAAAAAAGGCATACAAATTCAACTTTAACATCATATTTTATTAGGAAAGGAACATTTTCTCGGAATTTTTTTTTTACATTATTTTTGGGTCATGTATTCTTAACGGTAATCCATAACAAAAACAATAAAAATAGCAACAAAAACACACAAGATAATTCAAAACAAAAAAGAACAGCAAATATCAGCTGTCTATTAATTCTTTGCAAAATGCAAACATTAGTTGAAAGAAGACGGGAAAAAGTTAACGGGACATCCAAATCAAATGCGGCTTGCCGCGTCTGTTTTCACAAGTCTTCCGTGAATACATTCGTTTCAATAAAGTCTTGGAATCACTACCACTTCTCAAAAAAATTGAATTTTTGCAATGCCTGGTAAACGCACTGATGATAATTTGATACAATTAGTATATTTTAATTATAACAAAGGAAAGGCCATCAAGGAGTTAGCAGAAATGTTTAATGTTAAGCTTAGAACAGTTTATAATATTATTAATCGGGCAGAAAAAGAAAATAGACTGGAACTTAACAGCTCTAAGGGCCGACCAGCAAAGCTCTCTCGACGGGATTGCTCACGAATCCTAAAGACAGTGGAAAACAGACCACAGACAAGCCTCAGAGAGTTGGTGTCGGACCTTAAATTAAATCTTCAAAAGACAGTGTGTCCTGAGACTGTCAGAAAAGTGCTTAATTTGCACAAATACTCCTCACATGTTGCAAGGAAGAAGCCGTTGCTGTCTGCTGTAAATATTGAGAAACGGTTGACCTTCGCAAGACTTCATATTGACTGTCCTCCTGACTATTGGAATAACGTTATCTTTTGCGACGAGACAAAGATAATGTTATTCCATAACGATGGCCCTGGAAAAGTTTGGCGGAAACTAAAAACAGCCCTCCACACCAAAAACATTGTGCCCACTGTGAAGTTCGGCAAGCTTTCAGTCATGGTGTGGGGTTGTATTTCTTCGAAAGGTGTGGGAGAGATACGAATATTCAATGATATTATGACAAAAGAATTTTATTTGGATATTTTGAAGAAGGAATTAACCGAAAGTGCGCACAACTTTGGCTTCATTGATACAGAAAACCCCAGTAAGCTCAAATATAAGCTGTATCAGGACAATGATCCGAAGCACAAGTCGCTGTTGTGTCGCACTTGGCTGCTATATAACTGCAGCACAGTTATTGACACCCCACCCCAGAGCCCGGATATCAATCCGATTGAGAATTTGTGGGCACTACTAAAGAAAAAAGTAGCCAAACGATGTCCTAAGACAAAAAACGAGCTAATTCGTTGCATACACGAGGAGTGGCGCAAAATACCCCAATACTACTATGTTCTTTTTTGTTTTGAATTATCTTGTGTGTTTTTGTTGCTATTTTTATTGTTTTTGTTATGGATTACCGTTAAGAATACATGACCCAAAAATAATGTAAAAAAAAAATTCCGAGAAAATGTTCCTTTCCTAATAAAATATGATGTTAAAGTTGAATTTGTATGCCTTTTTTCGTTTTGCAAACAATTAATGGACATACTGTATTTAAAAGTATAAATGAAATAAAAAAACCCATTTACTTATACAGTAGAAATATTTACACTAAAGTTAAATACATATATTAAATTCCTTTTTCCTGAACACTCACTTAAATACCACTGTGGTAACTATAAACTGATTCAAAAGTCCTAGTCCAATATATTTATTAGATAGATTTAAACAATGAAAAACGTCTTGAGTGAGTTTACATTGATGTGAGCTCAAGACGTCATAGCTCACGGCCTTCAATAAAATGAGCGAGAATAAATGATCATTGTATATTTATGTGAATTTATCAACTCATGTACTCCTTCATTTCTGTTTTGCTCGTCTGAATATTCTACTTTGAGTCATATACGAGCGCATTCTTTCCCTCAATCCGTTTTTGACCTAACTTCTATGTTACTCAACATACACACATACATATATTTCGCATCGATAATTCGAACACCGTTTTTCTGTCATTCATGCAGCACTCTAGTATATGCATACATAAAGTGGGTCAAAAAAGTATTGGCACACTTGAAAAATCAAACTTCTATGTACTGTAACTTGTTTTAGAACACAGCTATAAATAAATTAACAACTATATTTATTAAGACCATGTATTGTAAAAATATTTAACAAAAAAAAATTTAGTTTTTGCTTTGGTTCATTTGCATAGCCCTAAAATATAAATATAGGCACAAATTTTCGACAAAAAAGTATAGGCACACGCTATGTTCTAGCTTACGCACTCATTGCTACAATCGTAAACTTTTTATTCCTTCTTTTAACACTCGCTTCGATTCGGTTGTTGCTAGTGTTTGCAATCACTTATAATCGGAAATTAAAGATATCAAGAGCAAAATGGCGAGAGGTACAGAAATTTCTGTCGTGAAATTAATATTCTTGTAGACAGATCATTGTCTAGTGTGAGAAATATTACTATTCATTGCACAAAAGCGGGAAAAATAGCTCCAGAGCGCAGATCAGGCCGGCCTAAAATATTAACAGAACGCCAGGAGCGGATTGTGATGTCCACAGTTGCCCAAAATCCTCATACTTCGGTCGTGAAATTATGCGAGAGCCTACATGAATCTTTTGACAGTAATTTCTCCACACAAACTGTTCGAAATACCCTGCATAAGGCCGGGTATCACGGTCGTGTTTCTAGGGGTAAGCCTTTAATTTCGAAGGCGAACAAGAAAAAGAGGCTGGAGTTCGCCAAACAACACATAAAAAGGCCGGATTCATTTTGGAACAAAATTATATTTAGTGACGAGTCTAAATTTAATCTATTTGGGTCTGATAGAGCGCAAAAAATCTGGCGAAAACCTAACAAAGAGCTTCAAGAAAATAATTTGCTCAAAACGGTTAAACACGGTGGAGGTAATGTGATGGTTTGGGGCTGTTTTGCTGCTTCTGGAGTTGGAAACCTATTTATTTATGACACTATGGACAAACATGGTTATAGAAACATTCTCAAAGAGAATTTAAGTCCAAGTACTCAACAGCTGGGTCTCAGTGCACTGATTGGCAGTTTCAGCAAGATAATTGTGGGAACCAGCACCGAGATGCTAAGCGGCAATCGACGGCTGCAAGGCAGAGCTCGTTAGCTCTCTCTCTCTTTCTTAATGATCTCTTATTATCGTTCTCTCTCTTGTCCGAATTCAGTTGTAGTACTTTTGTGACATTTGAAGCGGAATAATATATATTACACTATGTTGAATATAAAGTGTTTTATTAAGTACTGGGTTATTACTTTGGCGACGAGGTAAAAAAAAAAAGAAAACAAAACAATTAATTATAAACAAAATCCAAACTAGCTTATAATATAGCTAAATGAAAAAAAAAAAAGAAAAGGAAAGGGAGAAAAGAGAAACGAAAGCAATATAAATGCAGCGTGGCTGCGTCTGTGCAAAGTCCCATGTCTTGCGAGGATCTGTTAGTTTTCTTGTTCTCTTCGTTTTACGTTTTTGCGAGTACGATTAAAAATAAAAAGAGAAAAAAATGTGGAAAAAAATCTGTCAAATGCCGGGGGCGGAATGACGAGTGAATATTAAACAAATGTTTAATGAATTGAATTATCTGACAAAGGTCAGTGGCAGTTTGCCGATTGAGTATTAAGCAAATGTTTAATAGAGAGAATTATCTGACAGTGTTCAGTGGCAGTTTGCCGATGAAAAAAATTAATAGAACAAATGTGTTGAGAATAATCGATAAATCAAGATTTGGTCGACAGAAGAATTGAATAAATGGGCTTTACTTTCAGACAATCATCTATACTTACTCGCAATGGCCGAAAGCGTCATAAAACATTTTCTGTGTGAAAGTTTGGGGAATGCATTGCTCCAAAATGAATGGGAAAAGTAGCTGCGAGCTTTTAAAATTTATCTGGAGGTGGAAGAGGTCAAAACGCCAATTCAAAAAAGATCAAAATTGTTACATTTGGGTGGTACGCAATTGCAGACCGTTACGTACGCATTACCAGGGGCCATAGTAGAATTTAGCGAGGCCGATCAAAATGATGTTTTTTCTGTACTAGTCGATAAATTGACAGCTTACTTCTCACCCAAGCAGAGCTCGACTTTTGAAAGACACTGTAAGGTTACGTTTTCTCAGCTGGGGTAGGATCGGAGACGCGGGCGGGAGTGAGGTGGCGAAAGGGATTCGGCAAATTTTGGATTTGGATCGTCGCGCCCAAGCACGTTCCTGCGGGGCGGCGGAAGCTGAGTGGCGATGCGAGGCGCACTCAACGCTTCGCACGTGGACGGAGGTAGGAGAAAAGGGGAGGGGGGGGGGGGAGACGTGTCCCCGGAGGGACAGGGCCGCACCCAGAGACTCGCTAGGTTAACCATCGCGCCCACGCGTGTGCTCGCAGAGGGTGGTGGTCAGGGCGGGGAAGGGTGACACGTGCTTTAAGAGGGACAGAGCCGTACATAAAAGCACGCTGGAGATGGGGCTAAGGACGGGTGGAGGGCAGATAAAAGACAACTTACAGTCTCGCTTTATGCTATAACTAATGACTATCAACTATGAACGTATTCTTTATCTCCGCGTACGCTTCGCTGCGTGTTTCGATTCACTTTCTTTCGACAAACGTTACTCGTTACCTTCCGATCAGGTCTACGCCGCTCACTTGAATAAATGGCCGACTTCGGCCGCTCGCGTGCGTGGCCGTTCAATTCACCGCGGCGTCGGAAATGCAACTCTCCACACCGACTCTCCACGCCGGGCAGAGTTGCATTGCCGATCACCGGCGGCACGCGCCCGCGAGCAATTCAAAATTCAAATCGAACTAATTCTAACTTAAGTACTACAAAATTTCTTACACACTACAAAATCCCTAACTTATACAAAATTTCTTATCCTTACTTACACACTACAAAATTACTTTTGCTAACTTACACACTACAAAATTACTTATACTATCTTACCCACTACAAAATCACTTATGCCATCTTACACATTACAAAATTAAGAGCTGTGAGGCGGTGCGCGGGCAAGCCGCCTTACAACACCTTTTCAGGAAAATCTCTCCTGAAGAAGGCGAAACATTTGGGAAGTTCATTTTGCGTTTGCGTCAACAAATTCAAAAATGTAATTTCGGGTCTACGAAAACCGAAATAGAAAAAATTTGTTTAAAAGATAAACTCATTGATACGTGGGCTGGTACTGAACTAAAAAAGAAGTTATTGGAAAGAGAACAAATGTTAAGCGAAATCATCGAAGCCTGTCATGTTGATGAGGAAATAAATAAGCAGTCGCAGCTTATGCAGTTAAAGTCATTGCTAGAAACCATAAAATCACTAGTGGGAAATCAAGAAAAATTACTCAGACCGGTTGTGGAAGGTGCGGACGGTCAGGGTATAGGGAAGACAGTGTCCTTGATTTGTTTAACGTGGCGTGTACCCCGTTGGGGCTTTGACTAACGTCAGTCCGACACTGGTCGGCCAGGTCCTCCATCGTCGATCAGCAAGCGTCGCCTTCTGAAGACTACGCGAGCATAGTCTTCAAACAGGTCCGCCAGTGTCCTCTCCAAAATCCAGTTACCGGATGGAGACTGCTGAATTCTAACTCCTTCCAGATCCCGCACATCCGCATAGAGGGGGCAGGCACACAAGTCGTGTTGCCAGTCCTCTAAGGGATGGCCGCATAGGCATCCAGCAGTCTCGCTGAGACCACGCTCATGCAGAAAAGCATTCAAAAGGATCAATCCCCATAAATTGGGTGCCTGTGAGCTCCAGTTGGGCTCTGGAGTTCCCTTAGATGAGCAGCAGCAAGTCGTCAGCGTATGCACTGAACGTGCAATGCTCTTCAAGGCGGCACAGGACCACTGATGGACCCCTGCGGGCTGCCACGTGAGACATTCACATTGGCTTCACCAAAGCTGCTGACGATGCTTGCCTTTCGGTCCGAAAAGAAGCTGCGCCAGATCCCAATTTCCCTGCATCCAATCTCCGATAGTCGGCGTAACGCTGCGTCCCACTTAACGTGGTCGAATGCTCCCTTGAAATCAATGAAGATTCCGAGCATGTATCTAGCTGGGCTGGCTTCGACACTGCTCACCACGTGCCTCCGGGCATCCTCGACGCATCGTCCGGGGCGAAAACCGAATTGCCATCGGTTCTCGTCCGTGAGCACCTCCTTAATACGATCCACCATGATCCCTTCCAGCACTTTGCCGAAAACGGGCAGCAAGCAGATGCAGATGTCCTTGTCGAGGCCTTTGACTAGTGCGACCACACGTGGGCACTTCCACTCAGAGGGGAAATACCCATCTGCCAGGCAGTGGGAGTACAACGCTGTCAAGTGCTCCGGGATGGCGCGCCAGGCCGCTTTGACCATGCCCCCAGTTATGCCATCTAAGCCAGGTGAGCGCCTGCTCCGAGCTCTGGCGATGCACATCTCAACCTCGAAGTATTCGAGGGCTGGGGGCACATCGCGAGGAACGGGAATGTCCACTGGCCTCTCCGCAACGGGGAAAAAGCTGCGGAGCAGGACATTCGCGCAGTTGTGCCAGGTTACGTACTGCTCGTTGTTCCAGCGAAGGCAATCGAAATCGATGCACGTCTTGCAGCCTCGGCAGATCTTGTAGACTGACCCCCAAGGGTCATCTTGGTGTTCGCCGACATATCGCTTCCAATCCTCTTCTTTCGCCTTGAGTATCATCCTCTCGTATTCCTTTCGGGTGATCTTGAAATACGAGGCTAGGGCGCTTGCACTATCACTGCGTGTGCGGCGCTCATGCTGGAGCCTTCGCCGGGCTCTCCTGAGCGCACGGCGTGCGTTAATGAGGGCGGCATTCCACCAGTCCACACGACGTCTGGCTCGCGGTTGTCGACGCCCAAGCATAGTGTCGCTCACCTGATGAACCAGCGAGCGCAGCGCAGCCACTTGCTCATCCGATGACATTAAACGAAAGTCCTCCATAGGAGGACTCAACTCATCACCAAAACGCCGCTAGTCAGCATTGTGGAGTTTCCACGAGGGCACAGGAGCATAGCTCTCAACTGTGCTTTCCGGATCAAGCGTCACCACAACGGTGCTGATGTTGTGGTCACTTAAATCCCACTCGCTTACACTCCATTCGTACGCGGCCCACGTAGACGCTGAATCACTGACGATGGTCACGTCGATATCGCTCCTAGCTCTGCGATTGTCAAACGTGTATACACTACTGCGGACATTCAGCACGCCGGCTCGACTGCCCTAAACCCAGTCAGCTAGCAGCTCACCCCGCTGCCTGTTCAGGTAGCCCCGAGAGCACTCGGGAAGCTTACTAAATCACAGGGGAGATACTGCGTTCGCATCAAGGCCATAGATGACGGGCGTGCGGCTGGCCAGCAGCAGCAACGCATTTATGTACTGTAGGTACGGTCCCAACTCTGCGTTAAATTGGCAGTACACGGAGGTGAGGAAGATCGAGCCGAATTTTCCAGACACACTCACGCATACGCCAAATTCTGTGATGAGCGAAGAGACAGGCATGCAGACGGCCTCCTGGTCGTCTACGACTATCGCAGCCTTGTTGCGGCAGTCGCAGAAAACTCGCATGCCTGCCGGCAATCCGGTAATCCTTCCTCCACGGTCAACGTATGGCTCCTGTAGCAATGCGAACATCGCCTCAGAGTTCCTCATCCGGACTCCAAGGTCGATAACGGCAGCTCTACTGCGACCGCAGTTAGTCTGAATGATTCTAAACCTTGTTAGTGTTTAGAAGCCACCCTAGCCACCGTAAATCGGGTACGTCTCCGAGAGCATGTGATGCCCTGCGGGTAGACCCTTGAATCTGCAGTTCCTGCAGTGCACAGGATTCCTGTAGCACGAGACACGGTGCCTCGATTGTCCGCATCGCTTGCAGACTTGCTCCTTCATTCTACACGTTGCTACTCGGTGGTCAAAACTGACGCACCTGTGGCAAGCGTAGTTGGGAATCAGCGGGCGCCAGCGGAACGTTGAACGTTGACCGTGGGTCCCGCGTCGCTATTCCAAGGCTTCGAAGCAATCCGAACCGACTTCTCGAATGCTGCAGTGGAGCAGTGTCCGAAGAAGTGGTTCTTAAACAGCCCCTCTATGAATTGCTTCGGCGTGATGCTGCTGTCGACGTCGAAGACGCTGATCTTGGGCCAGGCCGGCGAATTCTGCTGCACGTCAAGTCCGACTTCCTTGAACTTCGGGTTAGCAATAACCCTCCGTATCTCGCCAGAGGATGGCGTGCGAATGATCGCACCTCCTCGCTTAAGCTCACGCACCTCGTGAACTCGCACACCAAAGGCGGGTGCAACTTCCTTTCGGACACGCTCAGCAACTTGCTGGGGCGTCTCCTCCAGGCTGTTGCCCATCACTATTGCTGGCCACGTTTCCGCAATTTTGCGGCCGCGGAGTGCAGCAATAGAAACAGCTGCAGTCGCAGTGACAGAGGCGTAAGTGGCAGCAGGGACAGCAGACGGGGAGGCAGCGGCCTGAGGGCAAGTCCTGGCAAGGGTCTCCAGCTCCTTCATCTTACCGAACATCTCCAAGATCAGCTTCTGGTACTTAGCAGCACTGTCCAACACGCTGAGTGCGACTGCAGCCGGCACGTTGTCAGCGACAACGACTCTCCGGAGCTCTCCTTCAATGACCAGCATGCGCTTGGCCACCGAGTTAGAACACGCGGCACCAACTTCAGCCGGCGCCGAACCAACGGAGCGGGCAGACGCGGTTACAGCGGCAGCGGATGTCGACGGCGCCTCCAGCTGGGCCGGAGTTTTCGCGGCAACAGCACCAGCAGCGACAGCAGCAGGGAAAGCGGCGGCGATGTTGGAGGCGGCAACAGCGGCGGAAACAGCGGCGAGGGTCTCGGTGGGCGCAAGTCCGGCTGTAATGGCAGCCAGCGAAGCGTCGCTCTCGTCCGCCGAGCTCTCTGCGCAACGCCGTTTCCTCGGCGGCGACCCCGTGGGCGGCGGCATCTCAGCGGTGGAAACACGTTCTGCAGCACGACCTTCGGAACGCCGCCACGCTTCATCCGAGAGTTCGAACGTGCCGAACTCCCACTGCTCAGCTCTGAGTCCATGCCAGTTAGGCAACAGAATACGAGCACACCCGGAAAGTATGCTTCGATTCCTTCTCGCGCACAAAAGTATGCACTACTTTTAAACGAAACGCGCAAAAGTATGCAGCACAGTTTCTAACTGTCTTGGTTCTGATTGGCTGGCCAATCACGAAGGAGTAGCGGTGAACCGCTCACACACGCACTAACACACGTGCGCACAGAGATTACTTATCGTGAAATGCTTGTTTTAAGCACTCTTGCGCGAATATTTTATTGTCCGCAAAAAAAAGTACACAGATGATGCGCGAACACGTCTGCTCGCTTCGACAGTTGAAAACACACTCTCTGCAGACGGGCATAGGGAAGACAGTCAGATATGCCCGGCACGCCAGTTTAAATGCAATCGATGCTCTCGCGTAGGTCATTTTGCCCGCAAATGCAAAACAAACCTTAAACATTCACACCCACTGTCGAATGATAACGTAGCGATGGGAAACTCCAAGCGAAGATATGAGCACCGAGTTGAAAACGGGAACGAGGTAAATAAGACGATCCAACGGAATTGTTTTAAGATAGACAGTGACGGGGAGTATGAAGAGACGATGCAATGCAGAATTGGAGGTGCAGATGTTTCCCTTGTAAATGACTCGGGATCCCGATTTAATCATATCTCTCAAGACGATTGGTTAACTCTTCAATTAAAGAAAACAACAGTTTTTAACGTCTGCGGAAATTCGCAAAGTCAATTTCGGGGATACGCCTCAGATGAAATTCTTAACGTTATTTGTATTTTCGAGGCGCCGATATCAATCAAGCAGAACCCCGAGCTTTCCCAAGTGGAAAGGTGTTAGTATAAAACTAACAATAGACCCCTACGTCGATCCAGTGAAACAACCAATGAGGCGTATTCCTGTTGCGCTCGAAGAGAAAGTCAACGCTAAGTTAGAGGATGCCTACAATCTGGACATTATTGAACCGGTCAAAGGTCACAGCCCGTGGATCTGCAATGGTAATCGCGTTCTAAGAAAGTGGTGATATTCGAATATGTTTAGACATAAGGCAAGCCAAACGTTCGATTCTTCGTGAAAACTACCCTTTGCCGACATTTGAATCTTTTATGACTAAATTTGGAAATGCCAGAATCTTTTCACGACTGGATCTTAAAGACGCGTACCATCAGTTGGAGTCCCGACAAGCATACACATACACACTTACAGTCTCGTGCTACATGTATGATCATTGTGTATTTATGTGAATTTATCAACTCATGTACTCCTTCATTTCTGTTTTGATCGGCTGAATATTCTACTTTGAGTGATATACGAGAGCATTCTTTCACTCAATTCGTTTTCGACCTAGCTTCTATGTTACTCAACATACACACATACATATATTTCGCATCGATAATTCGAACACCGTTTTTCTGTCATTCATGCAGCACTCTAGTATATGCATACATAAAGTGGGTCAAAAAAGTATTGGCAAACTTCTATGTGCTGTAACTTGTTTTAGAACACAGCTATAATAAAATTAACAACTATATTTATTAAGACCATGTATTGTAATAATATTTAACAAAAAAAAATTTAGTTTTTGCTTTGGTTCATTTGCATAGCCCTAAAATATGTTGGACAGAAACGTTTTTCTATCCGTGTTGCTGGAAGTTATATTTAAATGAAATATAAAGAACCGCGCTTGTATGCTTTCACGACAAAGATTTATTTGTGACTAACTCTAGATATGGTACTCATTACATAGATATGGTACATGCTCTTATCGATATGTCGCATTGTTATCGATGATATTTTCAACACCCTTCCTCAATGCGATCATGGTAATACAAATTTAATACAGATAATTCATTTTAGGCTTAACATTTCAGTAAATTTAGCATGCTTGTTCTTACATAGATTTTTGGTCATGATATCTGCAATCATGTCTGTTGTACAAGCATACCTTAGGTTAATTTGACCATCGCTTACTACTTGACGCACAAAATGATATCTTATGTCAATATGCTTCGTCCTTGAATGATAAACTGGGTTTTTTTTGCCAGCTCCTGGGCACTCAAATTATCGCCATACAGAGTAGTTGAAGTAGACTCATCTCCACAACCAATCTCGATAATTAAACGCCGTAGGAATATAGATTCCTTACACGCCGCCGATAGTGCCATGTATTCTGCTTCTGTGCTGCTAAGTGCCACGCTTCGTTGTTTTTCGGATCGCCAAGAAATCGGTCCCCCTGCCAGAAAGTATACATAGCCAGTATACGACTTCCGGTCAGTTCGGTCTCCACCCCAATCCGCATCTACAAATCCTGTTAGAGGCTGAGAACTTCCAGTGAAGTGCAATTGGTAATTTAGCGTCGCTGCCAAATACCTCAAAATGTGCTTTACGCCAGCCATATGCTCGGCGTGCGGATCTTGGTTCCTCTGTGCCAACTTTGCAACTGAATGCAAAATGTCTGGCCTGGTTGTGAGCGCCAGCCACATCAGTTCACCAATCATCGATTGATATTTGACATTGTCAACCTTTTGACACTGTCCATCGGCACAATTTACTTGGAAGCCCGTATCCAACGGAGTTGTTGCTGGTCTACAATTCTCCATACCATGTGCTTGCAATAATTCCTTAATGTATTGCGAATGGCCTATTGTGATAGGCCCAAGCTCATCTTCACGCTTCACCTCCATGCTTAAAAATAGTTCAGGCACGCCTTTGTCGACACATTCAAACGAATTTGAAATCGCGGATTTGATGCTAGCCAGGTCCTCTTTAGATTGACATGCTATCAATAAATCATCAACGTATACCAGGATTAAGGACAAATTTTCTTTCCCTTTATGTTGATAGAGACAGGGCTCGTTTTTGCAGCTCACAAAACCCAAACTACTCAGGACATCATTTAGTTTTGTATTCCATTCCCTTCCTGATTGTTTTAATCCATATATCGCCTTCTTCAGCAGCAAAGCCTTAGCTGGTTGACCCTGATCAATGAAGCCTTGTGGTTGCTTCATGTACACTGTATCGTTCAGGTCACTGTTGAGGTATGCCGTGCATACATCCATTTGGTGTATATACAGTTTTAATTTCGCTGCCAGTGCAAAGATGAGTCGCACGCTCTCCAGTCTGCACACTGGAGAAAAAGTTTCTGCATAGTTTATGCCATACTGCTGGGAGCAACCTTTTGCTACCAATCGTGCCTTAAATCGTTCAACTTGACCATCTTTGTCGCGTTTCAGGCTGTAAACCCATTTGCATCCAACAGCCCGCTGTCCTTCCGGCACGTCTGCCAATTGCCATGTCTGGTTGGCCAATAGTGCGTCATATTCCCTTTTCATCGCATCGCACCACTCTGATGCATGAACACTCTTTAACGCCTCCTCGTAGGATGATGGAACCTTCACGCTGCTGGCAACCAGTGCACCAAGAACGTTGTGCTGCTTCCGAGGTCGGCCTGGTTTGCCGGTTCGAATTAGCCTTGGTCTGCCAGGACCAATGCGAGAAACTGTACCTTGTCCAACTTTCACTGTTGTGTCCTCGCTTCTTTTATCTCCATCTCCATCACTGTTGTCCCGATCGCTGCTCTCACGGTCGCTACTGTCACGATCGCTGCTGTCCCGATCGCTGCTGCCAGAGCCATCACTCCCGCTACCAGGCTGCATGGTAACATTAGATGTTGGCAACTCATATACAAATGAATCCTTGTCATCTTGGGATTCATTGAAAAGAACATCTCGCCTCTCAACCACCTGATGAGATATTGGGTCGTATAAACGATAGCCCTTGCTTGCTACCGAATACCCAATCATGCGATATTCCTTGCCTTTTGGTTGTAGCTTACTCTTTCTAGGACCCTTGTCCAAAGCTACTGCAATTGAACCAAACGTTTTTAGATGACCAACAAAAGGTTTCTTACCAGTCCACGCTTCCATAGGCGTCATACTGCCTAAAGCACTGGTTGGCGATCGATTCCGTATATATACGGCTGTATTGACTGCCTCAGCCCACAGAAATTCGCCCAATCCTGATTGCATCAACAAACACCTCGACATCTCCACCAAAGTGCGGTTTGCCCTCTCAGCCACGCCATTTTGTTGTGGAGTGTATGCTACTGTTAGCTGCCTCTTGATCCCTTGACTCTTAAGGTATTCATCAAACGACTTATTTACGAATTCACCTCCATTGTCGCTCCGGATACATTTCAGACACTTTCCTGTTTGTCGTTCAGCCAACGTTTTGAACTCGACGAACTTTTCGAAGACTTCATCCTTCCTCCGAAGGAAATATACGAAGATACGCCTTGATTTGTCATCAATAAAGGTTAAGAAATACCTCGATCCAGCCAGAGACTGTGTGCTAAACGGTCCGCACACATCAGCATGAACCAACTCCAATATGCCTTGTGCTCTATTGGCAGTCGCGTCAGGAAATGGCTGCACATGAATTTTGCTAAGCATGCAAGTTCTACAATTCATATTGTCATTGAAAACCATATTTTCAATACCGCGCACCATTCTTTTATTGATCAGGTCTTTCAAACTGTTGACATTCAAATGGCCATACCGTTTGTGCCACAGCACACCATCTGCCTTAGCCGCGACATAACAGAAATTTTGCTTGCCTTGAAACATGTACAAGTCTTCAACTTTATTTGCTTTAACAATGCAATCACCTTTTTGCATTACTTTTGCATACTCTTTCCCAAAAGTGATAAAACAATTATGTTTCACAGCGCTGCTCACTGAGAAGAAATTTCCGCTCATTTTTGGCACATAGAGAACATCTTTTAACGTTAACGTGCATAATTCTGTCTCCAGCTTTACCTCCCCTTTCCCTTCAGCTTTCAGGGAACCGGAATCAGCCAGACTGATCATTTCTGTGTGTTTCTCAAACTTTGTGAATAACCTTTTATCACAACACATGTGGCTGGTGGCGCCACTGTCTAAACACCACATACTCATTTTCAAATGATCTGCGCTCATCGCATTTAATAAGCTGCACTGCTTGTTCTCTTTTTTACCTGCCATTTTCTCATTAGCTCTCTCTTTCTTACACTCAGCCTTCATATGCCCGCGCTCACCACACTTGAAACATACCACATTTTTGTTTCTCTGCTTTTGCGCCCTCTGCGCAGCTAGCTTGTGTGTTACACTAAATACTTTTGCGCATTCGTTTTTCTCTTCTGCATTCTCCCTTCGCTGGCTCTCTTCCTTCACTTTGATGCATAGAGCGTTGAAAGGCGGCAGACTGTCGCGCGTCTCTATGGCGACAACGAAATTTTCGTAACTTTCTGGAAGACTCGACAGCAAAATAATTGCGCGCATTTCATCACATAGCTCAATTCCTACTGATCCAAGGTCATCCAGAATTCCATTGAATTCATTTATATAATTGGAAATGCTTTGCCCTTGTTCCACGCGCTTGAAAAGCAATTTCTTGTACAGCTGAACCTTACGTGTTGGTCCAGTTGGCTGATGGACATCTCTTAACTGATTCCATGCCTCGGACGACGTCTTGCAATCCTTCACATAACCCAATTGTGAAGGTTTCACACTTAATATGATGACTGACAGCGCCTTCTCATCTATGGCCTGCCAATTCACATTCTCAGGAACATCCGTTGGTAGCAGTTCGCCTGCTGCTACTTTCCATAACTCCTGGTGTACCAACACACTCCGCATTTGGACGCGCCAGGTGTCATAATTTCCATCGTCCAACTTTTCTATTTGATATATCCCGCTCATAGCTTATTATCAAATAGTTCTGAGTCACGCCGATGTTAATAGTTCGTAACTAAAAACAAACACTTTATGTTTCAATTAAATATCGCAACTGGGCCCATAACCTGTTGGACAGAAACGTTTTTCTATCCGTGTTGCTGGAAGTTATATTTAAATGAAATATAAAGAACCGCGCTTATATGCTTTCACGACAAAGATTTATTTGTGACTAACTCTAGATATGGTACTCATTACATAGATATGGTACATGCTCTTATCGATATGTCGCATTGTTATCGATGATATTTTCAACAAAATATAAATATAGGCACAAATTTTCGTCAAAAAAGTATTGGCACACGCTATGTTCTAGCTTACGCTTTCGTTGCTGAAATCGTAAACTTTTTATTCCTTCTTTTAACCCTCGCTTCGATTCGGTTGTTGATAGTGTTTGCAATCACTTATAATCGGAAATTAAAGATATAAAGAGCAAAATGGCGAGAGGTACAGAAATTTCTGTCGTGAAATTAGTATTCTTGTAGACAGATCATTGTCTAGTGTGAGAAATATTACTATTCATTGCACAAAAGCGGGAAAAATAGCTCCAGAGCGCAGATCAGGCCGGCCTAAAATATTAACAGAACGCCAGGAGCGGATTGTGATGTCCACAGTTGCCCAAAATCCTCATACTTCGGTCGTGAAATTATGCGAGAGCCTACATGAATCTTTTGACAGTAATTTCTCCACACAAACTGTTCGAAATACCCTGCATAAGGCCGGGTATCACGGTCGTGTTTCTAGGGGTAAGCCTTTAATTTCGAAGGCGAACAAGAAAAAGAGGCTGGAGTTCGCCAAACAACACATAAAAAGGCCGGATTCATTTTGGAACAAAATTATATTTAGTGACGAGTCTAAATTTAATCTATTTGGGTCTGATAGAGCGCAAAAAATCTGGCGAAAACCTAACAAAGAGCTTCAAGAAAATAATTTGCTCAAAACGGTTAAACACGGTGGAGGTAATGTGATGGTTTGGGGCTGTTTTGCTGCTTCTGGAGTTGGAAACCTATTTATTTATGACACTATGGACAAACATGGTTATAGAAACATTCTCAAAGAGAATTTAAGTCCAAGTACTCAACAGCTGGGTCTCAGTGGCACTGATTGGCAGTTTCAGCAAGATAATTGTGGGAACCAGCACCGAGATGCTAAGCGGCAATCGAAGGCAGAGCTCGTTAACTCTCTCTCTCTCTCTCTATGATCTCTTATACGTTCTCTCTCTTGTCCGAATTCAGTTGTAGTACTTTTGTGACGATTGAAGCGGTCGCATTTTTTTTTTTTTTATTAATTCTTTTTATTTTTTATTTGGAAGCACCAGAGCATCTATTTAGCGCTATTATCCCCCTTAAGACATATATACGATCACAGGTTTAACTAAGTTTAAACAGAAATTTGACGTAATTTAAATATAACAGAAATTTGACGTAATTGAAATTTAATTTTAATTATTATTGGACGAGAGAAAGTTAGTGAAGTGGCGTCTTTTTAACCTACTGATCGGTCTTGAGTTAGGCAATTTTCTTGCTAGCCGGTTCGCATGGACCTTGAGCCGGTCGTTGTACCGACTCGAGTGGAACGATATCTCTGCCACTGTGTCCAGCTTGAGGGGCAGCCGGTGATTTGGCGCAATACCTTGTTTAGGAGAACCTGGATCTTTTGCCGGTTACTCTTGCTCTTGCTGTACAGCAACCACGACATCTGCCTAAGGCGGGAGCGGCAGATGCCTGCAGTTGCCAGAATGTGAAGCTTGAATGTGGGACGTGCGTCTAGGCTGATCCCCAAGTATTTCACCGTCCTGGTTTTTTCGAGGGGGGTATTATTGATGAAGACAGTCGAGAACGCCTCCCTTCTTAGCGAAAAGCATAGACTTTTGCTTTTTGAGGCGCTGATTTTTATATTCCATCTGGCAGCCCATTTTGCGAAAGAGTCCAAAAAATCTTGGAGAATTGCTGCCGCTGCAAGGTTGGACTTTGTGGAGACCAGCACACAGATATCGTCAGCATAAGTAGCCATGAGAGACGCATCGGAGGATATGCCATGGCTCGAAACATCGGGGAGAGGAGCATCACTTGTAAAAATACAGAAGAGCAAAGGTGCAAGTATACTGCTTTGAGGGACGCCAGCGGCAATCGAGTACGTGGAGGACTGGCTCGATTTTACTCTCACTCTGAAAGAACGACCCTTCAAGTAAGATCGGATCAGAGAAAAGAAGTGAGAGGGCAACTGCTCTTTTATCTTCTGTAGGAGTCCAGGATGCCATACCCTATCGAAGGCCTGTTCGATGTCCAGGAAAATGGCATTGCAGTGCTTCTTGTTGTCAAAGGCCCTGAGGATGTGGTATGTCACCCTGTGCAGTTGTTCGGTAGTTCCGTGCCCAGCGCGGAAGCCAAATTGATGAGTCGGAATCAGATTTCTTGACTCCGCTACTGCTACCAGCCGACGGATGACCAGTCTTTCCCACACCTTCGATAATGAAGGTAGAAGACTGATAGGTCGGTAGGAACCGGGGTCCTCCTCAGGTTTGCCAGGCTTGTGGATCATCACGACTATGGCAGTCTTCCACGCTGCTGGAAAATACTGGAGCCTAGTTATGGCATTAAAAATTAATATCATAACGAGGATAGCATTCTCCGGCAGCGCTCTCAGCGTACCGTTGCAAATATTATCATGTCCGGGGGCCTTTCTTGGATTTAAATGTTTAATGACGGTTGCCACCTCGTCAAAGTTGAACGGCTCCTCAGATGGATCAAGCTGTAGTGGGATGGACAGGGCGTGCTCGGTAGCTTCTATGTCTTCTTGCGATGCTAGGTTAAACGGCAGAAATCTGGCCTCTAGATGAGTGGCAAGAGCTTCCGCTTGCTCTTCATTTGATCTACACCAGCTATCCGGGCCATTTTTAATGGGGGCTTGCCGTAAGGCTTGTCGTCTGTTATTTCTGGTGGCTTTCCAGAGATTAAATTTGGTATCCTTTGCAGTCGACATATTTTCCAGCATGTCGCCAAACAACTGCGTCCGCTTTCAGGCCAACTCAGATCTGAGTGAGTTCGCTGCTCTGTTCCAGTTGGATTTATATGCCGGATGTAGAGTACGCTGGTAGATTTTCCTTAAGCGTCGCTTTTGCTGCAGTAGGTATTGTAGCTCGGGAGTAAGAACCAAGGACTCGGCTTGGCGAGGGGCAAGACTAGGACGTGCTCTTTGCGCATCCTTGGCCGCACAGCGAATATTCTCATTGAACCGGTGCAAAGCGTCATCAATATCCTGTTCCGAGTATAACTCTAATTCGGGATGCATCTTGTTGTTGAGGATCAGCTTAAATAAGTTTAGGTCGACATTCCTGTTGATCAGTCTCTCGACTTGAGGGTAGCATTTTACGGCGGCATCCAGCGAGATAACCAGAGGCATATGATCTGAGCCGAGCTCGTTATAAGAGGCGATTTTCAGCTTCCATTGAGGAATGCCCTTATAGAGACCTAAGTCCACACAGGAAGGCCGCTGTCTATTATGATCTGGGAATCGAGTGGGACTGCCCGTGGCTATGATCTGTGTGGACGTAGCCAGGGTGAGGTTGAAGAGATCTCTACCCCTAGCAGTACTTCTCACAGAGCCCCAAGATTGGAGATGCGCGTTACAGTCGCCACAGATCAGTAATTTTCGGTCTAAAGATCGCCATATAACATGCAAGTCTGCCATGGACAGTGGATTGTTTGGCGGGCAGTAGATTGCACCAAACTCTACAAATCCCAATCCTGTAACTACTCTAGCACTGGGCTGTTGGACGGAATTCGATCGAACAGAGATGGTGACAAAGTTTTCAATATCCTCTATAACGAAGATGGCGGAGCCACCTCTCCTATGGCTGGATGAAGGGTAGTTTGCCGTGTGGCAGGCAAAGCGGAAGAGTTTTGGAGTGAAGCCGTCAGGTACTTGCGTTTCGCTTATTAGCAGGACATGGATATCGTGAAGTTGCTCCCGCATTTTGTTGGAAATCCCTCTGGCGTTCCAACACATAATGTTTGTTGCATTAGACATTGTTGGCACGCGCGACGAGAAGGTCCAGTATTTTGGACTGCATGCTCAACATTTATTCCTGCATTTTGACTAGTCTAACTACTGTCTCGTTTAGAGTATTAAGGGATGCAATGAGTGCCGGAAATTGAGGGCTTGGCTGTGCTGTGGATGATGTCGGCTTGTGGGTGCAGCGGGTTTTTTGTCTGGGGGTGTGGCCGGGATCCATGAAGTGTCCGACAGAAGGCCATTCGCCTCCGCCGTGGGAATAACCTCTAATCATCTGGGCATAAGTAGGGCGAGAGTTATGGTAAGGTACGTTTGGCAATCTGCTAGGTATGACAGAAGTCTTGGGTGGTCAGGGGACCTGGCTGGGAGCTGGTTGAGTTGCAGACGAGTGAAGGTACTGGTTGCGAGACTTGCGCTGGTTTCGGGCTGCATACGCCGCGTATGCTTGGCATCCCCTGTAATTTGCAGTGTGATCCTCACCGCAGTTTGCGCAGGTGGCGGGTGCAGTATCTGGGAGCATACATTCAGAGGTTTTGTGGTGTTCGGCGCACTTGACGCACACAAAAGTCTGCCTGCAGTATCTTGCTGTGTGTCCGAAATTTTGGCATCGTGAGCACTGGGTCCACTGTTGCTTCTTGCGAGCTTCTTCGATTGAGATCCGTTGTCCATCCAGGTAATGGATATTCTTAAAGTCTGCTTTGTTGCAGCCTGGGGCAATACTTATGAAAAACAAGTCAATGGGGTTTTCCTGTCTCTTTGTGTTGTCTGGGCAGTGAATGTTAGTGACGTTGAATCCTAGACTGCCAAGCTCATTTTTAATTACGGAGTGTAAGGTGGAGTGATGCAGACCCTTAATGACGAACTTAAATGGCCTATCTTGTTTCAGTTGGTAGGTGTAAAATTCGAGTTTGACTGTCTCAAAGAGATCTTGAATGTTACTGAAAGTATCAATGTTTTGGGCATAGAGGCGGGTGGGGCCCCCAGCAGACGTGCGTATTTGTACTTTATTGGAACCATAAAGTTTATTGTTCTTCAGTAAATCCTGCAGCATAGGGAGATCTGTCAGCCTTGGTGATTGGTGGGATATTTGGCTTTACAGTCAATTGGGACTGTTTGTTGTTAACTCCGGGTTGATTGCGATAGCTAGCAGTACACTGCTCAAGAACTTTTGTCAGTGATACTGGTGTATTGGTGGCTTCAACCGACATCGCATCTTCATCATCGTCATCAGAATCACTGGTCAAGGCCTCAAATCTGTTGCGATACGTATCGTCCGAGATGGGCTTCTGAGAAGTGGATTGGGAACTTTTCTTGGGTTTGCTGCTTGTCGGGCTTCCGTGAGTAGATAGCGTAGTGCTTTTGCGTTTGCGGCTTGCGTTGAGAACTCACAAGCGAGAAACTACCCACTGTAAAGCTTTTGTTAGCTGTGCTCATGGCCTGACCGCTGGAACTGTTGCTGATGTTCGTGCTAATAGCATTATTCGAACGCTCTGCATTTTTTTCAATTGATGCAAACTCGTGCATAATTTAAGATATAAGTTCGGCAGGTGTGGCTTCTCTAAGATTCTTTATTTCATTGATTTCCTCCATGTCACAAATTGTCTAAATGTTTATAGTTTATTTTTGCAGCAAAAAATTTGTTAGCTGACGTGTACTTTTATTTCCCCTCTTGTACAGTGGCGCGCACGTAGAGGGGTAATAAGTTTGGCCCAGCTGGGCAACGAATGTAGAGGTTGTCGCAGTCCCCTTTTTTTTCGTTGTTTTTTAGTTTACCGTTAGTGCTATTTTTAACATGGGTAGAAAAGACTCGCTTACTTTGTCTGTGCGTAACACAACCGTTCACGACGAGAGCAGATTTGAGCGGTCGCATTGAAGCGGAAAAATATATAATACATTACGTTGAAAATAAAGTGCTTTATTAAAGTACTGGGTTATTACATTGGCGACGAGGTAAAAAAAAAGAATACAAAACAATTAATTAGATACTACCCTGAACCAAACTAATAAAAAAATACATTTAGTACGGTTCAAAATTTTAATTTCGATATATTTAAATATATAAATTAAATAAAAAACCCATTTACTTATACAGTAGAAATATTTACACTAAAGTTAAATACATATATTAAATTCCTTTTCCTGAACACTCACTAAAATACCACTGTGGTAACTATAAACTGATTCAAAAGTCCTAGTCCAATATATTTATTAGATAGATTTAAACAATGAAAAACGTCTTGAGTGAGTTTACATTGATGTGAGCTCAAGACGTCATAGCTCACGGCCTTCAATAAAATGAGCGAGAATAAATGATCATTGTATATTTATGTGAATTTATCAACTCATGTACTCCTTCATTTCTGTTTTGCTCGTCTGAATATTCTACTTTGAGTCATATACGAGCGCATTCTTTCCCTCAATCCGTTTTCGACCTAGCTTCTATGTTACTCAACATACACACATACATATATTACACATTGATAATTCGAACACCGTTTTTCTGTCATTCATGCAGCACTCTAGTATATGCATAAATAAAGTGGGTCAAAAAGTATTGGCACACTTGAAAAATCAAATTTCTATGTGCTGTAACTTTGTTTTGAACCCAGCTAGAAGTAAATATGAAATATTCTTTATAGATATTTTTGCACCCATTTTTTTACATTTACAAATGTTTGCATGATACATTTATAGTACGTGGTATATACATTTATATATTTGTTTTGTATGACCAGTCCATAATGATTTATTGAGTTGATTTATTGTTTGTTAGCTCATTACTTCCTGAGTCACCTAGACTACTCTTATATTGAGCTTCGGTCACCATAACACCATCCATATCCACATATCGTGTATGTATCCCAGCAGCAATAAAACGTTTTGTTGCAGCTATATCCAAGCGAAGTGCCGATGAAGAACAGGAAATTTCCTTTTCACGAGCTAGCAGCGCCTTTGCTCGACTCAAATCGTGTAAAATATAATGCTACGAATAAATGAATAACAATACATATATATATATATATATATATATATATATATATATATATATATATATATATATATATATATATATATATATATATATAAGTATTAATATTATGCTGAATAAACAATATCGATTATTCTCGATAAAAAATTTGGTTGTTTTAAATACGAGGGAAGTATTAAAAATAATACAAGATCTGGCCACCATCTGCACAGCATTTGGTGGACAAGGATGCATTTTCCAGCGCTGTAAAGATTGTAACGACCCTAAGGCCAGGAATACCCGTCTCTTTCTCGCCTACAATACGCCTCATTTGTTGGAGACACCACCACAGAGTCTCGACTTAAGCCCAATAGAGAGAGGCATTGCATCAAGAGTGGAGCAGACTTGGTAATGAATATATCGGAAAACTAGACATTTCAATGCCAAATCGCCTCCGAGAAGTGATTAAAATAAAGGGATATCCAACTAGATAAAGTTAATAATTTTAGTTAGTAATATCATATTTATAGTTTATAGTCAGTCTGAATATTAAGAGTACGGTGACTTTTGTAAGCGCAAATATGTGAATACTTTTAGTTTTTTAGTTATAATATTAGACTGAACAAAAATATTGGTATTTTTTAAATGTAGTTATTTAGTGTAGTTAAGATTATTTTATCAACTTTCATCAAAACTTTTGTGTTTTATAAAAATTTGGCGAAGTTACAGCGTATTTTATGAAAATGTATCAGGGGTACGGTGACTTTAGTTCCACAGTGTATTTTTAAATAAAAATAATTTTGAGGTAAGCAATGTTTTATAAAACCTACTGGAAATTCTGTTCAATGGTATGTTTCAATTGTAATATAAATCGAAATTACGAATTTTGTTTTGCCATCTCTCAAACTTTCCTTGTTTAAACATCTTCACTAACCATACAACACATAGACTGGACATGTAGAACAAAGTCTTTCAACGCCGAAAATCTATCTAGCAGGGACCATCTAACTTCGTATTTGCTCGGCTTGGTACCTACTGGCTCGGGCAATGAAAAGTTCGCGCGACGAAATCAGTGCGCTGCGAGCGCTCAGGCCGAATGGTCACTTTTTATATGAAGCATGGTTATGTGCTATTTTTCCTACTCTCTCTCTCTCACTCTATCTCTCTCTTCTCTCTCTATGGTCTCTCAAATCATCGAACTCAGCAGCGCACAAAAATTGAAATTTTTAGCGACGATCCCAGCTCTTTCCTTTTGAGTGAAGAGTATACCGAAATCTTAAAAGCGTTTGCCACGCTCATGCACAAAAAATATTAGCGTTTCGATGATTATTTGTGGGAAGGGTATGAAAGCGTTGATGCGCATAAAGAATATTATTTCGCGACGGGCATGCACACACACACACTTGCAGTCTCTGGAAACATGTATGAACATTTGGCTGCCTGTGTGCGAATCTCTAGCTGCCTGTAGGAATTTGAAAGCCGAACATTTGCATTTGGTAGATCTTGTGAACTGCACACACCTACATGCTCTATGCTCTCTCAAATAAATATAAGTGCACGGGTTCGAAAATCACATCCCATTTTGCCCACTGGGCTCAATCAGGTATTACATTAAAAAAAAATTCGTTATGATAGACAAACCCACGATCATTCAAACAAAATCAGACACTTAAATATAAACGCGACTCAACTAATCGAACCCAAAATCATTCACACAATTCTAAGTTGTGGTAGGCACACGCCAATGTTCATTTCCCATGCATACACATACTCAGGCACAAAGGCTCACAAATGCTTCTACGTTACCCCACAATTTTTGTGAGCATCGCGTCCCATGCGTACACACAATCAAACACATTTATGTAGGTGTGTGCAGTTCACAAGATCTACCAAATGCAAATGTTCGGCTTTCAAATTCCTACAGGCAGCTAGAGATTCGCACACAGGCAGCCAAATGTTCATACATGTTTCCAGAGACTGCAAGTGTGTGTGTGTGCATGCCCGTCGCGAAATAATATTCTTTATGCGCATCAACGCTTTCATACCCTTCCCACAAATAATCATCGAAACGCTAATATTTTGTGTGCATGAGCGTGGCAAACGCTTTTAAGATTTCGGTATACTCTTCACTCAAAAGGAAAGAGCTGGGATCGTCGCTAAAAATTTCAATTTTTGTGCGCTGCTGAGTTCGATGATTTGAGAGACCATAGAGAGAGAAGAGAGAGATAGAGTGAGAGAGAGAGAGAGTAGGAAAAATAGCACATAACCATGCTTCATATAAAAAGTGACCATTCGGCCTGAGCGCTCGCAGCGCACTGATTTCGTCGCGCGAACTTTTCATTGCCCGAGCCAGTAGGTACCAAGCCGAGCAAATACGAAGTTAGATGGTCCCTGCTAGATAGATTTTCGGCGTTGAAAGACTTTGTTCTACATGTCCAGTCTATGTGTTGTATGGTTAGTGACATCTTGCAATGATGACAGTAGGTGGCACGATTTAGAAACAAAAATAATGATTGAAGATACCTTATTTACATCAGATCCTAGTAGTTTAAGGTACATCCAAAATAAGGTGCTGTTTAAATAAGTCAAAAATGTGTCAAGTTTGATTCGCTCTTCGGTAACTAGCGTTGGACTATTATGCGCTTTTATAACATACGTCAGATCGTTTTCCAAATTATCGAGACTTGTCGAAAAGCCTTTTATGATCTTAACCAGCTCATCATCATTTGGCTGTCCATAACAAATATTATTTATATTTTCACAGTTTGGAGTATTTATTCCTTCCATTATATGAACGCACGAATAATCCATTAAGCTCTCAAATAAAATATTGCCAAGATATTTAAGAAATAAAATATTTGAGTAGTGATTGCGAGTATGAGCAATGTGTCACTGTCACTGACAAAAGTTCTTACTTATGTCACGGTATCGTCAGCGAGAATATGAAAAAAAAACACATACTTTTTAATTAGGTGAATCCAATGTAACAAAAGAAATTTAAATATACATACAGTCTGTCAAGAATGAGTTCGCACACTGAAACACTTTATATTTTTACTTTGGAGGCAAATATCTAAGTCATTATTGCATAAAATAATGTGTTTTAAAATAGGAATACGATTAATATTATTTTATTGATTTAAATATAAAAATATAAAACATAAAATTTAATATGTAAAAAATAAATCAACATAAACAAAAATCACTCATAAATAACAGTGTCAATAATGTGTTGGCATACTTACACTCTATGCATTTTAATTTACAATTAAATATAAATTATGATTAAGGCGTTTTTTCTTCGAACACATAAGGCTTTAAATAAAATCAAGAAGGATTTTCTCCGACTCAATTATAGCAGATTTTATTTGTGTGCGGCTCTTAGGATTTTTTTTTCCAACTTTTTTCTTCAAGTATGCCCACATATGCTCAATAGGGCTAAGGTCCGGGCTCTGGGGGGGTGTGTCAATGATTTTGCCACAGTTGTAAAGCAGCCAAGTGCGAACATTGATCTCTTTATGCTTAGGATCGTTGTCTTGATAGAACATAAGATTTGGCTTGTTGCCAATTATAAAGCCAAACCTAGCCGCACTTGCTCTCAAATTTGTTTTCAAAATTTGGAGGTACTGCTCCGCTTTCAATGAATGCAATTTCTCCGACTCCTTTGCTTGATATACACCCCTATATTATAATCGATAATTTTTCAAATTTAACAGTCGGAATTAAATTTTACATATCAAGAGCCGTCAAAGGCTTGCGCTATACCCTGAGAGGACCATCATTATAATATTGCATAATTTTTGTTTCGTCTCAAAATATGACATCGTCCCAATGTTCTGCGGGGTGAGTAACCATGTTAACAGCAAAATTTAGGCGCTTTTTAATATTAATTTCTGATAATAAAGGCTTTTTCCGCTGCGCGGAAAAGAAGTCTTGCCAAAGAGCTGAAAGAAGAATGTGGCATAGATGTCTCACATGAAGCGGTATTTGAGACATCTATGCCACATTCTTCCTTTAGCTCTTTGGCAAGACTTCTAACAGAAATATGCGGATTAGCACCAACGCTTTCTTACCCTTCCCACAAATAATAGCGAAAACGCATATATTTTGCATGAGTATGACAAACGATTTGAAGAGTTCGGTATGCTCTTTACTCAGAAGAGAACACAAGGGGTCTAGCTGCGAAGAAATTTCAATTTTTATGAGCTGCTGCTCGTGCTCACATGCATGCATATATATACATATTTGAGAGAGCAGAGAGCACAGAGAGAGAGAGAGAGAGAGAGAGAGAGAGAGAGAGAGAGAGAGAGAGAGAGAGAGAGAGAGAGAGAGAGAGAGCAAGAAAAAAATATTGAGCATAAAGTCACTTTATTTCAAATGTCGACCATCTCGGTCGAACGCTTGAGGCGCAATGATTGTGCTGTCGTGAATTTTCGTACGCCGAACCTAAAAGTAAGGAGCCGAGCGAATACGAAGTTGTGTGGGGTAACCTGGCCCAAAAAAAGTTGGACAAAATCTTTCTTCAGCGTGTCCAGTCTATGTGTTCTATGGTTAGTGCTTGTACTGCGTATGGTATACATGAGTATGCAAACAAAATTTCAAGTCTCTAGCTCTTATATCTTCTGTGATCTAGGCGTTCATACGGACGGACAGACGGACAGGGCTATATCGACTCAGCTCGTTGCCCTGATCAAGAATATATATACTTTATGGGGTCTGCCACGCCTCCTTCTGCCTGTTACATACTTTTCACAAAACCATTATACCCTGATTTCCCATTTTTCCATCATCAGGATATAAAAATTTGAGTATAGCTGATGTTTGAGCAAAAGTAGACCATCCCGATCGAGCGCTGTGAAGCGATATAATTATGCTCTCCCATAGCCTAATTCTAAAAGTAAGGCCCGAATAAATATGCATTTGTGTGGGGTTGCTATTCTTAAATTTTACTGTATATTTTAGCGACGCTTTTGAAGCTAAAGACTTGAGCTGTATAAATTAAGAAAGTTCTTAATTAATTATATATATTGAAGCGCACTGTTGCGCCAATCGAGATGATTTTATATAACTTTTACTAAACTCTACAAATACAATTTCTTATAACTAAACCTAGCCCTATGTTTTAAGAGCGCTGAATTTGAGCACCGCTCGGTATTTTACGCGGCATTTTCTCTACGTCGCGCAGCATTACCCGCTACATTGTTGATGACTGATGGTTGAGCTTTCGATGCCGTTTCACAATATCATGAACTAGCAAAGTTCATAAGGTACGCAGCAGTTGTGATCATGTTAGCTCTTCCTCTACTTAAGTGGAGGATGTTCTCGGACTTCCTCTTTGGGAATGCATCGCAGGTTTTCCATACTTATCTTCTATAAGTATTGTAAGCTCATTAATATATTAGGGAACGTTGGAGCGGCTGCGATTGGAGACCTCGTCAAGTTTCGGTATACGGGTTCATTCATCTTTACTTCATCCTCAAAATGAAGAAAAATTGTCTCGGTTACACTCTACATTGATCGCAGCTGTTGATGATGCCATTGCTATCCTCATTTACTATTAGAGGCCTAAGTTGACTTGCCAAGTGGTGTAATGTGCTGTAGAGCCATTTTCAGGTTTCAGTAAACTGAGATTACCTTTTTACATTATTAAAGTGATAAAACAAATTTTAATTGGGGTTATTTACATTTTATTAATAGCATTGATATTTGTAAAATGTTCATTGATATATTATTTTGATAATTTCCTATTTTTGTTTGTTTTTAATATATTTATTAAAGCCATACGGAGTTCACCATTAACCCCTTTGTGAGCTTGTTCTCTATTAATTCTGCCCATTTGGGCGCGCCGAACAACTTACATAGCTGTAACAATATACATTTACAAATATTTACAAATATTTACATCACAATACAATAATAACATAATAATAGCAGCTGTGCGTCAGCTTCTGTTGATCATCCTAATAGGAGACCGGAGGATTAGGTCCCTTGGTTGTCTTCGGTTGAGCCTCCTAGGAGTTCGGTTTATTGTGAGCATGCTTGCTAGCCTGTTTCTGTGCCGCTCCAATCTGTCATTGTACCGACTCGAGTGCCGGTTTATTTCGTTGAAGACCGTGGCCAGTTTCAGGTCACTATGCAACGTGGTGTTTCTAATGAACCACTCGCAGCCGGTGACCAATCTCATGGTTTTATTCTGGATGGCCTGTACTCTGTGAATTTGGCTATCACAAGCTAGACCCCAGACTTGGCACCCGTACTTCCATATTGGCGCAATGCTTATAAATTGTCACCTTATTAGAGAATGACAATTTACTGCGCGAGCAGAGGAGCCAGTAGTGTTTTTTCAGAGCCACACGTAAACGTATTGTGATGGCCGTTATATGCTTGGAGAAAGTGAGACGGCGATCCAGTATCAGCCCGAGATATTTGGCATCATTTGCCTGTGGCACTGGATCTCTCTCCAAGAGCACGGCTGGCGGCGTTCTCCACCTCAGCGTGTAGCAAACATTACACGATTTGCTGCTGTTGATGGCGATGTTCCAGCGCCTTGCCCAGTCTGCAAATTTTGTACGATGCAGCTGACGGCATCCAAGATTATGCGGATGCCGTCAGCTGCATCGTACTCACATCAGGACCTGTAAGTTATACATACGTAGTCTGCGAAGGTGGCCAGCATTGATGTTCCATACAGGCTGTTATTAGGCTGCGGCATATCATGGCTGTACAGGCTGTATAACAGGGGGCCAAGGACACTACACTGTGGTACTCCAGCTGCCACACCATGCTGAGTGGATAGCGCCGTATGGAAGCGTACCGCGAACCGTCTACCCTCGAGGTATGACCTGAGCAATCCGAAATATGGCGCAGGAAGCGCCCGTTTCATTTTTAGTAGCATTCCGGCATGCCAAACTCGATCGAACGCTTCCCGGATGTCCAGATAGAGGGCGTTGCAGTACTCCTTGTTGTCGTAGGCCGCTAGTATTTGGTCGACAACTCTGTGAAGCTGCTCAACTGTGCTGTGACCAACACGGAATCCAAACTGGTACTCTGGGATAATTCCTCGAGTTTCCATAATTCTTACCAACCGGACGGCAATAAGTCTTTCCAGCACCTTCGATATCGAAGGGAGGAGATTTATCGGCCTGAAAGAGGAAGGTTCTCTTTCCGGCCTGATTTTGATAATTATAGTGGATAATCTTTGTGATTTTATTACCTAAAGGCTTGGGGCTCTGAAATTTATGAACTATTTTTTGCAAGCAATATTGTAGTATTAGTAAGGTTTTAGTAAGACTGTTTTCCCCATGTCAGCTTCAACATTTTATTCAGTGTGCAAAGGTGTTAGCTTGTTGCTTAGTCACCTGGTTGCTCTTAGGAGGACCTTATGTCCTAACTGGAAATTTCTATCTTGTATCACCTCGTTCATTCATTTGCAGAAGTTGCGCCCTATGTATCTTTTCCTTTATTTCCACGTTAAGTTCTGGGGAGGACAATATAGATCGGACGCTTGTCAGTGGCTGAGTGGACAGTTCTATAGTATTCGACAATAGCTTAAAGTATCGTCTCAACAGGTCAGTGATTTTTCTTTGGGCGGACAGGCATTTCGCAATGTCACCGAGAGTGCTCTGAAACCTTTTAATCTATCCATTTTATATGCTGGGGAGTGGTGGTGCATTCGGTTCGTTTGGGAATGTTTATATTAATTTATGCTGCACGAATGCTAATATTGTTCATAGTAAATTGCATTTACTACATCCTTTTTGACTACATCGCAAAAATGCATAATGTGTCGAATCTTTTCACTGAACAAAATGATTGTACGATCCGAAGCAAAATTACTTTCTTCTATTATTATTTGATTTCTAAAGAAATTTATTGGCTTGTACGATGATTCAATAGGTAGCTATACTTCGTATTGTGGCGATACCGGACTGTGCATTATCTGCTGGGGCAAGGATGTTATGTTTTAATAAGGTGTCAGCGATAAAATTTTCTTTTCCTGACTTGTAATAAATATTTGAATTATATTCTTCAATGAAAGCTTTCCAGCGCCTAATTTTTGCGTTAGGATTGCGATCTGAAACCGCGGAGGTCAATGTCTAGGGTTCCGTAAAGAAGTTTAAATTTTTTGCCCCGTATAAATAGTTTCTGAAAGTCTTCAGATCCCAAACTATAGCGAGTAACTCGCGTTCGTTTGTTTCGAAGTTGAGCTCACTATCTTTCAAAGTCCTTGATATCATTGTTATAGGTTTCTCGTCCTGAAATAAAACAGCACCCAAACCATAGGATGAAGTATCAGTTGTCAAGCCGAAAGCTTTTTTATAATCTGGGTAAGGTTAAGCTTAAGCTTTTCGAATGTCTGATACTACCTTTCGTAGAAGTTTACTGGTACTTTCTTTAACTGTCGCGCTGTGTGATTGGTTGTTCGTAATTTCGAATTGCTTCTATTTTATTTGGATATATTTTTACTCCTTCACGTGAAACGATAAAACCTTAATATTCAGCACTGTCTTTGAAAAAATTCGATTTTTCATATGAAACTCTCATGTTGGCCTCGTACAATTTATACAGAAGCCATCCCGATTCGCTCTCTAAGCACATTGTCTATCGCTCTCTGGAAAATAGTGGGTAAATTTTTTAATCCAAAGGGAACAGCAAAATTGGTATTTCTCATTTCCTACCGAAAACGTAGTTTTTTCCCTGTCACTTTCCGCCAGTAGAATTTGGTGAAAACCGGATTTTAGATCGAAAGTAGTAAAATATTGAGCGTTTCCTAAATTTGACAAAATAGAGAATAGGGTATTTATCTTCGATTGTTTTTAGATTGAGTTTCCTGAAATCTATAACCAGACACTTTTTCTTATTACCCTGCTCGTCGGTCACTTTTTGTCCACTACCCAAACGGGATTATTATAGGGTGACCGGGATGGTCGTATTATACCGTCTCTTAACAATGTTTCTGTTTACGAAGTTTACGAAGTCTGAGCCCGTGAGCCCGTGGGGTAAGGGTATAATTTTGAGTATATGGGGTCTTCATATTCTGTTCGGATAGTAGCAATAATATAAGTATATTATGGCAGCGCTTCGATTAGTTCTGCAAAGGCACCCGTTCGGTTCCCTAACATTATATAGAACTTTTGCGATATCGATTGCGGGACTTCTATGTCCTCAACTTTCGTAAAATTAATTGGATTGTTTCGGAACCGCTACTTGTTATTATTTTCTGGATTTTAAAGTCAAGTGAAAGTATTTCAGTAGAGTCTTTAGTACGAAGTAACGGTGTTATCACTTGTTATCTGTTGGGGACTACACGCGGTGTTGCGTGAAATGAGAAAACTTGGATAATTCCGTGGCGATGACCGACGTTGTTTATTTCCAAAAATCAACTAACTCTAAGTGACATAAATTCTTATAATCGAAGCTAGGCCTAAACCCCGAAAACGCTGTCGTTGCATATAGTGTGAGGGATCATATCTCGCTGAGAAGCAATAGTGTTGCGCGTGGACGCTGTTGTGCAATATCCGCTTGAGACGGCTGGTGTCGTAAACATTTATGCTGGGAATGCATGGTCAACTTGAATATTTACGTTTTGCTGATCAGTTGTGTTAACTCCTCCCCCACTTAGGTGAATGACGTCCTCGGAGTTCTTGAAACTGTTAATTACTGCTTGAAGATGACGTTGACGTTTGTTCCTCTGATGCCAACTGAGTGCAGTTGTTGTGCGCACGTTTTATAGGGTAATTTCTTGCAGAATATTGTTGTGAGGGCTGCACTAAAATTTCCTATTGATATTACATAGCTACCGCAAACAGCTATATTTTAATCGAAATTTATTATAATGTCATTGTGTTGGACCGGGTATACTATTAATTTCTTACATAATATGTATCTATGTATGTATGCTTAGGGTATCTTATAACAAAATGTAGAAAGTTTTTATTTAGGAAGACTTTAACTTGAGATACTTCCATTAAGTCAGTAATAGTGATATTTATAGGGTGTTCGCTAACAATATTTTTTAAATCAGAAGAATCCAATATAGAGGGGTTTACAATTCCAACTTTTGCCAGTGTTATTGACAGCATTAAGGTTTCTAATTCTAAAATAATTATTGTGTTTCTTGAGAGCAGTGTTTCGTACAAATGTTCCGTGTATATTTGCTTTGTTTTTATACCCTGATCCCATTAAAAATGGGAAATCAGGGTATAATGGTTTTGTGAAAAGTATGTAACAGGCAGAAGGAGGCGTGGCAGACCCCATAAAGTATATATATTCTTGATCAGGGCGACGAGCTGAGTCGATATAGCCCTGTCCGTCTGTCCGTCCGTCCGTCCGTATGAACGGCTAGATCTCAGAAGATATAAGAGCTAGACACTTCAAATTTTGTATGCATACTCATGTATACCATACGCAGTACAAGTTTATCTTTTTTTTGCGATAACTCATCCGATTACTTTTTTATCGCGAATAATCGATAAACTGATTTTGTTTATTCACAGTAATTTCAATACTTTTAGACCTGGAGACTTTAGATTTGGTGTGTATATACATCTGATCAATACGCAAATTTCGTCATTTACAGATTTTGGATACCACGCCCCCTTCGCCCCCAATTTGCAAAAAACGTATTTTAGGTACTAGAGACTTGTGCTTTGGAATGTACACACCTTTGCACATTGTGATCACGTTCTGAAAGTTTCATGAAGATAGTCCTACTACAGGAGAAATTATTCAGCAACAAAATTCTCATAGTATTGCACATACTGCAGCGCAGCCCAAGCGCAGTCGCTGCTTACTGCGCAGTTAGCAGAGCGCGTGCTTATGCGCGCGTAAATATCAGCGCCTTGTAGGGATCAGGGTATCTCCTAGTCGAGCAGTCTCGACTAGAGCTTCCTTACTTGTTGTTATGAGGCTTACTGTGCCGGTTAGCTTATTTATTTGTTCTTGCATTTTTGTGTTTATAGCACCTTGCCTAATTTCTGATCCTACAAGTTCTTTCTGTGTAAATTAAAGTTTTTCGAAGTCGTCGGAGTTTGGTGTGCCTAGTACGAGTTTAAAAACATATTAATGGTTCTAGCATGTCTATGATGGATATTTACTGTGGCTATTAGTGTTTCTATATGTTGTATATCTATGTTTAATAACTGTTTGTGTGATTGTGGAAAATTTTTTCTTAATTCTTTCGTGTCCTTTACTATTGCTGAGTATAGAGTAAAATTAGTTGAATGTTTTAAATATTGAAAGTCCGTCCAAATGGCTACATATCCGTCTGAGATCGATATGTAATCTGTGTTCGTATAATCGGTAAGTTTCGCCGCTATCGTTGTGGCAAAAAGAATTATAACACAAATCCTAAAAGATAAAAAAAGGAGTTTAATGTTTTGTTTATCTTAAATTGTCCTTGCGGATCACCCTCTCTTTTATTAAGACCGTTGTCCCCAAGTCTGCGTCAATTTTGTTTTCGTTTTACAGAGGAGTCAATTTGTTCCCTAAACGACTATTTGCTTTTACAAGAACTGTATTGTATTTGCAAGAACTTGGAATTGTCTATCATGTCTTGTTTCATTTACCCTGTTCATTTGAAGTTGTTGTGCCTTTTGAGTTTTATTTCTTATTTCAAATTCAAGTTCTGGGGAGGATGAGTGGATTATGTTGATTGGACGTTTGTCTGTTACCGAGTGAACTGTGTTGTTGTATTCGATAGTTGCTTGAAGTATCGTTTTAACGGTATCAGTAATTTTCCTTTGAGCTGTTAGGCACCTTGCGATGTCGCTGAGGGTGCTATGGAATCTCTCGACCTGTCCATTCAAAGTACTATGAAGTGGTGGGGCATTTACGATTTGAATGTTATACTGGCTGTTTAATACTGATTTTATTATTTCAGACTTTATGGAGAGCTCATTATCGCAATAGATAATGTTGATATGTCGATAAAAGTTTACAAGTTGTAAAATTGCCGATTGTATGTCAATTATTGTTCTTGAAGCAATTGGGTGAACAATTGCGAATTTTGAAAATTTGTCTATGCATGTAAGGAAGTATAATTTATCGGTTGAGTATATGTCAATGTGTAGCATTTCACCCACATAGGAAGGTATAGGAGTTTCTCCAAGTATTTGTTTTTGTGGGTGACGGTTGTACTTAGCTGTTTTACAGATTTTGCAATTTGCAACAACTTCGTTTGCTAGTTTTGTCATTTTTTGAAAGTAGTAGTAGTCTTGTAAAATCTGTTTTACATTTTCCTGTGCTGCTCTGTGGGTTCAATTATGTTCTGTTACAACTATTTCTTTTTGTTCGTTTCTGTCAATATTGTCATTTACCATATGTTTTGTATATCGAAATATTGTTGTTGGGAACGTTTCTACTAATTTATGTTGTACCGTAATTTCAATACTTTTAGACCTGGAGACTTTAGATTTGGTGTGTATATACATCTGATCAATGCGCAAATTTCGTCATTTACAGATTTTGGATACCACGCCCCCTTCGCCCCCAATTTGCAAAAAACGTATTTTAGGTACTAGAGACTTGTGCTTTGGAATGTACACACCTTTGCACATTGTGATCACGTTCTGAAAGTTTCATGAAGATAGTCCTACTACAGGAGAAATTATTCAGCAACAAAATTCTCATAGTATTGCACATACTGCAGCGCAGCCCAAGCGCAGTCGCTGCTTACTGCGCAGTTAGCAGAGCGCGTGCTTATGCGCGCGTAAATATCAGCGCCTTGTAGGGATCAGGGTATCTCCTAGTCGAGCAGTCTCGACTAGAGCTTCCTTACTTGTTGTTATGAGGCTTACTGTGCCGGTTAGCTTATTTATTTGTTCTTGCATTTTTGTGTTTATAGCACCTTGCCTAATTTCTGATCCTACAAGTTCTTTCTGTGTAAATTAAAGTTTTTCGAAGTCGTCGGAGTTTGGTGTGCCTAGTACGAGTTTAAAAACATATTAATGGTTCTAGCATGTCTATGATGGATATTTACTGTGGCTATTAGTGTTTCTATATGTTGTATATCTATGTTTAATAACTGTTTGTGTGATTGTGGAAAATTTTTTCTTAATTCTTTCGTGTCCTTTACTATTGCTGAGTATAGAGTAAAATTAGTTGAATGTTTTAAATATTGAAAGTCCGTCCAAATGGCTACATATCCGTCTGAGATCGATATGTAATCTGTGTTCGTATAATCGGTAAGTTTCGCCGCTATCGTTGTGGCAAAAAGAATTATAACACAAATCCTAAAAGATAAAAAAAGGAGTTTAATGTTTTGTTTATCTTAAATTGTCCTTGCGGATCACCCTCTCTTTTATTAAGACCGTTGTCCCCAAGTCTGCGTCAATTTTGTTTTCGTTTTACAGAGGAGTCAATTTGTTCCCTAAACGACTATTTGCTTTTACAAGAACTGTATTGTATTTGCAAGAACTTGGAATTGTCTATCATGTCTTGTTTCATTTACCCTGTTCATTTGAAGTTGTTGTGCCTTTTGAGTTTTATTTCTTATTTCAAATTCAAGTTCTGGGGAGGATGAGTGGATTATGTTGATTGGACGTTTGTCTGTTACCGAGTGAACTGTGTTGTTGTATTCGATAGTTGCTTGAAGTATCGTTTTAACGGTATCAGTAATTTTCCTTTGAGCTGTTAGGCACCTTGCGATGTCGCTGAGGGTGCTATGGAATCTCTCGACCTGTCCATTCAAAGTACTATGAAGTGGTGGGGCATTTACGATTTGAATGTTATACTGGCTGTTTAATACTGATTTTATTATTTCAGACTTTATGGAGAGCTCATTATCGCAATAGATCATGTTGATATGTCGATAAAAGTTTACAAGTTGTAAAATTGCCGATTGTATGTCAATTATTGTTCTTGAAGCAATTGGGTGAACAATTGCGAATTTTGAAAATTTGTCTATGCATGTAAGGAAGTATAATTTATCGGTTGAGTATATGTCAATGTGTAGCATTTCACCCACATAGGAAGGTATAGGAGTTTCTCCAAGTATTTGTTTTTGTGGGTGACGGTTGTACTTAGCTGTTTTACAGATTTTGCAATTTGCAACAACTTCGTTTGCTAGTTTTGTCATTTTTTGAAAGTAGTAGTAGTCTTGTAAAATCTGTTTTACATTTTCCTGTGCTGCTCTGTGGGTTCAATTATGTTCTGTTACAACTATTTCTTTTTGTTCGTTTCTGTCAATATTGTCATTTACCATATGTTTTGTATATCGAAATATTGTTGTTGGGAACGTTTCTACTAATTTATGTTGTATGAATGCCAGTACCGGTAACTCGCAATGAATTGCATTAACGACGTCTTTTTTGACTACATCGTAAACTCTTTCGATTAACGTATCTCTGTCTGAGAAGTGAATTGTATGTCGGATTTTTTTACCGAATAAGATGACTGTACGATCAGAAGCTACTCTATTTTCCTCAATTATAATTTGGTTCTGGAAACAGTTGATTGGTTCGTCTGTTGTTTCTATAGTGTACGTTAGCGATACCTCACTGTGCATTGTAGCTTTGTCTGACTGTGCATCGTCTTCTAAGGCATGAATATTATGCCGTGATAGCGCGTCAGAACGGTAGCAGGGAGCCAAGTCTAAAAAATTCACCTGGTCATATTCGTCCTCAATGTCTTCTACCTCAGTTTCTGCGATAGTCCGATATTCACTACTGTCCTGTTCATATTCTGTATCTCCTGTTTCTAAATGATTAACTCTTTGCTGTTTCGGTCCTGTGAATCGTGCACTACTATTGTTTGGTCTCTTACTTGCTTGTCCCTGATAATTGTAATTTTCGTATTTTGCGTTTTGTTGTTGAGTCGGCCACTGAGTTTGTTTTGAGGGAGCCGTATTATGTTGGTATTGAGTCGTCTGTCCAAAGCGAGAGGATGTGTCAACGTCCATTGGTTCAACTTGTTCTCGTCGTTGTGAGAATTCTTGTTTCCTATAATATGGGCTTTTCCCTGGCTGGTTGTATTTTGGGTCTTGGGTTAGATTCCTATCCCTGCCTTGTTGTTTTTGCTCGGTTCTCTGAGCCTTGTCTTCTAAACTACGTGCAAAATTCGTGGCAAACATGTAACGATCATGATTAGACTCGACTTCTTGAGCTAATGCTAGTGCTGAGGGAAGATCAGTAGGTCTAGCTGAGAATAGGACATCACTTAAAGTTTTCTTGGTACCTGAGATGAATACGCGTAAAGCGTCTGCCCTGTATTTCTCATTTAACGAAGAGGCAACGTTGGTGTCATAGGTCATAATTGTCTTATTTATGAGTAAGGTTAGTTTCTTCTCTACTTCGTCATAGTACTGTAGTAGTGTCAGATTTCCTTGACGGAGGGTTGACAGCTATTGTTCAATAAGGTATATCGGTCGTTTGTCTGCGTACGGGAAATCTAACCGATTTATAATGGCCCTAAAAATGAGAGGAGTGTCAAAGGAAGAGAGTACCATATCGGCGGCGTTTTTAATTTTGTTTCTTAATATTCCTAAAGCCTGATAATGTTTAGAGCTACCATCATATTTTTCATACACTTTGTAAGCGGTATGCGCAGCTTTCCTCCATGATACGTAAGTTTCATTTTTCCCTCAAATTCTGGAAGGGATTTCATGATATCAAGAGTTTCGTTGCACATGACGCTTGTCCTGATCTCGGCCTCTCTAAGTGTTTCTACCTCAGGAGTGCTAACCTGTACAGAACTAATACGTTGTTCGATGTCACGTAATTTCTGATCAAAGTTCTCTTTTTGCGTTCTTAAAGCGCTTGTTACTGCGCCTTCTACGATTGCTCTTAACTGTTCGTTAGACAAAGCCATTTTTAACTTTTCACCTGTATTTATACTTTGAAATTTTGTTACTAAATCCTGTATTTCACTATCACTCATAACATGCAAATAACGTGTGTGTTGTGTTTTTTATACCCTGATCCCATTAAAAATGGGAAATCAGGGTATAATGGTTTTGTGAAAAGTATGTAACAGGCAGAAGGAGGCGTGGCAGACCCCATAAAGTATATATATTCTTGATCAGGGCGATGAGCTGAGTCGATATAGCCCTGTCCGTCTGTCCGTCCGTCCGTCCGTCCGTCCGTCCGTCCGTCCGTATGAACGCCTAGATCTCAGAAGATATAAGAGCTAGAGACTTCAAATTTTGTATGCATACTCACGTATACCATACGCAGTACAAGTTTATCTTTTTTTTTCGATAACTCGTCCGATTACTTTTTTATCGCAAATAATCGATAAATTGATTTTGTTTATTCACCGTAATTTCAATACTTTTAGACCTGGAGACTTCAGATTTGGTGTGTATATACATCTGATCAATACGCAGATTTTGTCATTTACAGATTTTGGATACCACGCCCCCTTCGCCCCAAATTTGCAAAAAACGTATTTTAAGTACTAGAGACTTGTGCTTTGGAATGTGCACACATTTGCACATTGTGATCACATTCTGAAAGTTTCATGAAGATAGTCCTATTACAGGAGAAATTATTCAGCAACAAAATTCTCATAGTATTGCCCACACTGCAGCGCAGCCCAAGCGCAGTCGCTGCTTACTGCGCAGTTAGCAGAGCGCGTGCTTATGCGTGCGTGAATATCAGCTCTTTGTAGGGATCAGGGTATCTCCTAGTCGAGCAGTCTCGACTAGAGCTTCCTTACTTGTTATTACTAATTACTGTTAAAAGGTTGGAATTGTAATCAGATTGGATTTGAACAATTTGTGCTTTTTATACCCTGATCCCATTAAAAATGGGAAATCAGGGTATAATGGTTTTGTGAAAAGTATGTAACAGGCAGAAGGAGGCGTGGCAGACCCCATAAAGTATATATATTCTTGATCAGGGCGACGAGCTGAGTCGATATAGCCCTGTCCGTCTGTCCGTCCGTCCGTCCGTATGAACGCCTAGATCTCAGAAGATATAAGAGCTAGAGACTTCAAATTTTGTATGCATACTCATGTATTCCATACGCAGTACAAGTTTATCTTTTTTTTTCGATAACTCGTCCGATTACTTTTTTATCGCGAATAATCGATAAATTGATTTTGTTTATTCACCGTAATTTCAATACTTTTAGACCTGGAGACTTCAGATTTGGTGTGTATATACATCTGATCAATACGCAGATTTTGTCATTTACAGATTTTGGATACCACGCCCCCTTCGCCCTCAATTTGCAAAAAACGTATTTTAAGTACTAGAGACATGTGCTTTGGAATGTACACACATTTGCACATTGTGATCACATTCTGAAAGTTTCATGAAGATAGTCCTATTACAGGAGAAATTATTCAGCAACAAAATTCTCGTAGTATTGCCCACACTGCAGCGCAGCCCAAGCGCAGTCGCTGCTTACTGCGCAGTTAACAGAGCGCGTGCTTATGCGTGCGTGAATATCAGCTCTTTGTAGGGATCAGGGTATCTTCTAGTCGAGTACTCTCGACTATAGCTTCCTTACTTGTTATACCCTGATCCCATTAAAAATGGGAAATCAGGGTATAATGGTTTTGTGAAAAGTATGTAACAGGCAGAAGGAGGCGTGGCAGACCCCATAAAGTATATATATTCTTGATCAGGGCGACGAGCTGAGTCGATATAGCCCTGTCCGTCTGTCCGTCCGTCCGTCCGTCCGTATGAACGCCTAGATCTCAGAAGATATAAGAGCTAGAGACTTCAAATTTTGTATGCATACTCATGTATACCATACGCAGTACAAATTTATCTTTTTTTTTCGATAACTCATCCGATTACTTTTTTATCGCGAATAATCGATAAACTGATTTTGTTTATTCACCGTAATTTCAATACTTTTAGACCTGGAGACTTTAGATTTGGTGTGTATATACATCTGATCAATACGCAAATTTCGTCATTTACAGATTTTGGATACCACGCCCCCTTCGCCCTAAATTTGCAAAAAACGTATTTTAGGTACTAGAGACTTGTGCTTTGGAATGTACACACCTTTGCACATTGTGATCACGTTCTGAAAGTTTCATGAAGATAGTCCTACTACAGGAGAAATTATTCAGCAACAAAATTCTCATAATATTGCCCACATTGCAACGCAGCCCAAGCGCAGTCGCTGCTTACTGCTCAGTTAGCAGAGCGCGTGCTTATGCGTTCGTGAATATCAGCGCCTTGTAGGGATCAGGGTATCTCCTAGTCGAGCAGTCTCGACTAGAGCTTTCTTACTTGTTTTTTTTTTGTTTTTGAACACCCTACTTACATGTTCTTAAATTATGTTAGTAGAGCTGCTGCTGCTGATAAAATGCTTCCTCGGTGAGCTTCTGCTTCATATTGTTGTATTGCTGTATTGTTTTTTCAATGTTCTTATTACTGCGCTTGCGGAGTAATTATTCGTTGAATATTTTTTGTTAAATTCAGTTTTTTTTTTCGCTCGATTGCGTTGGGTATTAGATTCGGGTTTTTTGTTCGATTACGTTGGGTATTTTTTATTCAATTCGGGTTTTTGTTCGATTACGTTGGGTATTTTTTTATTAAATTCGGGTTTTTGTTCGATTACGTTGGGCGCCAGTTATTATATTTTAGTTTTTCTATATTAAAGTGAATTAAGCAACAATGTTGCAGTAAATGAGAAGACTTGGAGAGTTCCGTGGCGACGACCGACGTTCTTTATTTCCAAAAATCAACTAACTCTAAGTGACATTAATTCTTATAATCGAAGCTAGCCCTAAGCCCTGAAAACGCTGGCATTGCATATAGTGCGAGGGATCATATATCGCTGAGAACCAACAGTGTTGCGCGTGTACGCTTCTGCCGCTGTTGTGCAATATCCGCTTGAGACGGCTAGTGTCGTAAGCATTTATGGTGGGAATGCATGGTCAGCTTGAATATTTACGTTTTGCTGATCAGTTGTGTTAACTTATACATTCCAAAGCACAAGTCTCTAGTACTTAAAATACGTTTTTTACAAATTGGAGGAGAAGGGGGCGTGGTATCCAAAATCTGTAAATTACAAAATCTTCGTATTGATCAGATGTATGTATACACCATCTGAAGTCTCGAGGTCTAAAAGTATTAAAATTACGCTCAATAAACAAAATAAATTTATTGATTATTCTCGATAAAAAAGAAATCGGATGAATTATCGAAAAAAAAAGATAATCTTGTACTGCGTATGGTATACACGAGTATGCATACAAAATTTGAAGACTCTAGCTCGTATATCTTCTGAGATCTAGGCGTTCATACGGACGGACGGACAGACGGACTGGGCTATATCGACTCAGTTCGTCGCCCTGATCAAGATTATATATACTTTATGGGGTCTGCCACGTCTCCTTCTGCCTGTTACATACTTTCCCAAAACCATTATACCCTGATTTCCCCCTTTCACCCTTATTTACCTAAGCAGTGGGACAACGGACCTTGGGACAACGGTCCTTATAAAGGAGAGTGTGGTCCATAAAATAAAAAATAAACCATTTTTTGAATTGACGAAACATTAAACATAGTGGACAAACTACCCAAAAACCATATGAGACAGACGGACCTACAACACATAACCACTTTAATTAGTACCCTTAATGCTCACCATAGACAAGCTAGAGCATAAACCTGATAAGTAGTGCCCTTAAGACAATAGCCGGAACACCAGATTTTGATGAGTGGGAACAGATAAAATTTAAACAGAGACAACTAATAGATTCTGAAAACAATCAAATCGATATCAATAACAACATTCAAGTAAGACTCAACGAAATTTCAAGAACTTTTAACGCAATCCAAAAACCAAAAGTCGAGCACTTTTATACGACTATCTTAGCGAAAAATATAATGATAATTTCGGACCTAGAAGATTTGATTCTTTCCATTTCACTTTAAAAAAAAAATGTAATTAGTCCACTCATACTAGCATTGACGTAAAGGAATTAAATGAGCAGCTCACCAATGTTAGCGTAACAGACCCTAGAGGTATCTACTTTAAGGTATTTTCAAAATTCCCAACTGCTATATTTTTGATCAAATTCTCTAGATCTAAGTTAGATTGCAAAAAAATAAATATTTTTCCCGTTCAGCACAATAATGTAATAATAGATTTAGAAAGATTTAGAAGAAGGCGACGTGGTAGTTGATTGCGAGAGGAAAACCTTCGCCGTGCGCAACTACGCCTCTACAGTGGGCACCACCTTCTGCAATCAAATGCAGAAAGCAACGTGTGCCCAGCAACTGGTCTCAGGTGGCACTGCATAATGCGCGACACGCCGCGGTCATCTAAAGTCCATAATCATAATCGATGGCATCATAATTATCAACAGCGCCACAATTCGCATAGTGGGCGGAACCGGAACTAGCCAGCAGGTCACGGGGACTTATTTAGTCACTTTCGATAACCACATCTCATTGAATCGAACCCATTACGTAAATCATCGGGGTATTCTGAGGAAACACCAGCAGTTTCGACGCCGGGTAGGTCAACATCGCACTATTCCGCGAACACCTGAGCCTCCCGTTCCTACACGACCTGAGTTTGAGCAATCTTCGCCACATCAGTAACCTCAAGACCTAATTGTCATCAAGGTCATTTAGTCGCGTCACTGTTATTGTCTTTCCTGTCTTCCTACTAGTCATCGGTTTTAATCTATGCCACCGGAACCCAATCAATGAGAAACCCGAGGACGGGTTTCAACCTACCGGGGGGAGAGTTAGCACGCGCTGATCAAATAGTGCTGACAGCGAGTCAGCAACTTCTACACCGGACGCCGTTGCAACAGAGTTGGAACAGGGATATAACAGAGTTGGAACAGGGCTGCAACAAAGTTGCCGGCAGGTATGTTTTGGAGCTGTAGTTTTTAGCTTGAGTGACGATTAGTTTGGAATCTTCTCCGAAATTGCTCACACGAGCTACAAAAATATTTATTGAATAAAGTTATAAAGTGCTCTTGTCACAATAACCCGTCTTGTTATTACTTATACATTCCAAAGCACAAGTCTATAGTACTTAAAATAAGTTTTTTACAAATTGGGGGCGAAAAGGGCGTGGTATCCACGCCCCCTTCGCCCTCAATTTGCAAAAAACGTATTTTAAGTACTAGAGACATGTGCTTTGGAATGTACACACATTTGCACATTGTGATCACATTCTGAAAGTTTCATGAAGATAGTCCTATTACAGGAGAAATTATTCAGCAACAAAATTCTCGTAGTATTGCCCACACTGCAGCGCAGCCCAAGCGCAGTCGCTGCTTACTGCGCAGTTAACAGAGCGCGTGCTTATGCGTGCGTGAATATCAGCTCTTTGTAGGGATCAGGGTATCTTCTAGTCGAGTACTCTCGACTATAGCTTCCTTACTTGTTATACCCTGATCCCATTAAAAATGGGAAATCAGGGTATAATGGTTTTGTGAAAAGTATGTAACAGGCAGAAGGAGGCGTGGCAGACCCCATAAAGTATATATATTCTTGATCAGGGCGACGAGCTGAGTCGATATAGCCCTGTCCGTCTGTCCGTCCGTCCGTCCGTCCGTATGAACGCCTAGATCTCAGAAGATATAAGAGCTAGAGACTTCAAATTTTGTATGCATACTCATGTATACCATACGCAGTACAAATTTATCTTTTTTTTTCGATAACTCATCCGATTACTTTTTTATCGCGAATAATCGATAAACTGATTTTGTTTATTCACCGTAATTTCAATACTTTTAGACCTGGAGACTTTAGATTTGGTGTGTATATACATCTGATCAATACGCAAATTTCGTCATTTACAGATTTTGGATACCACGCCCCCTTCGCCCTAAATTTGCAAAAAACGTATTTTAGGTACTAGAGACTTGTGCTTTGGAATGTACACACCTTTGCACATTGTGATCACGTTCTGAAAGTTTCATGAAGATAGTCCTACTACAGGAGAAATTATTCAGCAACAAAATTCTCATAATATTGCCCACATTGCAACGCAGCCCAAGCGCAGTCGCTGCTTACTGCTCAGTTAGCAGAGCGCGTGCTTATGCGTTCGTGAATATCAGCGCCTTGTAGGGATCAGGGTATCTCCTAGTCGAGCAGTCTCGACTAGAGCTTTCTTACTTGTTTTTTTTTTGTTTTTGAACACCCTACTTACATGTTCTTAAATTATGTTAGTAGAGCTGCTGCTGCTGATAAAATGCTTCCTCGGTGAGCTTCTGCTTCATATTGTTGTATTGCTGTATTGTTTTTTCAATGTTCTTATTACTGCGCTTGCGGAGTAATTATTCGTTGAATATTTTTTGTTAAATTCAGTTTTTTTTTTCGCTCGATTGCGTTGGGTATTAGATTCGGGTTTTTTGTTCGATTACGTTGGGTATTTTTTATTCAATTCGGGTTTTTGTTCGATTACGTTGGGTATTTTTTTATTAAATTCGGGTTTTTGTTCGATTACGTTGGGCGCCAGTTATTATATTTTAGTTTTTCTATATTAAAGTGAATTAAGCAACAATGTTGCAGTAAATGAGAAGACTTGGAGAGTTCCGTGGCGACGACCGACGTTCTTTATTTCCAAAAATCAACTAACTCTAAGTGACATTAATTCTTATAATCGAAGCTAGCCCTAAGCCCTGAAAACGCTGGCATTGCATATAGTGCGAGGGATCATATATCGCTGAGAACCAACAGTGTTGCGCGTGTACGCTTCTGCCGCTGTTGTGCAATATCCGCTTGAGACGGCTAGTGTCGTAAGCATTTATGGTGGGAATGCATGGTCAGCTTGAATATTTACGTTTTGCTGATCAGTTGTGTTAACTTATACATTCCAAAGCACAAGTCTCTAGTACTTAAAATACGTTTTTTACAAATTGGAGGAGAAGGGGGCGTGGTATCCAAAATCTGTAAATTACAAAATCTTCGTATTGATCAGATGTATGTATACACCATCTGAAGTCTCGAGGTCTAAAAGTATTAAAATTACGCTCAATAAACAAAATAAATTTATTGATTATTCTCGATAAAAAAGAAATCGGATGAATTATCGAAAAAAAAGATAATCTTGTACTGCGTATGGTATACACGAGTATGCATACAAAATTTGAAGACTCTAGCTCGTATATCTTCTGAGATCTAGGCGTTCATACGGACGGACGGACAGACGGACTGGGCTATATCGACTCAGTTCGTCGCCCTGATCAAGATTATATATACTTTATGGGGTCTGCCACGTCTCCTTCTGCCTGTTACATACTTTCCCAAAACCATTATACCCTGATTTCCCCCTTTCACCCTTATTTACCTAAGCAGTGGGACAACGGACCTTGGGACAACGGTCCTTATAAAGGAGAGTGTGGTCCATAAAATAAAAAATAAACCATTTTTTGAATTGACGAAACATTAAACATAGTGGACAAACTACCCAAAAACCATATGAGACAGACGGACCTACAACACATAACCACTTTAATTAGTACCCTTAATGCTCACCATAGACAAGCTAGAGCATAAACCTGATAAGTAGTGCCCTTAAGACAATAGCCGGAACACCAGATTTTGATGAGTGGGAACAGATAAAATTTAAACAGAGACAACTAATAGATTCTGAAAACAATCAAATCGATATCAATAACAACATTCAAGTAAGACTCAACGAAATTTCAAGAACTTTTAACGCAATCCAAAAACCAAAAGTCGAGCACTTTTATACGACTATCTTAGCGAAAAATATAATGATAATTTCGGACCTAGAAGATTTGATTCTTTCCATTTCACTTTAAAAAAAAAATGTAATTAGTCCACTCATACTAGCATTGACGTAAAGGAATTAAATGAGCAGCTCACCAATGTTAGCGTAACAGACCCTAGAGGTATCTACTTTAAGGTATTTTCAAAATTCCCAACTGCTATATTTTTGATCAAATTCTCTAGATCTAAGTTAGATTGCAAAAAAATAAATATTTTTCCCGTTCAGCACAATAATGTAATAATAGATTTAGAAAGATTTAGAAGAAGGCGACGTGGTAGTTGATTGCGAGAGGAAAACCTTCGCCGTGCGCAACTACGCCTCTACAGTGGGCACCACCTTCTGCAATCAAATGCAGAAAGCAACGTGTGCCCAGCAACTGGTCTCAGGTGGCACTGCATAATGCGCGACACGCCGCGGTCATCTAAAGTCCATAATCATAATCGATGGCATCATAATTATCAACAGCGCCACAATTCGCATAGTGGGCGGAACCGGAACTAGCCAGCAGGTCACGGGGACTTATTTAGTCACTTTCGATAACCACATCTCATTGAATCGAACCCATTACGTAAATCATCGGGGTATTCTGAGGAAACACCAGCAGTTTCGACGCCGGGTAGGTCAACATCGCACTATTCCGCGAACACCTGAGCCTCCCGTTCCTACACGACCTGAGTTTGAGCAATCTTCGCCACATCAGTAACCTCAAGACCTAATTGTCATCAAGGTCATTTAGTCGCGTCACTGTTATTGTCTTTCCTGTCTTCCTACTAGTCATCGGTTTTAATCTATGCCACCGGAACCCAATCAATGAGAAACCCGAGGACGGGTTTCAACCTACCGGGGGGAGAGTTAGCACGCGCTGATCAAATAGTGCTGACAGCGAGTCAGCAACTTCTACACCGGACGCCGTTGCAACAGAGTTGGAACAGGGATATAACAGAGTTGGAACAGGGCTGCAACAAAGTTGCCGGCAGGTATGTTTTGGAGCTGTAGTTTTTAGCTTGAGTGACGATTAGTTTGGAATCTTCTCCGAAATTGCTCACACGAGCTACAAAAATATTTATTGAATAAAGTTATAAAGTGCTCTTGTCACAATAACCCGTCTTGTTATTACTTATACATTCCAAAGCACAAGTCTATAGTACTTAAAATAAGTTTTTTACAAATTGGGGGCGAAAAGGGCGTGGTATCCAAAATCTATAAAATCTGTAAAATCTTGATCAGAAGTATTTACACACACTAACCATACAACACATAGACTGGACATGTAGAACAAATTTTTCTACAGCCGAAAATGTTGAGTTCAGGGACCACTATACTTCGTATTTTCTTGGCTCGGTCGCTGGAGGCTCAGGCAGTGAAAATACTGCACGACAAAATCAGTGCGCTACGAGCGCTCAAACGGAATGGTCCCTTTCTTATTGAAGCACATCTATGTTCTATTTGTCCTACTCTCTCTCTCTCTCTCTCTCGCTCTATCTCTTTCTTCTCTCTCTATGGTCTCTCAAATCATCGAACTCAGCAGCGCACAAAAATTGAAATTTTTAGCGACGATCCCAGCTTTTTCCTTTTAAGTGATGAGTATACCGAAATGTTAAAGGCGTTTGCCACGCTCATGCACACAAAATGTTAGCGTTTCGATGATTATTTATGGGAAGGGTATGAAAGCGTTGATGCACATAAATAATATGATTTCATGACGTTCATGCACACACACACTGGCAGTCTCTGGAAACATGAATGAACATTTGGCTGCTAGTGTACGAAGTAATGAAATGTGAAGGCACTGTATGTATGCACGCACAAGCCAGTGCGTTGAAAAATGAAAAGTCCTTGGCGACGATAACATTTTGCCCTTCTAAAACCACTTTTGTACTAGTCTGTTGAAAAAGTTTACAATGTAATGAATATGTTTTTACTTAAATGTGTAAAACCAACATTTTTAATAATAGGAAATTGAAAAAAATTAAATAGTAGGGAGATCAACGTTATATAACTTTTTTGTAACTTTTTTTTTTAACTTTTTTATTTTGTAACTTTATATAAATTAGGCGCAACACATTTTAACACCCTTTATGTATGTAAATAATAACATGGTAGCCCTTTGAAGAGTTTGATAGTCTATAAGCCCTATAGGAGTAGAGCTTCGTACACAGACAGCCAAATGTTCATACATGTTTCCAGAGACTGTAAGTGTGTAAGTTATTATATTTTGGTTTTTGATATATTGAATAGGGTTGTCGAAAATTTTTAAAATATCGTATCGATGATATTTTAAGTTTTGAAAAAATATCAAAATGATATTTGATATTCAACTTTAAAAATATCGATATATCGATATTTTCGATATACTTTAAACTTTTTTCCCACAATAAATTTATACCACTAACCATACAACACATAGACTGGACATGTAGAACAAAGTTTTTCAACGCCGAAAATCTATCTAGCAAGGACCATCTAACTTCGTATTTGCTCGGCTTGGTACCTACTGGCTCGGGCAATGAAAAGTTCGCGCGACGAAATCAGTGCGCTGCGAGCGCTCAGGCCGAATGGTCACTTTTTATATGAAGCATGGTTATGTGCTATTTTTCCTACTCTCTCTCTCTCTCACTCTATCTCTCTCTTCTCTCTCTATGGTCTCTCAAATCATCGAACTCAGCAGCGCACAAAAATTGAAATTTTTAGCGACGATCCCAGCTCTTTCCTTTTGAGTGAAGAGTATACCGAAATCTTAAAAGCGTTTGCCACGCTCATGCACACAAAATATTAGCGTTTCGATGATTATTTGTGGGAAGGGTATGAAAGCGTTGATGCGCATAAAGAATATTATTTCGCGACGGGCATGCACACACACACACTTGCAGTCTCTGGAAACATGTATGAACATTTGGCTGCCTGTGTGCGAATCTCTAGCTGCCTGTAGGAATTTGAAAGCCGAACATTTGCATTTGGTAGATCTTGTGAACTGCACACACCTACATAAATGTGTTTGATTGTGTGTACGCATGGGACGCGATGCTCACAAAAATTGTGGGGTAACGTAGAAGCATTTGTGAGCCTATGTGCCTGAATATGTGCATGTGTATATGCATGGGACATGAACATTGGCGTGTGCCTACCACAACTTAGAATTGTGTGAACGATTTTAGGTTCGAATAGCTGAATCGCGTTTATATTTAAGTACCTGATTTTGTTTGAATGATCGTGGGTTGGCCTATCAGAATGAATTTTTTTAAATGTAATACTTGATTGAGTCCAGTGGGCAAAATAGGATGTGATTTCCGAACCCGTGCACTTGTGCATACAGATACAGTTCAATTTGAGCCTTTTAAAAATATGCATATGTATGTAGGTCAAATGGATCATACTAACTATATAGTAATTTAGGTAAAGCTAAATTAAAAATGATTCCACAATATTACATTTGAATCAATAAATATATTAAATTATGACCATTTGGCTGCCTGTGTATTTAATCTTGGTGCCTGGCTCTGGGCTCTGTGCGCTTTCTATGCTCTCTCAAATAAATATAAGTGCACGGGTTCGAAAATCGCATCCCATTTTGCCCACTGGGCTCAATCAGATATTACATTAAAAAAAAATTCGTTATGATAGACAAACCCACGATCATTCAAACAAAATCAGACACTTAAATATAAACGCGACTCAACTAATCGAACCCAAAATCATTCACACAATTCTAAGTTGTGGTAGGCACACGCCAATGTTCATTTCCCATGCATACACATACTCAGGCACAAAGGCTCACAAATGCTTCTACGTTACCCCACAATTTTTGTGAGCATCGCGTCCCATGCGTACACACAATCAAACACATTTATGTAGGTGTGTGCAGTTCACAAGATCTACCAAATGCAAATGTTCGGCTTTCAAATTCCTACAGGCAGCTAGAGATTCGCACACAGGCAGCCAAATGTTCATACATGTTTCCAGAGACTGCAAGTGTGTGTGTGTGCATGCCCGTCGCGAAATAATATTCTTTATGCGCATCAACGCTTTCATACCCTTCCCACAAATAATCATCGAAACGCTAATATTTTGTGTGCATGAGCGTGGCAAACGCTTTTAAGATTTCGGTATACTCTTCACTCAAAAGGAAAGAGCTGGGATCGTCGCTAAAAATTTCAATTTTTGTGCGCTGCTGAGTTCGATGATTTGAGAGACCATAGAGAGAGAAGAGAGAGATAGAGTGAGAGAGAGAGAGTAGGAAAAATAGCACATAACCATGCTTCATATAAAAAGTGACCATTCGGCCTGAGCGCTCGCAGCGCACTGATTTCGTCGCGCGAACTTTTCATTGCCCGAGCCAGTAGGTACCAAGCCGAGCAAATACGAAGTTAGATGGTCCTTGCTAGATAGATTTTCGGCGTTGAAAAACTTTGTTCTACATGTCCAGTCTATGTGTTGTATGGTTAGTGTTTATACTCTAAAAAAAAAAAAAAGAATAATAATAAAAAAAAAGAAATAATATAAAACATATTTTGTATTTATATGATAAACTGTTTTAACTTCAGTATTCGGTACTAAAATATTAAAAAAACGCGTTCTGTGATATGAGTATCCGTCATACATTTTATTACCGAAGGAAGGCACTGATCTACCTGGGGTGGTTAGGCCCCATATTTAATATACAACCACATGTTTTTATTACTTTAAGTCACAAATTACATCTGCCTGTTCCATTTTTAAAGTCTGAATAAATCGTTTTCACCATATTCAATATTTTACTTTTGTACTTGGTTCACTTACCACAAGAGTAATCAATTCAAAAATATCAAAATATCGCAAAAAATATTCGATATTTGGCAAAAAAAAAATATTACGATATAAATATATTTTTTAAACAAAAAATATCGATATATTGATATATCGACATATTTTCGACAACCTTAATATTGAAGTGAATTAACACGTACGAAGTAACGGTGATAACACTTGCATAAAAGCAAAGGAGTTGCGTGAAATGAGAAGACTTGGATAATTCCGTGGCGACGGCCGACGTTCTTTATTTCCAAAAATCAACTAACTCTAAGTGACATTAATTCTTATAATCGAAGCTAGCCCTAAGCCCTGAAAACGCAGGCATTGCATATAGTGCGAGGGATCATATATCGCTGAGAAGCAACAGTGTTGCGCATGTACGCTTCTGCCGCTGTTGTGCAATATCCGCTTGAGACGGCTGGTGTCGTAAACATTTATGCTGGGAATGCAGGGTCAGCTTGAATATTTACGTTTTGCTGATCACTTGTGTTAACTTGTATGTGCATGCCCATCATGAAATCATATTCTTTATGCGCATTAACGCTTTCATACCCTTCCCACAAATAATCATCGAAACGCTAACATTTTGTGTGCATGAGCGTGGCAAACGCCTTTAAGATTTCGGTATACTCTTCACTCAAAAGGAAAGAGCTGGGATCGTCCCGATAAATTAAAATTTTTGTGCGCTGCTGAGTACGATGATTTGAGAGACCATAGAGAGAGAAGAAAGAGATAGAGTGAGAGAAAGAGAGTAGGACAAATATCACACAGCCGTGCTTCATATAAGAAAAGGACCATTCCGTTTGAGCGCTCATAGCGCACTGATTTTGTCGTGCAGTGTTTTCACTGCCCGAGCCTCCAGCGACCGAGCCAAGCAAATACGAAGTATAGTGGTCCCTGAACTTAACATTTTCGGCTGTAAACAAAATTTGTTCTACATGTCCAGTCTATGTGTTGTATGGTAAGCGGTACACACTATATCTGAAGTCTCTAGGTCTTAAAGTATCAAAATTACGCTGAATAAACAAAATAAATTTATCGATTATTTTTTATAAAAAGTAATCGGAAGAGCTATCGAAAAAATATGATAAACTTGCACTGTGTATGGTATACAAGAGTATGCATACAAAATTTCAAGTCTATAGCTCTTATATCTTCTGAGATCTAGGCATTCATACGGACGGACGGACGTACGGACGGATAGACGGACAGGGCTATATCGACTCAGCTCGTCGCCCTGATCAAGAATATATATACTTTATGGGGTCTGCCACGCCTCCTTCTGCTTGTTACATACTTTTCACAAAACCAATATATACTGAATTCATATTTTCAATGAGATCAGGGTATAACAAGTAAAAAGAACTCTAGTCGAGACTGCTCGACTAGGAGATACCCTGATCCCTGATTACCCATTTTTAATGGGATCAGGGTATAAAAACGGGACGTTGGAACTGAAAGACGGCGAAGAATTATACTAAATATGGATGGCGACATTTCGATTTCGAAATGAAAATGGTCTTGAATGAAACAGTTAATCGACTATTTCAAGAAATGAAAGGAAGATTCGTACGGTTGAATGTAATCAATGAAAAATTTGGATTCCTTCGCGATGTCAAAGGTGTTATTTATCCAGAAAGAAGACGATTTTAAAGGAAGAAACACTCCTCGAATTCATTGTTTAGTTCCGAATTGAAAACGTGTTCCCGAATCTTCGCGTCGCAATTCAAATTCTACTGAAAATAACAGTTTCCATTGCTAGCTGCAATAGGTGAAGAAAGATTGTGCGATTTGCCCTTATTAAATAGAGAAAGGGAATAAACTTAAAAAACTGATTTATATGATATTATCAATGAAATCGCGTCAAAAAGCACAAGAAAAGTATAAATTTAAATTCGCTACGCCCTCCAGGGCCGCCACTGACTGAGTATTCTGAAGTCGGTAACGCTTGAACGGTCTTACGCTCTTACTTGCTCTGTTTCACAACGGCGTAATTTTAAATTGTACTTCTGTCTTGGTGGCTTGGAGCACATGCTTCTTGTATTTATGTTCACTGCATTAAGTATAATTTTTAAGTCTATTGAAACAGGTAGAGTTGCCCCACTAAAGACCCTCACTGTGGCTAAGTTGGAATTACGTCAGATTCCATTAACAGGAATTTCTCCCATCTCCATGCTATTCTATTAACAGGACTATGTTAATAGCCTTACCCGAACGCCAGTTATTCCACTCGGAGCTTTGCGTTCCGCTGAGTACTTATGCACTTACATACTTTCACTCTCACGACTAAAATTAATGCACACAGCAATTTTTCAATAAGAAAGGGGATTACCAATTTAAAAGCACGTTAATTATCTTAAGTATTCCATTATAACATTTGCTATATTTTTTACAAATAATAAAATAATCTATTTTAATGCTAAAATGTTCATGTTAATAGTGGTAGTAGGGTAGATGCATTATTCTAGTGAAATAAGGGAGTTGATCCAAAACCTTTGGAAACAAAGTAAAAAACAGGCTATACTCGTTAGAGGCACGATAGGATTACCAATAGCATCGATGATCGGCGATATATCGATGCAAATTTCTCAATGTTAATATATCGTCGATTCTCCTTGTTAGCGGCTGAAACAATCTATAGACATCCATAGCAAAGACTTCAATCAAGAAAGGACATCGTGCGAGGCCAAGGATACCGAAGGAGGATATTTTGGAACGCCTATCAACGACCGTAGGAAACCTAAAGAATCAGCTGCCAACAACGAGCACGATTGGTGAGGTGCAGATGAAAACAGCGTCAGCAGTTTGGCGTGACCTGCACCAGAAGCGAGTAAGTTCACGTAGCCGTTCGAAAGAGCGTATCCGATCGAATCGCCACAGTATGCGCTTGAGAGAACACTAGCGTGTACGTCGAACGTACACTCGACAGCTCGGTATGCAGGTGTTTACATAGCAAGAGTACCTCAGGCAGGCTCCGATTTTGTTTAACAAAGTGAATTGAATAAATTCAGCAAATATATCAAAGCCCAAACTAAAATTAGAATTGATTAATTATTATCGCAGGATACTCAACACATAAATTTGTTGGCGCGAACACACAGTCGGCTGAAAATGGTCTGGGAACTCCGGACTCGAGGCAAGTGCATGGCTTGTTACAAATAGGGATTTCATTTTAAATATAACTAAATAGAATTAATACTTGCTTTAAACAAATTTTCAGCCTTATGCCATTTATTTGGAAATCCCGCGCAGTGTGGCCGGTATAAAGTAATTAAAATTGAGAATTAACGACCGAGAAGTATTAGGTATATTAAAATCACCCAACAATAGAAATAGGTCATTGTCATTTACATATTCCGAAATTTATTTAACAGCCACAGCAATAAGGAAAAGTGCGAAGCGCTAGGTCTTCGCGAACCAGTGCGGGCTGTATTATAACACTAACCATACAACACATAGACTAGACATGTAGAACAAACGTTTTCAACGACGAAAATCTGTCTAGTAGGTACCATCCAACTTCGTATTTGCTCGGCTTGGTATCTACTGGCTCGGGCAATGAAAAGTTCGCACGACGAAATCAGTGCGCTGCGAGCGCTGAAGTCGAATGGTCCCTTTTTATATGACGCATTTTTATGTGCTATTTGCCCTACTCTCTCTCTCTCTCACTCTATCTCTTTCTTCTCTCTCTAAGGTCTCTCAAATCATCGAACTCAGCAGCGCACAAAAATTGAAATTTTTCGCTACGATCCCAGCTCTTTCCTTTTAAGTGAAGAGTATACCGAAATCTTAAAGGCGTTTGCCACGCTCATGCACACAAAATATTTGCGTTTCGATGATTATTTGTGGGAAGGGTATGAAAGCGTTAATGCGCATACAGAATATGATTTCGCGACGGGCATGCACACACACCCTTGCAGTCTCTGGAAACATGTATGAACATTTATCTGCCTGTGTACGAAGCTCTACTCTTGGGGCTTATAGACTATTGAACTCTTCAAAGGGCTACCATGCTCATGTAATATGTAAGCGTTTTCATTATTATTTGTGGAAAGGGTATGAAAGCGGTGGTGCGCATAGAGATCATTCTTCGCGACGACCATGCATACACACACTTACAGTCCCTTGCTACATGTATGAGCATTTATATTTATAAGTACCTGATTTTGTTTGAATGATCGTGGGTTTGCCTATCAAAATTATTTTATAAATTTATTGATTCAAATGTAATATTGTGGAATCATTTTAGCTTTGCTTAAATTACTATGTAGTTAGTATGATCCATTTACCCTACATACATATGCATCTTTTTAAATGGATCAAATTGCACTGTATTTGTGTGCACAAGTGCACGGGTTCGGAAATCACATCCTATTTTGCCCACTGGGCTCAATCAATCAATCAATCCCACGATCATTCAAACAAAATCAGGTACTTAAATATAAACGCGATTCTGCATTTCGAACCCAAAATCGTTAACACAATTCTAAGTTGTGGTAGGCACACGCCAACGTTCATTTCCCATGCATACACACATGCACATACTCAGGCACATAGGCTCACAAATGCTTCTACGTTACCCCACAATTTTTGTGAGCATCGCGTCCTATGCGTACACACAATTAAACGCATGTATGTAGGTGTGTGCAGTTCACAAGATCTACCAAATGCAAATGTTCGGCTTTCAAATTCCTACAGGCAGCAAGAGGTTAGGTCTGTTCTGTCGTTTGTGACACGGTTATACGACCCCTTAGGTTTATTAAGTCCTAACAGATTCTCAAATTTACGTTCGTTACATATTTATTGTTACGTTGGCACACTCAAATCAGAGAACTGCCAAATCCATGGATTTGCTGATGCCTCAACGAAAGCTTACGGTCCCGAAACTGTTATCCAAAATAATGGGTAATCTTCTGACCACTTATATGGAAATAGACCATCTGAGTTCAACGGAGTGGACTTCTGAGGTTCAATACTGGTTTCTTCAGGAATTCGTAGCAAATCGCCAGTAAAAATGCATATAGCAATATATGTTTGCTTTACCTTGAAGGCTGTTGACCTTGTATTAGTAACCAATTTGATGTCAAATTTATTTTAGAGTGTTTATCCAGGTTCATTGGCCGATGTGGCCTTATACGGTAACTGTACACCGACAATGACACCAATACCGTGGGTGCTGCACGCATACTGGAGCTCATGGGCACGTCTATGCCAACACAACTGGCATGGAAATGTTTGCTGCGAAGCGGCACCGTGATCGCCGCACTTCGGCGGTTTTTGGGAAGCGTGCTCAATTCGAGACCAATAGTCTCTCCTAGCAGCAACCCCAACAACGGCGAAGTGCTCACGCCAGCGCACTTCAAAATAATAACAACGCTCGCGACGCCTTCACTCGTATTAATGGAGTGAGTCGACGACCTCAAGTTGACATGCTTGAAAATATCAAACTTCGATTTTGAGTCGACTAGTCAAAGGACTACCTACTCAACCTCCAGCAAAAGTCGATGTGGACCAAGGAGAGGCGAAACTTGGATGTCGGACAGTCGTCCACGTGGGAGAGGGCAGCACTCCTCCTCAACAGTGGATGCTAGGTGTGCTGACTTATAAAGAGAAAATCCGACACCTACAAAAGGGCAATCCTCGTGCGTAGATGCACTTTTTAATGTGCAAGCTGCGCTTGCTGGCTTGGCTTTGAAATAAAGAGCAGTATTAATTGAACTTTTGGTGCTGACCCTTTCCAATGAACATTTCTGAAGAGCCCGCAAGTTGCAGTTTTACCCTGGAACATTTGGGGGCCAGGCAGATCCCCTTTTATAGGACAAATGGCCTCCATACCAGTTTGAGTGAGATCCTTCACTATATATATAAATATAAATAAAAAACATCCAACATTAAAATAAAACTAATGCAAAACTATATAACTTATTTTAAGCTAACTAGCTTATAACATCTTTAAAGTTATGTTTTTCTCAGTTTGACCAAGGCTAGCAAATACAAGACATTTGTAACTTGCAGGACATGGGCTTCAATAAAAAATATCACTCTCGAGCTGCTGGTTCAGTATGCATTTCTTTTTATTATAATACAGCCCGCACTGGTTCGCGAAGACCTAGCGCTTCGCACTCTTCCTTATTGCTGTGGCTGTTAAATAAATTTCGGAATATGTAAATGACAATGACCTATTTCTATTGTTGGGTGATTTTAATATACCTAATACTTCTCGGTCGTTAATTCTCAATTTTAATTACTTTATACCGGCCACACTGCGCGGAATTTCCAAATAAGTGGCATAAGGCTGAAAATTTGTTTAAAGTAAGTATTAATTCTATTTAGTTATATTTAAAATGAAATCCCTATTTGTAATAAGCCATGCACTTGCCTCGAGTCCGGAGTTCCCAGACCATTTTCAGCCGACTGTGTGTTCGCGCCAACAAATTTATGTGTTGAGTATCCTGCGATAATAATAAATCACTTCTAATTTTAGTTTGGGGTTTGATATATTTGCTGAATTTATCATTTTTACAATTCACTTTGTTAAAAGAAATCGATGTGGCCTTATACGGTAACTGTACACCGACAATGACACCAATACCGTGGGTGCTGCACGCATACTGCCAACACAACGGGCATGGAAACGTTTGTTGCGGAGCGGCACCGTGATCGACGCACTTCGGCGGTTTTTGGGAAGCGTGCTCAATTCGAGACCAATTGTCTCTCCCAGCAGCAACCCCAACAACGGCGAAGTGCTCACGCCAGCGCACTTCAAAATAATAACAACGCTCGCGACGCCTTCACTCGTATTAATGGAGTGAGTCGACGACCTCAAGTTGACATGCTTGAAAATATCAAGCTTCGATTTTGCGTCGACTAGTCAAAGGACTACCTGCTCAGCATGCAGCAAAAGTCGAAGTGGACCAAGGAGAGGCGAAACTTGGATGTCGGACAGTCGTCCACGTGGGAGAGGAAGGTAAAAAAAAAAAAAAATATATATATATATATATATATATATATATATATATATATATATATATATGTCACCTTCTTCTAAATCTTTCTAAATCTATTATTACATTATTGTGCTGAACGGGAAAAATATTTATTTTTTTGCAACCTAACTTAGGTCTAGAGAATTTGATAAAAAATATAGCAGTTGGGAATTTTGAAAATACCTTAAAGTAGATACCTCTAGGGTCTGTTACGCTAACATTGGTGAGTTGCTCATTTAACTCCTTTACGTCAATGCTAGTATGAGTGGACTAATTAAATTTATTTTTGAAAGTGAAATGGAAAGAATCAGATCTTCTAGGTCCGAAATTATCATTATATTTTTCGCTAAGATAGTCGTATAAAACTGCTCGACTTCGGCATTTGGTTTTTGGATTGCGTTAAGAGTTCTTGAAATTTCGTTGTGTCTTACTTGAATGCTGTTATTGATCTCGATTTTATTGTTTTCAGAATCTATTAGTTGTCTCTGTTTAAATTTTATCTGTTCCCAGTCATCAAAATCTGGTGTTCCGGCTATTGTCTTAAGGGCACTACTTATCAGGTTTATGCTCTAGCTTGTCTATGGTGAGCATTAAGGGTACTAATTAAAGTGGTTATGTGTTGTAGGTCCGTCTGTCTCATATGGTTTTTGGGTAGTTTGTCCACTATGTTTAATGTTTCGTCAATTCAAAAAATGGTTTATTTAAGGTTGTCCTTATGGACCACCCTCTCCTTTATAAGGACCGTTGTCCCACTGCTTAGGTAAATAAGGGTGAAAGGGGGAAAGTTTTGGGAAAGGGTATAATGGTTTTGGGAAAAGTATGTAACAGGCAGAAGGAGACGTGGCAGACCCCATAAAGTATATATATTCTTGATCAGGGCGACGAGCTGAGTCGATATAGGCCTGTCCGTCCGTCCGTATGAACGCCTAGATCTCAGAACATATAAGAGCTAGAGTCTTCAAATTTTGTATGCAAGTTACCACCCAGCTCATAACGCATTTCTCAAAACGCATTTCCTATTAAAAATATAAACAATTTCAAGTATGTTGATCTTCTTATTCCCGACTCTAACACTTTAGCATCACTTAGTCAGAAACCACTTAATGTAAACATAATCCGTTACAGTATAAGAACAGCATAAGATCCAAGTCTCGATTTTCAGAAACCACTTGATGTAAACATGATCCGTTACAGTATAAGAACAGCATAAGATCCAAGTCTCGATTTTCAGAGACCACTTAATGTAAACATAGTCCGTTACAGTATAAGAACAGCATAAGATCATGATTGTATTTTAGTTCTAAGTTTGGTTTTGCATAAAGAGGACCTTAGCTCCCGATACAAAACTTATTTTTCCAATCTCTTTTAAAGATTGGTTAATTAGCGTCCAACGTGGGGCACCGCGTGAATAACCAAAACACACTAAAAAAGAATACTAAAAAATTCTTAAGTGTAAACGTGAGTGCAAAAAAAGGTCGCTAAAATTTAAACCATTAAAAGAAAGAACTCACACCGCGTGAATAACCAAAATACACAAAAAGAATACTCAAAATTCTTAGGTGTAAGCGCGAGTGTAAAAAAATTTAAATTTATACCATTAAAAAACACACAATTCGTGAATAACCAAAATACACAAAAAAGAATACTTAAAATTCTTAAGTGTAAACGCAAGTGTAAAACAAGTAAGAACGTTACAGTTGGGCGTTACCAACTGCGGAATACTCATTCACATTCCGGCTCTAGCATGTACAATTTTCAATATGACACGACACAAAAAGTGGCCTACAAATTATTTTTATACCCTGAGCCTATTGAAAATGTGAAATCTGGGTATAATGTTTTTGTTAAAATGTATGTAACAGGTAGAAGGAGGCGTGGCAGACTCCATAAAGTATATATATTCTTGATCAGGGCGACGAGCTGAGTCGATTTAGCCATGTCCGTCTGTCCGTGATACTAGAGACTTGTACTTTGGCAAATTCATGCATTTCAATTTTCTAATCACGATATAAAAGTTTCATGAAAATAGATAAGAAAATTTATTAAACAATTAAGTTCCCATAGTACACACTGCAGTTAAGGCGTGTTTATGCGTGCGTGCCTCTGTTGGTTTGTGTTTCTTTTGAAGCAGAAAAAAGCGAAGAATTCTTGAAATATCCGTTCCTGGAAGGGATCAGGGGATTTCGTAGTCGAGCAGTCTACAGACAAAATCGCGCCTTCTAGCCTATTCTAGGAATTGCGATTGATTTGTGAACTTTTCAGTCGTTATTTTAGTTTTGTGAGATGACGCTCTAGCAGTGAAGTTACATATATAATTTTTCGCTACTAGATAACCAACCGGAGCAGTGGTGCCGATGGTTGAGGCAACGCAAGTCGTGTTAGGTGTCGTGGGCTCAAGACCTATTCGATCATATTTTCTTTTTCATAAATTCGATATTTTATTGGGAGGGTGCGAGCTTGAATGAATAGTACTTAATATTTTCCTTTTTTTTAGTCGAAAATTGTTATAAGTTTAAATTTGTTTCTTATTAGATAGCTCTCAAATGCTTATACGTAGATACATACATATATAAAATACGTACATATACAAAAAAGTCTGCATTTCAGCACGTGCTCATTGGTATGTGTGTATGTATGTACATATAATACGTACTTTAGCATTTTCTAAGAATCTCAATTGCGATTGATTTGTCTTTGCATTGTTTTTGAATTCCTAGCCGCTACTTTGGCTTTTCTTTGCTATATACTGGGCGGAGATATATCCACTATAGCTTTATGGTCTTGGGTGATCAACCCGAGTATATATACCAAATTTCAGGTCTCTAGCATCAATAGTGCCCAAAATATAGCAGAATTTGAAAAATCACTATATCTTCAGATCCGCCCCTAGTGGGCGTAGACATATAATTTTTCAACCAATCTTTATAGAATCATAGCATTATCCTACAAAATTTGAGTGTTCTAGCTTGAAGACTAGGAAAATGCATTTTCCGATTTGCCACGCCCCCAATGGGCGTAAATATATCTGCCATAGCTTTTATTTTGAGTGGTCAACACGAAGCTACGTTCCAAATTTCCGCGCTCTAGCTCTTCAACTAACATGATTTCTGGCATATCGAAAAATGCATTTTCCGATTTACCTCACAATTTTTGTGAGCATCGCGTCCTATGCGTACACACAATTAAACGCATGTATGTAGGTGTGTGCAGTTCACAAGATCTACCAAATGCAAATGTTCGGCTTTCAAATTCCTACAGGCAGCAAGAGGTTAGGTCTGTTCTGTCGTTTGTGACACGGTTATACGACCCCTTAGGTTTATTAAGTCCTAACAGATTCTCAAATTTACGTTCGTTACATATTTATTGTTACGTTGGCACACTCAAATCAGAGGACTGCCAAATCCATGGATTTGCTGATGCCTCAACGAAAGCTTACGGTCCCGAAACTGTTATCCAAAATAATGGGTAATCTTCTGACCACTTATATGGAAATAGACCATCTGAGTTCAACGGAGTGGACTTCTGAGGTTCAATACTGGTTTCTTCAGGAATTCGTAGCAAATCGCCAGTAAAAATGCATATAGCAATATATGTTTGCTTTACCTTGAAGGCTGTTGACCTTGTATTAGTAACCAATTTGATGTCAAATTTATTTTAGAGTGTTTATCCAGGTTCATTGGCCGATGTGGCCTTATACGGTAACTGTACACCGACAATGACACCAATACCGTGGGTGCTGCACGCATACTGGAGCTCATGGGCACGTCTATGCCAACACAACTGGCATGGAAATGTTTGCTGCGAAGCGGCACCGTGATCGCCGCACTTCGGCGGTTTTTGGGAAGCGTGCTCAATTCGAGACCAATTGTCTCTCCTAGCAGCAACCCCAACAACGGCGAAGTGCTCACGCCAGCGCACTTCATAATAGTAACAACGCTCGCGACGCCGCCACTCGGATTAATGGAGTGAGTCGACGATCTCAAGTTGACATGTTTGAAAATATCAAACTTCGATTTTGAGTCGACTAGTCAAAGCACTACCTACTCAGCCTCCAGCAAAAGTCGAAGTGGACCAAGGAGAGGCGAAACTTGGAAGTTGGAAAATCGTCCTCGTGGGAGAGGACAGCACTCCTCCTCAACAGTGGATGCTAGGTGTGCTGACTTATAAAGAGAAAATCCGACACCTACAAAAGGGCAATCCTCGTGCGTAGATGCACTTTTTAATGTGCAAACTGCGCTTGCTGGCTTGGCTTTGAAATAAAGAGCAGTATTAATTGAACTTTTGGTGCTGACCCTTTCCAATGAACATTTCTGAAGAGCCCGCAAGTTGCAGTTTTACCCTGGAACATTTGGGGGCCAGGCAGATCCCCTTTTATAGGACAAATGGCCTCCATACCAGTTTGAGTGAGATCCTTAAATATAAATAAAAAACATCCAACATTAAAATAAAACTAATGCAAAACTATAAAACTTATTTTAAGCTAACTAGCTTATAACATCTTTAAAGTTATGTTTTTCTAACTGGGATAGGCTCAGTTTGACCAAGGCTAGCAAATACAAGACATTTGTAACTTGCAGGACATGGGCTTCAATAAAAAATATCACTCTCGAGCTGCTGGTTCAGTATGCATTTCTTTTTATTATAATACAGCCCGCACTGGTTCGCGAAGACCTAGCGCTTCGCACTCTTCCTTATTGCTGTGGCTGTTAAATAAATTTCGGAATATGTAAATGACAATGACCTATTTCTATTGTTGGGTGATTTTAATATACCTAATACTTCTCGGTCGTTAATTCTCAATTTTAATTACTTTATACCGGCCACACTGCGCGGAATTTCCAAATAAGTGGCATAAGGCTGAAAATTTGTTTAAAGCAAGTATTAATTCTATTTAGTTATATTTAAAATGAAATCCCTATTTGTAACAAGCCATGCACTTGCCTCGAGTCCGGTGTTCCCAGACCATTTTCAGCCGACTGTGTGTTCGCGCCAACAAATTTATGTGTTGAGTATCCTGCGATAATAATAAATCACTTCTAATTTTAGTTTGGGGTTTGATATATTTGCTGAATTTATCATTTTTACAATTCACTTTGTTAAAAGAAATCGGAGCCTGCCTGAGGTACTCTTGCTATTAGTAACCGATTTGATTTCTAATTGATTTTAGTATGTTTATTCAGGTTCATTGGCCGATGTGGCCTTATACGGTAACTGTACACCGACAATGACACTAATACCGTGGGTGCTGCACGCATACTGCCAACACAACGGGCATGGAAACGTTTGTTGCGGAGCGGCACCGTGATCGACGCACTTCGGCGGTTTTTGGGAAGCGTGCTCAATTCGAGACCAATTGTCTCTCCCAGCAGCAACCCCAACAACGGCGAAGTGCTCACGCCAGCGCACTTCAAAATAATAACAACGCTCGCGACGCCTTCACTCGTATTAATGGAGTAAGTCGACGACCTCAAGTTGACATGCTTGAAAATATCAAGCTTCGATTTTGCGTCGACTAGTCAAAGGACTACCTGCTCAGCATCCAGCAAAAGTCGAAGTGGACCAAGGAGAGGCGAAACTTGGATGTCGGACAGTCGTCCACGTGGGAGAGGAAGGTAAAAAAAAAAAATATATATATATATATGCCCCCTCCATCGTGCTTACCGGTCTGATATTAGGGGCTTTTTCCGCGAAGCATGTAAGATTTAAAAATTTGTCTTATTGTATGAAGCTTCTTGTTGTAATTCTGACTAAGTTCAGAAAGTCCCTCTTTTCTTAGTAGGACAAATAGAACATAGATGTGCTTCAATAAGAAAGGGACCATTCCGTTTGAGCGCTCGTAGCGCACTGATTTTGTCGTGCAGTATTTTCACTGCCTGAGCCTCCAGCGACCGAGCCGAACAAATACGAAGTATAGTGGTCCCTGAACTCAACATTTTGCATACTCCTCCCCCGGTAGGTTGAAAGGAAAGGAGAGACAATTAGTGACGCGACTAAATGACCTTGATGACAATTCGGTCTTGAGGAACGGTCGTCATCAAGGTCAGGTCGTGTAGGAACGGGAAGCTCAGGTGTTCTCGGAATAGTGCGATGTTGACCTACCCGGCGTCGAAACTGCTGGTGTTTCCTCAGAATACCCCGATGATTTACGTAATGGGTTCGATTCAATGAGATGTGGTTATCGAAAGTGACTAAATAAGTCCCCGTGACCTGCTGGCTAGTTCCGGTTCCGCCCACTATGCGAATTGTGGCGCTGTTGATGATTATGATGCCTTCATCGATTACGATTATGGGCTTTAGATGCCCGCGGCGTGTCGCGCATTATGCAGTGCCACCTGAGACCAGTTGCTGGGCACACGTTGCTTTCTGCATTTGATTGCAGAATGTGGTGCCCACAGTAGAGGCGTAGTTGCGCACGGCGAAGGTTTTCCTCTCGCAATCGGCTACCACGTCACCTTCCCTTAAATCCTTCTAAATCTATTATTACATTATTGTGCTGAACGGGAAAAATATTTATTTTTTTGCAACCTAACTTAGGTCTAGAGAATTTGATAAAAAATATAGCAGTTGGGAATTTTGAAAATACCTTAAAGTAGATACCTCTAGGGTCTGTTACGCTAACATTGGTGAGCTGCTCATTTAATTCCTTTACGTCAATGCTAGTATGAGTGGACTAATTAAATTTATTTTTGAAAGTGAAATGGAAAGAATCAGATCTTCTAGGTCCGAAATTATCATTATATTTTTCGCTAAGATAGTCGTATAAAACTGCTCGACTTCGGCATTTGGTTTTTGGATTGCGTTAAGAGTTCTTGAAATTTCGTTGTGTCTTACTTGAATGCTGTTATTGATCTCGATTTTATTGTTTTCAGAATCTATTAGTTGTCTCTGTTTAAATTTTATCTGTTCCCAGTCATCAAAATCTGGTGTTCCGGCTATTGTCTTAAGGGCACTACTTATCAGGTTTATGCTCTAGCTTGTCTATGGTGAGCATTAAGGGTACTAATTAAAGTGGTTATGTGTTGTAGGTCCGTCTGTCTCATATGGTTTTTGGGTAGTTTGTCCACTATGTTTAATGTTTCGTCAATTCAAAAAATGGTTTATTTAAGGTTGTCCTTATGGACCACCCTCTCCTTTATAAGGACCGTTGTCCCACTGCTTAGGTAAATAAGGGTGAAAGGGGGAAAGTTTTGGGAAAGGGTATAATGGTTTTGGGAAAAGTATGTAACAGGCAGAAGGAGACGTGGCAGACCCCATAAAGTATATATATTCTTGATCAGGGCGACGAGCTGAGTCGATATAGCCCTGTCCGTCCGTCCGTATGAACGCCTAGATCTCAGAACATATAAGAGCTAGAGTCTTCAAATTTTGTATGCAAGTTACCACCCAGCTCACAACGCATTTCTCAAAACGCATTTCCTATTAAAAATATAAACAATTTCAAGTATGTTGATCTTCTTATTCCCGACTCTAACACTTTAGCATCACTTAGTCAGAAACCACTTAATGTAAACATAATCCGTTACAGTATAAGAACAGCATAAGATCCAAGTCTCGATTTTCAGAGACCACTTAATGTAAACATAGTCCGTTACAGTATAAGAACAGCATAAGATCATGATTGTATTTTAGTTCTAAGTTTGGTTTTGCATAAAGAGGACCTTAGCTCCCGATACAAAACTTATTTTTCCAATCTCTTTTAAAGATTGGTTAATTGGCGTCCAACGTGGAGCACCGCGTGAATAACCAAAACACACTAAAAAAGAATACTAAAAAATTCTTAAGTGTAAACGCGAGTGCAAAAAAAGGTCGCTAAAATTTAAACCATTAAAAGAAAGAACTCACACCGCGTGAATAACCAAAATACACAAAAAAGAATACTCAAAATTCTTAGGTGTAAGCGCGAGTGTAAAAAAATTTAAATTTATACCATTAAAAAACACACAATTCGTGAATAACCAAAATACACAAAAAAGAATACTTAAAATTCTTAAGTGTAAACGCAAGTGTAAAACAAGTAAGAACGTTACAGTTGGGCGTTACCAACTGCGGAATACTCATTCACATTCCGGCTCTAGCATGTACAATTTTCAATATGACACGACACAAAAAGTGGCCTACAAATTATTTTTATACCCTGAGCCTATTGAAAATGTAAAATCTGGGTATAATGTTTTTGTTAAAGTGTATGTAACAGGTAGAAGGAGGCGTGGCAGACTCCATAAAGTATATATATTCTTGATCAGGGCGACGAGCTGAGTCGATTTAGCCATGTCCGTCTGTCCGTGATACTAGAGACTTGTACTTTGGCAAATTCATGCATTTCAATTTTCTAATCACGATATAAAAGTTTCATGAAAATAGATAAGAAAATTTATTAAACAATTAAGTTCCCATAGTACACACTGCAGTTAAGGCGTGTTTATGCGTGCGTGCCTCTGTGTGTTTGTGTTTCTTTTGAAGCAGAAAAAAGCGAAGAATTCTTGAAATATCAGTTCCTGGAAGGGATCAGGGGATTTCGTAGTCGAGCAGTCTACAGACAAAAGCGCGCCTTCTAGCCTATTCTAGGAATTGCGATTGATTTGTGAACTTTTCAGTCGTTATTTTAGTTTTGTGAGATGATGATCTAGCACTGAAGTTACATATATAATTTTTCGCTACTAGATAACCAACCGGAGCAGTGGTGCCGATGGTTGAGGCAACGCAAGTCGTGTTAGGTGTCGTGGGCTCAAGACCTATTCGATCATATTTTCTTTTTCATAAATTCGATATTTTATTGGGAGGGTGCGAGCTTGAATGAATAGCACTTAATATTTTTCATTTTCTTAGTCGAAAATTGTTATAAGTTTAAATTTGTTTCTTATTAGATAGCTCTCAAATGCTTATACGTAGATACATACATATATAAAATACGTACATATACAAAAAAGTCTGCATTTCAGCACGTGCTCATTGGTATGTGTGTATGTATGTACATATAATACGTACTTTAGCATTTTCTAAGAATCTCAATTGCGATTGATTTGTCTTTGCATTGTTTTTGAATTCCTAGCCGCTACTTTGGCTTTTCTTTGCTATATACTGGTCGGAGATATATCCACTATAACTTTATGGTCTTGGGTGATCAACCCGAGTATATATACCAAATTTCAGGTCTCTAGCATCAATAGTGCCCAAAATACAGCAGAATTTGAAAAATCACTATATCTTCAGATCCGATTTGCCACGCCCCTAGTGGGCGTAGACATAAAATTTTTCAACCAATCTTTATAGAATCGTAGCATTATCTCACATGCAAAATTTGAGTGTTCTAGCTTTAAAACTAGGAAAATGCATTTTCCGATTTGCCACGCCCCCAATGGGCGTAGATATATCCGCCATAGCTTTTATTTTGAGTGGTCAACACGAAGCTACGTTCCAAATTTCAGGGCTCTAGCTCTTCAACTAACATGATTTCTGGCATATCGGAAAATGCATTTTCCGATTTGCCACGCCCCTAGTGGGCGGATCAGGAAAATTTTAGCACTTTATAAATCGGAGATATACACGAGTAGGTGTTCCAAATTTCAAGTCTCTAGCTCTAATAGCGCCGAAATAGATTGCGTTCATACGGACAGACGGACAGACTGACGGACAGCAAGACGGACATGCACAAAACCAATATACTAATTCACTTCGTGAATTCGTATAAAAACACAATAACTTTTGAATACATTCAGTATATTCAAAAACGAAAATTATATAAAAAAAACCCTGCAACTATAAAAGAATATAAATATAAGTGAACAACAAAAACAAACACATATACCACAACTGAAGAAAGGAAGACCACACATATGAAGTAAACAACAAAAACAAACACATATACCACAACTGAAGGAAGGAAGATCAAGTTACATTCTACCAAAGACGTAAGGCCTTACATGTGAGCTAACACACCTGTTCCGGATAAAAACATATGCTTATTATACAACCCTTATATTATACATATAAGTAATTGTAAAAATTTAAATATATAAGCCTGGATAATTTAATTGTCGATTTTGAAAAGTTCCAATTGAAAACTAATAGCGAAAAAATGGCTAATAGTTTAGCAGCAGATTTGGTGGCTCAATTAATAGCTACTCAAGTCAAAGCACTTCGAGAACAAATAACTGAATTAAAAACACAGATTAACTTGTCATCATGTAATGAGTGTGAATATGAACCTACCCAAATTAACGATTTAATACGTTGTGACGAATCATTCGATATCGTCAAGTCCTTACCAGAATTTTCGGGTAATTACAACGCATATGTAAGTTGGCGCGAAGGTGCCTGCGGTGCTATGCGTATGTATAAGGAAGGAAGTAGGAGATATGTGGGTGCTTTGACAATCCTTAGAAACAAAATAACAGGTAGAGCAAAAGACACTTTAACAAATCATGGTACTGTTATACTTTCAAGATTAGATTTTGCTTACAGTGTGTAAGGCGGCTTGCCCGCGCACCGCCTCACAGCAAGTAATTTTGTAGTGTGTAAGTTAGGATAGGGAATTTTGTAGTGTGTAAGTTGGGATAGGGAATTTTGTAGTGTGTAAGTTAGGTTAGAGAATTTTTTAGTGTAAGTAATTTTGTAGTGTGTAAGTTAGGATAGGGAATTTTGTAGTGTGTAAGGTAGGATAGGGAGTTTTTTAGCATGTAAGAAGTTTTGAAATTTGAATTTTGAATCGCTCGCGGGCGCGCGCCGCCGGTGATCGGCAATGCAACTCTGCCCGGCGTGAAGAGTGGGGGAGTTGCATTGCCGACGCCGTGGCGAATTTGACGGCCACGCACGCGAGCGGCCGAAGTTGGCCAGTCAGTCAGAATTAGAAAGCGCGAAGAGCAACACGGGAGAGTCAGAATTAGAAAGCGCGAAGAGCAACACGGGGGAGTCGGAGTTAGAAAGCGCGAAGAGTAAGACGTATATTTTGAGTGTCAAGAGCGGGCCCGACCTGTGAGAAAAAAAAGATCGCTTAACATAAAGTAAAAGAAAAAAAAGGGGAAATGAACTATAACGAAACTGGAAGATCGCTTAACATAAAGTAAAATAAAGAAAAAGAAAATAAATTATAACGAAACTGGAATAGTAAGTTGTATTTCATCTGCCCTCCATCCGTCCCTAACCTTCACCTTACACCTTAACCTACATCTCTCACGTGTTCTTCGTGTGCGGTTCTGCCCCTCCAAAGGCACGTGTTCCCCCTTTCACACCCTGACCTATCGGCGCCACTCAGCTTCAGCCGCTTTGCGAGCACGCGCGTGAGCGCGACGGTTAACTAGCGAGTCTTCGGGCGTGGCTTCGTCCCTCCGGAGACACGTTCCCCCCCCCCCCCCTCCTCCTCCTCTACCTCCGTCCACGTGCAAAGCGTCGAGTGCGCCCGCAGCGCCACTCAGCTTCCGCCGCTCCGCTGGCCCGTGCGTGGGCGCGACGGTCAAGATCCCCAAGATTTGCCGAATCCCTTTCCACCACCTCACTCCCGCCCGCGTCACTGAAATGAATAAATTTCTTGTGAGCAGACCCTGGGCAGGCCAAGCCTACCCCAGCTGGAAAAAATTGTAACCTTACAAGTGATTGGCGTCCAATCCATATTATAGACCAAGAATTCAGTATCCTACGACAAGGTAACTTAAACGTCATAGAATATTATAACTTCGTTAACAAAAACCTCACCCTATTAACAAACAAGTAAGAAAGCTCTAGTCGAGACTGCTCGACTAGGAGATACCTTGATCCCTACAAAGAGCTGATATGCACGCACGCATAAGCACGCGCTCTGCTAACTGCGCAGTAAGCAGCGACTGCGCTTGGGCTGCGCTGCAGTATGTGCAATACTATGAGAATTTTGTTGCTGAATAATTACTCTTGTAGTCGGACTATCTTCATGAAACTTTCAGAACGTGATCACAATGTGCAAATGTGTATACATTCCAAAGCACAAGTCTCTAATAATTAAAATTGGGGGCGAAGGGGGCGTGGTATCCAAAATCTGTAAATGACAAAATGTGCGTATTGATCAGATGTATATACACACCAAATCTGAAGTCTCCAGGTCTAAAAGTATTAAAATTACGGTGAACAAACAAAATGAATTTATCGATTATTCGCGATAAAAAAGTAATCGGACGAGTTATCGATAAAGATAAACTTGCACTGCGTATGGGATACATGAGTGCGCATATAAAATTTGAGTCTCTAGCTCTTATATCTTCTGAGATCTAAGCGTTCATACGGACGGACGGACGGACGGACAGACGGACAGGGCTATATCGACTCAGCTCGTCGCCCTGATCAAGAATATATATACTTTATGAACAAAACAACAAATTTACTCAACCTAAGCCAGAACCTATGGATGTAGATAGATCCATCCAAATGTAAACCAAACCTTACTATCAAAAGCCAAATTTTGTGCAAGGCCAAAAAAGTGAATATACTTCTCAATCCATTCAGCAGCCAAATAAGGTCATGCGTATTAACATACATAACATACAGGAAGATAATTTTTTAGAAACAGAAGGAGGACTCCCTTTCATCCTCCGAATAGATAAAAAAATAAATAAAAACTTAAAAATATTAATAGATACAGGCGCTACTGCTTGTTATATTAATAAAGGTATATATAATAATCCTGAAAAACTAGCAATAAACAAAAGAATAAAAACTGTAAATGGTTATAGCATCATAACAAAATTCCACAATATAAATATATTTGGAAAACGTTATAGGTTTTATGAAATCTCTAACTTAAACGCCGATTTATTAGTCGGATATAATCTTTTAAAGAAATAAATGCAGTAATTGATCTTTCAAAAGGCACACTGCAATATAATGGTAAAACTGAAAAAATAAAATTCATAACAAAAGTACAAGAAACGGTTGGTCATCTCCAAAGTTTAGATGAGCCTCATATTCTTGCACAGCCTGAACATAATAATGAAAATAATAAATCATTTTCGTTATTTAATGTATCCAAAATAGAATCATCGTCATCAAGTGACTTTGATTGCAAACATAAAGAAGACATCGTAATACGAAAAAAGAAGATAGGAAAAAAAAGCAGACAACGAAGGTTGTCGGTATTCTCATCGCAAAACCAATAATACCCTTGAAAAAATGGAAAATCTAATGAATCTTGAAAAACAAGTTATTCAAGACATTGAAGAAAAACATTCTCGCATTCCCTTAACTCTTCCTTTTAGGACAGATATTAGAGAAGAAATAAGAACTCTTAATGAAAATCCAATATATAGCAAACAATATCCTTATCCTCATTCAGTTAACAATTTCGTTAATCAGGAAATAAACAGGATGTTGAATGAAAACATAATAAGACCTAGCAGAAGTCCATATAACTCTCCAGTATGGGTTGTAGGAAAAAAGGGTTTTAACGAAGATGGCACACAAAAACATCGATTAGTAATCGATTATAAAAAATTAAATAATAATACAATCCCTGATAGATATCCAATGCCTGATCCTCCAGTTATTCTTTCTAACCTGGGTAAAGCGCGATACTTTTCATCTATCGATCTAGAATCTGGCTTTCATCAGATATTAATGAAGAACGAAGACATAGAAAAAACAGCTTTTTCCATTAATAATGGAAAATATGAATTGCTTAGCATGCCTTTTGGACTTGCAAACGCACCAAGTATATTCCAGAGAGCCATGGATAATATACTACGTGACAAAATCGGAAAAACTTCTCACATCTATATGGATGACATTATAGTTTTTTCAGAAATCTTAGAAAAACATTTTCATGACTTAAAAGGAATCATTGATATTCTCTTCAATGCAAATATGAAAATCTCTCTAGAAAAATCAAAATTCTTTAGAACTAAAATTGAATTTTTGGGATACACAGTTTCACACAAAACTATCACCACTGATCCGAAAAAAATTGAATCCATTATAAAATATCCTCCTCCCAATAATTTAAGAGAGTTAAGAGGTTTTATCTGATTAACTAATTATTATAGGAAGTTTGTGAAAAATTACGCTGACATAGCCAAACCTCTCACTAAATTACTACAAGGACATAATGGTATAGTTTAAAAGCATATGTCTAAAAAAACGAAAATAACACTTGACGATGAAGCCATCGCAGCATTCGAAAACTTGAAATCACATTTGATATTGCTATAGATGCCGTCCTTTCACAAGAAAACAAACCTATTACCTTTATTTCAAAAACCTTAAATAAAACAAAGAAATTATGCCACTAAAGAAAGGGAATTATATGCCATAGTTGGGCTACCTATACGGTGTTACCAATCTAGAAATTCAAACAGATCACCAACCACTCTCTTTCGCAGTTTCCGTATGAAATCCAAACGCAAAAATTAAAAGATGGCATGCTTTTATAGAAGAGTTTTCTCCTAATATAGTTTACAAACCGGGATTAACTAACATTGTTGCTGATGCCTTCTCAAGAGTAGAAATTAACCACATTACTAATGAAAATAAACATATGTCTGAACAAGAGCTTTCGTCCGATAGTGGAACTATTCATTCAGCCAAAAGTAGTTATGAATGTATAATCGAAGAAACAAAAAAACCTTTAAGTCAATTTAAACAACAGTTACTTATATCTAAAAACAGATTTACTATTCATGAAAAATATCAACCATTCGATAAAATAAGGCATATTATAGAATATGATACAGTTGATAATTTATTAAAAATACTTAAAGAATTTATGCAACCAAATTTAACGACAGGTATTCATTGCAGCCCTGAAGATTTATATGAAATTCAAAATTCCATAAAAAATACTTTCACTAATAAATTTTTATTCACGAGAAAGTTCGTCCTTGACATTGGACATAAAAATGATCAAGAAATTATCATTGAAGAAACACATGCTCGTGCTCATAGAGGTTTCGACGAAAATTTGAAACAAATACTTGAACACTATTATTGGCCAAAATTATATAAAAATCTTAAGCAACACATCAGAAATTGTGAAATCTGTAATAAAAATAAGTACGATAGAAATCCTGACATATTCTATGCCCAAAAACTATCTTTCCTTACTTGCATTGATGCATATTCAAAGTTTCTTGTTATCAAACAAATTAATAACAAATCCGATATGGCTAATAAAGTATTAGACTTATTCAAACTTTCCCATATGCTAAATCTATAATGATGGATAATGAACCTAGCTTTTCTTCAGAACAATTTAAATCCGCAATGTCTCGTTCAGGCATTACAATATATTATGCTGACCCTAGACACAGTCTTAGTAACGGTCAAATAGAAAGAGTCCATTCAACATTAATTGAACTTTCTCGATGTATTCAAGAAGAATTCAAGATAATAGACTATTCTGAAGTCTTAGAAAATGCATTGTTTTGAATTCCCAACCGCTACTTTGTCTTGTTTGCTAATGTCATTTCGTTTTAATTGCCATTATTTTGGAAGGTGCGGTGGCGCTGTAGGGAAAGTCGCAGAATGTTCAAATCCCACGGAAAACTTTTTTTAAAAATTGAAATTTTATGTTTTTATCATTTCGTTTATATTTTTTCAATTTAATAAAAATATTTCCTTCCGTCTTATGAATATCTATAAAAATGCCGAGTCGCCACGCCTCTAGTGGGCGTAGATGTCGTACTTCGAACCCCGCAGAAAACTTTTAATTGTTTTTAATTTTTTTAAGATTTATAATTTCATTTTTATTTTTTAAATTTCACAAAAATGTTTTCTTCCGTGCTATCAATGCCTATTAAGTCAATTTATATATATAGATGGCTCACGCATATAAATGTATCAATTTGACACTAGAAATGGCGATTGCCACGCCCCTAGTGGACGTAGACACCTCTTTTTTGGTCAGTTCATAGAACAAACTAATGGTAACCCAACTGCAATTTGAATGCTTACGCTCAAAAAATGTGAAAATTACAGGGTATTTTTGGATATGCCACGCCCCCTGTGGGCGGAGATATATCCACTATAGCTTTTTGGTCTTGGATGATCAACCCGAGTATATATACCAAATTTCAGGTCTCTAGCATCAATAGTGCCCAAAATATAGCAGAATTTGAAAAATCTATATATATCTTCTTCTTCCAAATTTCAGCGCTCTAGCTCTTCAACTAATATGATTTCTGGCATATCGGAAAATACATTTTCCGATTTGCCACGCCCCTAGTGGGCGGATCGGGAAAATTTTAACACTTTATAAATCGGAGATATACACGAGTATGTGATCCAAATTTCAAGTCTCTAGCTCTAATAGCGCGGAAATAGATTGCGTTCATACGGACAGACGGACAGCAAGACGGACATGCACAAAACCAATATACTAATTCACTTCGTGAATTCGTATAACAAACAGTAAAAGAAGATTTAGGAAAAACCATAAAAATAACTAGTAGAAACCGCATTATTCACAAAGATAATATAAAAAGTAAATATATATATTTTTTCTCTTTTATATCTTCCAGCATGAACAAAATACATGCGCTATTTCTTTTATTGACGCTTTGTGCTGCTGATATAATTAATTATTCAAATGACGACTACGTCTTACTTGAAGATACTGATAATCTTTTTTTATATGCAACATTCGACGAAGTTTTCCATATTACTAACTTAAGTTTTTATAATGATATATTTGAAAAGGAGCTAACATATTTCAAAAAAGACAACAAAACTATAAATTGGGAAATAACCATGGAATTGAATTTAATAAAAACACTTCTTTCTCAACTTACACACCATAGAATTTTTAAACGAAGTATCAACGAATTAGGTACAATTTTCAAATGGATCACAGGCACACCGGATCATGATGACATGTTAACTATGCAAAATAAAATCAATGACCTCATCAAAAATAACAACAAGCAAAATCAAATAAATTCCACAATTTTTAAAAAAGTAACTAAAATCACGAATCTTTTGAATAATATAAATTTTAATGAAGAAATCTTATTAAAAATATATCGACTTAAGTTATTAACAATTGATTTACAAAATCTGTTAGACACCATCACATTCTCAAAAGCCAGAATACTAAACCCAAAAATTTTAAATAAACAAGACATGTTAAACATATTTAAGCACGAAACTTTTAATATCACTTTAATTGACCTTTTAGATGTTTCCACATTTCAATTGTATCTTTTCAAGGTTTAATCATAGTTTTTATAAAATATCCAATTATTAATAATAATTGTAAGTTATACCATGCTAAAGCAATATCACAAATAGATGGAAAATTATTTGTAAACAATAAAATTGCTAAATGTAATAACACTTTTTACCTCATTGAAAACTAAAAAATAAATATATAATAGTTTTGCCCATATTCTGTTTGATACAAATTGTTTTGTCAATTTAATTAATAAACAATGCACAACTTGTAAAAAAATATCCGAAAAAAATAAACCAGTAGAAATAACAGATGGCGCTATTTTAGTGTCAGGAACAAATTGCATTAACGAAACATGGATAACAGGAACATATCTTGTCATTTTTAAAAATACAGTAATTATAAACAATATTACTTACATTAATGAAAAAGAAAAAATTTTAAATTATATAAAACACAACAAATTCACAAATTACCTAGTTACCGAATATCAACCTTCAAATAATACCGAACTCCAAATAGAAAACACAGATGATATTATATCACAAGTTGTTATTAACCTAGAAGATAATCATTCAAAAATTACACTTATTCTATTTATTATAATTTTTATTTTTATTATGACAAAGCTTCTTAAATATTGTCCAAAGCTAAACATAAACCCTATCAAATTATTGAGTCCAAAAGCATCAAATAATCAAATCAACAAAAGTCAATCTTCAAATCTACCAATTGATATGTTAAACAAACGAATCGAAGCTCTCACAAATGATTATTAAGAATCGGGACGATTCTCTTTAAGAAAGGGGGGAGTTACCACCCAGCTCAAAACGAATTTCTCACAACGCATTTCCTATTAAAAATATAAACAATTTCAAGTATGTTGATCTTCTTATTCCCGACTCTAACACTTAAGATCCAAGTCTCGATTTTCAGAAACCACTTGTTGTAAACATGATCCGTTGCAGTATAAGAACAGCATAAGATCCAAGTCTCGATTTTCAGAGACCACTTAATGTAAACATAGTCCGTTACAGTATAAGAGATTGGAAAAAAATAATTTTTGTATCGGGAGCTAAGGTCCTCTTTATTCAAAACCAAACTTAGAACTAAAATACAATCATGATCTTATGCTGTTCTTATACTGTAACGGACTATAATACAAATAAAAATTATTATAAATAGAATAAGTGTAATTTTTGAATGATTATCTTCTAGGTTAATAACAACTTATGATATAATATCTGTGTTTTCTATTTGGAGTTCGGTATTATTTGAAGGTTGATATTCGGTAACTAGGTAATTTGTGAATTTGTTGTGTTTTATATAATTTAAAATTTTTTCTTTTTCATTAGTGTAAGTAATATTGTTTATAATTACTGTATTTTTAAAAGTGACAAGATATGTTCCTGTTATCCATGTTTCGTTAATGCAATTTGTTCCTGACACTAAAATAGCGCCATCTGTTATTTCTACTGGTTTATTTTTTTCGGATATTTTTTTACAAGTTGTGCATTGTTTATTAATTAAATTGACAAAACAATTTGTATCAAACAGAATATGGGCAAAACTATTATATATTTATTTTTTAGTTTTCAATGAGGTAAAAAGTGTTATTACATTTAGCAATTTTATTGTTTACAAATAATTTTCCATTTATTTGTGATATTGCTTTAGCATGGTATAACTTACAATTATTATTAATAATTGGATATTTTATAAAAACTATGATTAAAACTTGAAAAGATACAATTGAAATGTGGAAACATCTAAAAGGTCAATTAAAGTGATATTAAAAGTTTCGTGCTTAAATATGTTTAACATGTCTTGTTTATTTAAAATTTTTGGGTTTAGTATTCTGGCTTTTGAGAATGTGATGGTGTCTAACAGATTTTGTAAATCAATTGTTAATAACTTAAGTCGATATATTTTTAATAAAATTTCTTCATTAAAATTTATATTATTCAAAAGATTCGTGATTTTAGTTACTTTTTTAAAAATTGTGGAATTTATTTGATTTTGCTTGTTGTTATTTTTGATGAGGTCATTGATTTTATTTTGCATAGTTAACATGTCATCATGATCCGGTGTGCCTGTGATCCATTTGAAAATTGTACCTAATTCGTTGATACTTCGTTTAAAAATTCTATGGTGTGTAAGTTGAGAAAGAAGTGTTTTTATTAAATTCAATTCCATGGTTATTTCCCAATTTATAGTTTTGTTGTCTTTTTTGAAATATGTTAGCTCCTTTTCAAATATATCATTATAAAAACTTAAGTTAGTAATATGGAAAACTTCGTCGAATGTTGCATATAAAAAAAGATTATCAGTACCTTCAAGTAAGACGTAGTCGTCATTTGAATAATTAATTATATCAGCAGCACAAAGCGTCAATAAAAGAAATAGCGCATGTATTTTGTTCATGCTGGAAGATATAAAAGAGAAAAAATATAGATATTTACTTTTTATATTATCTTTGTGAATAATGCGGTTTCTACTAGTTATTTTTATGGTTTTTCCTAAATCTTCTTTTACTGTTTGTTATACGAATTCACGAAGTGAATTAGTATATTGGTTTTGTGCATGTCCGTCTTGCTGTCCGTCTGTCCGTATGAACGCAATCTATTTCCGTGCTATTAGAGCTAGAGACTTGAAATTTGGATCACATACTCGTGTATATCTCCGATTTATAAAGTGTTAAAATTTTCCCGATCCGCCCACTAGGGGCGTGGCAAATCGGAAAATGCATTTTCCGATATGCCAGAAATCATATTAGTTGAAGAGCTAGAGCGCTGAAATTTGGAAGAAGAAGATATATAGATTTTTCAAATTCTGCTATATTTTGGGCACTATTGATGCTAGAGACCTGAAATTTGGTATATATACTCGGGTTGATCATCCAAGACCAAAAAGCTATAGTGGATATATCTCCGCCCACAGGGGGCGTAGCAAACCGCAAAAGCTTATATCTCCTACAGTTATAGAGCTAGAAGCTTCAAATAGGATAGTTGAGCTACTGGTAGCCTCCTCTATCGATGACCCGAAAATAGTTGTTACGCCTCTTTAGGGGCGTGGCATATCCAAAAATACCCTGTAATTTTCACATTTTTTGAGCGTAAGCATTCAAATTTTGCAGTTGGGTTACCATTAGTTTGTTCTATGAACTGACCAAAAAAGAGGTGTCTACGTCCACTAGGGGCGTGGCAATCGCCATTTCTAGTGTCAAATTGATACATTTATATGCGTGAGCCATCTATATATATAAATTGACTTAATAGGCATTGATAGCACGGAAGAAAACATTTTTGTGAAATTTAAAAAATAAAAATGAAATTATAAATCTTAAAAAAATTAAAAACAATTAAAAGTTTTCTGCGGGGTTCGAAGTATGACATCTACGCCCACTAGAGGCGTGGCGACTCGGCATTTTTATAGATATTCATAAGACGGAAGGAAATATTTTTATTAAATTGAAAAAATATAAACGAAATGATAAAAACATAAAATTTCAATTTTTAAAAAAAGTTTTCCGCGGGATTTGAACATTCTGCGACTTTCCCTACAGCGCCACCGCACCTTCCAAAATAATGGCAATTAAAACGAAATGACATTAGCAAAGAAAAGCCAAAGTAGCGGTTGGGAATTCAAAAACAATGCAAAGACAAATCAATCGCAATTGAGATTCTTAGAAAATGCTAAAGTACGTATTATATGTACATACATACACACATACCAATGAGCACGTGTTGAAATTGTGTATGCAGACTTTTTAGTATATGTACGTATTTTATATATGTATGTATATATCTACGTATAAGCATTTGAGAACTATCTAAAAAGAAACAAATTTAAACTTATAAAAATTTTCGACTAAGAAAATGAAAAATATTAAGTGCTATTCATTCAAGCTCGCACCCTCCCAATAAAATATCGAATTTATGAAAAAGAAAATGTGATCGAATAGATCTTGAACCCACGATACCTAACACGACTTGCGTTGCCTCAACCATCGGCACCACTGCTCCGATAGGCTATCGAGTAGCGAAAAATTATATATGTAACTTCAGTGCTAGAGCGTCATCTCACAAAACTAAAATAACGCATGAAAAATTCACAAATCAATCGCAAATCCTAGAATAGGCTAGAAGGCGCGCTTTTGTCTGTAGACTGCTCGACTACGAAATGCCCTGATCCCTTCCAGGAACTGATATTTCAAGAATTCTTCATTTTTTCTGCTTCAAAAGAAGAACAAACACACAGAGGCACGCACGTTTATACGTGTTTATGCACGCATTAGCTGCAGTGTGGGCTTACTATGGGAACTTAATTGTTTTCTTGTCGATAGACTATTTTCATGAAATTTTTATATCGTGATTATAAAATTGAAATGCATGAATTTGCCAAAGTACAAGTCTCTAGTATCACGGACAGACGGACATGGCTAAATCGACTCAGCTCGTCGCCCTGATCAAGAATATATATACCTTATGGAGTCTGCCACGCCTCCTTCTACCTATTACATACATACAGGGTATAAAAATAATTTGTAGGCCACTTTTTGTGTCGTGTCATATTGAAAATTGTACATGCTAGAGCCGGAATGTGAATGAGTATTCCGCAGTTGGTAACGCCCAACTGCAACGTTCTTACTTGTTTTTTATACATATATTGGTTGTAATTTATTTCTTTCCCCGTGTTTTTTCTCGTAAATTATTTCACGAACATCGTAATATTTTGGTGACCAATTTTGTTGTGATATTCTAACATTTTTGTTTGTGCTTTCTCTAATTTATCTGTCAAGTTTGAGTGTTTTATTTTATTAAATAAAATTTCACAAGGTTTTTGTTGGGTAGTTGAATAGTATTATTGTACTCTTTAACTGCTCTTGTATATGACTTCAGAATAGTCTATTATCTTGAATTCTTCTTGAATACATCGAGAAAGTTCAATTAATGTTGAATGGACTCTTTCTATTTGACCGTTACTAAGACTGTGTCTAGGGTCAGCATAATATATTGTAATGCCTGAACGAGACATTGCGGATTTAAATTGTTCTGAAGAAAAGCTAGGTTCATTATCCATCATTATAGATTTAGCATATGGGAAAGTTTGAATAAGTCTAATACTTTATTAGCCATATTGGATTTGTTATTAATTTGTTTGATAACAAGAAACTTTGAATATGCATCAATGCAAGTAAGGAAAGATAGTTTTTGGGCATAGAATATGTCAGGATTTCTATCGTACTTATTTTTATTACAGATTTCACAATTTCTGATGTGTTGCTTAAGATTTTAATATAATTTTGGCCAATAATAGTGTTCAAGTATTTGTTTCAAATCTTCGTCGAAACCTCTATGAGCACGAGCATGTGTTTCTTCAATGATAATTTCTTGATCATTTTTATGTCCAATGTCAAGGACGAACTTTCTCGTGAATAAAAATTTATTAGTGAAAGTATTTTTTATGGAATTTTGAATTTCATATAAATCTTCAGGGCTGCAATGAATACCTGTCGTTAAATTTGGTTGCATAAATTCTTTAAGTATTTTTAATAAATTATCAACTGTATCATATTCTATAATATGCCTTATTTTATCGAATGGTTGATATTTTTCATGAATAGTAAATCTGTTTTTAGATATAAGTAACTGTTGTTTAAATTGACTTAAAGGTTTTTTTGTTTCTTCGATTATACATTCATAACTACTTTTGGCTGAATGAATAGTTCCACTATCGGACGAAAGCTCTTGTTCAGACATATGTTTATTTTCATTAGTAATGTGGTTAATTTCTACTCTTGAGAAGGCATCAGCAACAATGTTAGTTAATCCCGGTTTGTAAACTATATTAGGAGAAAACTCTTCTATAAAAGCATGCCATCTTTTAATTTTTGCGTTTGGATTTCGTACGGAAACTGCGAAAGAGAGTGGTTGGTGATCTGTTTGAATTTCTAGATTGGTAACACCGTATAGGTAGCCCAACTTTGGCATATAATTCCCTTTCTTTAGTGGCATAATTTCTTTGTTTTATTTAAGGTTTTTGAAATAAAGGTAATAGGTTTGTTTTCTTGTGAAAGGACGGCATCTATAGCAATTACAAATGTGATTTCAAGTTTTCGAATGCTGCGATGGCTTCATCGTCAAGTGTTATTTTCGTTTTTTTAGACATATGCTTTTAAACTATACCATTATGTCCTTGTAGTAATTTAGTGAGAGGTTTGGCTATGTCAGCGTAATTTTTCACAAACTTCCTATAATAATTAGTTAATCAGATAAAACCTCTTAACTCTCTTAAATTATTGGGAGGAGGATATTTTATAATGGATTCAATTTTTTTCGGATCAGTGGTGATAGTTTTGTGTGAAACTGTGTATCCCTTGTTTTTCAAGATTCATTAGATTTTCCATTTTTTTAAGGGTATTATTGGTTTTGCGATGAGAATACCGACAACCTTCGTTGTCTGCTCTTTTTTCCTATCTTCTTTTTTCGCATTACGATGTCTTCTTTATGTTTGCAATCAGAGTCACTTGATGACGATGATTCTATTTTGGATACATTAAATAACGAAAATGATTTATTATTTTCATTATTATGTTCAGGCTGTGCAAGAATATGAGGCTCATCTAAACTTTGGAGATGACCAACCGTTTCTAGTACTTTTGTTATGAATTTTATTTTTTCAGTTTTACCATTGTATTGCAGTGTGCCTTTTGAAGGATCAATTACTGCATTTATTTCTTTTAAAAGATTATATCCGACTAATAAATCGGCGTTTAAGTTAGAGATTTCATAAAACCTACAACGTTTTCCAAATATATTTATATTGTGGAATTTTGATGATGCTATAACCATTTACAGTTTTTATACCCTGATCCCATTAAAAATGGGAAATCAGGGTATAATGGTTTTGTGAAAAGTATGTAACAGGTAGAAGGAGGCGTGGCAGACCCCATAAAGTATATATATTCTTGATCAGGGCGACGAGCTGAGTCGATATAGCCCTGTCCGTCTGTCCGTCCGTCCGTCCGTCCGTCCGTCCGTATGAACGCCTAGATCTCAGAAGATATAAGAGCTAGAGACTTCAAATTTTGTATGCATACTCATGTATACCATACGCAGTACAAGTTTGTCTTTTTTTTTTCGATAACTCGTCCGATTACTTTTTTATCGCGAATAATCGATAAATTGATTTTGTTTATTCACCGTAATTTCAATACTTTTAGACCTGGAGACTTCAGATTTGGTGTGTATATACATCTGATCAATACGCAGATTTTGTCATTTACAGATTTTGGATACCACGCCCCCTTCGCCCCCAATTTGCAAAAACGTATTTTAAGTACTTGTGCTTTGGAATGTACACACATTTGCACATTGTGATCACGTTCTGAAAGTTTCTCATAGTATTTCCCACACTGCAGCGCAACCTAAGCGCAGTCGCTGTTTACTGCGCAGTTAGCAGAGCGCGTGCTTATGCGTGCGTGAATATCAGCTCTTTGTAGGGATCAGGGTATCTTCTAGTCGAGCACTCTCGACTATAGCTTCCTTACTTGTTAAGTTTTCATTTATTTTTTTGTCTATTCGGAGGATGAAAGGGAGTCCTCCTTCTGTTTCTCTAAAAAATGATCTTCCTGTATGTTATTAATACGCATAACCTTATTTGGCTGCTGAATGGATTGAGAAGTATATTCACTTTTTTGGCCTTGCACAAAATTTGGCTTTTAATAGTAAGGGTTGGTTTCCATTTGGATGGATCTATCTACATCCATAGGTTCTGGTTTAGGTTGAGTAAATTTCTTGTTTTGTAAATTGGTAAATTAGTTAAGTTTTGTAAACTTTTGATTTTGTTTACCCTGGTCAAATCGTAAGGAATTATCATAAGTTTTTTTTATCATTTTTCTGTTGATTATTTTTATTATTATTTGGATTGTTTTGTTGCCTATTAGTAAAATGATTATAAGCAAAATGTGCTCTTTGATAGTTTGCTTCTAGCTCTTGTGCCTTTGCTAAAGCATTTGGTAGGTTTTCTGGTTTAAGAGAAAACAATATATCTGACAAAGAACCGTTAAGGCCTGTGATGAAAACCCTTAAAGCATTTTCCCTATTTTTATTATTTATTTCTGTTATAATGTCGGCTTTAATACCATATGTCTTTATAGTTTTATTTATTAATAGGGTGAGCTTTTTGTTAACTAAGTTGTAATATTCTATGACGCTTAAGTTACCTTGTCGTAGGATACTTAATTCTTGCTCTATAATATGGACTGGACGCCTATCACTGTAAGCAAAATCTAATCTTGAAAGTATTGCTTCAATATTAAGAACAGTAGCATGATTAGTTAAAGTGTCATTTGCTCTACCTGTTATTTTGTTTCTAAGGATTGTCAAAGCACCCACATATCTCCTACTTCCTTCCTTATACATACGCATAGCACCGCAGGCACCTTCGCGCCAACTTACATATGCGTTGTAATTACCCGAAAATTCTGGTAAGGACTTGACGATATCGAATGATTCGTCACAACGTATTAAATCGTTAATTTGGGTAGGTTCATATTCACGCTCATTACATGATGACAAGTTAATCTGTGTTTTTAATTCAGTTATTTGTTCTCGAAGTGCTTTGACTTGAGTAGCTATTAATTGAGCCACAAAATCTGCTGTTAAATTATTAGTTATTTTTTCACAATTAGTTTTCAATTGTAACTTTTCAAAATCGACAATTAAATTATACAGGCTTATATATTGAAATTTTTACAATTACTTATAAGTATAATAAGGGTTGTATAATAAGCATATATATGTTTTTATCCGGAACAAGTGTGTTAGCTCACATGTAAGGTCTTCCGTCTTTGGTAGAATGTAACTGGATCTTGTTCACTTCTATTTAGCTCACATGTGTGGTCTTCCTTCCTTCAGTTGTGGTATATGTGTTTGTTTTTGTTGTTCACTTCTATTTATATTCTTTTATAGTTGCAGGGTTTTTTTTTATATAATTTTCGTTTTTGAATATACTGAATGTATTCAAAAGTTATTGTGTGTAAAAACTTGCGTTTACACCTAAGAATTTTGAGTATTCTTTTTTTGTGTATTTTGATTATTCACGCACTGTGTGTTTTTTAATGGTATAAATTTAAATTTTTTTACACTTGCGCATACACCTAAGAATTTTAAGTATTCTTTTTTGAGTTGTAAGGCGGCTTGCCAGCGCACCACCTTACATTTGTTTGTAGCATGTCAGCTGGGTTGGATTTGTAGCGTAGGTTGGTAGTACGTAAGTTAGTATAAGTTTGTTGGTAGTACGTAAGTTAGTATAAGTTTGTTAGTAGTACGTAAGTTAGTATAAGTTTGTTGGTAGTGGATAAGTTTTCAAATGAGATGAGCGCGCGCGCCGTCGGCGATCGGCGATGCAACTCTGCCCAGCGTGAAGAGCCGGCGAGAGCAGAGAATGGAGAGTTGCATTGCCGACGCTGAGGTGAATTGGGTGGCCGCGTACGCGAGCGGCCGAGGAGATGCTGGGCAGTCGAAGTTAGAGAGCGCTAGGGATTAGCTCGGGGAAGCGAGTGAGAGATCGCGGTGATGAGCACGTGCGAAAACGTGCGGAAAAATTCTAGAAGATGCGGCGACTAGTTGAGTACAGTGCGTAAGCGGAGTGCAGAAAAGGTTAAAAACGAATAAAGTTTGTGAAATAATTTGAAAGAAAGAAATGTGAGTTTGATCTTACTCGCTTTTACCATCCTTTTGCTCCCCACTCCCCGCCCGTGTCTCAGAAGTTATAAATTTCTTGTGAGCAAACCCTGGGCAGACTGAGTCTGCCCCAGCCGGAAAATCGTAACCTTACAAGTGGCGCCCGAGCAGGGACCGGGCTGGAGTGGAGTGGCAAAGAAGTAAAAAAAAAAAAAAAGACAAGATCAGACGAGTGAGTCGCAGTAAAACGCGCGCATCAACGCAGTGCAAGTTCGAAAGTTCTCGAGTGTAACCCCCCACCCCCTCCGATGCTGGCACAAGCTTACAGAATGTTCGCGAAGCTCGCGAGAACGTAGCATGTTGGCGCAGCTGTACGCAAGCGCGCCGAAATCTAGCGCCGATCCCGTTGCCGTAACCGTTACGTTTCTGTCAGCGAGTCGTGGAGGTAGGGTATGCGCGGGCATAGCCGAATCGCGGTGAAGCCGCAAGTGGAGAAAAGAAAAAAAATAAAGGTGATCGAGCGAGTGCGGATATATCCTGGGAAGGGTATAGTGAAACAGCATAGCGGGCCAAGGGCCATAAAACTTCGAATGCACAGTGGGCCGAGGGCCATAGAAAACGGACAATGCAAAGTGAGTTTATGTGTTGGCGGGTCGGACATACCTTGCAGCACGGTGTAATAAAGTAGAGTAACGAACCAGAGGCCATAAAACTAAAGTGCACAGTGGATCAAAAATAAAATAAAATGAAATAAAATAAAATATCGAATAATAATAATAATAATAAAGTAAAATAAAATATAAAGTGGAATAAAGTGAAATAACCTGAAGTAGAGCCATATACAATAAAATAGAATAAAATAAAGTTATAAAAAAACTAGACAAAAGGAAAGCTGATAAAGAGATAAAGAGAATTGTGAAGCAAGGAAAAAAAAAAAAAAAAAAAAGGAATAAAAAAAAAAAATAATAATAATAAAAAAAAAAAAAATAATAATAATAATAATAAAAGGAAATAGAATGGTAAATTAAAAAAAAAAAAAAAAAAAAAAAAAAAAGAAAAGAGATAAAGTAAAGTGAGAACAAAAAAAAAAAAGAAATAGAAGGAGAATAAAATAAAATAAAATAAAATAGAAAGTAAAACGAGAATCAAGAAGCAAAAAAAAAAAAAAAAAAAGATTTATTAAAAAAAAAAAAAAAAAAAAAAAAAGGAAATATATGAAGAATATGAAGAGAAGATTTATTTAAAAAAAAAAAAAAAAAAAAAGATGATATATGTATGTAGATGTAAGAAAAATTGAGAAAATGAAGAAAATAAAAGACAACTAAGTAGTACAAGCTAGAAATACATTGATTAAGCGAAGCAAGAACGAGAGTGGAGAAATGGTAAATGAAGAGTCATAACACCAGAATGGAGGGAGGCGAGCGTCATCATCTGGGGCTGAGTATGGGCGGCCGCGCCTATCTGAAGTCGGAGCCAGTCCTACGAAAAGCCCAAGAGTATGGGCCCATCCCGGTGTCATCGCTGGAACTTAACGTGCCAATGGTAGGCAGTGGGACTGGGTTTAGAAGAAGTGAAAAGCAGAGGGAGGTCGACGATAGCTATGAGGGCATAGCTACCGTGCCCCCGCTGCCACTTGAGAGGCAGCCGCCTTGGTGTGTGGCCGAGCAAGTGAGAAGGTGGGGCATGAGGTACGACGGCCGGACGGACCCGTTAGGACTCATAGAGATAGTAGAGCAGCGAGCTCTAACATACGGCATAGAGTTTGACCAGATACCGAGGGCGATGAGCGAGATATTCACGGACAGGGCAGCAAAGTGGTTCTTGACCAGTGGGTTGAGAGACGTACCCTGGGCTGAGTTTAGGAGTGCGTTCTTGGAGTTTTTCTTGCCGCCTCAGTATTTCGAGCGCCTAGAGGATCAGATACGAGCTCGTCATCAGCGAGAGGGTGAGAATTTTAAAGACTACTTGATCGAGCTCAGGGTATTGATGCGACGAGCGAGTTATAACGCAGCGCAGGAGTTATACAGGGCTTATGAGAACGCCGCGCCGGAGTATAGGTTGTACGTGAGGCGGCATGACTTCACAACGCTGACGCAACTGACTCAGATGGCGGCGGAGTATGAGTATGTGCAGGGGCAGCGGAGAGATCAGGAGAGGAGGGCCGCGTCGATCCGGTTGGAGGCTGCCTGGCCGAAGCCGGCAGAAGACCGGCCTGGCAACCGAATGGGCCGAATGGAAGGCCGCTCGGCGGCACCAGCTGTAGGAGAGGCGGTGCATTTGATGGCGATGCAGAAGGCAGGATCTGGAGTAGTGTCGCGGCGGGTATGCTACAGGTGCGCGCAGGCAGGGTATATCGCGAGAAAGTGCAATGAGCAGGCGTTGCTTTGCCGGCATTGCGGGAAGAAGGGGAAGAGCACACGAGATTGTTGTGAAACAGACGACGTGAGGCGGCGTCGTGTAGACAGCAAGAATGAAGTAAGACCAATAGTAGTAGAAGATAGAAGGATCGTCGAGACGATGCCAATCAGGGGTCAGAAGATGACGGCCACGATAGACGCCGGGACCATGCGCAGCGTTATGAGCGAGGGTTGCGTACGCCGGCAGACGATTCGATGCGAGCCGATGAGAGAAGCGCCGCTGTCACTTGGGCAGGGCGTGTCGATAGAGAGCAGCCAGGCTAGAGGCCAGGAATCGCTCGCTCGACCAGTGGCTCGTGGATGCGAGAAGAGATTTGACGCCGAGGCGTTGCGTTGGTTCCCAGCGCCAAAGGAGCGCGCGGTGGTGACGGATGGGAGATCGCCAGTCGGCGGACGGGGCGTGTCAAGCGAAAGCGCGCCGTCCGGCTGGGCGAAGGAAATGAGTCGTAGTAGGCCGACAGGGGAACGCGGAGAGTGTTCTCTGGCGGTGAGGACAAAGAGTTGGGAGGAAGGGCCGAAGGAGCGTCCTCCGGAAGTAAAGAGGTTAGAATTGGAGGTCGAAGGTGAAGCTAGGGGTAGCCTATCGACGAGAGAGAAGCTGGACGCAGAAGTCGTAGGTGAATCTATAGGTGGCCGAGCGACACGACGAGTACTGGATGCGGAGGAGGATGGTGAATCTAGGGGCAGCCCGCCGACGCAAGGAGTACCGGAGAAGAAGGAGCAGAGAAAAGCAGAGCCTTCCCCCGGCGACACAGGGTGGCCGGAGGATGCTAAAGACGAGCCCGAGGGGCGTCCGCCAGAGATAAGAAGGATAGAGTCAGAGACGGGTGAATCCAGAAGTAGCCCGCCGGTGCAAGAAGCACGAGAAGCAGAAGAAGAAAGCATGGAAGCCTTCCCCGGCAACGCAGGGTGGCCGGAGGATTTAGATGACGAGCTGGAGGACTTCGTGGGAGCAGAATCGACGCATTTTGAGAGCCTGGGAGAAGTGTCCAAAGTAGCCGAGCATAGCATCAGGGCGCGGGATGATAGGCCTAGCAAGCAAAGTTATCATCCGAAGAATCCGGCTAGGCGAGAGGTGATCGACGAACAGACAGACAAATTGATTCGAGTTGGGGTCATTGAGCCATTACGGAGCCCGTACAGCGCGCCCATTGCCAAGAAGAAGACCGGAGGATGGCGTATGTGCGTGTATTACCGGCCGCTTAATGCACACTCGATCCCGGATGCCTACCCTGTTCCAAAGATCGACCACATCACTAAGAAGCTACGACACGCGCGAAACATATCCACCACAGCCTTGGAAAGATGTCAGCAAGCGGTGGAGGTCAGTCCCTTTCGCAAGTGGCTGGCGAGGAAGCATGGCAGGATCAAGGAGGACTGGAGGACTACGTCGAGGGAAGCGGACAGCGATGTCGACACGCGTGCCTTCGAAACGGACGAGGAGGAAGGTCGGCGTTTACGACTGGCGGCACTGGCGGCACTGGCGGCACTGGCGGCACTGGCGGCACTGGCGGCACTGGCGGCACTGGCGGCACTGGCGGCACTGGCGGCGCTGGCGGCACTGGCGGCACTGGCGGACCAGGTACGGCCGACGGGGCCGTTTTCAACATCGCGGTGGCGGCCACAGGAGCCGTGGACGTCTCCCGGTGAAGTAAGGGGGGGGGGTGTAAGGCGGCTTGCCAGCGCACCACCTTACATTTGTTTGTAGCATGTCAGCTGGGTTGGATTTGTAGCGTAGGTTGGTAGTACGTAAGTTAGTATAAGTTTGTTGGTAGTACGTAAGTTAGTATAAGTTTGTTAGTAGTACGTAAGTTAGTATAAGTTTGTTGGTAGTGGATAAGTTTTCAAATGAGATGAGCGCGCGCGCCGTCGGCGATCGGCGATGCAACTCTGCCCAGCGTGAAGAGCCGGCGAGAGCAGAGAATGGAGAGTTGCATTGCCGACGCTGAGGTGAATTGGGTGGCCGCGTACGCGAGCGGCCGAGGAGATGCTGGGCAGTCGAAGTTAGAGAGCGCTAGGGATTAGCTCGGGGAAGCGAGTGAGAGATCGCGGTGATGAGCACGTGCGAAAACGTGCGGAAAAATTCTAGAAGATGCGGCGACTAGTTGAGTACAGTGCGTAAGCGGAGTGCAGAAAAGGTTAAAAACGAATAAAGTTTGTGAAATAATTTGAAAGAAAGAAATGTGAGTTTGATCTTACTCGCTTTTACCATCCTTTTGCTCCCCACTCCCCGCCCGTGTCTCAGAAGTTATAAATTTCTTGTGAGCAAACCCTGGGCAGACTGAGTCTGCCCCAGCCGAAAAATCGTAACCTTACAGAGTATTTTGGTTATTCACGCGGTGTGAGTTCTTTCTTTTAATGGTTTGAATTTTAGCGACCTTTTTTTGCACTCGCGTTTACACTTAAGAATTTTTTAGTATTCTTTTTTAGTGTGTTTTGGTTATTCACGCGGTGCCCCACGTTGGGCGCCAATTAACCAATCTTTAAAAGAGATTGGAAAAATAATTTTTGTATCCGGAGCTAAGGTCCTCTTTATTCAAAACCAAGCTTAGAATTAAATACAATCATGATCTTATACTGTTCTTATACTGTAACGGACTATGTTTACATTAAGTGGTCTCTGAAAATCGAGACTTGGATCTTATGCTGTTCTTATACTGCAACGGATCACGTTTACAACAAGTGGTTTCTGAAAATCCAGACTTGGATCTTAAGTGTTAGAGTCGGGAATAAGAAGATCAACATACTTGAAATTGTTTATATTTTTAATAGGAAATGCGTTGTGAGAAATGCGTTGTGAGCTGGGTGGTAACTTGCACACAAAATGTTAGCGTTTCGATGATTATTTATGGGAAGGGTATGAAAGCCTTGATGCGCATAAAGAATATGATTTCGAGACGGGCATGCTCACACACTTGCAGTCTCTGGAAACATGTATAAGCATTTGTCTGCCTGTATACGAAACTCTTGGTGCTTGTCCTCTGTGCTCTTTCTATGCTCTCTCAAATGAATATGCATGTATATATGTATATCATATATGTATACCTGTCGATAATGAGTTGGCACATTGAAAAAAATTTAATTTTTTACTTTTGATGCAAATGTCAAAGTCATTAATGCAAAATAAAAATTTTTTAAAATAGGAATTTGTTTAATAATAGTCCATAAACTTAAATATAACAAGTAAGAACGTTGCAGTTGGGCGTTACCAACTGCGGAATACTCATTCACATTCCGGCTCTAGTATGTACAATTTTCAATATGACACGACACAAAAAGTGGCCTACAAATTATTTTTATACCCTGAACCCATTGAAAATGTGAAATCAAGGTATAATGTTTTTGTTAAAATGTATGTAACAGGTAGAAGGAGGCGTGGCAAACTCCATAAAGTATTGTAAGGTTACGATTTTTCAGCTGGGGCAGACTCAGTCTGCCCAGGGTTTGCTCACAAGAAATTTATAACTTCTGAGACACGGGCGGGGAGTGGGGAGCAAAAGGATGGTAAAAGCGAACAAGATCAAACTCACATTTCTTTCTTTCAAATTATTTCACAAACTTTATTCGTTTTTAACTTTTTCTACACTCCGCTTAAGCACTGTACTCAACTAGTCGCCGCATCTTCTAGAATTTTTCCGCACGTTTTCGCACGTGCTCATCACCGCGATCTCTCACTCGCTTCCCCGAGCTAATCCCTAGCGCTCTCTAACTTCGACTGCCTAGCATCTCCTCGGCCGCTCGCGTACGCGGCCACCCAATTCACCTCAGCGTCGGCAATGCAACTCTCCATTCTCTGCTCTCGCCGGCTCTTCACGCTGGGCAGAGTTGCATCGCCGATCGCCGACGGCGCGCGCGCTCATCTCATTTGAAAACTTATCCACTACCAACAAACTTATACTAACTTACGTACTACTAACAAACTTATACTAACTTACGTACTACCAACAAACTTATACTAACTTACGTACTACCAACCTACGCTACAAATCCAACCCAGCTGACATGCTACAAACAAATGTAAGGTGGTGCGCTGGCAAGCCGCCTTACACCCCCCCCCTTACTTCACCGGGAGACGTCCACGGCTCCTGTGGCCGCCACCGCGATGTTGAAAACGGCCCCGTTGGCCGTACCTGGTCCGCCAGTGCCGCCAGTGCCGCCAGCGCCGCCAGTGCCGCCAGTGCCGCCAGTGCCGCCAGTGCCGCCAGTGCCGCCAGTGCCGCCAGTGCCGCCAGTGCCGCCAGTGCCGCCAGTGCCGCCAGTGCCGCCAGTGCCGCCAGTGCCGCCAGTGCCGCCAGTGCCGCCAGTGCCGCCAGTGCCGCCAGTGCCGCCAGTCGTAAACGCCGACCTTCCTCCTCGTCCGTTTCGAAGGCACGCGTGTCGACATCGCTGTCCGCTTCCCTCGACGTAGTCCTCCAGTCCTCCTTGATCCTGCCGTGCTTCCTCGCCAGCCACTTGCGAAAGGGACTGACCTCCACCGCTTGCTGACATCTTTCCAAGGCTGTGGTGGATATGTTTCGCGCGTGTCGTAGCTTCTTAGTGATGTGGTCGATCTTTGGAACAGGGTAGGCATCCGGGATCGAGTGTGCATTAAGCGGCCGGTAATACACGCACATACGCCATCCTCCGGTCTTCTTCTTGGCAATGGGCGCGCTGTACGGGCTCCGTAATGGCTCAATGACCCCAACTCGAATCAATTTGTCTGTCTGTTCGTCGATCACCTCTCGCCTAGCCGGATTCTTCGGATGATAACTTTGCTTGCTAGGCCTATCATCCCGCGTCCTGATGCTATGCTCGGCTACTTCGGACACTTCTCCCAGGCTCTCAAAATGCGTCGATTCTGCTCCCACGAAGTCCTCCAGCTCGTCATCTAAATCCTCCGGCCACCCTGCGTTGCCGGGGAAGGCTTCCATGCTTTCTTCTTCTGCTTCTCGTGCTTCTTGCACCGGCGGGCTACTTCTGGATTCACCCGTCTCTGACTCTATCCTTCTTATCTCTGGCGGACGCCCCTCGGGCTCGTCTTTAGCATCCTCCGGCCACCCTGTGTCGCCGGGGGAAGGCTCTGCTTTTCTCTGCTCCTTCTTCTCCGGTACTCCTTGCGTCGGCGGGCTGCCCCTAGATTCACCATCCTCCTCCGCATCCAGTACTCGTCGTGTCGCTCGGCCACCTATAGATTCACCTACGACTTCTGCGTCCAGCTTCTCTCTCGTCGATAGGATACCCCTAGCTTCACCTTCGACCTCCAATTCTAACCTCTTTACTTCCGGAGGACGCTCCTTCGGCCCTTCCTCCCAACTCTTTGTCCTCACCGCCAGAGAACACTCTCCGCGTTCCCCTGTCGGCCTACTACGACTCATTTCCTTCGCCCAGCCGGATGGCGCGCTTTCGCTTGACACGCCCCGTCCGCCGACTGGCGATCTCCCATCCGTCACCACCGCGCGCTCCTTTGGCGCTGGGAACCAACGCAACGCCTCGGCGTCAAATCTCTTCTCGCATCCACGAGCCACTAGTCGAGCGAGCGATTCCTGGCCTCTAGCCTGGCTGCTCTCTATCGACACGCCCTGCCCAAGTGACAGCGGCGCTTCTCTCATCGGCTCGCATCGAATCGTCTGCCGGCGTACGCAACCCTCGCTCATAACGCTGCGCATGGTCCCGGCGTCTATCGTGGCCGTCATCTTCTGACCCCTGATTGGCATCGTCTCGACGATCCTTCTATCTTCTACTACTATTGGTCTTACTTCATTCTTGCTGTCTACACGACGCCGCCTCACGTCGTCTGTTTCACAACAATCTCGTGTGCTCTTCCCCTTCTTCCCGCAATGCCGGCAAAGCAACGCCTGCTCATTGCACTTTCTCGCGATATACCCTGCCTGCGCGCACCTGTAGCATACCCGCCGCGACACTACTCCAGATCCTGCCTTCTGCATCGCCATCAAATGCACCGCCTCTACTACAGCTGGTGCCGCCGAGCGGCCTTCCATTCGGCCCATTCGGTTGCCAGGTCGGTCTTCTGCCGGCTTCGGCCAGGCAGCCTCCAACCGGATCGACGCGGCCCTCCTCTCCTGATCTCTCCGCTGCCCCTGCACATACTCATACTCCGCCGCCATCTGAGTCAGTTGCGTCAGCGTTGTGAAGTTATGCCGCCTCACGTACAACCTATACTCCGGCGCGGCGTTCTCATAAGCCCTGTATAACTCCTGCGCTGCGTTATAACTCGCTCGTCGCATCAATACCCTGAGCTCGATCAAGTAGTCTTTAAAATTCTCACCCTCTCGCTGATGACGAACTCGTATCTGATCCTCTAGGCGCTCGAAATACTGAGGCGGCAAGAAAAACTCCAAGAACGCACTCCTAAACTCAGCCCAGGGTGCGTCTCTCAACCCACTGGTCAAGAACCACTTTGCTGCCCTGTCCGTGAATATCTCGCTCATCGCCCTCGGTATCTGGTCAAACTCTATGCCGTATGTTAGAGCTCGCTGCTCTACTATCTCTATGAGTCCTAACGGGTCCGTCCGGCCGTCGTACCTCATGCCCCACCTTCTCACTTGCTCGGCCACACACCAAGGCGGCTGCCTCTCAAGTGGCAGCGGGGGCACGGTAGCTATGCCCTCATAGCTATCGTCGACCTCCCTCTGCTTTTCACTTCTTCTAAACCCAGTCCCACTGCCTACCATTGGCACGCTCAGTTCCAGCGATGACACCGGGATGGGCCCATACTCTTGGGCTTTTCGCAGGACTGGCTCCGACTTCTGATAGGCGCGGCCGCCCATACTCAGCCCCAGATGATGACGCTCGCCTCCCTCCATTCTGGTGCTATGACTCTTCATTTACCATTTCTCCACTCTCGTTCTTGCTTCGCTTAATCAATGTATTTCTAGCTTGTACTACTTAGTTGTCTTTTATTTTCTTCATTTTCTCAATTTTTCTTACATCTACATACATATATCATTTTTTTTTTTTTTTTTTTTTTTAAATAAATCTTCTCTTCATATTCTTCATATATTTCCTTTTTTTTTTTTTTTTTTTTTTTTTTAATAAATTTTTTTTTTTTTTTTTTATTCCTTTTTTTTTTTTTTTTTTTTTTTTTGCTTCTTGATTCTCGTTTTTCTCTTTAGCAGGTTTCCTTTTGTCTAGTTTTATATAACTTTATTTTATTCTATTTTATTGTATATGGCTCTACTTCAGGTTATTTCACTTTATTTCACTTTATATTTTATTTTACTTCTTTTTCTTTTCTTGCTTCACAATTCTCTTTATCTCTTTATTAGCTTTCCTTTTGTCATGTTTTATAAAACTTTATTTTATTCTATTTTATTGTATATAGCTTTATTTCAGTTTATTTCACTTTATTTCACTTTATATTTTATTTTACTTTATTATTATTATTATTATTCGATATTTTATTTTATTTCATTTTATTTTATTTTTGATCAACTGTGCACTTTAGCTTTATGACCTCTGGTTCGCTACTCTACTTTATCGCACCGTGCTGCAAGGTATGTCCGACCCGCCAACACATAAACTCACTTTGCATTGTCCGTTTTCTATGGCCCTCGGCCCACTGTGCATTCGAAGTTTTATGGCCCTTGGCCCGCTATGCTGTTTCACTATACCCTTCCCAGGATATATCCGCACTCGCTCGATCACCTTTATTTTTTTTCTTTTCTCCACTTGCGGCTTCACCGCGATTCGGCTATGCCCGCGCATACCCTACCTCCACGACTCGCTGACAGAAACGTAACGGTTACGGCAACGGGATCGGCGCTAGATTTCGGCGCGCTTGCGTACAGCTGCGCCAACATGCTACGTTCTCGCGAGCTTCGCGAACATTCTGTAAGCTTGTGCCAGCATCGGAGGGGGTGGGGGGTTACACTCGAGAACTTTCGAACTTGCACTGCGTTGATGCGCGCGTTTTACTGCGACTCACTCGTCTGATCTTGTCTTTTTTTTTTTTTTTACTTCTTTGCCACTCCACTCCAGCCCGGTCCCTGCTCGGGCGCCACTTGTAAGGTTACGATTTTTCAGCTGGGGCAGACTCAGTCTGCCCAGGGTTTGCTCACAAGAAATTTATAACTTCTGAGACACGGGCGGGGAGTGGGGAGCAAAAGGATGGTAAAAGCGAACAAGATCAAACTCACATTTCTTTCTTTCAAATTATTTCACAAACTTTATTCGTTTTTAACTTTTTCTACACTCCGCTTAAGCACTGTACTCAACTAGTCGCCGCATCTTCTAGAATTTTTCCGCACGTTTTCGCACGTGCTCATCACCGCGATCTCTCACTCGCTTCCCCGAGCTAATCCCTAGCGCTCTCTAACTTCGACTGCCTAGCATCTCCTCGGCCGCTCGCGTACGCGGCCACCCAATTCACCTCGGCGTCGGCAATGCAACTCTCCATTCTCTGCTCTCGCCGGCTCTTCACGCTGGGCAGAGTTGCATCGCCGATCGCCGACAGCGCGCGCGCTCATCTCATTTGAAAACTTATCCACTACTAACAAACTTATACTAACTTACGTACTACTAACAAACTTATACTAACTTACGTACTACTAACAAACTTATACTAACTTACGTACTACCAACCAAATCTAACCTAGCTGACATGCTACAAACAAATGTAATTCGATATTTTATTGGGAGGCTGCGAGCTTGAATGAATAGCACTTAATATTTTTCATTTTCTTTGTCGAAAATTGTTATAAGTTTAAATTTGTTTCTTCTTAGATAGCTCTCAAATGCTTTGGCTTTTCTTTGCTATATGGCGACCTAACAATAATGTCGTTTCGTTTCGTTTTAATTACCATTATTGCGAGTGCCGCGGTGGCGCAGTAGGCAAAGGCGCGGAATGCTTTTGTTTTAGCTATTTTGTTGAGCTGCAAGTTCAAATCCCGCGGAAAACTTTTTTAAAAATTGAAATTTTATGTTATTATCATTTCGTTTATATTTTTTCAATTTCATAAAAATGTTTCCTTCCGTCTTATGAATATCTACAAAGCTTATTTATATATATAAGTGACGCACGCATATAAATTTCTTAGTTGGCTGCTACAAATGCCGATTCGCCACGCCTCTAGTGGGCGTGGATGGTTGTGCTTCGAAGAAAACTTTTAATTTGTTTAAGATTTATAATTTAATTTTTATTTTTTAAATTCCACAAAAATGTTTTCTTCCGTGCTATCAATGCCTATTAAGCCTGTTTATATATATAGATGGCTCACGCATATAAATGTCGCAATTTGACACTAGAAATGGCGATTGCCACGCCCCTAGTGGACGTAGACACCTCTTTTTTGGCCAGTTCTTAGAACAAGCTAACCCAACTGCAAAATTTGAATGCTTACTCTCAAAAAATGTGAAAATTACAGGGTATTTTTTGATATGCCACGCCCTTAAAAAGGTGTAACATCTATTTTGTTTTGGTCATCGATAGAGGACCCAGTAACTTATTATCCAAATTTGAAGCTTCTAACTCTATAACTATAGGAGATATAAACTTTCGCGGTTTGCCAAACCCCCTGTGGGCGGAGATATATCCACTATAGCTTTTTGGTCTTGGCTGATCAACCCGAGTATATACACCAAAATTCAGGTCTCTAGCATCAATACTGCCCAAAATATAGCAGAATTTGAAAAATCAATATATCTTCAGATCCGATTTGCCACGCCCCTAGTGGGCGTAGACATATAATTTTTCAACCAATCTTTATAGAATCGCAGCATTATCTCACATGCAAAATTTGAGTGTTCTAGCTTTAAGGCTAGGAAAATGCATTTTCCGATTTGCCACGCCCCCAATGGGCGTAGATATATCCGCCATAGCTTTTGATTTTGGGTGGTCAACACGAAGCTACGTTCCAAATTTCAGCGCTCTAGGTCTTCAACTAACATGATTTCTGGCATATCGGAAAATGCATTTTCCGATTTGCCACGGCCCTAGTGGGCGGATCAGGAAAATTTTAACACTTTATAAATCGGAAATATACACGATTTGATACGTGGAATATATGGTTTCTTATCGAAAATTTTCTTAAATGTTTCAAAATGCAGTTTAATTAAATAGTAGAAATGGTCAGAAGGGGATTTCAACTTCAGGTAGTGGTTTATATAGTAGAATTTTTTATTGAGTATCAAATACTCATGACTTTAAAAGATTTTTAGAAACTTCCCAATCAGTTTTTTTTTTTTTTTTTTGCAACAGCTTGTGCGGAAGATAGCCAGCAAAATATCGCAATGCATTTTCATTTTGTATATTACCAATCGCGGCATCTAATGACAATTCTATTTCCAAATCAGCATCCAAAGGTTCAATATCTGTAGAAATATGACGTGAATTATTTTGGTCATGAAATACAGAAAGTTGAGACCCACTATCTTTTATGATATTGGCCAACATTAGGTCTTCATCTGGAATGCAATTTCCAGACACAGAAGCAGATGTCAACATTTTCATAGATAGCGTTTTTGATATTATAGAATTAAATTCAACAAGTAAGGAAGATCTAGTCGAGACTGCTCGACTAGGAGACACTCTGATCCCTACAAGGCGCTGATATTTACGCGCGCATAAGCACGCGCTCTGCTAACTGCGCAGTAAGCAGCGACTGCGCTTGGGCTGCGCTGCAGTATGTGCAATACTATGAGAATTTTGTTGCTGAATAATTTCTCTTGTAGTCGGACTATCTTCATGAAACTTTCAGAACGTGATCAATGTGCAAATGTGTATACATTCCAAAGAACAAGTCTCTAGTACGTTTTTTACAAATTGCGGCGAAGGGGGCGTGGTATCCAAAATCTGTAAATTAAAAAATCTTCGTATTGATCAGATGTATGTACACACCAAATCTGAAGTCTCCAGGTCTAAAAGTATTCAAATTACGCTGAATAAACAAAATCAATTGATCGATTATTCTCGATAAAAAGAAATCCGATGAGTTATCGAAAAAAAAGATAATCTTGTACTGCGTATGGTATACACGAGTATGAATACAAAATTTGAAGACTCTAGCTCTTATATATTCTGAGATCTAGGCGTTTATACGGACGGACGGACTGTCAGACGGACACGGCTATATCGACTCAGCTCGTCGTCGTGATCAAGAATATATATACTTTATGGGGTCTGCGATGTTTCCTTCTGCTTGCTACATACTTTTCACAAAATCATACCTTGATTTCTCATTTTTAATGGGATCCGGGTATAAAAATGGTGGGATTTGTATTGGTTGCTCCTCGACTTCTAATTAAATAAATAAGTTTTCTAAGGGGTCTTGGTTCAATTCGGATGTGGCAACAAAGAAAAGATCATTGTTGTCACCCCAAACATTTTCCGCCAAAGCAATTACCGATGAGATTGTAATAATCATCCCATCAATATACTTTATGTGAATAATGCAGATTTTGAAAATAATCACGCATTTTCAAAAGGTACTCATGGATATTATTATTTTTCCTAAGAGCACATCTATAAGGATTGCTATCAAAAAGATTATTAATTTTGTCAATAAATATTGCTGTTGCAACTGCATTGTCTTTGCAATCAGCAAACACACCTGAATCGACAACTGTGCGTATCGCAGCAGCTACACTGTATAATTTTCTAATTATTCCCCATGAAACTGTGCCTTCTGGTGTTGAAATATTATTCTTTAAAAGACTATTTCTAAGAGATTTTAGTAGATGCGGTGCATCAAATTTCTTCACAATTGACATTAAAGCTGGGATTGTTTAAATCAATACCCCATCTTTGAAAAACTGCTCTATTGTTGGATCCCTGATCGCAAACAACGGCTTTGACATTAAGCCCCAATGCTTGCGATAGTCCAATATTTTCTTCTACTTTATTTTTAAGGTCAGTATGTTTTATGCCATACTTCCAGTTCTCAAATAGACCCCTGACAAGGAAAACACAGTAGCTGTAAATTGTAGACAATTTGGACTTGGTGAAGACATTTGACTCCAACAAGACAATGACCCAAAGCATACAACGCATATTCTTTATCAAGGCGACGAACTGAGACGATTTAGCCCTGTCTGCCTGTCCGCCCGTTCTTCCATCTGTCCGTCCATGTATTTGAACTCGTCGATCTCAGAGAAGCTAGAGACTTCGTCGGTATGTTCTTGTGCCATAGGCATATCGAATTTGTTTCTAAAAATCGATAACTGCTCTCTGGGTAAGTGGAACATTTTTTAAACAATGATCAATTTTTTAATAATTGGACTTAATTGAGTTAAGGTTATTGCATTAAAAAATAAAAAATTCATACGCTTGAAGTCATAAAACGTGAATATAATTCACATATTATTTTGGAAGGCCATGGAATTATGTGATTTAGGCGCGCAAATTCTAGATGAGCTGTGTTAAAACTAAAAACTGTGTAGGGCGGCCCATGGATGAGCCGGTTTTCAGCGGAAGCTGATACCGTATGACGACCCAGGACAGCGGATATAGATTCGGTCTACACCGGCCCTGTTACAGATGCGCCCACGCAGGACACTTCGTTGGGGAAAGACGAGAAGAAGTACACAGAAGTGTTGCTAACATGGACGCCACGTTCGACAGCGGAGCCGTACGTACCTTCAGCAGCGAAAGCCGTGTAAGCAGAAGAGCAATTCAAAAAGCACGGAATCACGATTAGTGTCCGTCGCGCCCATGCGCGTGCCAGCGGAAGAGCGGCCAAGACGTGGAGAGGTGTGGTGGGGGAGCAACGTGAATTAAACGACTTACAGTTTTTGCTCTTCGATGTGTATATTTATCGTTTACACTGTCTCCTAACCGCTACTCGCGTGCGTTTTCTTCACCTCGCACGTCTGTTCGCATTCAATGCTTCTTCCATGATTCTCACGTGTTGGACGATCAAAACGCTTCGCTGCCAGTCGTCGACTGTCGAAAGCGGAGAAAAATATTTTATTTTATTTTTATGTCTTGTAATTGCTAGCCTTGGTCAGACTGAGCCTATCCCATCTAGAAAAACATAAATTTACAGCTGTTTTATGCTAGTTAGCTTAAAATAAGTTATATAATTTTGCATTAGCTTTAATTTAATGATTAATGTTTTTTATTTGTTTTTTATTTATTTTTTATAAAGTGAAGAATATCCCTCAAACTGGTATGGAGGCCATTTGTCCTATAAAAGGGGATCTGCCTGGCCCTCAAGTGGTCCAGGGTAAAACTGCAACTTGCGGGCTCTTCAGAAATGTTCATTGGAAAGGGTCAGCACCAAAAGTTCAATTAATACTGCTCTTTATTTCTAAGCCAAGGAACAGCACAGCTTGCATTTAAAGAGCGCATCTAGGCACGAGCAGCAGTTGGGAGATCGACACTCCCGAGCTGGCGGTCATAACAACAACAGATAGTATGTACAGTGGTTACTGCAGTGGTTATTACCAGATCTTAACTTATAGAATTACATTTCTTAACCTATATAATTTAAAACACAAAAAAGGATGTATCCAAATGCCTTACCACCATTGTTATGCTCATTCACGAAAGTGAAATTAGTATATTGGTTTTGAGCAATGTCCGTCTTGCCGTTCGTCCGTCCGTCCGTCCGTCTGTCCGTATCAACGCAATTTTTATGCTCATTCACGAAGTGAATGCAATCTATTTCAACGCTATTAGAGCTAGAGACTTGAATTGAATTTTGCATTATGCATTTTCCGATATGCCAGAAATCACATTAGTTGAAGAGCTAGAGCGCTGAAATTTGGAATGTAGATTCGTGATGACCACCCAAAATCAAAAGCTATGGCGGATATATCTACGCCCATTGGGGGCGTTGCAAATCGGGTAAAACTGTATCTCCTAGAGTTTTAAAGCTAGAGCGCTGAAACTTTACACGTGAGCTAATGTTACGATTGGTTGAACAATTGTATGTCTACGCCCACTAGTGGCGTGGAAAGTCGGATAAGAAGATATAGTGATTTTTCAAATTCTGCTATATTTTGGGCACTATTGATGCTAGAGACCTGATATTTGGTGTATATACTAGGGTTGATCACCCAAGACCATAAAGCTATAGTGGATATATCTCCGCCCTCAGGGGGCGTGGCAAACCGCAAAAGTTTATATCTCCTACAGTTATAGAGCTAGAAAAAGAAAGCTAGAGCTCAAATTTGGATAGTTGAGTTACTGGTAGCCTCCTCTATCGATGACCCGAAAATAGTTGTTACGCCTTTTTAGGGGCGTTGCATATCAAAAATTTACCCTGTAATTTTCACATATTTTGAGCATTCAAATTTTGCAGTTGGATTACCATTAGCTCGTTCTAAGAACTGGCCAAAAATGAGATGTCTACGGCAACTAGGGGCGTGGCAATCGCCATTTCTAGTGTCAAATTGCGACATTTATATGCGTGAGCCATCTATATATATAAACATGCTTAATAGGCATTGATAGCACGGAAGAAAACATTTTTGTGGAATTTAAAAAAATAAAAATTAAATTATAAATATTAAAAAAATTAAAAGTTTTCCCCGGGGTTCGAAGCACAACCACAACAACGCCCACTAGAGGCGTGGCGAATCGACATTTGTAGCGGCCAACTAAGAAATTTATATTTTTATATTAATATTTTTTTATTTATTTATTTTTATTTACAACTTATATACAAAAGCACTGGGCAAGTGCATAAGCATATAATTAAATATATACAGTGACGAACTAAATTATTGGCACAGCAACCGTTTTAAACTTTATTGCAAGTTTTTAAGTATTTTTAAACGCTTTTTTAATGAAACAAAATATTAACCAAAGAGAATAGGGTACATTAAAATATAAAAAAATATATATATTAAAATATAAACAAGTAAAAGTGCTCTAGTCGAGACTGCTCGACTAGGAGTTACCCTGATGCCTACAAAGAGCTAATATTCACGCACGCATAAGCACGCGCTCTGCTAACTGTGGAGTAAGCAGCTACTGCTCTTGGGCTGCGCTGCAGTGTGGGCAATACTATGGTAATTTTGTTGCTGAATAATTTCTCTTGTAGTAGGACTATCTTCATGAAACTTTCAGAACGTGATCATGATATTCAAATGTGTGTATATTCCAAATCACAAGCACATACCCTGCTTTCCCATTTTTAATGGGATCAGGGTATAAAAATATTGCGAAAACGTACATTTTTATACCCTGATCCCATTAAAAATGGTAAATCAGGGTATAATGGTTTAATGAAAAGTATGTAACAGGCAGAAGGAAGCATCGCAGACCACATAAAGTATATATATTCTTGATCAAGGCGACGAGCTGAATCGATATAGCTCTGCCCGTCTGTCCGTCCGTCCGTCCGTATGAACGCATAGATCTCAGAAGATATTAGAGCTAGTCTTGTATGCATACTCATGTATACCATACGCAGTACAAGTTTATCTTTTTTTTCGATAACTAGTCCGATTACTTTTTTATCGCGAATAATCGATAAATTCATTTTGTTTATTCACCGTAATTTTAATACTTTTAGACCTGGAGACTTCAGATTTGGTGTGTATATACATCTGATCAATACGCACATTTTGTCATTTACAGATTTTGTATACCACGCCCCCTTCGCCCCCAATTTTCAATCATTCAAACAAAATCAGGTACTTAAATATAAACGCGATTCTGCATTTCGAACCCAAAATCGTTAACACAATTCTAATTTGTGGTAGGCACACGCCAATGTTCATGTCCCATGCATACACATATTCAGGCACATGTCCCATGCATACCCACATGCACATATTCAGACACATAGGCACACAAATGCTTCTACAATTGAAACCCTATAATTTTTGAGAAATCGCACATCACATGCATACATACATATATATATTTGAGAGAGCAGAGGGAGAGAGAGCAAAAAAAAAAATGGAGCATAGAGTCACTTTATTGCAAATGTCGACCACATCGGTCGAGCGTATGAAGCGACATGATTGTGCTTTCGCGTATTTGCGTACCCTGAACTTAAATGTAAGGAGCCGAGCGAATACCAAGTTCTGTGGGGTGTCAATGCTCAAAAAAAAATTGGACAAAATTTTTACACAGCCTGCCAAGTCTATGTGCTCTATGGCTAGTGTATGTAATTGAAAATCTGATGAAACTTATTAACACAAACGGTCGAATAAAAACTTCCCACTCTCTCAGATCCTTTTCATTCTTCTTATTTAAAAGTCAACGCTATCTATACGAAGCGGCATTTAAAATATACCCTAGTTCTGACTATGTATGATCGTTACTATCGGGTCGGGTATGTAGATTGACGATGAGTCATAATTTATCCCTTTCCCGTAAACTATACGATTTTGTTTGTCCATCTACGTCATGAACAAAATAAGGGAATAAGCATTCCGTGAAGAAATACTAAGTTCATTCATTGAGTTTTGTGAATATTTTATTAAATCTACATATGTATGTAATGTATGCATGATGCGGCAGCACTTTTGTCTGTGAAACACAGTGGCTCATAACTTATTTTAACCAGCACCTTAAAAATCAATTGGGCATGAAATCAAAACTAAAAGAGATATCACAAACTGTAAATGCAAGTTGGTAGTATAATGGTTTGACTTATATAGAATGACCTAAGTTATTGTTCTTAACAATTTTGAACCACTGACACATTATAACTAAGTTTTATTACAAAAAATCAACAAAAATTATTATTTGATACAGTGGCTCCAACGCCAAATCTGACAACACTTTAAATAAATTTCAATGGGTTTTTTCCTTAGCAGTAAGATGCCAACATATACGTTTGCAAATTTGTTTTTAAATCGGTTATGTTAATAGGTTAATATCACCCTCTGATATCACTTTTTTTCGTTTTAGAAAGCTGAGGTCTAAAACGAAAAAAAAGTGATATCAGAGGGTAATATTTTTATACTCATTCACGAAAGTGAAATGAGTATAAATAGCTCTGTGCAATGTCCATCTGGTTGTGCGCTATTGAGGCTAGAGATTTGTAATTTACATACATACTCGTGTATACACATTAGTTGAACAGCTAGAAAGCAGAACCGTATACTTGCACTGCGCACTCAAAATAAAAAAATTAGGGACGTGAAAAATCGGGTAAAACTGTGTCTTCTACAGTTTGAAAGCTAGAACGCTGCTAAAATATTGTTACGATTCTCTAAAGATCGATGTCCACACCCACGAGGAGCGTGGCAACTCGGATCCGAATTTTTTCAAATTTTTTTATTTTGCACAATATTCTTGCTAGAGCCCTTAATTTTGGTATGTATTCGATCCGCCGCATTTTGTTAAATTCCTTAGATATATTAGATATAAAAAACAGATATGAAAAACATGTAAGAGTTGAGACTGCTCGACTATAAGTTACCCTAAACCCTGCAAAGACCTGATATTCCAATCATTCTGCACTTTTTTTATACAAGCTTACAAAGCACATGCACACGCTCTCTGCTAACTGCCCAGTAAACAGCGACTGCGCTCGGGCTGTAGTGTGAACAATAATATGAGAATTTATTTGTTGAATAATTTCTCTTGTAGTGGGACTATGAAACTTTCAGAACGTAATCATAATGTTCAAATGAGTGTATATTACAAAGCACAAGTCTCCAGTACGTTTTTTACAAAATTGGTGGTAAAGTCGACGTGGTATCCAAAATCTGAAATTATAAAATCTTCCTATTGATCTGATGTATGTATACAGTAAATCTGAAGTTTCCAGGTTAAAAAGTATTATAATTACGCTGAATAAGAATAAAAAAATCAATTTAACTATTATTCTCGACAAAAAAACATCGGATGAGTTATCGAATATATATGAAAAACTTGTACTTTAACTTTGTAATTAAGTTTATATGCTTATACCCTGTCTGTCCGTCTGTCCGTATGTTTGAACGCGTCGAGGTTTAAGAACTGGAAACTTGAAAATTTTATTAAATGTCCGTACAGAAAGCGCGGATATCGAGCTTATCTCTTAAAATCGATATCTCATCCCGTTTTTTGTCCCATAAAAAAGCTAATCGAAAAATCAGTTATAAAATTATATTTCCTACATTATTAAAGCTAGAGTCTCCAAATTTTAAATATAGATTTATATTTATTTTATAGAATTTTGATTTTTGTTACAATTCATCCCCGCGCCTAAATCCATCCACTCACCCATAAATTTGTAAGGGGCGTATTTCAAATGTTTTGGCAAATGTATGCATTTCAATATTATAATCACGATCTGAAAGTTTCATGAAGATAGTCCATCGACAAGAAAAGTTATTAAACAATTAATTTCAAATAGTAAGCCCACACTCTGTAGCCTATGTGTGTTAATGCGTGCGTGCCTTTGTGTGTCTGTGTGTTTTTGTGTCACACGACACGAAGAATTGTTGAAATATCAGTTCCTCGAAGGGTTCAGGGGGGTTCTCGACTACGAGAGCAGTCTCGACTAGATATTTCTTACTTGTCTTAAATGTCAACAAAAAACTTTACCAAAACAAGAACTCCTACACAGCCCGAACGTTGGCAAATTTTTATCTAACTGATTTTGAACTCTTAATTCGAGTATATAGTGCAGTTTTCAAGTCTAGTGCGCAACAAAAAACATGGCCTGATGTCATTAAAATTGAGAAATCATCGATAGCTATTTCCTTTATATCTTGTACATCTATTCAGCTAAGTTCCTCAAATTGCGTGTACACTTTATACAATTTCGATTGTTTTTATACCCTGATCTCATTAAAAATGGGAAATCAGGGTATAATGGTTTTGTGAAAAGTATGTAACAGGCAGAAGGAAGCATCGCAGACCCCATACATATATATATTCTTGATCAGGACCACGAGATGAGTCGATATAGCCATGTCCGTCCGTTCGCCCGTCCGTATGAACGCCTAGATCTCAGAAGATATAAGAGCTAGAGACTTGGAATTTTGTATGCATACTCGTGTATACCATAAAAGTAAAAGTTTATCATATTTTTCGATAAATCATCTTTTTTATCGAAAATAATCGATAAATTGATTTTGTTTATTCACCGTAATTTAAATACTTTTAGACATGGAGACTTCATATTTACTGTGTACATACCTCAGATCAATACGAAGATTTTGTAATTTACAGATTTTAGATACCACGTCCCCATTCACCACCAATTTTGTAAAAAACGTACTAGAGACTTGTGCTTTGGAATATACACCGGGCGCAGTCGCTGTTTACTGGGCAGTTAGCAGAGTGCGTGTGCATGTGCTTTGTATGCTTGTATAAAAGAAGTGCAGAATGATTGGAATATCAGGTCCTTGTGGGGTTTAGGGTACCTTCTAGTCGAGCAGTCTCAACTCTTACTTGTTTTTTAATTTTTGCCAATGAAACTATGTCTTTTGATGTTAAAATATTATGTTTTAGAAGAATATATCTAAGGGATTTAACAAAATGCGGTGCATCGAATATTACAAATATTTCTTGACCAATAACTTGAAAGCTGTGTTTGTTCAAATCAAGAGCCAATCTATTAAAAACTATTCTATTATTGGATCCTTGATCGTAAGAAACGGCTTTCACATGAGCCCCAATGCTTGCGATAATCAATATTTGCTTCAACTTTATTATCAAGGTCATTATATTTAAGGCCTTGGCTGAAACCGTATAGCCTAAAACGTACTTCAAGTTTTCGAGAAGACGCCTAACACTCTATTTATTTTTTTCAGCAAACTTTTAAGCCCCTAAATCTCGTCAAGAGATAAATTATATATAAAGGGATAAATTATATTACTTTGACCTCATCACAAACTGCAGATTTTCCCTTATTTTTCATATTTTTCAATCTTTTCTAATAAATCTAGATGGAATCGAGAAACTACATTTTTTAACGTTGCCCATCGATTTAATGGTTTCCTACATGGCAGCCAATTTGAGCAAAATGAAGACATACCAACGATTAAATCATGCCATAATTGATTTTTCAAATATTGTCAAAGCTCCAAAAACTCGCCAAATTTTCCTCTTTACTTTCATTCTGTTCTCAGCAAAATATTTCTGTTCAAAATACCTGTTACATATTTTTTTGGCCTTTCTCAGTTAAAATTATTAGATAAATTACATGCTTTGATCTACTTGTTTAAAAAATTCTTCTTTGATGGAAAATAATCTAGACGAAAATTAAAATAATTTTTTCTACATTTCGCACCACACGTTTCAATAATACATACTGAGACATTTCCTCGTAAGTATATATTCCTTATATTTTTCCCATCAACCGTATACATTTTTTCACGATTCTTAACAAGAGAAAAAACATTTTAGTAATAATAAAAGGTCGTTTAAAACTCCCTCTGTAGATTTAATTCTAAATTGCCCGTACAATTAATGGCCCGTGGTAAAGATAAGATACTTTTCATTGTTAGGCACATACGTGGACACAAAGAATATTCAACAGGTACCAAAAATAGAGTTTCGCATAAACATATTCATTAAGCGCACTAGCGAGGGTATAATGGATTTGTTAAAATGTATGTAACGTGGCAGAACCCACAAAGTAAATATATTCTTGATCAGGGCGATGAGCTGAGTCGATCTAGCCCTGTCCGCCTGCCTGTCTGTCCGCATGTATGAACGCGTCGATCTCAGAAGATATGACTCGAATTTTTTTTACTTTCCGTATATATAGCGCGGATATCTAGTATACCTCTAAAAATCGATAACTCATTCTCTTTTTTATCGATTAAAACCCTTATAAAAAAATCTCCAAATGTAGATTCATATGTATTTATATTGAATTTAGATTTTTGTTATAATTTCCCCCGTCCCTATATCCGCTCCCAAACTATGGGGAAATGGGCTATAGCTATAATTAATATTTGGTATGTAACCCTTTATCTTTAATAATGACTGATTAGCGGTTTGGTATTAAATTAACTAATTCGTAAATAAGAGCTAGTTTTAGGCCCGATTGTGTTTTTATGGTTCGTTTTGAAATGCGCCTATCCAATTCTTCCCACATGTGGTCAATTGGATATAATTCTGGAGATTGTGGTGGGTGCGGTAGCACATGGGCGGTATCATATGCCAGCCACATTTTGACGATATGGGCAGAATGCTTGGGGTCATTGTCATGCTGAAATGTGAACGAGCTTGGTAGTTGTAGTTTTCCGGCACTTTTTTGAAAATTATATTTTAAAATATTTAAATACAAATGCTTGTCCGTATACAAATACCGATTCGCCACACCTGCAGCAGACCATCACCGCACCACCATGCTTAAGTGTTGACGTAGTATTGTTTTTGTCAAATGTTGTATATGATTTTCTCCAAACAGTCGGGCGCCCGTTCGATTGAAATATGTTGAATTTATCATCAGAGAACAAGACTTGACTCCAGTAATCATATGGCTTGTTATTCCTTAGCGTAGTCCAAATGCTTCTTTTTATTACCACCTGTGATGCACGGTTTTCGTCTTGCCACGCTCGCTTTGTAATTGACCTTCTGCAGTACTCTGCGTATCGTAATCGGGTGCACATCCTTCCCCATTTCTTTTTTTAACTCGGCAACAATCAGGATGTTATTTTATATTCACTTGCACTTTTCGAACGATTTTCCTGCATTCATGGCTGTTCTATAACTTTGGGCGACCTGTATGTTTAGAACTTTGCAGGTTGCGAGCTCCCTTGAAGCCCTGCACGACTCTTCCGAAAGTGTATTTTTCCCATTTGTTCAGTAAAATTGAAGTTATTTTTGGTTATTTAAATTTTAAAATAAATAAAATAGAATAATATTTTTTTATTGTTTTATTTAATCAATACTCTATTTAGTTAATTTCTTGTTTCATTCAAAAAACGTTTAAAAACACTTACAGTCTGTCAAGAATGAGTTGGCACACTGCACAAAAATTTAATATTTTGACTTTTGATGCAAATATCTAAGTAATTAATGCAAAACAAATTTGTTTTAAAATAGGAATATGTTTAATATTATTTTATTAATTTAAATATAAAAATAGAAAAAAAAAAATCAATATGTAAACAACAAACATCACTTATAAATAGCAGTGTCAATAATGTGTTGGCACACTTACACTCTATGCATCTTAATTTAATTTTATCTAATTAATTTAATTTAATTTAATTTAATTTAATTATATCTAAATTATGAATAATTAACAAAATTTTAATATTTAGTGTGGCCCCTTGGGCATTTATAACATGTTGAAGGCGTTTTTTCATCGAACAAATAAGGCTTTGAATAAAATCAAGAGGGATTTTCTTGAATTATAGCAGATTTTAGTTGTGTGCGGCTCTTAGGATTTGTTTTTCCAACTTTTTTCTTCAAGTATGCCCACACATGCTCAATAGGGCTAAGGTCCGGGCTCTGGGGGGGTGTGTCAATGATTTTGCCACAGTTGTAAAGCAGCAAAGTGCGAACATTGATCTCTTTATGCTTAGGATCGTTGTCTTGATAGAACTTAAAATTTGGCTTGTTGCCATTCATAAAGCCAAACCTAGCCGCACTTGCTCTCAAATTTGTTTTCAAAATTTGGAGGTACTGCTCCGAATTCATTGTGCTTTCAATGAATGCAATTTCTCCGACTCCTCTGCTTGATATTGCCCTATATCATAATCGATCATTTTTCAAATCTAACAGTCGGAATTAAATTTTACATATCAAGAGCCGTCAAAGGCTTGCGCTATACCCTGAGAGGACCATCATTATAATATTGCATAATAATTGCGATGAGCTGAGTCGATCTAGCCCTGTCCGCCTGCCTGTCTGTCCGCATGTATGAACGCGTCGATCTCAGAAGATATGACTCGAATTTTTTTTACTTTCCGTATATATAGCGCGGATATCTAGTATACCTCTAAAAATCGATAACTCATTCTCTTTTTTATCGATTAAAACCCTTATAAAAAAATCTCCAAATGTAGATTCATATGTATTTATATTGAATTTAGATTTTTGTTATAATTTCCCCCGTCCCTATATCCGCTCCCAAACTATGGGGAAATGGGCTATAGCTATAATTAATATTTGGTATGTAACCCTTTATCTTTAATAATGACTGATTAGCGGTTTGGTATTAAATTAACTAATTCGTAAATAAGAGCTAGTTTTAGGCCCGATTGTGTTTTTATGGTTCGTTTTGAAATGCGCCTATCCAATTCTTCCCACATGTGGTCAATTGGATATAATTCTGGAGATTGTGGTGGGTGCGGTAGCACATGGGCGGTATCATATGCCAGCCACATTTTGACGATATGGGCAGAATGCTTGGGGTCATTGTCATGCTGAAATGTGAACGAGCTTGGTAGTTGTAGTTTTCCGGCACTTTTTTGAAAATTATATTTTAAAATATTTAAATACAAATGCTTGTCCGTATACAAATACCAATTCGCCACACCTGCAGCAGACCATCACCGCACCACCATGCTTAAGTGTTGACGTAGTATTGTTTTTGTCAAATGTTGTATATGATTTTCTCCAAACAGTCGGGCGCCCGTTCGATTGAAATATGTTGAATTTATCATCAGAGAACAAGACTTGACTCCAGTAATCATATGGCTTGTTATTCCTTAGCGTAGTCCAAATGCTTCTTTTTATTACCACCTGTGATGCACGGTTTTCGTCTTGCCACGCTCGCTTTGTAATTGACCTTCTGCAGTACTCTGCGTATCGTAATCGGGTGCACATCCTTCCCCATTTCTTTTTTTAACTCGGCAACAATCAGGATGTTATTTTATATTCACTTGCACTTTTCGAACGATTTTCCTGCATTCATGGCTGTTCTATAACTTTGGGCGACCTGTATGTTTAGAACTTTGCAGGTTGCGAGCTCCCTTGAAGCCCTGCACGACTCTTCCGAAAGTGTATTTTTCCCATTTGTTCAGTAAAATTGAAGTTATTTTTGGTTATTTAAATTTTAAAATAAATAAAATAGAATAATATTTTTTTATTGTTTTATTTAATCAATACTCTATTTAGTTAATTTCTTGTTTCATTCAAAAAACGTTTAAAAACACTTACAGTCTGTCAAGAATGAGTTGGCACACTGCACAAAAATTTAATATTTTGACTTTTGATGCAAATATCTAAGTAATTAATGCAAAACAAATTTGTTTTAAAATAGGAATATGTTTAATATTATTTTATTAATTTAAATATAAAAATAGAAAAAAAAAAATCAATATGTAAACAACAAACATCACTTATAAATAGCAGTGTCAATAATGTGTTGGCACACTTACACTCTATGCATCTTAATTTAATTTTATCTAATTAATTTAATTTAATTTAATTTAATTTAATTATATCTAAATTATGAATAATTAACAAAATTTTAATATTTAGTGTGGCTCCTTGGGCATTTATAACATGTTGAAGGCGTTTTTTCATCGAACAAATAAGGCTTTGAATAAAATCAAGAGGGATTTTCTTGAATTATAGCAGATTTTAGTTGTGTGCGGCTCTTAGGATTTGTTTTTCCAACTTTTTTCTTCAAGTATGCCCACACATGCTCAATAGGGCTAAGGTCCGGGCTCTGGGGGGGTGTGTCAATGATTTTGCCACAGTTGTAAAGCAGCAAAGTGCGAACATTGATCTCTTTATGCTTAGGATCGTTGTCTTGATAGAACTTAAAATTTGGCTTGTTGCCATTCATAAAGCCAAACCTAGCCGCACTTGCTCTCAAATTTGTTTTCAAAATTTGGAGGTACTGCTCCGAATTCATTGTGCTTTCAATGAATGCAATTTCTCCGACTCCTTTGCTTGATATTGCCCTATATCATAATCGATCATTTTTCAAATCTAACAGTCGGAATTAAATTTTACATATCAAGAGCCGTCAAAGGCTTGCGCTATACCCTGAGAGGACCATCATTATAATATTGCATAATTTTTGTTTCGTCTCAAAATATGACATCGTCCCAATATTCTGCGGGTGAGTAACCATGTTAACAGCAAAATTTAAGCGTTTTTTAATATTAATTTCTGATAACAAATGCTTTTTCCGCTGCGCGGAAAATAAGTCTTGCCAAAGAGCTGAAGGAAGAATGTGGCATAGATGTCTCACATGAAACGGTATTTGAGACATCTATGCCACATTCTTCCTTCAGCTCTTTGGCAAGACTTCTAACAGAAAAATGCAGATTAGCACCAACGCTTTCATACCCTTCCCACAAATAATAACGAAAACGCATATATTTTGCATGAGCATGACAAACGATTTGAAGAGTTAGGTATACTCTTCTCTCAGAATGGAGGACAAGGGGTCTTACTGCGAAGAAATTTCAATTTTTATGAGCTGCTGCTCGTGCTCACATGCATACATACATATACATATTTGAGAGAGCAGAGAGCATAGAGAGAGAGAGAGAGCGCAAGAAAAAAATTGAGCATAGAGTTACTTTGTTTCAAATGCCGACCATCTCAGAGAGCATAGAGAGAGAGAGAGAGAGAGAGAGAGCAAGAAAAAAATGTCGACCATCTCGGTCGAGCGCATGACGCGAAATGATTGTGCTGTCGTGTATTTTCGTACGCCGATCCTAAAAGTAAGGAGCCGAGCGAATACGAATTTGTGTGGGGTAATCTGGCCCAAAAAAAGTTGGACAAAATTTTTCTTCAGCGTGTCCAGTCTATGTGTTCTATGGTTAGTGGTATTGCACTCACATATCGAGTTTGATTTAAAGCTAGAGCGCTGAGCCAATGTTACGATTCCATAAAGATTGGTTGAAAAACTATATGTCTACGCCCACTAGGGGCGTGGCAAATCGGATCTGAAGATATAGTGATTTTTTAAATTCTGTTATATTTTGGGCACCTTTGATGCTAGAGACCTGAAATTTGGTATATATACTCGGGATGACCACCCAAGACAGAAAAACTATAGTGGATATATCTCCGCCCACAGGGGGGCGTCGCTAACCGCAAAAGTTTATATCTCTTACAGTTTAAGAGCTAGAAGCTTCAAGCTTCATTAGCTCGGTCTAAGAACTGGCCAGAAATGAGGTGTCTACGGCAACTAGGGGCGTGGCAATCGACATTTATAGTCTCAAATTGCAACATTTATATACGTGAGCCATCTATATATATAAATAGACTTAGTAGGCATTGACAACACGGAAGAAAACGTTTTAATGGAATTTAAAACATATAAATTAATTTATAAATCTTAAATAAACGAAAAACAGTTAAAATTTTTCTGCGGGGCTCGAAGCACGACTAGCGAAAATTATATATGTATGTATGTAACTTAAGTGCTAAGGCGTCATCTCACAAAACTAAAATGACGACTGAAAAATGCAATCCAATCGCAATTCCTAGAATATGCTATCCTCTATCGATAAAAATAATTTCTAGGCTACTTTTTGTGTCGTGTCTTATTCGGATTGTGAATGAGTATTCACCAGTTGGTAACGCCCGACTGCAACGCTCTTACTTGTTATGTTTAAGTTTCTTGTTCACATTTTGTAAATAATTATTAATTATTTTTAAGAAAGCGAAAACTAGGTAAATAGATAATTAAATGAATATTACATAATTTATATTTTAAAAATTTGGTTAATTCCCAAAAGTGCCTTATAGCAAACGCTGGAGGCAACTGGTCATAAATATCAATTCTTTTTCATGGTAAACGCAGAATTATACTGGCAAGTGCAATTTTCAAATAACTCCTAACCGTTTGATTTGTTACGCTATTTTCCCGAAATCAACCGAAAAATAAATCAACTTCGGTTCTTTTGGTTTTGATTTTTGGTGGGCCGCTTTGCGTTGTTCTTTTCGTGTAAGATTTTTGAAATGTATTTTTCGTTTAGGGACTGATACGATTGACGCACGCGCGCAACAAGTTAACAAATAGCTCAAAAACGTTCTATCGCTATCGCTATCGCTTATTAATAGTTACGCAATAGACTTTTTGCTTCATTTAACTCAAAAAATCCATCACTGCAAAAACTAGATCGAAAAAACTAACTAAAAAAAAAAAAGAATAGAGACTTGAAATTTGTAATATAACTTGTGTTGACAGCTTAAAATCAATAAAGATATGATGGATTTATATATGTATATGATTTATATATGTTATATATGTATATAAAGCATGAGCAAATCGGAATAGGCCGTAAATGAGGATTCTTTCTTACCTATGCTCCTACATGTTTAATATATTTTTTTCAGGCTTATCGTTATATTTAGGTAATGGGTGAATAAATATATTTCTCAATTCAGCTTTTTCATACTTAAATTTCATTCTCACAGTTAAGTTTGACTTTATGGTTGATGTGAGCTAAACTGGATAAATATCTCAAAGCTAAAAAGCTATAAACAATTTTGTATGCGATGGACAGTACTAACGCAACCGGACGGCGGCGAAACAATATATGCGTTAATGCCGAGGATAACGCGCTCGATCAGATAACAAAAGAGGTATGTATATAAATCTTTTCCTACACCGCGTTTCTTTTTTATACTCATTCACGAAAGTGAATTAGTATATTGGTTTTGTGCATGTCCGTCTTGCTGTCCGTCCGTCTGTCCATCTGTTCGTATGAACACAGTCTATTTCGGCGCTATTAGAGCTAGAGACTTTAAATTTGGAACACATACACCGATTTATAAAGTGTTCAAAATTTTCCCGAACCGCCCACTAGGGGCGTGGCAAATCGGAAAATGCATTTTCCGATGTGCCAGAAATCATTAGTTGAAGAGCTAGAGCGCTGAAATTTGGAATGTAGATTCGTGTTGACCACCCAAAATCAAAAACTTTGGCGGATATATCTACGCCCATTGTATCTCCTAGAGCTTTAAAGCTAAAGCGCTGAAATTTTACACGTGAGCCAATGTTACGATTCCATACAGATTGGTTGAAAAACTATATGTCTACGCCCACTAAGGGCGTGGCAAATCGGATCTGAAGATATAGTGATTTTTTAAATTCTGTTATATTTTGGGCACCTTTGATGTTAGAGACCTGAAATTTGGTATATATACTCGGGATGACCACCCAAGACCAAAAAGCTATAGTGGATATATCTCCGTCAACAGGGGGGCGTCGCAAACCGCAAAAGTTTATATCTCCTACAGTTTAAAAGCTAGAAGCTTTAAATCTGGATAGTTGAATTACTAGTGGCCTCCTCTATCGATGGCCCAAAAATAATAGATATGCCTCTTTAGGGGCGTAGCAAATCAAAAAATACCCTGTAATTTTCACATTTTTTGAGCGTAAGCATTCAAATTTTGGACTTGGGTTACCATTAGCCCGTTCTAAGAACTGGCCAAAAATTAGGTGTCTACGGCAACTAGGGGCGTGGCAATCGACATTTGTAATCTCAAATTGCAACATTTATATGCGTGAGTCATCTATATATAAATAGACTTAACAGGCATTGATAGCACGGAAGAAAACGTTTTAATGGACTTTAAAAAATATAAATTAATTTATAAATCTTAAACGAAAAACAATTAATCGAAGCACGACAAGCGAAAATTATATATGTATGTATGTAACTTAAGTGCTAAGGCGTCATCTCACAAAACTAAAATGACGACTGAAAAATGCAATCCAATCGCAATTCCTAGAATATGCTAGAAAGCGCGCTTTTGTCTGCGCGAATATAATAAACGATAATAGTTAATATAATTGATAGTTGAGCTACTAATAACCTCCTCTATCGATAATAATAATTTCTAGGCTACTTTTTGTGTCGTGTCTTATTGAAAATTTTACATGCTAGAACCGGATTGTGAATGAGTATTACACAGTTGGTAACGCCCGACTGAAACGTTCTTACTTGTTAAGGATAACTTAAAGATTCAGTCATAAACGGGACAACTAAGTAACATTTAACACTGAACACAAGATCCACTGAAACTACGAATTTATTGGAATCTTTAGCTGAACACTATAATGAGTAATATGATCTATAGGCGTAATTTGCCTACATAATTTCATTGAATGTGTGCTTCGATCTCAGAACTATACTCGTTTTAGTGTTATCGCTTAAAAACCTTATTAAAATTCAGCTATAAAATTATATCTCCATCATCTGCAGAGACAATATCTCCATATTGTATTCTTTTATTTGTATTTTATATAAATTGGCAATAAACATATTACAAATATTAGAGGCTTTTGGTTTTGTAAATGTACATACATACAGTATTAAATTATTGGCACAGCACGCTTTTTAAACTTTATAGCAATTTTTTAAGTCTTTTTAAACGCTTTTTTAATTAAACAAAAAATTTAACAAATGGAATAGAGTATTTATTAAATTATAGAAAACAAGTAAGAAACCTCTAGTCGAGACTGCTCGACTAGGAGATTTTCTTCCTGAAGTTTTATTATTCTGTTTTGTCATCATCAATCATAAGTCCTTCAAAATTGTGCTTTTAGCATTTTTTAGTTTGTCAAGACGTTTAAGTAAATGATTATTAGCAGTTTCTGCTTCCTCCAATCGTTCCAAAATCTCTCGATGCTGCAAAAAGAATCAATAAATTAGAATCATTTTTTTTAAATATTCGTGTTAAACTAGCTTGATTTTATAAAGTTTCGTACTTAAATATATTCCACCTAGATAACGGAAAAGAGCCGTTCATGGGAAAGATTAGAGCAAACACTTCCTTCACAGCTTGAAATATTAGATGTTAAATTTTCTTCTTTATTTTGAGCGATTGAGCGTCAAGTTCAGTTATTCAGGGATGTTCTTTTTATGAACATGAGACAATATTAAATAGTACAAAAACTCAATGTAACCAATCTTCACATACCCATGCACACATTCAATTCACGTACTCTTCTTGTAGATTCACGTGGGGAAAGACCAAAGCGAAACAAGAGTCAAGACTGCTTTATTGCGAGATCCACCAAACCGTTCGAGAAACTGATATTTCAAAACAACAAATGCTCACATAAAAGCACAGACACACGCACACATACAAAAATACGTACCCACATATAAGCACGTATGGTCTGCAATCTGAGCTTGCTATGGGAACTTAATTGATTTATAAATTGTCATGTAGATTTACTATCTTGGTATCAATTTCTGACTGTGATAATAACACTAAAATGCGTGTGATTGCCAAAGCACACGTCTCTAGTATTTAAAATACGTTTTGTGCAATCCTAGGAAAGAGGGCGAAATATTTAACAAGTAAGAAAGCTCTAGTCGAGACTGCTCGACTAGGAGATACCCTGATCCCTACAAAGAGCTGATATTCACGCACGCATAAGCACGCGCTCTGCTAACTGCGCAGTAAGCAGCGACTGCGCTTGGGCTGCGCTGCAATGTGGGCAATACTATGAGCAATTTGTTGCTGAATAATTTCTCCTGTACTAGGACTATCTTCATGAAACTTTCAGAACGTGATCACAATGTGCAAATGTGTATATATTCCAAATCAGTATTTAAAATACGTTTTTACAAATTGATGGCGTGATATCCAAAATCTGTAAATGACAAAATCTGCGTACTGATCAGATGTATATACACACCAAATCTGAAGTCTCCAGGTCTAAAAGTATTAAAATTACGGTGAATAAACAAAATGAATTTATCGATTATTCGCGATAAAAAAGTAATCGGACTAGTTATCGAAAAAAAAGGTAAACTTGTACTGCGTATGGTATACATGAGTATGCATACAAGACTAGCTCTAATATCTTCTGAGATCTATGCGTTCATACGGACGGACGGACGGACAGACGGGCAGAGCTATATCGATTCAGCTCGTCGCCCTGATCAAGAATATATATACTTTATGTGGTCTGCGATGCTTCCTTCTGCCTGTTACATACTTTTCATTAAACCATTATACCCTGATTTACCATTTTTAATGGGATCAGGGTATAAAAATGTACGTTTTCGCAGTATTTTTATACCCTGATCCCATTAAAAATGGGAAAGCAGGGTAAGTGCTTGTGATTTGGAATATACACACATTTGAATATCATGATCACGTTCTGAAAGTTTCATGAAGATAGTCCTACTACAAGAGAAATTATTCAGCAACAAAATTACCATAGTATTGCCCACACTGCAGCGCAGCCCAAGAGCAGTAGCTGCTTACTCCACAGTTAGCAGAGCGCGTGCTTATGCGTGCGTGAATATTAGCTCCTTGTAGGCATCAGGGTAACTCCTAGTCCAACGGTCTCGACTAGAGCACTTTTACTTGTTTAAATATTAATATATATTTTTTTTTTATATTTTAATGTACCCTATTCTATTTGGTAAATTTTTTGTTTCATTAAAAAGAGTTTAAAAATACTTAAAAAATTGCAATAAAGTTTAATACGATTGCTGTGCCAATAATTTAGTTCGTCACTGTATATGAATGTTATTATCGCGTCCTCCAAATTGTATATTTAGTTTAGGTTTATGTTTCTATCCATTTACTCTTTCTCTCTCAATGCTTTCTGCTCTCTGCTCTCTACTCTCTCAAATGTATATATGTGTACAGCCACAAGCAGCAGCTTACAGAAATCTAAATTTCATCTCTACAAGCCTCCCTTTCCATACACATGGGGACCCCGATCTCAATTTTCAATGGGTTCAGGGTATAAACAGTGAACCAGCTCAACTCAATGCAAATACCAAAAAATGTTGTCTGTTTGGTAGGCTTTCAAAAGGAGCTCTCAAGTTTATGGTGATCAGCTGGACAAATTGAGTGATGCACTCAACCAAAAAAGGCCAAAATTGGTCAATAGAAATGGTGTAGTGGATAATCCGAGACACAAGTTTAATGACTGTAAAAGCTATTGCAGCTTGAATGGGATGTGCTACGACACCCACCATATTCTCCAGACTGGGCACTTTCAGACTATAACTTGTTTCGAACTTTGCAACATTGCAACATTTACCTCAAGTAAGGACGTCAGAAACTATTTGGAACATTTTTTCCAGCAGGATTAGAAATTTTATATGCATGGAATTAACCTCTTACCCGTAAGGTGGCAAAAGGTAATAGATAACAAGTAAGAAAGCTCTAGTCGAGACTGATCGACTACGAAATCCCCTGATCCCTTCCAGGATCTGATATTTCAACAATTCTTCGCGTCTTTCTGCTTCACAAGAAACACAAACACTCAACCATACATACACACAGATACGCATATGTACGTACGCATAGGCTGCAGTGTGGGCTTAGTGTGGGAGCCTAATTGTTTAATAACTTTACTTGTCGATGGACTATCTTCATGAAAATTTTATATCGTGATTATAAAATTAAAATGCATGTATTTGCTAAAGCACAGCTCTCTAGTATTTGAAATACGCCTTTTACAAATGTAATGGTGAGGGAGTGGATATAGGCGCAAGGAGAGAATTATAACAAAAATCGAAATTCTATAAATATCATCCGAATCCATATTTATAATTTGTAGACTGTTGCCCTAAAGATGTAGGAGATATAATTTTATAACTTATTTTCGATAAGCTTTTTAATCGATAACAAAATAATGGAATGAGTTATCGTTTTTAGTGAAAAACTTGATGTGCACGCTTACTTTGCGGACATTAAAAAAAAAATTAAGGTCTCTAGCTCTTATATGTTCTGAGATCGACGCGTTCATACATACGGACAGACGGAAGGACAGACAGACGGACAGAGACAAATGAACTCAGCTTGTCACCCTGATCAAGAATATATATACTGCTACGCGTCCATCTGCCTGTTACATACATTTCAAAAAAACGATTATACCCTGACATCCCATTTTCAATGGGATCAGGGTATACAAATGGAGAATAATTTCATAAATTAAAACAAGTAAAAAAGCTCTAGTCGAGAGTGCTCGACTAGGAGATACCCTGATCCCTACAAGGCGCTAATATTCACGCACACATAAGCACGCGCTCTGCGAACTGCCTAGTAAGCAGCGACTGCGCTTGAGCTGCGCTGTATGTGGGCAATAATATGAGAACTTTGTTGACAGTGCTCGATACTGCACCTGAACCAAATTAATGTATAATAAAAAAAATAGAACATATAGTACGGTCCAAAATTTCAGTTTCCATATAGTTAAATATATAAACGATATGAAAACGGAATGAAAAAGATGCCAAAGCGTAAAGGCATCGCATCAGTCGAGTTTATGCATGCGTTTTTTTACTTTGCTCGGCTTGACTAAATCAGTGCGCTTCGAGCGCTCAAACATACGTTATCACACTTTAATATGATATACGCTATTTTTGGCGTTACGCTCTCTCACTAACTCTTTCTGTTCGCCTATCCTCTCTCCCCTTATGTGCCCACAAGCAATTGCGCAGCAAAGATGAAATTTGTTCCCGACAAGCATGCTCATACTTACTTACAGTCCTGTGCTACATGTATGATCATTTTTGTGTCTATATGCGAATTTATCAACTCATGTACTTGCACTCACACTCCCACTCTTTCAATTCTGTTTTGTTCGGCTGAATATTCTGTCTTGAGTCATAAACGAGCGCAGTTTTTCACTCAACCCGTTTTCGGCCTAGTTTCTATGTTACTCAACACACACACATACATTATACATTATATTGCGCATTGATAATTCGAGCACCGTTTTTATGTCATTCATGCATGTCATGACGCACTTTTACTAGTTGCAATTGGGAAAATTATATATGAATTTTGCAACAATTAAAATGAACATAAATTGCGCGCTCTGGAGTCGAACCCGAGACTAGTTGATCGAGCGGCCGTAACTTCACTTTTCAAAAACTCAATGGCAAATCTGAAATAGGTTCACTACTGCTGCACCTTCTAGCAAATCTAAGCTAAAACTATTGAGAATTTTATCACTTCAATCGCAATGTGATTTTAAGAATATGCTAAAATAAGTTTGAATGTGTGTGTGCACACGAATAGGAAAACTGTTGCGACTGCTGCACGTGCGTTTGTTAATTGGCCAACATTTTGTTAATTTATTAACATCGATTGACTTAACGGAATTTAATGAAACTTTCAGCATATGATCTTTATACTCTATTGAATATTTGACATATTTAAACAAGTAAGAGTGCTCCAGTCGAGACTGCTCGATACCCTGATCCCTGCAAGCACATACATTCACACGCACGTATAAGCACGCGCTCTGCTAACTGCGCAGCTAGCAGCGACTGCGCTTAACTGCAGTGTACACAATAATATGATAACTTATTTGTTGAATAATTTCTCTTGTGGTGGAACTTTCTTCATGAAACTTTCAAAACGTGATCATAATGTTGAAATATATTCTTGAGCACAAGTCATAAGTACCTAACATTGTTTGCAAATTGTGGGCGAAGGGGGCTTGGTATCCAAAATCTGTAAATTAGAAAATCTTTGCATTGCTTAGATGTATAGCATAGTAAATCTGAAGTCTTCAGGTCTGAAGTCTTCAAGTCGGAAAGTGTTAAAATTACGCTGAATACAAAAAATCCATTTATCGATTATTCTCGATAAAAAGAAATCGGATGAGCTAAAATGGAGGAGCTAAAAATATGGTAAACTTGTACTGCGTATGGTATACACGAGTATGCATACAAAATTTCAAGTCTCTAGCACTTATATATTCTGTGATCTCGGCGTTCATATGGACGGACGGGCAGACGAACGGACAGGGCTAAATTGACTCAGCACGCCCTGATCAAGAATATATATACATTATGGGGTCTGCCACTGCTCCTTCTGCCTGTTACATACATTTCAACAAAACAATTTTCAATGGGATCAGGGTATAAACAAAATCCGCTCCCATTATAATTTATTTGAAGTACACAAGGTAATTATTTAATGATTTTTTCTTTAACGTAGGCTGAAGCTCGTCTAGCAGCTCGACGACTGGCTCGCGCTGAAGCTCGGGATATTCGTATGCGTGAGTTAGAACGGCAACAAAAAGAATTAGAGCAAAGTGCAGATCGTGCATTTGATATGCAAAGCACGAGTGGAAACGTGATTACCGACTCACTCTCAGCACATTCTGCGCGCCACGCATATAGCGGTATTGTTAACTTACCGCGTGCAACTACTTCACGACGTAGCAGTGAAGATTCATTAGAGGATGAGAGTCGCAGCTTACGTGATATTAAACACGAACTTAAAGTAAGTATATAGATACAATAATAATATGTAATATATAAGGTATCTCTAGCTTTATGAACATTGCGTAAGAATCTTAAAACAAATTCGCCAGTTCCTTATATCCTTAAACCATTGAAAAAAGGAAATTATCATATATTGGTTTTGTGCAAATGTATCTAACCGTCAGAAGGAGGCGTGCCATACCCTCAAAAGTATATTCTTGATCAGGGCTACGAGAGAGTTGAGATAGCCATGTCCGTCCATCCGTATGAACATCAAGATCTCAGAAGATATAAAAGAACGTTATTCTCACGTTTTAAAAGAGTAAGGTACTACCACCAAATGTCTAATGTCCACACTGCACCTCAAGCAAAATGTGTTTGGATGGCTTTCAAGGAAATTATTTGAAGCAGGTAAGCAATACGATGATAACCAAACACTAACTGCTGCAATTAAACTTGTTTGGAGCGAGATTTCGATGAGCTACATAAACTCATTGTATCTCTCCATGAAGGACCTGATCTATGAGGATATTTCGAGCAAGGAAGCAGTACTCATTATAGAAATTATTTTTTTAATGTTTACTTATTGCTTAAAAATTTATAAAAGCTAAAAATAATACATTAAATTTAGTTCCTTTCTTTAAAAAAAATTAATTAGCTTAAGTGCTTCTATTTCAGTAACAAAGAAAAAAATGCCTTTTTTTTAAACAGTTTTCATAAAATGAATTAAAACACAGCTATTTTGTAAAATTAATATTTTTATGAATTGTTTACTTGAAGAATAATCGAATAACGAAGAATTTTGTATACTTACATTTTTTAATTGCTTTCCAAATAAAAGCTATAAAGCAAAGTTCAGCAAAGTGCAAGCTAAGACCGGCAGTGTATATTCTTTATGGGGTTTGCCACGCGTCCTTCTGCCTGTTACATACATTTCAACAAAGCCATTATACTCTGACTTCCCATTTTCAATGGGATCAGGGTATAAAAATGGATAATATATAATTTAATAAATTAAAACAAGTAAGAAAACTCTAATCGAGACTGCTCGACTAGGAGATACTCTGATGCCTACAAGGCGCTAATATTCACGCACGCATAAGCACGCGCTCTGCTAACTGCGCAGTAAGCAGCGACTGCGCCTGAGCTGCGCTGCATGAGGGCAATAATATGAGCATTTTGTTGCTGAATAAACATAAAACTTTCAGAACGCGATTACTATGTTTAAATGTGTGTATATTCCAAAGCACCAGTCTCTAGTACTCAAATTACGTTTTTTTACAAATTGTGGGCGAAGGGGGCGTGGTATCCAAAATCTGTAAATTACAAAATCTGCGTATTGATCAGATGTATGTACAAAGTAAATATGAAGTCTCCAGATATAAGAGTATTAAAATTGCACTGAATAAACAAAATCAATTTTTCGATTGTTTTCGATAAAAAAGAAATCGGATGGGTTATCGAAAAAGTATGATAATCTTGTATTGCGTATGGTATACACGAGTATGCATACAAAATTTCAAGTCTCTAGCTTTTCTATCTTCTGAGATCTAGGGGTTCATACGGAATGTACGGACGGACGGACGGACAGACAGACAGACGGACAGACGGACGGACAGGGCTATATCGACTCAGCTTGGCGCCCTGATCAGGAATATATATACTTTATGAGGTCTGCGATGATTCTTTTCTGCCTCTTACATACTTTTCACAAAACCATTATACCCTGATTTCCCATATTTAATGGGATCTGGGTATAAAATAAAAAAACGAATATTGAAGCTACTCACTGTGTTGCTCTTGTGCAGTGGTCGTCTTGCTATCCATTCATCCGTTTGACAACTCACAACCAAAAAGATGTGATACAACCAAAAGATGTGCACGTCAAATGTGTATATCGCCTCAAATAGTTGAGCTAAAATGTAAAAATTCGAGAGGTGAATTTCTGGGGTCTCCTTTATAAGGGTTATTTTCAAAATTTTGTACTTTCGTTACCTTAGACGCCTTCTAAGAATTTACCGGAAGTGGCATTTTTATGTCAACTAGTGGCGGAAAGTAGGAATTGAATGCATAGAGTTTTCCTTAAATTCATAGATTGCTTAAGATTTTTTGTAAAACTAAAAACGCAAATCAGTCGGTGTTGAGGATAATTCCTAGTCAGGCGTCTTTGTGTTGTTATACCCTGATTCCATTGAAAATGGGAAATCAGGGTATAATGGTTTTGTTGAAATGTATGTAACAGGCAGAAGGAGGCGTGGCAGACCCCATAAAGTATATATATTCAACATCAGGGCGACGACGAGCTGAGTCGAATAATAACACGGACAGGGCCACCGTGTGTCTGTCCGTCCGTCTGTCCGTATGTATGAACGCGTCAATCTCAGAACATATATGATGTGGAGACTTCAATTTTTTTTTGAAGGTCCGTATACTAAGCGCGCAAATCAAATTTATCACTAACAAACTATAACTAATCCCGTTATTTTGTTATCGATTAAAAAGCTTATCGAAAATAAGTTATAAAATTATATCTCCTACATTTTTAAGAGAGTCTCTAAACTTTAAATATAGAGATTCACATGATTTTTATAGAATTTCGATTTTTGTTCTAACTCACATTTTAATATTATAATCACGATACAAAAGTTTCACGAAGATAGTCCATGGACGTTTTTAATTGCTATTAGCACCAACTGCTTAATAACTAATTTATTACATTAAAGTTTTTTACTTTTTTCAGGAAGTCGAAGAACGATTTCGAAAAGCTATGATAACGAATGCTCAACTTGACAACGATCGTTCATCACAGACCTATGAAGTTAAACTACTTAAAGATAAAATTGAAGCAATGCAAGAATCTCTTGCTCAATTGCAACGGGAATTTAAAAACAAACTTCGCGATTGTAGTTCCCTGAAGCGTAGCTTAGATCGCACAACCTTAGAATTAAACCTGGTGCAAGGTCAGCTAAGTGAACGTGATACCCTAATAGAAGAACACGGTCTTGTTATTGTTGCTATTGAAAATAGTGATGGCAGCGATGCGAAGCGTGCTCTAGTTACCGTTGAAAATGCCAATGTATTGGCAACTGTGCAGGGTTCTCTTGGTAAGTATTGCTGATTTAAGAGATAAAATGTACGATAGAATATATATTTTTAGACGTACGAATTAAAAAGTTTACCGAGGAAAAACAGCGACTTCTTAATGAAATGCAAAAGCTCCGTGAACAGCTGGACACTCTTAAAAATGAAGGAAGACCTGGCCGGGGCAGTCTACTCAGTGACTCTTTAGGGTGTGATGATGACTATGATGCTCAGAGTAAGTTGAAAAAAAAAAGAAAAACATATATTATCATGACATTTTTCACACAGGAGAATCAAATAAAATCATATCCGACTATAAATATAAACTACAAAAAGCTGAACAGGAAATCGCAAGTCTGCAGGCAAATCTAGCGCGCTCAGAGACTCAAGTTATACGTTACAAAAGTACCGCTGAAGCTGCCGAAAAATCTGAGGCTGAACTCAAAATAGAAAGACGTAAGCTGCAACGTGAGGTACGAAAAAATACGTTAATTATTAAGTAATTTCAGGAAAAGAATACGTTTAAGTGTAATTGGACTAAGTTTTTATACCCTTAATTCACTGAAATTGGTCATTTATGGATATATATTTTTGAATATTATCGATTAAAACCTTATAAAAATTCCGATATTAAGTTCTATCTTCTGCGTCTTAAAAGATAGTGTGTAAACTTTACCCTATACAGATTGAAAATGGGAAGTCCGGGTATAATGTTTTTGGGAAACAGGTAGAAGGCGTCGTGGCAGACCCCATTAATCAGGGTTATATGCTGAGTCGATATAGCCATGGCCGTCTGTCCGTATTAGCGCCGTGATCTCAGAAGACTTGATTTTTTTTCTTATATTCTAATATTGCTAGCGCAAATAACTACTCCCGTTGTGTTGTTACAGGTAGGTGTAAGTTAAAAATCTTTCCGAAAACTAGTAATAAAAGTATATCTTCAGCATCTTTAGAGCTAAAGTCTCAAAATTTTAAATATTATAGATATATATATGTATTTTTATAGAATTTTGATTTTTAATAATAAATAATAATAATAAATAGAGGATGCTATCAGCAATTTAGTCGCTAAGTTTTCAGTTGGTAGCTAAAACTGCAGAAAATTTAGGTTTTCCCGATTTGCCATGCCCCAGTGGGTGTAGACATAGTCCTTAGTAACGTAACTGTGAAAATTGTTTACACTCTAAAAAATGAGAAAACTAAAGGGTATTTTGCGATATGCAGAAATATCCGCCATAACTCTTTGATTGGTAGTGGGTAGTCAATGGGAGTATACATTAGCTTTATTGTTCTTCAACTTCCAGCCCTTTACTTTTTGGTCCGAGCAACGTAAATATGGAAAACCAAAATTATTTTGCTTAGAGTGTTCAGCGCACCACAAATGAATAGCATGTTTGTCAAAAATAAAAGAGCAAAAAAAAAAAAAAAAAAAACAAGAGTGCTCCCGTCGAGATTGCTCGACTAGAAATTACCCTGATCCCTGCAAGCACGTACAATACATAAACACATTATAAGCACGCGCTCTGCTAGCTGCGCATTAAACAGCGACTGCTCTCGGGCTGCAGTGTGGACAATAATAAGAGAATTTATTTCTTGAATAATATCTCTTGTAGTAAGACTATCTTCATGAAACTTTCAGAACGTGATCATAATGTTCAATTAGGTGTATATTCCAAATTTTCTTCTTATTAATCAGATGTACATACACAGTATACATACACATATTTGTAAAATACGTTTTTCAAGTACAAGAGACGTGTGCTTTGCAAATCATGATCTGAAAGTTTTATGAAGAAAGTCCATCGACAAGAAAAGTTATTAAACCATTAAGTTCCCGTAGTGAGCCCACTGCAGTCCATGCATGTCTATACGTGCGTGCCAATGTGTGTCTGTATGTGATTTCCGTATACTCTTTTTCTTTGTGCGCTGCCGAGCTTGATGATTTCAAAAATCATATGATGAGATGGAGTGAGATAGACAGATTAGGACAAAAGCGCATAGCTATGCTTCATATAAGAACGGGACTATTTCCTTTGAGCGCTCGCAGCGAACTGACTTTGTCGTTCAGTATTTTCACTGCCCGAGCCGAGCAAATACAAAGTATAGTGGTCCCTCAACTTAACATTTTCGGCTGTAAAGAAATTTGACCTGCGTGTCTAGTCTATCTGTTGTATGGCTCACTGCGATATTATTTTCCATATTTTTATTATTTTAACTTAAAAGTAAGAAAACGTGGTAGACCCTATAAAGTATATGTATATTTTCTTCATCAGAGCAACGAAATGAGTCTATTTAGCCTGCCTATTCTGTCTGTCCGTCCATCCGTATAAATGAATGATTATTTTCAAGAAATAGACAATTATTCTAATTTATTGTTATTTATTAAAAACCCTTTAAAAATTAGTTTTAAAACAAGTAAGAACGTTGTTAGCGCCCGACTGCAGAATACTCATTCATAGTCCATTTTCAGATTGCTTTAATACTCGAGAAAATGCATCATTCCCTGATTTTTCAATGGGCGTAGGTAGACACATAATATTTGTCCAGCTCCTAGAATGAGCCAAAAGTAACATAACTGTAAAACTGTAACATGCTTACACTCCAAAAATGTGAAAATTACAGGTTATTTTTCGATTTGACGTGCGCCTAGAGGGCGCATCGGGAAAATTTTAGCACTTTATAATTCAAGGGTATATCCGACTATATGGCCAAAACTTCAAGCTTCTGGTTTCAATAGCGCCGAAAAAAATTGCGTTCATACGGACAGACGTATGGACAGCAAGACGGACATTGCACAAAAACAATATACTCATTTCATTTTCGTGAATGAGTATCTCCAACACCTTTAAAGCTAGAGACTCCTATTTTTATACCCTGATCCCATTAAAAATGGGAAATCAGGGTATAATGGTTTTGTGAAAAGTATGTAACAGGCAGAAGGAGGCGTGGCAGACCCCATAAAGTATATATATTCTTGATCAGGGAGATGAGTCGATATAGCCCTGTCCGTCTGTCCGTCCGTCCGTCCGTCCGTATGAACGCCTAGATCTCAGAAGATATAAGAGCTAGAGACTTCAAATTTTGTATGCATACTCATGTATACCATACGCAGTACAAGTTTATCTTTTTTTTCGATAACTCGTCCGATTACTTTTTTACCGCGAATAATCGATAAATTCATTTTGTTTATTCACCGTAATTTCAATACTTTTAGACCAATGGATTAGACCTTCAGATTTGGTGTGTATATACATCTGATCAGTACGCAGATTTTGTCATTTACAGATTTTGGATACCACGCCCCCTTCGCCCCCAATTTGCAAAAAACGTATTTTAAGTACTAGAGACTTGTGCTTTGGAATGTACACACATTTGCACATTGTGATCACGTTCTAAAAGTTTCATGAAGATAGTCCTACTACAGGAGAAATTATTCAGCAACAAATTTCTCATAGTATTGCCGACATTGCAGCGCAGCCCAAGCGCAGTCGCTGCTTACTGAACAGTTAGCAGAGCGCGTGCTTATGCGTGCGTGAATATCAGCTCTTTGTAGGGATCAGGGTATCTCCTAGTCGAGCAGTCTCGACTAGAACTTCCATACTTGTTAAATATTTCGCCCTCTTTCCTAGGATTGCACAAAACGTATTTTAAATACTAGAGACGTGTGCTTTGGCAATCACACGCATTTTAGTGTTATTATCACAGTCAGAAATTGATACCAAGATAGTAAATCTACATGACAATTTATAAATCAATTAAGTTCCCATAGCAAGCTCAGATTGCAGACCATACGTGCTTATATGTGGGTACGTATTTTTGTATGTGTGCGTGTGTCTGTGCTTTTATGTGAGCATTTGTTGTTTTGAAATATCAGTTTCTCGAACGGTTTGGTGGATCTCGCAATAAAGCAGTCTTGACTCTTGTTTCGCTTTGGTCTTTCCCCACGTGAATCTACAAGAAGAGTACGTGAATTGAATGTGTGCATGGGTATGTGAAGATTGGTTACATTGAGTTTTTGTACTATTTAATATTGTCTCATGTTCATAAAAAGAACATCCCTGAATAACTGAACTTGACGCTCAATCGCTCAAAATAAAGAAGAAAATTTAACATCTAATATTTCAAGCTGTGAAGGAAGTGTTTGCTCTAATCTTTCCCATGAACGGCTCTTTTCCGTTATCTAGGTGGAATATATTTAAGTACGAAACTTTATAAAATCAAGCTAGTTTAACACGAATATTTAAAAAAAATGATTCTAATTTATTGTTTCTTTTTGCAGCATCGAGAGATTTTGGAACGATTGGAGGAAGCAGAAACTGCTAATAATCATTTACTTAAACGTCTTGACAAACTAAAAAATGCTAAAAGCACAATTTTGAAGGACTTATGATTGATGATGACAAAACAGAATAATAAAACTTCAGGAAGAAAATGGCTGAAAAATTATAATTTCATAATAGTCAACTATGAAATATTACTCTTATGTTGGAAATATTTACATCTTCAAGTATTTAATGGTCATCACATTATGCATATTAATTATTTCCTTAATAAAAATAATTACATAAATAATTATGGAGCCTCGACAATTTTAAATGCCAAGGGAACAGATTTTTTTACGAATTAAAGAGGTTTCCAATTTACCAACCTTCCATTTAACGGGGTTTAAAAAATCAAAATACGAATTGAAGGGTCTTTTATATTTCACGTCGTTTCAACAATTTTTATGTATTTAAAAATAAATCAAATAACAAAATCATATTAACGAAAAATTAAGATTTAAAAAAGCTCATAAGTTTTGATTGTTTCATGTTTATACCCTGATCCCATTAAAAATGCGTGGATTTGTGAAAAGTATGAAGGCTTAGGGACTTTATTATTACTGGGATACCTATTAAGTTGTCGTTTTAATATTTTGGTAGACATCTGAATATCCCATATCCACATCTGTGGCTATAAAAAATGTAAGTTTTATTTTTACCGATACATTTTCAAATGACACCAATATATTGAGACTATAGTTAATTGCGTGAGCCTTCGTAGTTCTTTAATTTCCTAAAGGGATTTAGGAGTTTCCCGATGCAGTCTGTGTAACTTTGACATTGTTATTATTACTCTTGTGGTGGCCTCCTCCTAAGTTGGAACGGCCTCTAGATTTTTCTCGATGTGGCCTCCAACTCTTCTGTTATTTACGTAACCGTTGTTTATATTATTTCCTCTACCACGGTAACAATCTCGGTTACATCATCTTGCCGACCTGAGGTTTCTGAGAAACTGTTCATGAACTTGGATACGGCTGCATTCACATTGGTTAACTGTCCTGCTTCCATTATGACTTTTACTTTTTCATTGGATAAGTATTATTCATTGATTTTACTACATATTATGTGGAACATGTACAGACCATGCGGGCAATTTGAATACGAATATTACGAAGTTTTTATAATTTCTTAATGCATAATGCTTATTTAGTGTAGTTAGCATATAATGTAAAATGTATGCCGCTCTCATGCTATGCGCGGATATGTCGCGCTGTCGATTTTTATTTTCGTTTTTTTCTGACCCAACTTGTTGTGCTGGGAGTGGCCGGTGCAGGTCTCCTCACAGTGTGTTTGGATTTTAAGTTATTACGGCGGCAGCTGTTTCTTTTGTTGCTTTTTCTTTGAGTCCTCAATTGCAACTGAAAAAATTTTGGTGTGGCATAATCCATAAAGTATATATATTATTGATGAATTAAAATTTTATCATTAGTCCTTATAATTAACTATACCACACACAGGTGGTATAGTAGACCAAATTTTTTACCCGGCTGAAAATCTGCAGATTAGCGACCACTTTACTTCGCTCTAGCTCTGCTCGATCACTTTAGGTTCAGGAAGTGAAAATATGGCACGACAAAGTCAGTGCGCTGCAAGCGTTCTAACGAAAGATACATATTCACATAAGAAGCTCCAATATGTTATATTGTTTCCTCACTCTATATCTCTCTATTCTCTCTCTCTCTCTCTCTCTCTCTCTCTATGTACCCCCCACTAAACAACGACAATCCTTGCCTTTTTCCCTTCTGAGTAAAGAGCATACTGAACTTTTGAGAGGGGTTGCAAAGCGCATACAAAATGTTAAAGTTTTCATGATTATACAGACAGTCTTCACTATACATATACGCACAAATTCACACTCACGTACGCTGTTGATGTGTTTAGCGATCACAGCCTTCGCATATATACGATTCAGTGTGGGCGCGAGCGTTTTCCTTGAATAACTCCTACAATGCATAGTGCTTACGCCAAAGGCAAAAATCAAGAACATTGAAAAATTGTAAAGCCAAGCAAAAGCAAATCTTTCAACCAAAATTCATTTTCAAGTCGGTTGCGTGTTTTTGTTATGCTTAACATTTAATATATTATCAGTGAATTTTGAAGTTAAATGGATTTATCTTTCTTTTGTTTTGTAAATGTTTTTTATTCTTTTTATACCCTGACCGCTTTAAAAATGGGAAATCTGGGTATAATGGTTTTGTGAAAAGTATGTAACAAGCAAAAGGAAGCATCGCAGACCCCACAAAGTATATATATTCCTGATCAGGGTGACGAACTGAGTTGATTTAGCCCTGTCTCTCTGTTTGTCTGGCTGTCCGTCTCTCCGTCCGTCCGTATGTATGAACGTGTCGATCTGAGAATATATAAGAGCTAGAGACTTGAAATTTTTTCCTAGGTCACGCGCATATCTAATTTGTTTCAAAAAATCGATAACTACTCCCGTTTTTTCTTATCGATTAAAAACATTTTAAAAAATCTGATAAAAATCTGACTAGAGCTTTCTTTTATAATAATATAATAATGCTTTCAAGTATAATTTAAATACTCTTAGACCTAAAGACTGCAGTTTTACTGTATCAATGCATTTGATGAATACAAAATACGTATTTCAAATACTAAAGACTTTCACTATTGCAGATACTCACCTTTGAACGTTATTATTCGAATTTTTGTTATTCTGAAAATTTAATGAAGATAGTTCCTCTACAAGAGGATTTATTCAACAAATAACGTTGTTGTTGTTAGCTGCGCAGCTCTTTGCAGAGTACAAGGGATCTCATAGTCGATCAGTCTCGATTAGAGCAATTTTACTTGTTATTCATTACAAAATGTGGAGCATATGTTGAAATTTTCGCTAAATTCCCTTAAGAACCTGCACATTAATTAAGGTAACCGACATCCAAGGTAGCGAGCGCTTACTGCGTCGTGGTTCTTCTCCAGACTACACCTGCTGTCCGCCAGGAGCATACACCTCCGTTTGGTACGCACCACGGCCTATTCTCGGAGCCTCTCAGCATGACATCGAGACAAACAGCAGTGCCTTGTTGCGGCGCTCAACGGCCCTGCTGGCCACACATCTGACATGCCCTGGCTGGATTTGTATATGTGTCCTCTGCCACATCGCTTATGCTTGTGTGAAGGACGAGACCACAACTCTTCAGCCATATTTTCGTGATACTCACCGTCACCAGGGCCCCAGAGTCGTCTCGGTATCGCTCTAACTCCTCGAACTCATCAGCCAGCAGCATAAATTCCTTCAGGCTCCGGAACTGATACGGTCGGGCATACGCGTGATCGGGATGGCTGTTGTAATAAATCAGCATGTAGACTCACTATCTCTCACCATCTGTTTTCTAGGTAGTTAGTGGGCTCAAGACTATGTCTTTTAGTAGCACTGCCGGTGGGATCAAGTCCAGTTCTTGACCATACGTACCTGCCGAGAAATCCGCCTACTCCAGGAACTCGAACGAAACGGAAACTCCATTCCTTCACTTATATGGACTTTATAGGTAGTTCACTGCGGCTAATTTCGGTTGCTCCTTTGTGCATTTCCTGTAGACACGCGGCAGCGAACTGTCTTCTCAACTTGCCCATTGTGCCCGACAAGTTCACTCCAAACTTGCCGCCAAAGCGTCACTCCGCTCACTCCTGTCGCAGGTTTCATCAACTCCTAACGCTGTCTTCACCTTTTTGTTGGCAGATGATGATTCTGGGTTGCCTTAAATCCTTGGTAGGAGGCTATAACGCTATTCAACTGGTAAATCTGGGATTTTACTCGGACCAGTTGGCTAGCATGTTGGCTTACCGTTAGATACTGTTTAATAATTATTTTTTCTTATACATTCATATAGCTCAGTGTCTATTGGGGTTGCTAGCCTTGATCCCTAACTGATGTGTTTAGCATAATAGTCGCCACAACCAACAAAATGTCTACAAACCCTTGAAATAGTGGGCTGAAATCATCCAGCTTAAATTGATATTTCGGGGGTTCATAAGTTTGCATAAGTCTGCAAAATGAAGTCTTTGGAAAATATGGCAATCAACTCGAAGCCCGATTGACACAAGCAGATTCAACAAGCGATTTCAAAATATCTAATGAATCTTGATCCAAATACGAATAACTTTAATTATAGTCTTTAGAAAACGACGAGATACCAAAAAGACCGGCCATAAGAATGACCACAATTGTCGATAGCAGATCCAATGCTGCAGACAAAATGCTAAGAAGGCTCGGTTTTTAAGCCTAATAATCAAAATTATACTCTCACTGTAGAAAAAAAATAGATCATTTTTTAGAATCACATTGCCAAATGAGTCTACCGATAAGCCAACCGACTTTTTCTGATGTAGGAGGAGAGCATAAAACCCTTTAATTCAAAAAATCCCCAAGGTACCACAAAATTAGTGCTAATACAATTAGATTTCTTCCGATGAAATGCATTATAGAATAGAACAACATAAAATATATACAGTAGTGCTGACATATATATTTAATGCTATGCTCAGATTGAAGGCCTTAGACAACGTGTGGTATGCAGGTCTACTGTAAGAAATAAAGAAATGGCTGTCGCACCATAATTCCTGATGATAAAATCGTGATTTGGAAAACAGGCTTTTTTATCTCCAAAAGCAGGATGATCTGAATATACACTGATGACCAGAATATACACTGTTAATGCTAGTCCAAAGCCCTAATAATTAAATAAAAAATCTAAAAATGACAAACTTCGACTTCTAATAAAAAAATAAATACGAAAAGATACGTCTGGTAATTGAATTAATAAAATTAAATAAAAAAACTTTCAACGATTAATACCCCATCCCAACGATTTGTATTTTTCGATTGCATCTTTTCAAACATGGGTAAAGCTCATTATTTTACAACACTGGATCAGGCTTTCACCAGTTAGATTTGACGGAAAATGACAGAAAAAATAACGGTTTCTTTGTGAACAACAGGAGTACGAATTCCGGGTTAAAAAATGATAAACCATAAAATCACAAGAGCTATTTTAACCAAGGACCGTAACGATTATAATTTTTATAGAAAAAATTAAAAAATAAGAATTAAAAAAAAATTTTTTTTTTAATTATTATAATGATATATATATATATGATAATATAATATTTATATTTATATGATAAAAATCAAATATAATAATTACAAATCAATTTTTATATGAAAATAAAATCATAACTCTTATTTTCAATTTTTACAATAAAAATTAAAAATAAGAGTTATGGGGTAACTTTATTATAAAAATTGAATTGATATATAGCTTGAAGTAAAGGAACTATATCACCTTTCAGGTGATATATAATATGTATGTAAATATGTATATGTATATGTACATATATATATTTAATTATATGCTTACGCACTTGCCTGTACCTATTCAGCAGCTAATATGTAGGCGAAAAAGAGTGAAAGAGATAGACCGAACTAAATTATAATGAACACGCACCCACCAGATGGAGTTAATCTTATGAAATGCTAAAAAGTTTATGCATATATGAGAAATTGTTCCGACATCACTTGCGAGCAAACTTACAGCTATCAAAGCAGCAATGGGCTAACGTCAAAGTTGTGTTGTCTGTGCGTGCTGGAGCCGATTTCAGAAGCTATTAAAAAGTTGAAAAGTGAACAACTTTTTTTTGGGGACTTTTATTGCATATGGTATACATGAGTATGCATACAAAATTTCAAGTCTCTAGCTCTTATATATTCTGAGATCTAGGCGTTCATACGGACGGACAGACGGACAGTGCTACATCGACTCAGCTCGTCGCCCTGATCAAGAATATATATATTTTATGGGGTCTGCGATGTTTCCTTCTGCCTGCTACATACTTTTCACAAAACCATTATACCCTGATTTCTCATTTTTAATAGGATCAGGGTATAAAAAGAATGTTCCCTTTAATTGGTCCGACGAATGTGTAATTGTCGGTACGAAACATTTTGTTGAGATCGGAATTTGCGGCGCTTATCGGTTGTGACAAAATTGTCACCTGCGCCTATATTGTCTTTTTGGGAAAAATTAGCTTAGTGTCCGACTAATAAACCACACTTTTATATATAGCCAAAATATATATAAAGTTAAACAATTCAAGAATTTAATCATCGCCCACGGTGCAGGTGATCACATCGCGCAGCTTCTAAAGCTTGTAAGCTTTGCACGGCTGACGCGCTCTGGTTTTTTTTTTTGTGCAAAGGCAAAGGTATGTGTCAGAAAGAAAGAAAAGAAGAAGACTTGTTGAAACAACGAAAAACGATAATATTATTCTTGATTTTCAGTCGAAGGCAGTGCCCTTCCCCATGCCCTAACTTCTGGGCCAGCAAAAATAACCTAAATAGGTTGTACTGAGGTTAGGGTTGGATTTTAATATATATTTTAATATATTTTTATTTTATTTTATTTAATTAAAAAGATATTGACAATTTACAAGTCAACTCAGGTGTAAAAAACTAAAACTATACATGTAAAGCCTAAAAAAAGTACAGCAAATTATTACAAAAGTATCACCAACCCGATGGGGTTTTTTTTTTATTTGCCAGTCCGGCCAGCTATGCCCAAATTCACAGCCAAATATGGTCAGTGATACTATTGAGCTAAGCAAAGAGAGTGTTAACATGAAAGCTTAAACTAAAGGTTAAAAGAACTTAAATATAGGTAATATAATAATTAAATAGAAGGTGTTTAAAAAAAAAAAAAAAAAAAAAAAATTCCAAGATAGATACAGAAAATAGAATAAAAAATAGAAAGAAAAAGAAGTGCTAAAATAGAAATATAGAGTAGGATAGAGAAATCACTGCAAAAACATTGGCAGCAGAATGTTACCAATGCATAAGTCTAGGCATTGCGAGTGATTTCCCTAAGGTAAGATAGAAGCAAGGATTTTATATTGGGAAGAGAGAGCTCTAAGTAAAAAACGTGATGATATTTATTATAATGAAAACATAGTACATGAAACGCACTATGCAAGGAATAATCCGTAGTACAGCACGGAAGGTAGAGAGGACGATAGTGTCTAGTTGATCGGGACGGAACCGAAAAATTTAGACGCATCAACAATGAGGGGGAATTAATATTACCGTTAATCAATTTATGCAGGAAAACAATTCCCAAATTTGTTCTGCGATTGATTAACGATGGAAAATCAATAAGTTGAAGCCTAGTAAGGTAAGACGGTAATCGTAAGTTACAGTCCCAGTTAAGATCCCTTAAGGCAAAGAGAAGAAACTGTTTCTGGACCGATTCAATACGATCCTGATACAGTTTATGTTGAGGAGACCATACAACTGAGCCATACTCAAGGATAGGAGGCACAAGCGAAATAAATAGTTGCCTGGTAGTAAAAGAATCTTTAAATTCCTTAGCCCAACGTTTAATAAAGCCAAGCATACTTTTGGCTTCATTTACGATGGTAAAAATATGAAGATTAAAATTAAGTTTACAGTCAAAGAGAACACCAAGATCTTTGACTGTAAAGATGCGTTGCAAGGTAATGTTACTAATTTTATATAAGGAACGGTACGACTGAATGTCATTGTCATACACTTTGAGCAATTTAGGTGCAACTGATTCGCCACACACCAAAGTTGAAATGCATTTAGGTCATCTTGAAGTTGAAGATGCCCATTGGCACTGGAGTATGGGAGGCAAAGTTTTATATCATCCGCATACATAAATATAGTGGAATAAGAGATACAGCTGGGAAGGTCATTTATCAAAAGTGAAAAGAGTAATGGTCCCAAATGGCTACCCTGAGGTACACCGGACGAAACAAAGATAAGTTTAGAAATAGCTATTCTCAGTAAGACTCTTTGGGTCCTACCCTTTAAATAGGACGAAATCCAAGACACAAGTTTAGTGGAAAATCCTAAGCGTTCAAGCTTTAGAATTAGAGTCTGGTGGTGGACTGAGTCAAAGGCTTTACTGAAGTCAGTATAAATAACATCAGTCTGCATTTTTTTAGAAAAACTGTCATTAAAAAGCGACGTAAATTCAAGTAAATTAGAGGACGTTGATCGATTCTGAACAAAACCATGTTGGGATGGTTGAATAATCGATTTACAAAAATGTTGCAAGGCCGATGTTATAATTTTTTCAAATAACTTCGGAATAGCAGATAATTTCGCAATACCTCTATAATTTGAGATATCAGATCTTCCACCTATTTTATATAGCGGAATGGTGAAAGACTCTTTCCATATTGAAGGGAACAGAAGTTTCCAAAAATAAATTAAACAATTTTAGTAATGGAGACTGAAGAGAAACTCTACACTCTTTAATCATACAACTTGGAATATTGTTAGCACCATGCGAGAAAGATGATTTCATCGTCCGAATGGCAGCAGCTAAAGAGGCTGCAGTGACTTTAGGAGCATTAATAGACCCATATTCAGGAAGTAAGTATGGGTATGAGTTGTTATAGAGATCAACAGAAAAGTACGTGGATTGAAAAAAATCTGCAAATAGATCAGAGGAATCCTGGTCATTACAAGTTTTCTCAGCATCAAGGACAAATGAGGACGGCAAACCTGAAGATTTACGCTTCAGGTTTACAAATGAGTAAAATTGTTTATGATCCCGAGCAAACTGACGTTTACAACGTATAAGGTAATTCTCATAACAACGAGAATTGAAGAGATTGCAGTTTGACTTGGCTATGGAATATTTAGACTAGTCAACACTTGAGCCAGACTTTTTATACTTTTTGAAACATTTAGTTTTAATATTTCTTAAAGTCAAAAAAGTCTTAGTGAACCAAGGCGGTTTAGTTGAAATGATGAAATGATCTCACGACATTAATGATGGAATCATAATTAATGAACACAAGATCTAGTGTGCGATTCAGATGATTAGAAATAGAGTTCATCTGAAACATAGACAGATTAAATAATTCATCAAAAAGATAGTGATCAAGTGTCGGAAAAAAGTGATTTGTATTACAATTTGAGGACCAAGAAGTGTTAGGAATATTAAAATCACCCAACACAAGTAGCAGGTCTCTATCTTTTACATGTTCATAAATTTCTTTAATACAAGTTATATGTTGAGCATAAACTTCTACATCAGAAGAGGGAGGGATATAAGAACATGTGATAAACAATGAGCACGATGTAAAAGTCAATTTAACCCCAATAATCTCCGCATAATGAAGGGACGAAAAAGTAAACAATTCGGAGAGGATACTAGATTTAACAGCAATTGACACCCCACCTCCTTTACGCATCAAACGGTCAAGTCTATAAATAGTGAAATTACTTGAAAGAATCCATTCCTGGACGAGAGCGGCGGGAAAGAAATCCATCAGAGGCAGTGAAAAAGAAAGAACAAAAATAGACGTGAAAGAAAAAAAAAAAAAACTAGTGAAATAAAAGATGTGTAGTTAATATATATATATAGATATATATATATATATATATATATATATATATATATATATATATATATATATATATATGTATATACAGGTGATATAAAAAAAGAAACATTATTAGTGCAGCTTTGAGAAGCATGGCGAAGCAAAGAATACATGCAAGCTTAGTGAACATATGTTGACAGTGCATTGAAAAAAACTTGTTTAGTAAAGCAAAATATGAATTAGAATAAAAAATAAATAAATAAATAAATACAAAAAATTTGTATAGAAAAAAAGAAGGAAAAAATAGTTATATATATAGTTAGTTATAGTTATAGTTATATATATATTTCTGTATAGTGAAATCACAAAAATCTTAGTGTCTGGCAACTTGAAAAAAAAAGTAAGAAAACTCTAGTCGAGACTGCTCAACTAGGAGATACCCTGATCCCTGCAAAGAGCTGATATTCACGGACGCCTAAGCACGCTCTCTGCTAACTGCGCAGTAAGCAGCGACTGCGCTTCAGTGTGGGCAATCTTGATTACGTGATTACAATGTGCAAATGTGTGTACATTCCAAAGCACAAGTCTCTAGTACTTAAAATACTTTTTTGAAAATTGGGGGCGAAGGGGGCGTGGTATCCAAAATCTGTAAATGACAAAATGTGCGTATTGATCAGATGTATATACACACCAAATCTGAAATGAATTTATCGATTATTCGCGATAAAAAAGTAATCGGACTAGTTATCGAAAAAAAGATAAACTTGTACTGCGTATGGTATACATGAGTATGCATACAAGACTAGCTCTAATATCTTCTGAGATCTAGGCGTTCATACGGACGGACGGACGGACAGACGGGCAGAGCTATATCGATTCAGCTCGTCGCCCTGATCAAGAATATATATACTTTATGTGGTCTGCGATGCTTCCTTCTGCCTGTTACATACTTTTCATTAAACCATTATACCCTGATTTACCATTTTTAATGGGATCAGGGTATAAAAATGTACGTTTTCGCAATATTTTTATACCCTGATCCCATTAAAAATGGGAAAGCAGGGTATGTGCTTGTGATTTGGAATATACACACATTTGAATATCATGATCACGTTCTGAAAGTTTCATGAAGATAGTCCTACTACAAGAGAAATTATTCAGCAACAAAATTACCATAGTATTGCCCACACTGCAGCGCAGCCCAAGAGCAGTAGCTGCTTACTCCACAGTTAGCAGAGCGCGTGCTCATGCGTGCGTGAATATTAGCTCTTTGTAGGCATCAGGGTAACTCCTAGTCGAGCAGTCTCGACTAGAGCACTTTTACTTGTTTATATTTTAATATATATATTTTTTTATATTTTAATGTACCCTATTCTCTTTGGTTAATATTTTGTTTCATTAAAAAAGCGTTTAAAAATACTTAAAAACTTGCAATAAAGTTTAAAACGGTTGCTGTGCCAATAATTTAGTTCGTCACTGTATATATTTAATTATATGCTTATGCACTTGCCCAGTGCATTTGTATATAAGTTGTAAATAAAAATAAATAAATAAAAAAATATTAATATAAAAATATAAATTTCTTAGTTGGCCGCTACAAATGTCGATTCGCCACGCCTCTAGTGGGCGTTGTTGTGGTTGTGCTTCGAACCCCGGGGAAAACTTTTAATTTTTTTAATATTTATAATTTAATTTTTATTTTTTTAAATTCCACAAAAATGTTTTCTTCCGTGCTATCAATGCCTATTAAGCATGTTTATATATATAGATGGCTCACGCATATAAATGTCGCAATTTGACACTAGAAATGGCGATTGCCACGCCCCTAGTTGCCGTAGACACCTCATTTTTGGCCAGTTCTTAGAACGAGCTAATGGTAGCCAACTGCAAAATTTGAATGCTCAAAATATGTGAAAATTACAGGGTAAATTTTTGATATGCAACGCCCCTAAAAAGGCGTAACAACTATTTTTGGGTCATCGATAGAGGAGGCTACCAATAACTCAACTATCCAAATTTGAGCTCTAGCTTTCTTTTTCTAGCTCTATAACTGTAGGAGATATAAACTTTTGCGGTTTGCCACGCCCCCTGAGGGCGGAGATATATCCACTATAGCTTTATGGTCTTGGGTGATCAACCCTAGTATATACACCAAATATCAGGTCTCTAGCATCAATAGTGCCCAAAATATAGCAGAATTTGAAAAATCACTATATCTTCTTATCCGACTTTCCACGCCACTAGTGGGCGTAGACATACAATTGTTCAACCAATCGTTACATTAGCTCACGTGTAAAGTTTCAGCGCTCTAGCTTTAAAACTCTAGGAGATACAGTTTTACCCGATTTGCAACGCCCCCAATGGGCGTAGATATATCCGCCATAGCTTTTGATTTTGGGTGGTCATCACGAATCTACATTCCAAATTTCAGCGCTCTAGCTCTTCAACTAATGTGATTTCTGGCATATCGGAAAATGCATAATGCAAAATTCAATTCAAGTCTCTAGCTCTAATAGCGTCGAAATAGATTGCATTCACTTCGTGAATGAGCATAAAAATTGCGTTGATACGGACAGACGGACGGACGGACGGACGAACGGCAAGACGGACATTGCTCAAAACCAATATACTAATTTCACTTTCGTGAATGAGCATAACAATGGTGGTAAGGCATTTGGATACATCCTTTTTTGTGTTTTAAATTATATAGGTTAAGAAATGTAATTCTATAAGTTAAGATCTGGTAATAACCACTGCAGTAACCACTGTACATACTATCTGTTGTTGTTATGACCGCCAGCTCGGGAGTGTCGATCTCCCAACTGCTGCTCGTGCCTAGATGCGCTCTTTAAATGCAAGCTGTGCTGTTCCTTGGCTTAGAAATAAAGAGCAGTATTAATTGAACTTTTGGTGCTGACCCTTTCCAATGAACATTTCTGAAGAGCCCGCAAGTTGCAGTTTTACCCTGGACCACTTGAGGGCCAGGCAGATCCCCTTTTATAGGACAAATGGCCTCCATACCAGTTTGAGGGATATCCTTCACTTTATAAAAAATAAATAAAAAACAAATAAAAAACATTAATCATTAAATTAAAGCTAATGCAAAATTATATAACTTATTTTAAGCTAACTAGCATATAACAGCTGTAAATTTATGTTTTTCTAGATGGGATAGGCTCAGTCTGACCAAGGCTAGCAATTACAAGACATAAAAATAAAATAAAATATTTTTCTCCGCTTTCGACAGTCGACGACTGGCAGCGAAGCGTTGTGATCGTCCAACACGTGAGAATCATGGAAGAAGCATTGAATGCGAACAGACGTGCGAGGTGAAGAAAACGCACGCGAGTAGCGGTTAGGAGACAGTGTAAACGATAAATATACACATCGAAGAGCAAAAACTGTAAGTCGTTTAATTCACGTTGCTCCCCCACCACACCTCTCCACGTCTTGGCCGCTCTCCCGCTGGCACGCGCATGGGCGCGACGGACACTAATCGTGCTTCCGTGCTTTTTGAATTGCTCTTCTGCTTACACGGCTTTCGCTGCTGAAGGTACGTACGGCTCCGCTGTCGAACGTGGCGTCCATGTTAGCAACACTTCTGTGTACTCCTTCTCGTCTTTCCCCAACGAAGTGTCCTGCGTGGGCGCATCTGTAACAGAGCCGGTGTAGACCGAATCTATATCCGCTGTCCTGGGTCGTCATACGGTATCAGCTTCCGCTGAAAACCGGCTCATCCATGGGCCGCCCTACACAGTTTTTAGTTTTAACACAGCTCATCTAGAATTTGCGCGCCTAAATCACATAATTCCATGGCCTTCCAAAATAATATGTGAATTATATTCACGTTTTATGACTTCAAGCGTATGAATTTTTTATTTTTTAATGCAATAACCTTAACTCAATTAAGTCCAATTATTAAAAAATTGATCATTGTTTAAAAAATGTTCCACTTACCCAGAGAGCAGTTATCGATTTTTAGAAACAAATTCGATATGCCTATGGCACAAGAACATACCGACGAAGTCTCTAGCTTCTCTGAGATCGACGAGTTCAAATACATGGACGGACAGATGGAAGAACGGGCGGACAGGCAGACAGGGCTAAATCGTCTCAGTTCGTCGCCTTGATAAAGAATATGCGTTGTATGCTTTGGGTCATTGTCTTGTTGGAGTCAAATGTCTTCACCAAGTCCAAATTGTCTACAATTTACAGCTACTGTGTAAATTGTCTCTTAAAATTTTTAGATAAGCCTTGTGGTCCATTGTAGAGTCCATGAAGATGAGGTTGCCTACTCCACTTGCACCCATACATCCCCAAGCCATCACACCCACTCCATCGTGCTTATCGGTGGCAGTGAGTGGCACTTTCTCTCGTCACTGAAAATTACGTATTTCCAGAAATCTGAAAGTACTGTTAGCATCTGATATTAGGGGCTTTTTCCGCGAAGCATGTAAGATTTTAAAACTTGCCTTATTATATGAAGCTTCTTGTTATAATTCTGACTAAGGCTAAGTCTTACAGTTTTCAGAAAGTCCGTCTTTTCTTGACCCGTTAGCTTTGGTGACCTCCCAGCACGTGGCTTCGATATATATATAATAGACTACTCAAATTGTTGTTTTTCAAGCAGTTGTGTTTCTGAACAGAAGAGTAGTTTTTGCACAAAATTTGATTTATATATCTCAATGAAGTACGAAAGTAATTTTATTATTTTTTTTTTTTTTCTTAAAACGGGATCCATTTACTTTTATCCTTTCTTAATAACGCAATTAGACAAAGCAATGCTAAAAACTCTTTTTACCGTCATTTAACGGTAACTTAAGTTCGAATCAAAATTGAAATCACTTGGATTTAAATTTATACTCATTCCTTTTCGTGTCCGATATCTGATGTTCTTTTAGTTTTTTTTAAATATAGAAAATTAACCAAATGTCATAGAAAAATTAAATTTGTTGTAGATGATTTATAATGAATGTTTTCTTCATTTAAAAAAATTTTGGCAGGAGTATACCTATAAGTACTTTTTAACCGCCAAAGTTAGATTTTACATATATAATCGTATCACTAACCATAGAATACTTAGACTCAGTGTACAAATTTTGTCCCACATTCATATTCGCTCGGCTCTTTCATTCCTTTTAATTTCGGAGTACGAAAATATGCGACAGCACAATCAATTCGCTTCATGCGCAATATTTCAAAACAAAGTGATAGAGACATTTTTCAATTCTTATTAAATAATTAATTTTCCACAGTCGGCTCACACTGCAGCTAATATGTGTTTGTGCGTGAGTGCCGCCTGTGTGTGCGTATGTGTGGGCATATGCTGTTTCTTTTGTAAGAAAAGGAATCAGATATCAATTCCTCGAATGGTTCAGGGTACGTGATCCCCTCGAGCAGTCTCCGCTAGGGCTTTCTTAGTTGTTTAAAATTAACTTTCTAATTCTGATAGGCAAGCTCACGATCATTAAAAAAATCATGTCCTAAAATATAATTGATTCTGTAATTCGCTCCAAACATCGTTCATACAATTCTTAGTTATGGTAGACACTCGCCAATGTTTTTACAACACAATTATGAGCATCACATCCCATGCGCAGACACAAACAAGGTGCCAGAATTTCGCATACTGGTACTTAAATGTTCACACATGTATCAAAAGACTATAAGTGTATGTGTGCATGCTCAACGCGAAAACATATTCCGTATACGAATCAACGCTTTGATACCTTTCCCACAAATAATAGAGAAAACGCAAAAATATTGTATAAGCTTGGCAAACGCTTTGAAAAGTTCCATATACTCTTCACTCTGAAGAGAAGTCATTGAGTCTTGGAAAAAATTTTTGTGAGCTGCTACTTGGGCAAACCCATGATCAATGAAATAATCTCAGGTACTTAAATATAAACGCGATTCTGCAATTCGAACCCAAAATCGTTAACACAATTCTAAGTTGTGGTACGCACACACCAATGTTCATGTCCCATGCACACACATGCACATATTCAGGCACATAGATTCACAAATGCTTCTACAATTGAAACCCCATAATTTGTGAGCATCGCGTCCTATGCGTATACACAATTAAACGCATGTATATTGGTGTGTGCAGTTCACAAGATCTACCCAATGCAAATGTTCGGCTTTCAAATTCCTACAGACAGCAAGAGGTTAGGTCTGTTCTGTTGTTTGTGACACGGTTATACGACCCCTTAGGTTTATTAAGTCCTAACAATTTCTCAAATTTACGCTCGTTACATATTTCTTGTTACGTTGGCACACTCAAATCAGAGGACTGCCAAATCCATGGATTTGCTGATGCCTCAACGAAAGCTTACGGTCCCGAAACTGTTATCCAAAATAATGGGTAATTTTCTGACCACTTATATGGAAATAAACCATCTGAGTTCAACGGAGTGGACTTCTGTGGTTCAATACTGGTTTCTTTAGGAATTCGTGGCAAATCGCCAGTAAAAATGCATATAGCCATATCTGTTTGCTTTACCTGTAAGGCTGTTTACCCTGTATTAGTAACCGATTTGATTTCTAATTTATTTTAGTGTGCTTATCCAGGTTCATTGGCCGCTGTGGCCCTTATACGGTAACTGTACACCAACAATGATACCAATACCGTGGGTGCTGCATACTGGAGCTCATGGGCACGTCTATGTCAACACAACGGGCATGGGCATGCTGCGTGCTCAATTCGAGACCAATTGTCTCTCCCAGCAGCAACCCCAACAACGGCGAAGTGCTCACGCCAGCGCACTTCATAATAATAACAACGCTCGCGACGCCGTCACTCGTATTAATGGAGTGAGTCGACGATCTCAAGTTGACATGCTTGAAAATATCAAGCTTCGATTTTGAGTCGACTAGTAAAAGGACTACCTGGTCAGCGTCCAGCAAAAGTCGAAGTAGACTAAGGAGAGGCGAAACTTGGAAGTCGGACAGTCGTCCACGTGGGAGAGGAAGGTAAAAAAAAAGAATATATATATATATATATATATATATACCGAAAATGGGCTGTGAACGGATATTCTGCCATTGGTAACGCCCGACTGCCGTGTTCTTACTTGTTATTATTATTATTTGATTTTAAGCAACACAATGAATTAGAGTTTTAAATTTGAATGATATACTGTTATCTTATAGATTTTAAGGAAAAATAATTTCAGATAAGCGATATTTTAAAAGCTGTTGGTTTGGTTGGTTTGATTTAAATTTAAATTATTTTTTGTTAAATCTCTAAAGAATTGTTAATTTCATTTTAAACTTGCATTGGTGCCGTTTACTAGAGGCACTAACCATACAACACATAGACTGGACATGTACAACAAATTTTTTTACAGCCAAAAATTTTAAGTTCATGGACCACTATACTTCGTATTTGCTCGGTTCGGTCGCTGGAAGGTCAGGCAGTGAAAATACTGCACTACAAAATCAGTGCGCTACGAGCGCTCAAACGGAATGGTCCCTTTCTTATACGAAGCACATTTATGTTCTTGTCCTACTCTCTCTCTCTCTCTCTCACTCTAGCGACGATCCCTCTCTTTCCTTTTGAGTGAAGAGTATACCGAAATCTTAAAGGCGTTTGCCACGCTCATGCACACAAAATGTTAGCGTTTCGATGATTATTTGTGGGAAGGGTATGAAAGCGTTGATGCGCATAAAGATTATGATTTCGAGACGGGCATGCACATACACACTTGCAGTCCTTGGAAAATGTATAAGCATGTGTCTGCGTGTGTACAAAGTTCTATTCTTGGGGCTTATAGACTATCAAACTCTACAAAGGGCTACCATACTCATGTAAAATGTAAACGTTTTCATTAATATTTGTGGAAAGGGTATGAAAGCGCTGATGTACATATAGAATATGTTTTTGTCAATCGTCAGTTAGAGTACCATACTACATGTATAAACACTTATTTGTATGTGTGCGAATTTCTATTCTTTCTGCCTGTCCAAAATTGTTGTGTGCACATATGCATGCGCATAATTCGTGAAAAGTAGCTTGTGTATGCCACGGGCTTTTAGTTGTGCGAACGATTTTGAATTAAATCTGCAGAGGTAGTGCTAAACGATCTTTTATTATTACATCAGTGTTTTTTCTATAGTTAAGAAACGTACCAATATTAATATAAGCTTTTTTTTCAAAACTATGGCTAAAACAATGAATACAAGGAAATCATAAGAAAATGGCGGTAAATGTATAATTGAAACGTGTGGTGCGAGCTATAGAGAAAGCTCTATTAATTCTCCGGTTAGAATATTTTTATTTCCATCAAAAGATATTTCTTTAAAAAAGTGGATTAAGGCATGCAATTTACCAAATAATATTGACTGGAGAAAGGCTAAAATATGTAACAAGCATTTCCAACGTAAATATTTTGGTAAATTTAAATTATGAGTCAATGCAGTCCCAACCTTAAATTTGGCACCAATGATGAGATTTATGCGATAGATATTCAGGAAGAGGATATTTATCCCTATAGCTATCAAAAGAATAAATTAGATGAAGAAAAGATTAATAATAATAATTTAGATGAGTTTGTTAACTCATGTGCCACAGAACAGCAGAACCAAATTCCTCAGAATTAAAATGACGAGGAAGTAAATTTGGAAAATCTTTTGAGCTTTGACAGTAGCTCTTCTTTTTGTTCAAATTGTTTAAAAAGAGAGAAAAATGAGGTCTATTATAGGAAAAAATATTATGATATGGGAGTAGATCTTAAAAAAGTCCAGAATGAAATAATTAATTTAAAGAAAAGGTATTTAGCTTTAAAAAATTCCTCTAGATACAGAAACTCTTATTGTAGAATAAACAAGTAAGAAAACTATAGTCGAGACTGCTCGACTAGGAGATACCCTGATCTGTACAAGGCGCTAACATTCACGCATGCATAAGCACGCGCTCTGCTAACTGCGCAGTAAGCAGCGACTGCGCTTGGGCTGCGCTGCAGTGTGGGAAATACTATGAGAATTTTGTTGCTGAATAATTTCTCCTGTAGTAGGACTATCTTCATGAAACTTTCAGATCACAATGTGCAAATGTGTATACATTCCAAAGCACAAGTCTCTAGTACTTAAAATACGTTTTTTGCAAATTGAGGGCGAAGGGGGCGTGGTATCCAAAATCTGTAAATGACAAAATCTGCGTATTGATCAGGTGTATATACACACTAAATCTGAAGTCTCAAGGTCTAAAAGTATTAAAATTACGGTGTATAAACAAAGTCAATTTATCGAATATTCTCGATAAACAAGTAATCGGACGAGTTATCGAAAAAAAAAAGATAAACTTGTACTGCGTATGGTATACATGAGCATGCATACAAAATTTGAAGTCTCTAGCTCTTATATCTTCTGAGATCTAAGCGTTCATACGGACGGACGGACGGACGGACGGACGGACGGGCGGACGGACGGACGGACAGACGGACAGGGCTATATCGACTCAGCTCGTCGCCCTGATCAAGAATATATATACTTTATGGGGTCTGCCACGCATGTCAATATCTTCAAGACAATTTGCAATTTATCACATGTTTCTGAACAATCTAAAGTAGTATGTAAAATGCTTTTGAAAAATAATCATTTTTATAATAGTGCTGACAGGACAATTTCCCAAAATATTCATTTTTATTCACCCAGGGCATATGATTATTTTAGGGATGTCCTTAATTTAAGACTCCCATGTAAGAAATCATTATATCGATTGGCGATTTAAAATTTAATCCAGAGTTATTAGAAAATTTGCGGGGCATTGTCGAAAAAATGAGCGCCAAGGGAAAATATGCTGTATTAGTGTGTGATGAGATCAAAGTAAAAAGAGGTCTTCATTACAATTCATCTCTTGACGAGATACAGGGATTTCAAAATGATTGTGTTCGAAGAAGTAAGTTTTTAGGACAGCAATTCTGGGTTTTCCTTGTCAGGGGTCTATTTGAGAACTGGAAGTATAGCATAAAACATACTGACCTTAAAAATAAAGTAGAAGAAAATATTGGACTATCGCAAGCATTGGGGCTTAATGTCAAAGCCGTTGTTTGCGATCAGGGATCCAACAATAAAGCAGTTTTTCAAAGATGGGGTATTGATTTAAACATTCCCAGCTTTAATGTCAATTGTGAAGAAATTTGATGCACCGCATCTACTAAAATCTCTTAGAAATAGTCTTTTAAAGAATAATATTTCAACACCTGAAGGCACAGTTTCATGGGGAATAATTAGAAAATTATATGAAACGGAGACCAAAAATGTAACACGTCTGTGTCCGAAATTGTCCTTAAAACATGTCAGTCCGAGTTGTTTTGAGAAAATGAAAGTTAAATTTGCCACACAAGTCTTCAGCCACAGTGTAGCTGCTGCGATACGCACAGTTGTCGATTCAGGTGTGTTTGCTGATTGCAAAGACAATGCAGTTGCAACAGCAATATTTATTGACAAAATTAATAATCTTTTTGATAGCAATCCTTATAGATGTGCTCTTAGGAAAAATAATAATATCCATGAGTACCTTTTGAAAATGCGTGATTATTTTCAAAATCTGCATTATCCACATAAAGTATATTGATGGGATGATTATTACAATCTCATCGGTAATTGCTTTGGCGGAAAATGTTTGGGGTGACAACAATGATCTTTTCTTTGTTGCCACATCCGAATTGAACCAAGACCCCTTAGAAAACTTATTTATTTAATTAGAAGTCGAGGAGCAACCAATACAAATCCCACCATTTTTATACCCGGATCCCATTAAAAATGAGAAATCAAGGTATGATTTTGTGAAAAGTATGTAGCAAGCAGAAGGAAACATCGCAGACCCCATAAAGTATATATATTCTTGATCACGACGACGAGCTGAGTCGATATAGCCGTGTCCGTCTGACAGTCCGTCCGTCCGTATAAACGCCTAGATCTCAGAATATATAAGAGCTAGAGTCTTCAAATTTTGTATTCATACTCGTGTATACCATACGCAGTACAAGATTATCTTTTTTTTCGATAACTCATCCGATTTCTTTTTATCGAGAATAATCGATCAATTGATTTTGTTTATTCAGCGTAATTTGAATACTTTTAGACCTGGAGACTTCAGATTTGGTGTGTACATACATCTGATCAATACGAAGATTTTTTAATTTACAGATTTTGGATACCACGCCCCCTTCGCCGCAATTTGTAAAAAACGTACTAGAGACTTGTTCTTTGGAATGTATACACATTTGCACATTGATCACGTTCTGAAAGTTTCATGAAGATAGTCCGACTACAAGAGAAATTATTCAGCAACAAAATTCTCATAGTATTGCACATACTGCAGCGCAGTCGCTGCTTACTGCGCAGTTAGCAGAGCGCGTGCTTATGCGCGCGTAAATATCAGCGCCTTGTAGGGATCAGAGTGTCTCCTAGTCGAGCAGTCTCGACTAGATCTTCCTTACTTGTTGAATTTAATTCTATAATATCAAAAACGCTATCTGTGTCTGGAAATTGCATTCCAGATGAAGACCTAATGTTGGCCAATATCATAAAAGATAGTGGGTCTCAACTTTCTGTATTTCATGACCAAAATAATTCACGTCATATTTCTACAGATATTGAACCTTTGGATGCTGATTTGGAAATAGAATTGTCATTAGATGCCGCGATTGGTAATATACAAAATGAAAATGCATTGCGATATTTTGCTGGCTATCTTCCGCACAAGCTGTTGCAAAAAAAAAAAAAAAAAACTGATTGGGAAGTTTCTAAAAATCTTTTAAAGTCATGAGTATTTGATACTCAATAAAAAATTCTACTATATAAACCACTACCTGAAGTTGAAATCCCCTTCTGACCATTTCTACTATTTAATTAAACTGCATTTTGAAACATTTAAGAAAATTTTCGATAAGAAACCATATATTCCACGTATCAAATCGTGTATATTTCCGATTTATAAAGTGTTAAAATTTTCCTGATCCGCCCACTAGGGCCGTGGCAAATCGGAAAATGCATTTTCCGATATGCCAGAAATCATGTTAGTTGAAGACCTAGAGCGCTGAAATTTGGAACGTAGCTTCGTGTTGACCACCCAAAATCAAAAGCTATGGCGGATATATCTACGCCCATTGGGGGCGTGGCAAATCGGAAAATGCATTTTCCTAGCTTTAAAGCTAGAACACTCAAATTTTGCATGTGAGATAATGCTGCGATTCTATAAAGATTGGTTGAAAAATTATATGTCTACGCCCACTAGGGGCGTGGCAAATCGGATCTGAAGATATATTGATTTTTCAAATTCTGCTATATTTTGGGCAGCTATAGTGGATATATCTCCGCCCTCAGGGGGCGTGGCAAACCGCAAAAGTTTATATCTCCTACAGTTATAGAGCTAGAAAAAGAAAGCTAGAGCTCAAATTTGGATAGTTGAGTTACTGGTAGCCTCCTCTATCGATGACCCAAAAATAGTTGTTACGCCTTTTTAGGGGCGTTGCATATCAAAAATTTACCCTGTAATTTTCACATATTTTGAGCATTCAAATTTTGCAGTTGGATTACCATTAGCTCGTTCTAAGAACTGGCCAAAAATGAGGTGTCTACGGCAACTAGGGGCGTGGCAATCGCCATTTCTAGTGTCAAATTGCGACACTTATATGCGTGAGCCATCTATATATATAAACATGCTTAATAGGCATTGATAGCACGGAAGAAAACATTTTTGTGGGTACATTAAAATATAAAAAAATATATATATTAAAATATAAACAAGTAAAAGTGCTCTAGTCAAGACTGCTCGACTAGGAGTTCCCTGATGCCTACAAAGAGCTAATATTCACGCACGCATAAGCACGCGCTCTGCAGCGCAGCCCAAGAGCAGTAGCTGCTTACTCCACAGTTAGCAGAGCGCGTGCTTATGCGTGCGTGAATATCAGCTCTTTGTAGTGATCAGGGTATCTCCTAGTCGAGCAGTCTCGACTAGAGCTTTCTTACTTGTTTTTTCTTGCTCTCTCTCTTTCTATGCTCTCTGCTCTCTCAAATATGTATATGTATGCATGCATGTGAGCACGAGCAGCAGCTCACAAAAATTGAATTTTCTTCGCAGCAAGACCCCTTGTGTTCTCTTCTGAGTGAAGAGTATACCGAACTCTTCAAATCGTTTGCCATGCCATGCTGTGTGCGAGTCTCTAGCTGCCTGTAGGAATTTGAAAGCCGAACATTTGCATTTGGTAGATCTTGTGAACTGCACACACCTACATACATGCGTTTGATTGTGTGTACGCATGGGACGCGATGCTCACAAAAATTGTGGGGTGTTGTAGAAGCATTTGTGAGCCTATGTGCCTGAGTATGTGCATGTGTGTATGCATGGGACATGAACGATTTTGGGTTCGATTAGTTGAGTCGCGTTTATATTTAAGTACCTGATTTTGTTTGAATGATCGTGGGTTTGCTTATCAAAATTATTTAATAAATTTATTGATTCAAATGTAATATTGTGGAATCATTTTAGCTTTGCTTAAATTACTATGTAGTTAGTATGATCCATTTACCCTACATACATATGCATCATTTTAAATGGATCAAATTGCACTGTATCTGTGTGCACAAGTGCACGGGTTCGGAAATCACATCCTATTTTGCCCACTGGACTCAATCAAGTATTACATTTAAAAAAATTCATTCTGATAGGCCAACCCACGATCATTCAAACAAAATCAGGTACTTAAATATAAACGCGATTCAGCTATTCGAACCTAAAATCGTTCACACAATTCTAAGTTGTGGTAGGCACACGCCAATGTTCATGTCCCATGCATATACACATGCACATATTCAGGCACATAGGCTCACACATACTTCTACGACACTCAATCAAACGCATGTATGTAGGTGTGTGCAGTTCACAAGATCTACCAAATGCAAATGTTCGGCTTTCAAATTCCTACAGGCAGCTAGAGATGCACACACAGGCATATAAATGCTCATACATGTAGCAAGGGACTATAAGTGTGTGTATGCATGGTCGTCGCGAAGAATGATCTCTATGCGCAACAACGCTTTCATACCCTTTCCACAAATAATCATCGAAACGCTAATATTTTGTGTGCATGAGCGTGGCAAACGCCGTTAAGATTTCGGTATACTCTTCACTCAAAAGGAAAGAGCTGGGATCGTCGCTAAAAATTTCAATTTTTGTGCGCTGCTGAGTTCGATGATTTGAGAGACCATAGAGAGAGAAGAAAGAGATAGAGTGAGAGAGAGAGAGAGTTGGACAAATAGCACATAACCATGCTTCATATAAAAACGGACCATTCGGCTTGAGCGCTCGCAGCGCACTGATTTCGTCGCGCGAACTTTTCATTGCCCGAGCCAGTAGGTACCAAGCCGAGCAAATGCGAAGTTAGGTGGTCCCTGCTAGATAGATTTTCGGCGTTGAAAAAATTTGTTCCTCATGTCCAGTCTATGTGTTGTATGGTTAGTGCTATAACGCTATTCAACTGGTAAATCTGGGATTTTACTCGGACCAGTTGGCCAGTATGTTGGCTTACCGTTAGATACTGTTTAATAATTATTTTTTCTTATGCATTCATATAGCTCAGTGTCTATTGGGGTTGCTAGCCTTGATCCCTAACTGATGTGTTTAGCATAATAGTCGCCACGACCAATAAAATGTCTACAAACCCTTGAAATAGTAGGCTGAAATCGTCCAGCTTATATTGATATTTCGGGGGTTCATAAGTTTGAGTGTATTTTTAAGGATAGTGTGATTTAATACAAGTGAAAATCGACTAACTTTTTTACCACTGAAAGTACAATTAGCTGCAAAATGAAGTCTTTGGAACATATGGCAATCAACTCGAAGCCCGATTGACACAAGCAGATTCAACAAGCGACTTCAAAATATCTGATGAATCTTGATCCAAATACGAATAACTTTAATTATAGTCTTTAGAAAACGACGAGATACCAAAAAGACCGGCCATAAGAATGACCACAATTGTCGATAGCAGATCCAATGCTGCAGACAAAATTCTTAGCATTTAGCTCGGTTTTTAAGCCTAATAATCAAAATTATACTCTCACTGTAGAAAAAAATAGATCATTTTTTAGAATCACATTGCCAAATGAGTCTACCGATAAGCCAACCGACTTTTTCTGATGTAGTAGGAGAGCATAAAAAACTTTAATAGCAAAATATCCCCAAGGTACCACAAAATTAGTGCTAATACAATTAGATTTCTTCCGATGAAATGCATTATAGAATAGAACAACATAAAATATATACAGTAGTGCTGACATATATATTTAATGCTATGCTCAGATTGGAGGCCTTAGAGGTATGTGTGGTATGCAGGTCTACTGTAAGAAATAAAGAAATGGCTGTCGCACCATAATTCCTGATGATAAAATCGTGATTTGGAAAACAGGCTTTTTTATCTCCAAAAGCAGGATGATCTGAATATACACTGATGACCAGAATATACACTGTTAATGCTAGTCCAAAGCCCTAATAATTAAATAAAAAATCTAAAAATGACAAACTTCGACTTCTAATAAAGCAATAAATACAAAAAGAAACGTCTGGTAATTGAATTAAGAAAATTAAATCAAAAAACTTTCAACGATAAATACCCCATCCCAACGATTTGTATTTTTCGATGGCATCTTTTCAAACATGGGTGAAGCTTATTATTTTACAACACTGGATCAGGCTTTCACCAGTTAGATTTGACGGAAAATGACAGAAAAAATAACGGTTTCTTTGTGAACAACAGGAGTACGAATTCCGGGTTAAAAAATGATAAACCATAAAATCACAAGAGCTATTTTAACCAGGGACCGTAACGATTATAATTTTTATAGAAAAAATTAAAAAATAAGAATTAAAAAAGTTTTTTTTTTTTAATTATTATATTTAGATATATATATATATATCATATATATATATATTTATATATATATATATATATATATATATATATATATATATATATATATATATATATATATATATATATATATGATAATATAATATTTGTATTTATATGATAAAAATCAAATATAATAATTACAAATCAATTTTTATATGAAAATAAAATCATAATTCTTATTTTCAATTTTTACAATAAAAATTAAAAATAAGAGTTATGGGGTAACTTTATTATAAAAATTGAAAATAAAAATTGAATTGATATATAGCTTGAAGTAAAGGAACTATATCACCTTTCAGGTGATATATAATATGTATGTAAATATGTATATGTATATGTACATATATATATTTAATTATATGCTTACGCACTTGCCTGTACCTATTCAGCAGCTAATATGTAGGCGAAAAAGAGTGAAAGAGATAGACCGAACTAAATTATAATGAACACGCACCCACCAGATGGAGTTAATCTTATGAAATGCTAAAAAGTTTATGCATATATGAGAAATTGTTCCGACATCACTTGCGAGCAAACTTACAGCTATCAAAGCAGCAATGGGCTAACGTCAAAGTTGTGTTGTCTGTGCGTGCTGGAGCCGATTTCAGAAGCTATTAAAAAGTTGAAAAGTGAACAACTTTTTTTTGGGGACTTTTATTGCATATGGTATACATGAGTATGCATACAAAATTTCAAGTCTCTAGCTCTTATATATTCTGAGATCTAGGCGTTCATACGGACGGACAGACGGACAGTGCTACATCGACTCAGCTCGTCGCCCTGATCAAGAATATATATATTTTATGGGGTCTGCGATGTTTCCTTCTGCTTGCTACATACTTTTCACAAAACCATTATACCCTGATTTCTCATTTTTAATAGGATCAGGGTATAAAAAGAATGTTCCCTTTAATTGGTCCGACGAATGTGTAATGGTCGGTACGAAACATTTTGTTGAGATCGGAATTTGCGGCGCTTATCGGTTGTGACAAAATTGTCACCTGCGCCTATATTGTCTTTTTGGGAAAAATTAGCTTAGTGTCCGACTAATAAACCACACTTTTATATATAGCCAAAATATATATAAAGTTAAACAATTCAAGAATTTAATCATCGCCCACGGTGCAGGTGATCACATCGCGCAGCTTCTAAAGCTTGTAAGCTTTGCACGGCTGACGCGCTCTGGTTTTTTTTTGTGCAAAGGCAAAGGTATGTGTCAGAAAGAAAGAAAAGAAGAAGACTTGTTGAAACAACGAAAAACGATAATATTATTCTTGATTTTCAGTCGAAGGCAGTGCCCTTCCCCATGCCCTAACTTCTGGGCCAGCAAAAATAACCTAAATAGGTTGTACTGAGGTTAGGGTTGGATTTTAATATATATTTTAATATATTTTTATTTTATTTTATTTAATTAAAAAGATATTGACAATTTACAAGTCAACTCAGGTGTAAAAAACTAAAACTATACATGTAAAGCCTAAAAAAAGTATAGCAAATTATTACAAAAGTATCACCAACCCGATGGGGTTTTTTTTTTATTTGCCAGTCCGGCCAGCTATGCCCAAATTCACAGCCAAATATGGTCAGTGATACTATTGAGCTAAGCAAAGAGAGTGTTAACATGAAAACTTAAACTAAAGGTTAAAAGAACTTAAATATAGGTAATATAATAATTAAATAGAAGGTGTTTAAAAAAAAAAAAAAAAAAATTCCAAGATAGATACAGAAAATAGAATAAGAAATAGAAAGAAAAAGAAGTGCTAAAATAGAAATATAGAGTAGGATAGAGAAATCACTGCAAAAACATTGGCAGCAGAATGTTACCAATGCATAAGTCTAGGCATTGCGAGTGATTTCCCTAAGGTAAGATAGAAGCAAGGATTTTATATTGGGAAGAGAGAGCTCTAAGTAAAAAACGTGATGATATTTATTATAATGAAAACATAGTACATGAAACGCACTATGCAAGGAATAATCCGTAGTACAGCACGGAAGGTAGAGAGGACGATAGTGTCTAGTTGATCGGGACGGAACCGAAAAATTTAGACGCATCAACAATGAGGGGGAATTAATATTACCGTTAATCAATTTATGCAGGAAAACAATTCCCAAATTTGTTCTGCGATTGATTAACGATGGAAAATCAATAAGTTGAAGCCTAGTAAGGTAAGACGGTAATCGTAAGTTACAGTCCCAGTTAAGATCCCTTAAGGCAAAGAGAAGAAACTGTTTCTGGACCGATTCAATACGATCCTGATACAGTTTATGTTGAGGAGACCATACAACTGAGCCATACTCAAGGATAGGAGGCACAAGCGAAATAAATAGTTGCCTGGTAGTAAAAGGATCTTTAAATTCCTTAGCCCAACGTTTAATAAAGCCAAGCATACTTTTGGCTTCATTTACGATGGTAGAAATATGAAGATTAAAATTAAGTTTACAGTCAAAGAGAACACCAAGATCTTTGACTGTAAAGATTCGTTGCAAGGTAATGTTACTAATTTTATATAAGGAACGGTACGACTGAATGTCATTGTCATACACTTTGAGCAATTTAGGTGCAACTGATTCGCCACACACCAAAGTTGAAATGCATTTAGGTCATCTTGAAGTTGAAGATGCCCATTGGCACTGGAGTATGGGAGGCAAAGTTTTATATCATCCGCATACATAAATATAGTGGAATAAGAGATACAGCTGGGAAGGTCATTTATCAAAAGTGAAAAGAGTAATGGTCCCAAATGGCTACCCTGAGGTACACTGGACGAAACAAAGATAAGTTTAGAAATAGCTGTTGTCAGTAAGACTCTTTGGGTCCTACCCTTTAAATAGGACGAAATCCAAGACACAAGTTTAGTGGAAAATCCTATGCGTTCAAGCTTTAGAATTAGAGTCTGGTCAAAGGCTTTACTGAAGTCAGTATAAATAACATCAGTCTGCATTTTTTTAGAAAAACTGTCATTAAAAAGCGAGGTAAATTCAAGTAAATTATAGGACGTTGATCGATTCTGAACAAAACCATGTTGGGATGGTTGAATAATCGATTTGCAAAAATGTTGCAAGGCCGATGTTATAATTTTTTCAAATAACTTCGGAATAGCAGATAATTTCGCAATACCTCTATAATTTGAGATATCAGATCTTCCACCTATTTTATATAGCGGAATGGTGAAAGACTCTTTCCATATTGAAGGGAACAGAAGTTTCCAAAAATAAATTAAACAATTTTAGTAATGGAGACTGAAGAGAAACTCTACACTCTTTAATCATACAACTTGGAATATTGTTAGCACCATGCGAGAAAGATGATTTCATCGTCCGAATGGCAGCAGCTAAAGAGGCTGCAGTGACTTTAGGAGCATTAATAGACCCATATTCAGGAAGTAAGTATGGGTATGAGTTGTTATAGAGATCAACAGAAAAGTACGTGGATTGAAAAAAATCTGCAAATAGATCAGAGGAATCCTGGTCATTACAAGTTTTCTCAGCATCAAGGACAAATGAGGACGGCAAACCTGAAGATTTATGCTTCAGGTTTACAAATGAGTAAAATTGTTTATGATCCCGAGCAAACTGACGTTTACAACGTATAAGGTAATTCTCATAACAATGAGAATTGAAGAGATTGCAGTTTGACTTGGCTATGGAATATTTAGACTAGTCAACACTTGACTTTTTATACTTTTTGAAACATTTAGTTTTAATATTTATTAAAGTCAAAAGAGTCTTAGTGAACCAAGGCGGTTTAGTTGAAATGGGCGATATACGACAGAGAGGGAGGCACACATCTAGAATAGAGCTTAAGGTATTATAAAAAACGATGTTGCTAAATTAATATCAACAGAATCATATAAAAGAGACCAGCCTGTTGAATTAATTAATTCGTTAAGCAAAACAAAATTGCATTTACGATAACAACGACTTAGTTTAGAAGGCAGAGGAGTATTAGTTTGAGGACTATCAACAGATAATAAGACCTCTAAAGTGGGGTGATGTGCATCCTTAGGTAAGCAGAAAGGAGTTGATCTCACGACATTAATGATGGAATCATAATTAATGAACACAAGATCTAGTGTGCGATTCAGATGATTAGAAATAGAGTTCATCTGAAACATAGACAGATTAAACAATTCATCAAAAAGATAGTGATCAAGTGTCGGAAAAAAGTGATTTGTATTACAATTTGAGGACCAAGAAGTGTTAGGAATATTAAAATCACCCAACACAAGTAGCAAGTCTCTATCTTTTACATGTTCATAAATTTCTTTAATACAAGTTATATGTTGAGCATAAACTTCTACATCAGAAGAGGGAGGGATATAAGAACATGTGATAAACAATGAGCACGATGAAAAAGTCAATTTAACCCCAATAATCTCCGCATTATGAAGGAACGAAAAAGTAAACAATTCGGAGAGGATACTAGATTTAACAGCAATTGACACCCCACCTCCTTTACGCATCAAACGGTCAAGTCTATAAATAGTGAAATTATTTGAAAGAATCCATTCCTGGACGAGAGCGGCGGGGAAGAAATCCATCAGTGGCAGTGAAAAAGAAAGAACAAAAATAGACGTGAAAGAAAAAAAATAAACTAGTGAAATAAAAGATGTGTAGTTAATATATATATAGATATATATATATATACGTATATGTATATATAGGTGATATAAAACAAGTAAGGAAGCTCTAGTCGAGACTGCTCGACTAGGAGATACCCTGATCCCTACAAAGAGCTGATATTCACGCACGCATAAGCACGCGCTCTGCTAACTGCGCAGTAAGCAGCGACTGCGCTTGGGCTGCGCTGCGATGTGGGCAATACTATGAGAATTTTGTTGCTGAATAATTTCTCCTGCAGTAAGACTATCTTCATGAAACTTTCAGAACGTGATCACAATGTGCAAATGTGTGTACATTCCAAAGAACAAGTCTCTAGTACTTAAAATAGGTTTTTTGCGAATTGGGGGCGAAGGGGGCGTGGTATCCAAAATCTGTAAATGACAAAATCTGCGTATTGATCAGATGTATATACACACCAAATCTGAAGTCTCCAGGTCTAAAAGTATTGAAATTACGGTGAATAAACAAAATGAATTTATCGATTATTCGCGATAAAAAAGTAATCGGACGAGTTATCGAAAAAAAAAGATAAACTTGTACTGCGTATGGTATACATGAGTATGCATACAAAATCTAGCTCTTATATCTTCTGAGATCTAGGCGTTCATACGGACGGACGGACGGACGGACGGACAGACGGACGGACGGACGAACGGACAGACGGACAGGGCTATATCGACTCAGCTCGTCGCCCTGATCAAGAATATATATACTTTATGGGGTCTGCCACGCCTCCTTCTGCCTGTTACATACTTTTCACAAAACCATTATACCCTGATTTCCCATTTTTAATGGGATCAGGGTATAAAAAGAAACATTATTAGTGCAGCTTTGAGAAGCATGGCGAAGCAAAGAATAAATGCAAGCTAAGTGAACATATGTTGACAGTGCATTGAAAAAAACTTGTTTAGTAAAGCAAAATATGAATTAGAATAAAAAATAAATAAATAAATAAATACAAAAAATTTGTATAGAAAAAAAAGAAGAAAAAAAATAGTTATATATATAGTTAGTTATAGTTATAGTTATATATATATTTCTGTATAGTGAAATCACAAAAATCTTAGTGTCTGGCAACTTGAAAAAAAAAGTAAGAAAACTCTAGTCGAGACTGCTCGCTAGGAGATACCCTGATCCCTGCAAAGAGCTGATATTCACGGACGCCTAAGCACGCTCTCTGCTAACTGCGCAGTAAGCAGCGACTGCGCTTCAGTGTGGGCAATCTTATGAGAATTTTGTTGCTGAATAATTTCTCTTGTGGTAAGACTATCTCCATGAAACTTTCAGAACATGATCATAATGTGCAAATGTGTGTACATTCCAAAGCACAAGTCTCTAGTACTTAAAATATGCAAATTGGGGCGAAGGGGGCGTGGTATCCAAAATCTGTTAATGGCAAAATCTGCGTATTGATCAGATGTATATACACACCAAATCTGAAGTCTCCAGGTTTAAAAGTATTCAAATTACAGTGAATAAACAAAATCAATTTATTGATTATTCGCGATAAAAAAGTAATCGGACGAGTTATCGAAAAAAAAAGATATATTTGTACTGCGTATGGTATACACGAGTATGCATACAATCCGTCCGTTCATACGGACGATCGGACGGACAGACGGACAGGGCTATATCGACTCAGCTCGTCGCCCTGATCAAGAATATATATACTGCCTGTTACATTTTTTTCACAAAACCATTATACCCTGATTTCCCATTTTTAATGGGATCAGGGTATAAAAAAAAACACTATTTATATACCTATATCGATATATATATATATATATGTAATTGAAGTATCAAATTTTCATGAAGATAGAAAAATTTGTTTCTCCTCTTTTTTTTTTTTTTTTGCTATAATCGTTTTGTTTTATTATATGCAGTTTATTTAGTTGAATATATGTAAGAAATATTAAAGAAAAGAAAAGCAGCCAGTTACAAAAATACCATATATAAATACCGATGGCATAAGTAGATTATTAGCTTATAGAAAACAAATGAATTTTTTGAATGGATTGTGAATGAGGAAATAAATAACGAAATGGAATGATTGACTAAATTTTAAAATATATGATATAATTGTGTAGGGAGCTTGAGTTTATTCGCATTGGGGGTTTTTCATAAAATTTACCAGAGAAACCATGGTAGGGATTAGGGCGAGAACACGGTGGCCACACTCCACCTATGGCACTGGTGTTGATTATCGTTTTATTGATTTGTAGTTGTGTCAGTCCTTTCTTTTGTGTTCGTATCCCATAGTTCGGAGTAACGCTCCAACCAGCTTTCTGTATATAGGGATCTTATAAAATAAGATTTATGTACCTAGACCGTGAGGTAGGTAAGAACTCCTCCACACTCCCGAATGAGCTACGGAACAAGAAGGTCCCGCTTCGCTATCTTACGGTCGACGACAAATCGGAACATCCTGTCTACTGGTATCTTTGGTCACATAAACTTTTGGCGCCCAATATGGGGCTCAAAGTTTATGAAAGGGTATTAGGTCACATTAATTGTTGGCGCCCAACATGGGGCGCAAAGTTTATGAAAGCGTATTAGATCACATACATTTTTGGCGCCCAACGTGGGGCCTGGAAGTATATAGCCCTATAGGCACTCTGCTTTCAGCTTCCCATTTTTTGTTCAACTAGTCAATACAGTCTGATCTCTATTCTGAGAGAAAGAGTTGGCTATTTGAAACACCCATTTTGGTGAGAGTAGATAAACCCAGGGTACAGATTGCTGAAATAGATTGGACTTGCTTGGTCGGCCTATCGCAACTGTGACTGTTGAGTTTAATAAATTCTCTTTAGGGGCTACGAGGCTGAAATGATTCGAGCCGAATATCAGATCGCGAAACCTACAGGAGAGAAATTCAACAGCATCGTATAATAACATCTTTTCACCATGTTTGCTCGCTTGTCTTCGTATGTTTGTGAGTTCACCTAGATATTATTTTGTATTGTGTTTTGTAAAATTATCGGAGACAATTCCAGAATATTGTATATTGGGCTCAGCCCGGATATCAGTACTGATTGTTACTCTGATAGTTTTTGCTGAACCAAATGGAATTCATCTCGGTGCACTTTACATAAATACCTGTTTGGTCGTTATGTTATGTTATATGTTATGTGTGAATAGTTACTAAATGTTGATAGTGTTCTCTGGAACTTGTGCTGCATTGGCGTTTCCTTGCCGAACACTCACATTTTAGGAAACTTTAGCATAGCAATACTTTGTAACCAGACTTAGTACCAATAGCCCATAATTAAATGTTTCCCTTTATTGTACTATAGAACCTAATAAAATCAAGCTTCCTTCCCATTTATATCGACCCAAACCTTTTAAATTTATTTGTTAATCAGAAAATTAAAGATTAAAGAAAAATGCCTGTGTCACGAAGTCCTCAAGATATGCACACAGTAGATAAACCTGTTAGTTTGTGTAGGATTTGTACACAGGAGATGAGCAATATACAGTCAAGCTAGAGTTTAGCTGTAATTTTGCACTTAGTAAATTTGCTCACAATTATAATGCCAAACTAGCACCCCAATTTTTGAAATGCAGAGTAAAAACCAAATTGGGGAATTGTTTTTATGTATTAGAAAATTTACAAGGGCAAGAGATAGGCACCTTTCATGCCAAAGACATTAAGCAATAAATAGACAAACGTATTCCCGCTAATATTCCGTCTAACGGTGGTATATTATCGAGTGGTGTAATGGTCGGTACGAAACATTTTGTTGAGATCGGAAATTGCAGCGCATATCGGTTGTGACAAAATTGGCACCTGCGCCGCAAGATCAGTGAGCTTTGGGTTAAGCTGACTTTAGAAAAGAGCTTTCGCTAAACCCTAAAACTTTGGGACAGTGGGCGAACTGCACCCAGCTTCAAGTTGCTTCGCTCAAGGTCCCCAAAAAGAGCGGAAAATGAAGTAGAGCACTGGGAATGGGGCGCTATAAAAACGGAGGCACATTGCATGCTCGGTCTTTTTCCTTTTCCGGCGCTCTACAAACACATCAAACACCTCACCGGCATTCACTTTGAAGGAAAAACAAATAAATAAAAAAAAAAAACAACTGTATTGTCTTTTTGGGAAAAATTAGCTTAGTGTCCGGCTAATAAACCACATTTTTATATATAGCCAAAATATATATAAAGTTAAACAATCCAAGAATTTAATCATCGCCCACGGTGCAGGTGATCACATCGCGCAGCTTCTAAAGCTTGTAAGCTTTGCACGGCTGACGCGCTCTGGTTTTTTTTTTTTTTTTTTTTGTGCAAAGGCAAAGGTATGTGTGAGAAAGAAAGAAAAGAAGAAGACTTGTTTCAGACGATAATATTATTCTTGATTTTCAGTCGAAGGCAGTGCCCTTCCCCATGCCCTAACTTCTGGGCCAGCAAAAATAACCTAAATAGGTTGTGCTGAGGTTAAGGTTGGATTTTAATATATATTTTTATATATATTCCATTCCTGGACGAGAGCGGCGAGGAAGAAATCCATCAGTGGCAGTGAAAAAGAAAGAACAAAAATAGACGTGAAAGAAAAAAAAAACTAGTGAAGTAAAAGATGTGTAGTTAATATAGATATATAGATATATATATATATATATGTATATGTATATATAGGTGATATAAAAAAAACATTATTAGTGCAGCTTTGAGAAGCATGGAGAAGCAAAGAATACATGCAAGCTTAGTGAACATATGTTGACAGTGCACTGAAAAAAAAACTTGTTTAGTAAAGCAAAATATGAATTAGAAAAAAAAATTAAATAAATAAATACAAAAAATTTGTATAGAAAAAAAGAAGAAAATAGTTGTATATATATATATATATATATATATATATATATAAGTTAACACAACTGATCAGCAAAACGTAAATATTCAAGCTGACCATGCATTCCCACCATAAATGCTTACGACACTAGCCGTCTCAAGCGGATATTGCACAACAGCGGCAGAAGCGTCCACGCGCAACACTGTTGGTTCTCAGCGATATATGATCCCTCGCACTATTTGCAATACCAGCGTTTTCAGGGCTTAGGGCTAGCTTCGATCATAAGAATTAATGTCACTTAGAGTTAGTTGATTTTTGGAAATAAAGAACGTCGGTCGTCGCCACGGGGACTCTCCAAGTCTTCTCATCTACTGCAACATTGTTGCTTATTAACAAGTGTTAACACCGTTACTTCGTACGTGTTAATTCACTTTAATATAGAAAACCAAAATATAATAACTTATATATACAGTATGTCCATTAATTGTTTGCAAAACGAAAAAAGTTATACAAATTCAACTTTAACATCATATTTTATTAGGAAAGGAACATTTTCTCGGAATTTTTTGTTTACATTATTTTTGGTTCATGTATTCTTAACGAAAATCCATAGCAGAAACAACAAGTAAGGAAGCTATAGTCGAGAGTGCTCGACTAGAAGATACCCTGATCCCTACAAAGAGCTGATATTCACGCGCGCATAAGCACGCGCTCTGCTAACTGCGCAGTAAGCAGCGACTGCGCTTGGGCTGCGCTGCAGTGTGGGCAATATTATGAGAATTTTGTTGCTGAATAATTTCTCTTGTAGTAGGACTATCTTCATGAAACTTTCAGAACGTGATCACAATGTGTTAATGTGTGTACATTCCAAAGCACAAGCCTCTAGTACTTAAAATACGTTTTTTGCAAATTGGGGGCGAAGGGGGCGTGGTATCCAAAATCTGTAAATGACAAAATTTGCGTATTTATCAGATGTATATACACACCAAATCTGAAGTCTCCAGGTTTAAAAGTATTAAAATTACGGTGAATAAACAAAATCAATTTATCGATTATTCGCGATAAAAAGTCATCGGACGAGTTATCGAAAAAAAGATAAACTTGTACTGCGTATGGTATACATGAGTATGCATACAATCCGTCCGTTCATACGGACGGGCGGACGGACAGACGGACAGGGCTATATCGACTCATCGCCCTGATCAAGAATATATATACTTTATGGGGGCTGCCACGCCTCCTTCTGCCTGTTACATACTTTTCACTAAGCCATTATACCCTGATTTCCCATTTTTAATGGGATCAGGGTATAAAAATATGATGGTAGCTCTAAACATTATCAAGCTTTAGGAATATTAAGAAACAAAATTAAAAACGCCGCTGATATGGTACTCTCTTCCTTTGACACTCCTCTCATTTTTGGGGCCATTATAAATCGGTTAGATTTCCCGTACGCAGACAAACGACCGATATACCTTATTGAACAATAGCTGTCAACCCTCCGTCAAGGAAATTTTACACTACTACAGTACTATGACGAAGTGGAGAAGAAACTGACTCTACTCATAAATAAGACAATCATGACCTACGACACCAACGTTGTTTCTTCGTTAAATGAGAAATACAGGGCAGACGCTCTACGAGTATTCATCTCGGGTACCAAGAAAGGTTTAAGTGATATCCTATTCTCAGCTAGACCAGTTGATCTTCCCTCTGCACTGACATTATCCCAAGAAATCGAGTCTAATCATGACCGTTACATGTTTGCCACGAATTTTGCTCGTAGTTTAGAAGAAAAGGCTCAGAGAACAGAGCAAAAACAACAAGGCAAGGATAGGAATCTAACTCAAGACCCAAAATACAACCAGCCAGGGAAAAGCGCATATTATAGGAAACAAGAATTCTCACCACGACGAGAACAAGTTGAACCAATGGACGTTGACACATCCGCTCGCTTTGGACAGACGACCCAATACCAACACCTGCTGTCCGCCAGGAGCATACACCTCCGTGTGGTACGCACCACGGCCTATTCTCGGAGCCTCTCAGCATGACATCGAGACACTGCCAACAAAACAGCAGTGCCTTGTTGCGGCGCTCAACGGCCCTGCTGGCCACACATCTGACATGCCCTGGCTTGATTTGTATATGTGTCCTCTGCCACATCGCTTATGCTTGGTGAAGGACGAGACCACAACTCTTAAGCCATATTTTCGTGATACTCGCTCTAACTCCTCGAACTCATCAGCCAGCAGCATAAATTTCTTCAGGCTCCGGAACTGATACGGTCGGGCATACGCGTGATCGGGATGGCTGTTGTAATAAATCAGCATGTAGACTCACTATCTCTCACCATCTGTTTTCTAGGTAGCTAGTGGGCTCAAGACTATGTCTTATAGTAGCACTGCCGGTGGGATCAAGTCCAGTTCTTGACCATACGTACCTGCCGAGCAATCCGCCTACTCCAGGAACTCGAACGAAACGGAAACTCCATTCCTTCACTTATATGGACTTTATAGGTAGTTCACTGCGGCTAATTTCGGTTGCTCCTTTGTGCATCTCCTGTAGACACGCGGCAGCGAACTGTCTTCGCAACTTGCCCATTGTGCCCGACAAGTTCACTCCAAACTTGCCGCCAAAGCGTCACTCCGCTCACTCCTGTCGCAGGTTTCATCAACTCCTAACGCTGTCTTCACCTTGTTGTTGGCAGATGATGATTCTTGGTTGCTTTAAATCCTTGGTAGGAGGCTATAACGCTATTCAACTGGTAAATCTGGGATTTTACTCGGACCAGTTGGCCAGCATGTTGGCTTACCGTTAGATACTGTTTAATAATTATTTTTTCTTATGCATTCATATAGCTCAGTGTCTATTGGGGTTGCTAGCCTTGACCCCTAACTGATGTGTTTAGCATAATAGTCGCCACAACCAACAAAATGTCTACAAACCCTTGAAATAGTGGGCTGAAATCATCCAGCTTAAATTGATATTTCGGGGGTTCATAAGTTTGCATAAGTCTGCAAAATGAAGTCTTTGGAAAATATGGCAATCAACTCGAAGCCCGATTGACACAAGCAGATTCAACAAGCGATTTCAAAATATCTAATGAATCTTGATCCAAATACGAATAACTTTAATTATAGTCTTTAGAAAACGACGAGATACCAAAAAGACCGGCCATAAGAATGACCACAATTGTCGATAGCAGATCCAATGCTGCAGACAAAATGCTAAGAAGGCTCGGTTTTTAAGCCTAATAATCAAAATTATACTCTCACTGTAGAAAAAAAATAGATCATTTTTTAGAATCACATTGCCAAATGAGTCTACCGATAAGCCAACCGACTTTTTCTGATGTAGGAGGAAAAAATCCCCAAGGTACCACAAAATCAGTGCTACTACAATTAGATTTCTTCCGATGAAATGCATTATAGAATAGAACAACATAAAATATATACAGTAGTGCTGACATATATATTTAATGCTATGCTCAGATTGGAGGCCTTAGACAACGTGTGGTATGCAGGTCTACTGTAAGAAATAAAGAAATGGCTGTCGCACCATAATTCCTGATGATAAAATCGTGATTTGGAAAACAGGCTTTTTTATCTCCTAAAGCAGGATGATCTGAATATACACTGATGACCAGAATATACACTGTTAATGCTAGTCCAAAGCCCTAATTATTAAATAAAAAATCTAAAAATGACAAACTTCGACTTCTAATAAAAAAATAAATACGAAAAGATACGTCTGGTAATTGAATTAATAAAATTAAATAAAAAAACTTTCAACGATTAATACCCCATCCCAACGATTTGTATTTTTCGATTGCATCTTTTTGGGGAAAATTAGCTTAGTGTCCGGCTAATAAACCACATTTTTATATATAGCCAAAATACATATAAAGTTAAACAATCGGTGCAGGTGATCACATCGCGCAGCTTCTAAAGCTTGTAAGCTTTGCACGGCTGACGCGCTCTGGTTTTTTTTTTTGTGCAAAGGCAAAGGTATGTGTCAGAAAGAAAGAAAAGAAGAAGACTTGTTGAAACAACGAAAAACGATAATATTATTCTTGATTTTCAGTCGAAGGCAGTACCCATCCCCATGCCCTAACTTCTGGGCCAGCAAAAATAACCTAAATAGGTTGTACTGAGGTTAGGGTTGGATTTTAATATATATTTTAATATATTTTTATTTTATTTTATTTAATTAAAAAGATATTGACAATTTACAAGTCAACTCAGGTGTAAAAAACTAAAACTATACATGTAAAGCCTAAAAAAAGTACAGCAAATTATTACAAAAGTATCACCAACCCGATGGGGTTTTTTTTTTATTTGCCAGTCCGGCCAGCTATGCCCAAATTCACAGCCAAATATGGTCAGTGATACTATTGAGCTAAGCAAAGAGAGTGTTAACATGAAAACTTAAACTAAAGGTTAAAAGAACTTAAATATAGGTAATATAATAATTAAATAGAAGGTGTTTAAAAAAAAAAAAAAAAAAATTCCAAGATAGATACAGAAAATAGAATAAGAAATAGAAAGAAAAAGAAGTGCTAAAATAGAAATATAGAGTAGAGTATATATCTCCTAAAGCAGGATGATCTGAATATACACTGATGACCAGAATATACACTGTTAATGCTAGTCCAAAGCCCTAATTATTAAATAAAAAATCTAAAAATGACAAACTTCGACTTCTAATAAAAAAATAAATACGAAAAGATACGTCTGGTAATTGAATTAATAAAATTAAATAAAAAAACTTTCAACGATTAATACCCCATCCCAACGATTTGTATTTTTCGATTGCATCTTTTCAAACATGGGTGAAGCTCATTATTTTACAACACTGGATCAGGCTTTCACCAGTTAGATTTGACGGAAAATGACAGAAAAAATAACGGTTTCTTTGCGAACAACAGGAGTACGAATTCCTGGTTAAAAAATGATAAACCATAAAATCACAAGAGCTATTTTAACCAGGGACGATTATAATTTTTATAGAAAAAATTAAAAAATAAGAATTAAAAAAAAAATTTTTTTAAATTATTATATATATATATATATATATATATATATATATATATATATTGATAATATAATATTTATATTTATATGATAAAAATCAAATATAATAATTACAAATCAATTTTTATATGAAAGTAAAATCATAACTCTTATTTTCAATTTTTACAATAAAAATTAAAAATAAGAGTTATGGGGTAACTTTATTATAAAAATTGAATTGATATATAGCTTGAAGTAAAGGAACTATATCACCTTTCAGGTGATATATAATATGTATGTAAATATGTATATGTATATGTACATATATATATTTAATTATATGCTTACGCACTTGCCTGTACCTATTCAGCAGCTAATATGTAGGCGAAAAAGAGTGAAAGAGATAGACTGAACTAAATTATAATGAACACGCACCCACCAGATGGAGTTAATCTTATGAAATGCTAAAAAGTTTATGCATATATGAAAAATTGTTCCGACATCACTTGCGAGCAAACTTACAGCTATCAAAGCAGCAATGGGCTAACGTCAAAGTTGTGTTGTCTGTGCGTGCTGGAGCCGATTTCAGAAGCTATTAAAAAGTTGAAAAGTGAACAACTTTTTTTTGGGGACTTTTATTGCATATGGTATACATGAGTATGCATACAAAATTTCAAGTCTCTAGCTCTTATATATTCTGAGATCTAGGCGTTCATACGGACGGACAGACGGACAGTGCTACATCGACTCAGCTCGTCGCCCTGATCAAGAATATATATATTTTATGGGGTCTGCGATGTTTCCTTCTGCCTGCTACATACTTTTCACAAAACCATTATACCCTGATTTCTCATTTTTAATAGGATCAGGGTATAAAAAGAATGTTCCCTTTAATTGGTCCGACGAATGTGTAATGGTCGGTACGAAACATTTTGTTGAGATCGGAATTTGCGGCGCTTATCGGTTGTGACAAAATTGTCACCTGCGCCTATATTGTCTTTTTGGGGAAAATTAGCTTAGTGTCCGGCTAATAAACCACATTTTTATATATAGCCAAAATATATATAAAGTTAAACAATCGGTGCAGGTGATCACATCGCGCAGCTTCTAAAGCTTGTAAGCTTTGCACGGCTGACGCGCTCTGGTTTTTTTTTTTTTGTGCAAAGGCAAAGGTATGTGTCAGAAAGAAAGAAAAGAAGAAGACTTGTTGAAACAACGAAAAACGATAATATTATTCTTGATTTTCAGTCGAAGGCAGTACCCATCCCCATGCCCTAACTTCTGGGCCAGCAAAAATAACCTAAATAGGTTGTACTGAGGTTAGGGTTGGATTTTAATATATATTTTAATATATTTTTATTTTATTTTATTTAATTAAAAAGATATTGACAATTTACAAGTCAACTCAGGTGTAAAAAACTAAAACTATACATGTAAAGCCTAAAAAAAGTACAGCAAATTATTACAAAAGTATCACCAACCCGATGGGGTTTTTTTTTATTTGCCAGTCCGGCCAGCTATGCCCAAATTCACAGCCAAATATGGTCAGTGATACTATTGAGCTAAGCAAAGAGAGTGTTAACATGAAAACTTAAACTAAAGGTTAAAAGAACTTAAATATAGGTAATATAATAATTAAATAGAAGGTGTTTAAAAAAAAAAAAAAATTCCAAGATAGATACAGAAAATAGAATAAGAAATAGAAAGAAAAAGAAGTGCTAAAATAGAAATATAGAGTAGGATAGAGAAATCACTGCAAAAACATTGGCAGCAGAATGTTACCAATGCATAAGTCTAGGCATTGCGAGTGATTTCCCTAAGGTAAGATAGAAGCAAGGATTTTATATTGGGAAGAGAGAGCTCTAAGTAAAAAACGTGATGATATTTATTATAATGAAAACATAGTACATGAAACGCACTATGCAAGGAATAATCCGTAGTACAGCACGGAAGGTAGAGAGGACGATAGTGTCTAGTTGATCGGGACGGAACCGAAAAATTTAGACGCATCAACAATGAGGGGGAATTAATATTACCGTTAATCAATTTATGCAGGAAAACAATTCCCAAATTTGTTCTGCGATTGATTAACGATGGAAAATCAATAAGTTGAAGCCTAGTAAGGTAAGACGGTAATCGTAAGTTACAGTCCCAGTTAAGATCCCTTAAGGCAAAGAGAAGAAACTGTTTCTGGACCGATTCAATACGATCCTGATACAGTTTATGTTGAGGAGACCATACAACTGAGCCATACTCAAGGATAGGAGGCACAAGCGAAATAAATAGTTGCCTGGTAGTAAAAGGATCTTTAAATTCCTTAGCCCAACGTTTAATAAAGCCAAGCATACTTTTGGCTTCATTTACGATGGTAGAAATATGAAGATTAAAATTAAGTTTACAGTCAAAGAGAACACCAAGATCTTTGACTGTAAAGATTCGTTGCAAGGTAATGTTACTAATTTTATATAAGGAACGGTACGACTGAATGTCATTGTCATACACTTTGAGCAATTTAGGTGCAACTGATTCGCCACACACCAAAGTTGAAATGCATTTAGGTCATCTTGAAGTTGAAGATGCCCATTGGCACTGGAGTATGGGAGGCAAAGTTTTATATCATCCGCATACATAAATATAGTGGAATAAGAGATACAGCTGGGAAGGTCATTTATCAAAAGTGAAAAGAGTAATGGTCCCAAATGGCTACCCTGAGGTACACTGGACGAAACAAAGATAAGTTTAGAAATAGCTGTTCTCAGTAAGACTCTTTGGGTCCTACCCTTTAAATAGGACGAAATCCAAGACACAAGTTTAGTGGAAAATCCTAAGCGTTCAAGCTTTAGAATTAGATTCTGGTGGTGGAGTGAGTCAAAGGCTTTACTGAAGTCAGTATAAATAACATCAGTCTGCATTTTTTTAGAAAAACTGTTATTGACAAGCGAAGTAAATTCAAGTAAATTAGAGGACGTTGATCGATTCTGAACAAAACCATGTTGGGATGGTTGAATAATCGATTTGCAAAAATGTTGCAAGGCCGATGTTATAATTTTTTCAAATAACTTCGGAATAGCAGATAATTTCGCAATACCTCTATAATTTGAGATATCAGATCTTCCACCTATTTTATATAGCGGAATGGTGAAAGACTCTTTCCATATTGAAGGGAACAGAAGTTTCCAAAAATAAATTAAACAATTTTAGTAATGGAGACTGAAGAGAAACTCTACACTCTTTAATCATACAACTTGGAATATTGTTAGCACCATGCGAGAAAGATGATTTCATCGTCCGAATGGCAGCAGCTAAAGAGGCTGCAGTGACTTTAGGAGCATTAATAGACGCATATTCGGAAAGTAAGTATGGGTATGAGTTTTCATAGAGATCAACAGAAGAGTACGCGGATTGAAAAAAACCTGCAAATAGATCAGAGGAATCCTACTCATTACAAGTTTTCTCAGCATCAAGGACAAATGAGGACGGCAAACCTGAAGATTTATGCTTCAGGTTTACAAATGAGTAAAATTGTTTATGATCCCGAGCAAACTGACGTTTACAACGTATAAGGTAATTCTCATAACAACGAGAATTGAAGAGATTGCAGTTTGACTTGGCTATGAAATATGTAGACCAGTCAACACTTGAGCCAGACTTTTTATACTTTTTGAAACATTTAGTTTTAATATTTCTTAAAGTCAAAAGAGTCTTAGTGAACCAAGGCGGTTTAGTTGAAATGGGCGATATACGACAGAGAGGGAGGCACACATCTAGAATAGAGCTTAAGGTATTATAAAAAACGATGTTGCTAAATTAATATCAACAGAATCATATAAAAGAGACCAGCCTGTTGAATTAATTAATTCGTTAAGCAAAACAAAATTGCATTTACGATAACAACGACTTAGTTTAGAAGGCAGAGGAGTATTAGTTTGAGGACTATCAACAGATAATAAGACCTCTAAAGTGGGGTGATGTGCATCCTTAGGTAAGCAGAAAGGAGTTGATCTCACGACATTAATGATGGAATCATAATTAATGAACACAAGATCTAGTGTGCGATTCAGATGATTAGAAATAGAGTTCATCTGAAACATAGACAGATTAAACAATTCATCAAAAAGATAGTGATCAAGTGTCGGAAAAAAGTGATTTGTATTACAATTTGAGGACCAAGAAGTGTTAGGAATATTAAAATCACCCAACACAAGTAGCAGGTCTCTATCTTTTACATGTTCATAAATTTCTTTAATACAAGTTATATGTTGAGCATAAACTTCTACATCAGAAGAGGGAGGGATATAAGAACATGTGATAAACAATGAGCACGATGAAAAAGTCAATTTAACCCCAATTATCTCCGCATTATGAAGGAACGAAAAAGTAAACAATTCGGAGAGGATACTAGATTTAACAGCAATTGACACCCCACCTCCTTTACGCATCAAACGGTCAAGTCTATAAATAGTGAAATTACTTGAAAGAATCCATTCCTGGACGAGAGCGGCGGGGAAGAAATCCATCAGTGGCAGTGAAAAAGAAAGAACAAAAATAGACGTGAAAGAAAAAAAAAAAAAAAAACTAGTGAAATAAAAGATGTGTAGTTAATATATATATAGATATATATATATATACGTATATGTATATATAGGTGATATAAAAAAAAGAAACATTATTAGTGCAGCTTTGAGAAGCATGGCGAAGCAAAGAATAAATGCAAGCTAAGTGAACATATGTTGACAGTGCATTGAAAAAAACTTGTTTAGTAAAGCAAAATATGAATTAGAAAAAAAAGAAGAAAAAAAATAGTTATATATATAGTTAGTTATAGTTATAGTTATATATATATTTCTGTATAGTGAAATCACAAAAATCTTAGTGTCTGGCAACTTGAAAAAAAAAAGTAAGAAAACTCTAGTCGAGACTGCTCGACTAGGAGATACCCTGATCCCTGCAAAGAGCTGATATTCACGGACGCCTAAGCACGCTCTCTGCTAACTGCGCAGTAAGCAGCTACTGCGCTTCAGTGTGGGCAATCTTATGAGAATTTTGTTGCTGAATAATTTCTCTTGTGGTAAGACTATCTCCATGAAACTTTCAGAACATGATCACAATGTGCAAATGTGTGTACATTCCAAAGCACAAGTCTCTAGTACTTAAAATATGCAAATTGGGACGAAGGGGGCGTGGTATCCAAAATCTGTTAATGGCAAAATCTGCGTATTTATCAGATGTATATACACATCAAATCTTAAGTCTCCAGGTTTAAAAGTATTCAAATTACAGTGAATAAACAAAATCAATTTATCGATTATTCGCGATAAAAAAGTAATCGGACGAGTTATCGAAAAAAAAGATATATTTGTACTGCGTATGGATTATTAAAATATAAACTTGTACTGCGTATGGTATACATGAGTATGCATACAAAATTTGAAGTCTCTAGCTCTTATATCTTCTGAGATCTAGACGTTCATACGGACGGACGGACGGAAAGATGGACAGGGCTATATCGACTCAGCTCGTCGCCCTGATCAAGAATATATATACTTTATGGGGGCTGCCACGCCTCCTTCTGCCTGTTACATACTTTTCACAAAACCATTATACCCTGATTTCCCATTTTTAATGGGATCAGGGTATAAAAATATGATGGTAGCTCTAAACAGTATCAAGCTTTAGGAATATTAAGAAACAAAATTAACAAGTAAGGAAGCTCTAGTCGAGACTGCTCGACTAGGAGATACCCTGATCCCTACAAAGAGCTGATATTCACGCACGCATAAACACGCGCTCTGCTAACTGCGCAGTAAGCAGCGACTGCCCTTGGGCTGCGCTGCAGTGTGGGCAATATTATGAGAATTTTGTTGCTGAATAATTTCTCTTGTAGTAGGACTATCTTCATGAAACTTTCAGAATGTGATCACAATGTGCAAATGTGTGCACATTCCAAAGCACAAGTCTCTAGTACTTTTTGCAAATTGGGGGCGAAGGGGGCGTGGTATCCAAAATCAATTTATCGATTATTCGCGATTAAAAAGTAATCGGACGAGTTTTCGAAAAAAAAGACAAACGACCGATATACCTTATTGAACAAAAGCTGTCAACCCTCCGTCAAGGAAATTTGACACTACTACAGTACTATGACGAAGTGGAGAAGAAACTGACTCTACTCATAAATAAGACAATCATAATAAGAATTTACAAGTTGTAAAATTGCCGACTGTATGTCAATTATTGTCCTTGAAGCAATGGGTTGAACAGTTGCGAATTTTAAAAATTTGTCTCTGCATGTAAGGAAATATTTTTTATTGGTTGAGTATATGTCAATGTGTAGCATTTCACCCACATAGGAAGGTATAGGAGTTTCTCCAAGTATTTGTTTTTGTGGGTGACGGTTGTACTTAGCTGTTTTACAGATTTTGCAATTTGCAACAACTTCGTTTGCTAGTTTTGTCAGTTTTGGAAAGAAATAATCTTGTAAAATCTGTTTTACATTTTCTTGGGCTGCTCTGTGGGCTCGATTATGTTCTGCTACAATTATTTCTTTTTGTTCGTTTTTGTCAATAATGTCGTTTACCATATGTTTTGTATATCGAAATATTGTTGTTAGGAACGTTTCTGCTAATTTATGTTGTATGAATGCCAGTACCGATAACTCGCAATGAATTGCATTAACGACGTCTTTTTTGACTACATCGTAAACTCTTTCGATTAACGTATCTCTGTCTGAGAAGTGAATTATATGTCGGATTTTTTTACCGAATAAGATGACTTTACGATCAGAAGCTACTCTACTTTCTTTAATTACAATTTGGTTTTGGATACAGTTGATGGGTTTATCTGTTGTTTCTATAGTATACGTGAGCGATACTTCACTGTGCATTGTAGCTTTGTCTGACTGTGCATCGTCTTCTAAGGCATGAATATTATGCCGCGATGGCGCGTCAGCAACGTAGTTTTGCTTCCCTGGCTTGTAATAGATGTTTGCATTATACTCATCTATAAAATCTTTCCAACGCCTGATTTTTGCGTTTGGATTTCGGTCAGATTTTGCAAACGTCAGGGGTTGGTGGTCCGTAAAAATATTCAAATTTTTTACTCCGTACAGATAATTTCGGAGGCTTTTCAAGGCCCAGACTAGACTAGACTAGAGTAACATTACATTTTCGGATGCGAGAACCTTTTTCAGCTTCTCGAATGCAGCGAGTTGGCTCTCGTCGAATTTGACTGGTATTTTCTTTGATTGTCCGGCGATAACTTTGCCGTTTTCGCCTTTTAAGATGTCGCGTATAGGTTTTGCTAGAGATGCAAAGTCTTTGATAAAACACCTATAGTAGCTTGCCAACCCGAGGAATGATCTGAGGTTAAACAGAGTTGTTGGTAATTCGTAGTTACGAATCGCCTAAACTTTACTTGGACATGTCTTTATACATATTTTCTGGTGAAACTTCATGTTGGCCTCGTATAGTTTTTCTAAGATCCAGGCGATATGTTTGACGTAGTTTTCCATGTTTTCAGAAAAAATGATTACGTCATCGACGTATACGTAACAAGATTATCCGATTTGCTCTCTGATCACATCATCAATAGCTCTTTGAAAAATACTGGGTGCATTTTTCAAACCAAAAACGAGCCTGCAACACTCATAATTTCCACTTCCTACAGAAAGGGCTGTCTTTTCCTGTCCTTTTCAGCAAGTAAAATCTGGTTTGTTGTTATAGCTTGAGGGGTTTCAATTTCTTTGATGTCTGTAAAATTTACGGCTGGGCATTTTAGAAATTTAATAGGCTCAGGAGTGCAGTTTGTTATTAACTTTTTATTTTTGAAATCTAATAGAACATTGTTCTGATATAGTAGATCACGTCCAATTATACCGTCAAATGTCGTGAGGTTTGGTAGTAAGAAGAATGTTGTATTTGTGTTGAAAAGATGCATTGTACATTTCCTGTCAATATCGTTATAGCCATAAATTGATTTTATTCGAAAGGGTTATTCTACTGGTTTAATATGTTTAAATTCTTTTAATGGTTTAACATAGTTTTCCGAGGCTCCTGTATCTGTAAGTAATCTTATTGTTCTTCCTGCCACTGATCTTTCTATGAACGGTAGCAGGGAGCCAAGTCTAAAAAATTCACCTGGTCATATTCGTCGGATTCGTCCTCAATGTCTTCTGTCTCAGTTTCTGTGATAGTCCGATATTCACTACTATCCTGTTCATACTCTGCATCTCCTGTGTCTAAATGGTTAACTCTTTGCTGCTTCGGTCCTGTGAATCGTGCACTACTATTGTTTGGTCTCTTGTTTGATTATCCCTGATTATTGTAACTTTCATATTTTGCGTTTTGTTGTTGAGTCGCCCACTGAGTCTGTTTTGAGGGAGCCGTATTTTGTTGGTATTGGGTCGTCTGTCCAAAGCGAGCGGATGTGTCAACGTCCATTGGTTCAACTTGTTCTCATCGTGGTGAGAATTCTTGTTTCCTATAATATGCGCTTTTCCCTGGCTGGTTGTATTTTGGGTCTTGAGTTAGATTCCTATCCTTGCCTTGTTGTTTTTGCTCTGTTCTCTGAGCCTTTTCTTCTAAACTACGTGCAAAATTCGTGGCAAACATGTAATGGTCATGATTAGACTCGATTACTTGGGCTAATGCCAGTGCAGAGGGAAGATCAACTGGTCTAGCTAAGAGTAGGATATCACTTAAACCTTTCTTGGTACCCGAGATGAATACTCGTAGAGCGTCTGCCCTGTATTTCTCATTTAACGAAGAAACAACGTTGGTGTCGTAGGTCATGATTGTCTTATTTATGAGTAGAGTCAGTTTCTTCTCCACTTCGTCATAGTACTGTAGTAGTGTAAAATTTCCTTGACGGAGGGTTGACAGCTATTGATCAATAAGGTATATCGGTCGTTTGTCTGCGTACGGGAAATCTAACCGATTTATAATGGCCCCAAAAATGAGAGGAGTGTCAAAGGAAGAGAGTACCATATCGGCGGCGTTTTTAATTTTGTTTCTTAATATTCCTAAAGCTTGATAATGTTTAGAGCTACCATCATATTTTTATACCCTGATCCCATTAAAAATGGGAAATCAGGGTATAATGGTTTAGTGAAAAGTATGTAACAGGCAGAAGGAGGCGTGGCAGACCCCATAAAGTATATATATTCTTGATCAGGGCGACGAGCTGAGTCGATATAGCCCTGTCCGTCTGTCCGTCCGTCCTTCCGTCCGTCCGTCCGTCCGTCCGTCCGTATGAACGCCTAGATCTCAGAAGATATAAGAGCTAGAGACTTCAAATTTTGTATGCATACTCATGTATACCATACGCAGTACAAGTTTATCTTTTTTTTTTCGATAACTCATCCGATTACTTTTTTATCGCGAATAATCGATAAACTGATTTTGTTTATTCACCGTAATTTCAATACTTTTAGACCTGGAGACTTTAGATTTGGTGTGTATATACATCTGATCAATACGCAAATTTCGTCATTTACAGATTTTGGATACCACGCCCCCTTCGCCCTCAATTTGCAAAAAACGTATTTTAAGTACTAGAGACTGCTTTGGAATGTACACACCTTTGCACATTGTAATCACGTTCTGAAAGTTTCATGAAGATAGTCCTACTACAAGAGAAATTATTCAGCAACAAAATTCTCATAATATTGCCCACACTGCAGCGCAGCCCAAGCGCAGTCGCTGCTTACTGCGCAGTTAGCAGAGCGCGTGCTTATGCGTGCGTGAATATCAGCGCCTTGTAGGGATCAGGGTATCTCCTAGTCGAGCAGTCTCGACTAGAGCTTTCTTACTTTTTTTTTTATTATAATCGTTTTGTTTTATTATATGCAGTTTATTTAGTTGAATATATGTAAGAAATATTAAAGGAAAGAAAAGCAGCCAGTTACGAAAATACCATATATAAATACCGATAGCATAAGTAGATTATTAGCTTATAGAAAACAAATGAATTTTTTGAATGGATTGTGAATTAAGAAATAAATAACGAAATAGAATACTTGACTAAATTTTAAAAGGCGGTTGATATAAAAAAGTGTGGGGAGCTTGAGTTTATTCGCATTGGGGTTTTTTCATAAAATTTACCAGAGAAACCATGGTAGGGATTGGGGCAAGAACACGGTGGCCACACTCCACCTATGGCACTGGTGTTGATTATCGTTTTTATACCCTGATCCCATTAAAAATGGGAAATCAGGGTATAATGGTTTTGTGAAAAGTATGTAACAGGCAGAAGGAGGCGTGGCAGACCCCATAAAGTATATATATTCTTGATCAGGGCGACGAGCTGAGTCGATATAGCCCTGTCCGTCTGCCCGTCCGTCCGTCCGTCCGTCCGTCCGTCCGTCCGTCCGTCCGTATGAACGCCTAGATCTCAGAAGATATAAGAGCTAGAGACTTCAAATTTTGTATGCATACTCATGTATACCATACGCAGTACAAGTTTGTCTTTTTTTTTCGATAACTCGTCCGATTACTTTTTTATCGCGAATAATCGATAAATTGATTTTGTTTATTCACCGTAATTTCAATCCTTTTAGACCTGGAGACTTCAGATTTGGTGTGTATATACATCTGATCAATACGCAGATTTTTTCATTTACAGATTTTGGATACCACGCCCCCTTCGCCCCCAATTTGAAAAAAACTTATTTTAAGTACTAGAGACTTGTGCTTTAAAATGTACACACATTTGCACATTGTGATCACGTTCTGAAAGTTTCATGAAGATAGTCCTACTACAGAAGAAATTATTCAGCAACAAAATTCTCATAGTATTTCCCACACTGCAGCGCAGCCCAAGCGCAGTCGCTGCTTACTGCGCAGTTAACAGAGCGCGTGCTTATGCGTGCGTGAATATCAGCTCTTTGTAGGGATCAGGGTATCTTCTAGTCGAGCAGTCTCGACTAGAGCTTTCTTACTTGTATTGAATTATAGTTGTGTCAGTCCTTCCTTTTGTGTTCGTCTCCCATAGTTCGGAGTAACGCTCCAACCAGCTTTCTGTATATAGGGATCTTATAAAATAAGATTTATGTACCTAGACCGTGAGGTAGGTAAGAACTCCTCCACACTCCCGAATGAGCTACGGAACAAGAAGGTCCCGCTTCGCTATCTTACGGTCGACGACAAATCGGAACATCCTGTCTACTGGTATCTTTGGTCACATAAACTTTTGGCGCCCAATGTGGGGCCTGGAAGTATATAGCCCTATAGGCACTCTGCTTTCAGCTTCCCATTTTTTGTTCAAATAGTCAATACAGTCTGATCTCTATTCTGAGAGAAAGAGTTGGCTATTTGAAACACCCATTTTGGTGAGAGTAGATAAGCCCAGGGTACAGATTGCTGAAATAGATTGGACTTGCTTGGTCGGCCTATCGCAACTGTGACTGTTGAGTTTAATAAATTCTCTTTAGGGGCTACGAGGCTGAAATGATTCGAGCCGAATATCAGATCGCGAAACCTACAGGAGAGAAATTCAACAGCATCGTATAATAACATCTTTTCACCATGTTTGCTCGCTTGTCTTCGTATGTTTGTGAGTTCACCTAGATATTATTTTGTATTGTGTTTTGTAAAATTATCGGAGACAATTCCAGAATATTGTATATTGGGCTCAGCCCGGATATCAGTACTGATTGTTACTCTGATAGTTTTTGCTGAACCAAATGGAATTCATCTCGGTGCACTTTACATAAATACCTGTTTGGTCGTTATGTTATGTTATATGTTATGTGTGAATAGTTACTAAATGTTGATAGTGTTCTCTGGAACTTGTGCTGCATTGGCGTTTCCTTGCCGAACACTCACATTTTAGGAAACTTTAGCATAGCAATACTTTGTAACCAGACTTAGTACCAATAGCCCATAATTAAATGTTTCCCTTTATTGTACTATAGAACCTAATAAAATCAAGCTTCCTTCCCATTTATATCGACCCAAACCTTTTAAATTTATTTGTTAATCAGAAAATTAAAGATTAAAGAAAAATGCCTGTGTCACGAAGTCCTCAAGATATGCACACAGTAGATAAACCTGTTAGTTTGTGTAGGATTTGTACACAGGAGATGAGCAATATACAGTCAAGCTAGAGTTTAGCTGTAATTTTGCACTTAGTAAATTTGCTCACAATTATAATGCCAAACTAGCACCCCAATTTTTGAAATGCAGAGTAAAAACCAAATTGGGGAATTGTTTTTATGTATTAGAAAATTTACAAGGGCAAGAGATAGGCACCTTTCATGCCAAAGACATTAAGCAATAAATAGACAAACGTATTCCCGCTAATATTCCGTCTAACGGTGGTATATTATCGAGTGGTGTAATGGTCGGTACGAAACATTTTGTTGAGATCGGAAATTGCAGCGCATATCGGTTGTGACAAAATTGGCACCTGCGCCGCAAGATCAGTGAGCTTTGGGTTAAGCTGACTTTAGAAAAGAGCTTTCGCTAAACCCTAAAACTTTGGGACAGTGGGCGAACTGCACCCAGCTTCAAGTTGCTTCGCTCAAGGTCCCCAAAAAGAGCGGAAAATGAAGTAGAGCACTGGGAATGGGGCGCTATAAAAACGGAGGCACATTGCATGCTCGGTCTTTTTCCTTTTCCGGCGCTCTACAAACACATCAAACACCTCACCGGCATTCACTTTGAAGGAAAAACAAATAAATAAAAAAAAAAAAACAACTGTATTGTCTTTTTGGGAAAAATTAGCTTAGTGTCCGGCTAATAAAGCACATTTTTATATATAGCCAAAATATATATAAAGTTAAACAATCCAAGAATTTAATCATCGCCCACGGTGCAGGTGATCACATCGCGCAGCTTCTAAAGCTTGTAAGCTTTGCACGGCTGACGCGCTCTGGTTTTTTTTTTTTTTTTTTTTTTTTTTTGTGCAAAGGCAAAGGTATGTGTGAGAAAGAAAGAAAAGAAGAAGACTTGTTTCAGACGATAATATTATTCTTGATTTTCAGTCGAAGGCAGTGCCCTTCCCCATGCCCTAACTTCTGGGACAGCAAAAATAACCTAAATAGGTTAGCACAAGGTTAAGGTTGGATTTTAATATATATTTTTATATATATTCCATTCCTGGACGAGAGCGGCGAGGAAGAAATCCATCAGTGGCAGTGAAAAAGAAAGAACAAAAATAGACGTGAAAGAAAAAAAAAACTAGTGAAGTAAAAGATGTGTAGTTAATATAGATATATAGATATATATATATATATGTATATGTATATATAGGTGATATAAAAAAAACATTATTAGTGCAGCTTTGAGAAGCATGGAGAAGCAAAGAATACATGCAAGCTTAGTGAACATATGTTGACAGTGCACTGAAAAAAAAACTTGTTTAGTAAAGCAAAATATGAATTAGAAAAAAAAATTAAATAAATAAATACAAAAAATTTGTATAGAAAAAAAGAAGAAAATAGTTGTATATATATATATATATATATATATATATATATATATATATATAAGTTAACACAACTGATCAGCAAAACGTAAATATTCAAGCTGACCATGCATTCCCACCATAAATGCTTACGACACTAGCCGTCTCAAGCGGATATTGCACAACAGCGGCAGAAGCGTCCACGCGCAACACTGTTGGTTCTCAGCGATATATGATCCCTCGCACTATTTGCAATACCAGCGTTTTCAGGGCTTAGGGCTAGCTTCGATCATAAGAATTAATGTCACTTAGAGTTAGTTGATTTTTGGAAATAAAGAACGTCGGTCGTCGCCACGGGGACTCTCCAAGTCTTCTCATCTACTGCAACATTGTTGCTTATTAACAAGTGTTAACACCGTTACTTCGTACGTGTTAATTCACTTTAATATAGAAAACCAAAATATAATAACTTATATATACAGTATGTCCATTAATTGTTTGCAAAACGAAAAAAGTTATACAAATTCAACTTTAACATCATATTTTATTAGGAAAGGAACATTTTCTCGGAATTTTTTGTTTACATTATTTTTGGTTCATGTATTCTTCACGAAAATCCATAGCAGAAACAACAAGTAAGGAAGCTATAGTCGAGAGTGCTCGACTAGAAGATACCCTGATCCCTACAAAGAGCTGATATTCACGCACGCATAAGCACGCGCTCTGTTAACTGCGCAGTAAGCAGCGACTGCGCTTGGGCTGCGCTGCAGTGTGGGCAATACTATGAGAATTTTGTTGCTAAATAATTTCTCCTGTAGTAGGACTATCTTCATGAAACTTTCCGAACGTGATCACAATGTGCAAATGTATGTACATTCCAAAGCAGTCTCTAGTACTTAAAATACGTTTTTTGCAAATTGGGGGCGAAGGGGGCGTGGTATCCAAAATCTGTAAATGACAAAATCTGCGTATTGATCAGATGTATATATACACCAAATCTGAAGTCTCCAGGTCTAAAAGTATTAAAATTACGGTGAATAAACAAAATCAATTTATCGATTATTCGCGATAAAAAAGTAATCGGACGAGTTATCGAAAAAAAAAGATAAACTTGTACTGCGTATGGTATACATGAGTATGCATACAAAATTTGAAGTCTCTAGCTCTTATATCTTCTGAGATCTAGGCGTTCATACGGACGGACGGACGGACGGACGGACGGACGGACGGACGGACAGACGGACAGGGCTATATCGACTCAGATCGTCGCCCTGATCAAGAATATATATATTTTATGGGGTCTGCGATGTTTCCTTCTGCCTGTTACATACTTTTCACAAAACCATTATACCCTGATTTCCCATTTTTAATGGGATCAGGGTATAATAAAACAAGTAAAAAAGCTCTAGTCGAGACTGCTCGACTAGGAGATACCCTGATCCCTACAAAGAGCTGATATTCACGCACGCATAAACGCGAGCTCTGCTAACTGCGCAGTAAGCAGCGACTGCGCTTGGGCTGCGCTGCAGTGTGGGCAATACTATGAGAATTTTGTTGCTGAATAATTTCTCCTGTAGTAGGACTATCATCATGAAACTTTAAGAACGTGATCATAATGTGCAAATGTGCATACATTCCAAAGCACAATTCTCTAGTACTTAAAATACGTTTTTTGCAAATTGGGGGCGAAGGGGGCGTGGTATCCAAAATCTGTAAATGACAAAATTTGCGTATTGACCAGATGTATATACACAGCAAATATGAAGTCTCCAGGTCTAAAACTATTAAAATTACGGTGAATAAACAAAATCAATTTATCGATTATTCGCGATAAAAAAGTAATCGGACGAGTTATCGAAAAAAAAAGATAAAAATTGTACTGCGTATGGTATACAAGAGTATGCATACAAAATTTGAGGTCTCTAGCTCTTATATCTTCTGAGATCTAGGCGTTCATACGGACGGACGGACGGACGGACGGACGGACGGACAGACGGACAGGGCTATATCGACTCAGCTCGTCGCCCTGATCAAGAATATATATACTTTATGGGGTCTGCCACGCCTCCTTCTGCCTGTTACATACTTTTCACAAAACCATTATACCCTGATTTCCCATTTTTAATGGGATCAGGGTATAACAAGTAAGAAAGCTCTAGTCGAGACTGCTCGACTAGGAGATACCCTGATCCCTACAAAGAGCTGATATTCACGCACGCAGTAAGCAGCGACTGCGCTTGGGCTGCGCTGCAGTGTGGGCAATACTATGAGAATTTTGTTGCTGAATAATTTCTCCTCTAGTAGGACTATCTTCATGAAACTTTCAGAACGTGATCATAATGTGGAAATGTGTGTACATTCCAAAGCACAAGTCTCTAGTACTTAAAATATGCAAATTGGGGCGAAGGGGGCGTGGTATCCAAAATCTGTAAATGACAAAATTTGCGTATTGACCAGATGTATATACACACCAAATCTGAAGTCTCCAGGTCTAAAAGTATTAAAATAACGGTGAATAAACAAAATCAATTTATCGATTATTCGCGATAAAAAAGTAATCGGACGAGTTATCGAAAAAAAAGATAAACTTGTACTGCGTATGGTATACATGAGTATGCATACAAAATTTGAAGACTCTAGCTCTTATATCTTCTGAGATCTAGGCGTTCATACGGACGGACGGACGGACAGACGGACGGACGGACGGACGGACGGACGGACGGACGGACGGACGGACAGACGGACAGGGCTATATCGACTCAGCTCGTCGCCCTGATCAAGAATATATATACTTTATGGGGTCTGCCACGCCTCCTTCTGCCTGTTACATACTTTTCACAAAACCATTATACCCTGATTTCCCATTTTTAATGGGATCAGGGTATAAAAAACAAAAAAAATATTTTATTTACATATTTCGATATACAGAGGTGGTCAAAAGTATTTACACATCGAACATTTTTTGCATGCTCTGCTTAATGAGCTTTTTTTTGCTGTTTTTGTTTACCGTTTTTGAAAAAAAGCTTTTTTGTCATGAAGCTTATTCTGTGTAGAAGCGATCGGCTGAAGAAATTGCTAAAATAACGGTACATGGCTATAAATAGAACAAAAAGTACAGTTACTTAGCGGTTGTCAAAAGTATTTACACATATTTTTATTGCGTCTTAAGTATTTACACAATGTAAATTTGCCTTTTTGATTTGATTTGGTTAATCGTGTGCGGTCGTTGACTAAGATCAGAGTTCAATTTGTAGTTAAAATTGTAAAACTAATGTAAAATGGTAAAACTTTCAGTTGAAACAAGATCCGAGATCGTAACCAAGTTCAAGTGTGGTATTGCGGCAATGGAGTTGGCAAAGATATACAAAATATCAAGAAAAACAATGTATAACTTGGTTAAGAAAAAGGATACACTCGGAAATTTAAAAAATGTACGGCGAAGTGGGCGAAAACCAGTATTAAACGCCAGTGAATGTAGAAGACTTATCAACAAGGTCATAGAAATGCCTGAAATAAGCCCAGTTAAGATGTCAGCAGCATCAAATCAGATAATTGGTAAACGTATAAGCGATGCTACTATTCGTAGAAGGTTAAAGGAAGTTGACATAAATACCTATGTCGTCCGAAAAATAATAGATATTTCTGAAACAAATAAAGCAAAACGCCTTGCTTTTGCTTTGGAGCATATTGAAAAGCCTTTGGAGTTTTGGCAGAATGTTTTGTGGACAGATGAGGCTGCATTTCAGCTTCACGGCTCTTTTGGGAAGAGTTTTATGCATTTGAGTCGAAAAAATAAGAAAATTGCAGTGCAGCCTCTTACCAGATTTGGAGGTGGAACAGTAATGTTTTGGGGTTGCATGTCATATTATGGCTTTGGAGATTTGGTGCCAATAGAGGGCACATTAAATCAATCAGGATGTGTAAATACTTTTGACCACCTCTGTATATATATATATATAATGTAATTTAAGCATATAATGTTCTTGAAGATAGAAAATTGTTTTCCATCGTATAATAACATCTTTTCACCATGTTTGCTCGCTTGTCTTCGTATGTTTGTGAGTTAACCTAGATATTAATTTGTATTGTGTTTGGTAAAATTATCAGAGACAATTCCAGAATATTGTATATTGGGCTCAGCCCGGATATCGGTACTGATTGTTACTCTGATAGTTTTTGCTGAACCAAATGGAATTCATCTCGGTGCACTTTACATAAATACCTGTATGGTCGTTATGTTATGTTATATGTTATGTGTGAATAATTACTAAATGTTGATAGTGTTGTCTGGAACTTGTGTATATGCTGCATTGGCGTATCCTTGCCGAACACTCACATTTTAGGAAGCTATAGCATAGCAATATTTTATAACCAGCTTTAGTAACAATAGCCCATAATTAAATGTTTCCCTTTATTGTACTACGAATCAAGAAAACCTAATAAAATCAAGCTTCCTTCCCATTTATATCGACCCAAACTTTTTAAAGTTATTTGTTAATCAGAAAATTCAAGATTAAAGAAAAATGCCTGTGTCGCGAAGTCCTCAAGATATGCACACAGTAGATAAACCTGTTAGTTTGTGTAGGGTTTGTACTCAAGAGATGAGCAATACTCAGCAATGCTATTGTACCCCTTGCAAGTACAATTTTCATAAGCCATGTATGGAACGATGGCTGCAGGATAATCAAGAATGTCCAGAATGTCAGGCTGCATTAGATCCGAGGGCAATTAAGTTGGTCATCGGCAATTGTTCACCTGACCCGAAACCAGTTTCGACTTTAACAATTCCAGGTAGTTCTCGTATGGTAACGCGTAACTTAGCCAAAAGCTTAAATGAGGTCCAACCTGAGGCTACAGAAAACCCGCAAGAATCGCTCGAAGGCAGCGAGGTTATTATATCCGGCTTAGATGTGAGCAATAATTCTGTCCGAAACGTAGCTCCTCCCCTAAGAGGCATTAGCAATCGCCGGCGAGGGAGACCTAATCGGGCCGGTCATACTCGTCAAGAGCCAGCAGTTGATTATAATATTATTCAGCAAATGATCGAGCAGTCGGTCACTCGTATGATATCGGCACTCCGCCTTGACTCCCGCCCCACCTCAAACGAACAACGTCCGTCTATTCCCACTCCTATGGCCTACTCACCAGGTAGCTCGTCCGCTCAAAGCAGAAAAACAGCTGACACTATGCAAAAGTGGAATTTACATTTTGATGGGTCATCTGAGGGACTGGGAGTGGAAGAGTTCATATATCGGGTCCGATGAAACTCTCGACGGTGATTTTATGGGACTGTGCAAACATTTGCATATTCTTTTCACTGGAAAAGCCAGGGATTCGTTTTGGCGCCACCATAAGCAGGTCGATCGAATTATTTGGAATGATTTTTGTGCTGCGCTTCGACAGCAATATAAAGATTATCGCTCAGAATATATGAGTAAGGACTTAGTTAGAGCCAGAAAGCAAAAAGTCGGGGAACCGTTTGTTGCTTTTCATGATTCTGTGGCGGCTTTAATTGACAAATTTGGACTCAAATTCGATGAAGACGAATTGGTAGAGATACTGCGAAATAACTTGTTGCCTGAGATGCGGCACAAGTTGCTCTATCAATCCATCAGCTCAGTTGGCCATTTGCGTAGATTGGTGCAAATGAGCGAAAATTTAACTAATGATCTTCGCAGTCAATCAGAAAGTTGTTCTAGACCAAAATCTGGGACGTTTCGTCGACAAATCAATGAAATTGAGGATACGTGTCCCGAAACGAAAGTGGAAGAAGGTACAGAGCCATCAGAGTTAGAAGTTGGCGCCATTCAAAAGGTACATTCTAATCTGACCTGTTGGAACTGTGAGGAAAAGGGACATGTGTGGGAAGATTGTCTGCAGGATCGAAGAATTTTTTGCTATGGTTGTGGTACACCACAGGTGTACAAGCCACAGTGCAAAAAGTGCATACGTAGATTGTCGGAAAACCAGCAGAAGGGAGCATCCCCCAAAAATCGGATGCCCCCGAGTTAATAAGCCAAATCAAGAACAATTTCACTCAAACAGAGCCATCTCCGGCCGAAAATAGTGCACGGTTGCATGATCTCCGTTTTCTCTCAAATTATTAAAATATTTAGAAATACGGAAAAGAATTTTCAATGATGCAAAATCAGCTAGAAATAAACGTATTGCGAGATTGAAAAACTACTATAAGGAAGTAAAAAGTAATCGTAGATTAGTAATCTCGAATATATTTAGTAATCAGAAAGATATGCGCAGTTATGCGAAAGTATCATTCTTGGATTTTCAGGAATTAGGTCTATTAGATACTGGAGCAAACATCAGTTGCATTGGCGCAACGCTAGCGAAAACTGACTTTTCACAGAGTCCTCATTTTAAGACAATAAAATCCTCTGTAAAAACTGCAGGTGGCGAAAATCAGGGGTTTTGAATGTTGTCATGCAATATAAGGCGATATCAAAACCAATGAAACTGTATGTTATCCCCAACATTAAGCAGAATCTAATTCTCGGTCATGACTTTTGGAATACATTTGCCCTTGCACCAAATATTATCAGTGCTGTGGAAGCAGAAACTGATGGTATTGAAGAGGAGGTTGAAGGGAAATATCCACTAACAAGCGTGCAGTTACAACAACTCAATTCAGTTAAGCAGTTGTTTCCCAACTCTGCAGAGAAGTTAGGTCACACTTCACTCATTAAACATCACATTGAGGTGGGATTTGCGATGCCAGTAAAGCAACGCTTTTACCCTGTTAGTCCTGCGGTTGAGCAGTTATTGTATAACGAAATAGATCGGATTATCAGCCTCGACGTGATAGAGCCCTCAACAAGTGCTTGGAGCTCTCCTATGAGGTTAGTAGTGAAACCGAATAAAGTTCGTCTTTGTTTAGATGCCCGAAAGCTTAACTTAGTGACCAAAAAGGACGCCTATCCATTACCAAGTATAGATGGAATCTTTTCTAGATTGCCAAAAGCGACCATCATTTCGAAACTCGACTTAAAAGATGCTTATTGGCAAATAGAACTGACGGAGGCCTCAAAGCCAATTACCGCGTTTACAGTTCCAGGACGACCTCTATATCAGTTCAAGGTCATGCCGTTCGGACTGTGTAATGCGCCGTCAACAATGTGTCGACTAATTGATGAAATTATACCCCCTGACTTGCGTAACTGTGGATTTGGGTACTTAGATGATCTATGTATTGTATCGGAAGATTTCAATTCCCATCTTTCCGTACTAATACAAATTGCAGAGCAATTTCGTAGAGCTAATGTGACATTAAATATAGAGAAGAGCCATTTCGCAGTCACTAAAGTTAACTATCTGGGTTATGTGATTGATAAAACAGGCATATGCACAGATCCGGAGAAAATCTCTTGCATACAAAACTGGCCCCCGCCGAAGAATTTAAAACAAGTAAGAGGCTTTTTAGGTGTATGTGGGTGGTATCGCCGATTTATAAAAAACTTTTCGGATTTAGCCTGTCCTATAACAGATGTTTTATCCTCCAAGAAGAAGTTTGTCTGGACGCCAGAAGAGCAAACTGCTATGGAGAAACTGAAATCTGTTTTAACAACATCCCCAGTCTTACAAAATCCAAAATTTGACCAGAAATTCTTTTGGCATTGCGATGCTAGTGATTATGGAATTGGGGCCGTTTTAGTACAGCTCTCCGAAGAAAATGAAGAAAAACCAGTAGCTTTCATGTCGAAAAAACTCAATCGATCCCAGCGTAACTATAGTGTTACAGAGCGTGAATGTCTAGCAGTTATTCTCGCTATAGAAAAGTTTCGTTGTTATTTAGAACTTCAAGAGTTTGAAGTCACCACTGACCACTCCAGTCTCCTTGGCTGATGAGACAGCAGAACGTTTCGGGACGTTTAGCTAGGTGGGTTTTTCGTTTACAACAATACAAGTTCACTATGTCGCATCGTAAAGGAAAAGACCACATTGTGCCCGATGCTTTATCGCGGTTGCACGAGCATGAAATCGCTTCTTTAGATATGAGTCCTATAATAAATTTAGATTCAGATGCATTTCAGTCCGATGATTACAACCAATTGAAGGTTAATCTAGAGCAAAATAGTTCGCGATTGTCCGATTTAAAAATTGTGGATCATAAAATCTATATCCGAACTGAACACTCAACCGGAGATGAAGTTCATGATAAGTTTTTGTGGAAACTATGGGTGCCCGAGCAACTTAAAGCAGATGTGCTAAAGCAAGCCCATGATAGTGTAACGTCAGCACACTCGGGTATACAAAAAACCATCGAGAAATTACGACGAAATCTCTTTTGGCCTGGTTTAGCGAAGGATGTCCGCAAGTATATCAGAAATTGTCCTCCAATGGGAGCTCAAAGTCCGATTTATCGACCTTTCCAAAGGTTGTATATAGATTTATTAGGGCCATACCCAAGGAGCAAAAATGGGCATGTGGGATTACTGATTGTCTTGGACCATTTCAGTAAATTTCATTGGCTTTGGCCTTTGAAAAAATTTAAGTCGTCTGTAATCCGAGAATTTCTTTTAAAACATATTTTTCACTGTTTTGACATACCAGAAACGATAGTGAGCGATAACGGAACGCAGTTTAAGGCAAATGAATTCAATGCTTTTTTAACGGAGCTAGGAATTCGCCATATATACACGGCTTTATACTCACCTCAGTGCAATGCTGCTAAGCGGGTTAATCGCTCTCTGCTAGCTGCTATTCGGTCGTATCTGGAACATGACCAGACTTATTGGGACCAACATATTTCTAGTATTTCATGTGCATTGCGATCTTCCTTGCATCAATCTATAGGATGCTCCCCATATAGAGCATTATTCGGTTTAGAGATGATTACCCATGGGTCAGACTACAAGTTGATAAAGCAATTAACATTGCTTGAAGAACCCTTGGTACCTCTAACCAGATCAGATAATTTATCTCTAATTCGGAAAGATATACAGGCCAATATCAAAAGAGCATACGAACGAAATGCTAAGCAGTACAATTTGCGTTCGAAGCCTGTTGCATTTAAAGAAGGACAGGAAGTGTATCATAGAAATTTTGCACTTAGTAAATTTTCTCACAATTATAATGCTAAACTGGCACCCCAATTTTTGAAATGCAGAGTAAAAACCAAACTTGGAAATTATTTTTATGTATTAGAAAATTTACAAGGGCAAGAAATAGTAACCTTTCATGCCAAAGACATTAAGCAATAAATAGACAAACATATTCCCGCTAATATTCTGTCAAACGGTGGTATAATGGTGGTGTAATGGTCGGTAAAATCGTTTGTGACAAAATTGTCACCTGCGCCGCAAGATCAGTGAGCTTTGGGTTAAGCAGAGCTTGAGAACAGAGCTTTCGCTAAACCCTAAAGCTTTGGGACAGTGAGCGAAGTGCACCCAGCTTCAAGTTGCATCGCTCACTGTCTCCAAAAAGAGCAGAAAATGAAGAAGAGCCCTTGAATGGGGCGATATAAAAACGGAGGCACATTGCGTGCTCGTTCTTTTTCATTTCCGGCGCTTTACAAAAAACCAAAAACCCAACCACCTCACCGGCATCCAATTCAAAAAGGAAAAAAATAATATATATATATATATATATATATATATATATATGTATATATATATATGTATTGTCTTGGATACCATCATTGCCTAAAAAATTTTGCGGCTAATACATTGAATTTATATATAGCCCAAATATATATAAATATTTCAATAATCCAAGAATCGCCCACGGTGCAGGCGATCACATCGCGCAGTTACTAAAGCATATAAGCTTTGAACGGCTGACGCGCTTTGGTTTTTTTCTTCGCGCATAAACGTTAAAGGTAGGTGTCAGAAAGACATAAAAAAAAAAAAAGACTTTGTTCGAACAATAATATTGTTCTTGGTTTTCAGTCGCAGGCTGTGCCCTTCCCCATGCCCTAACCTCTAGGCCAGGAAAAAAATTAACATATACAGTGTGCAACTAAAGTCACCGTACCCCTGATACATTTTCACGAAATTCACTGTAACTTCGTCAAATTTTTATAAAACACAAATGTTTTGATGAGGATTGATAAAATAATCTTTTAACTACATAATACCGTTTAAATAATAGCAATATTTTATTTTAGTCTAATATTATAACTAAAAAACTAAAAGTATTCACATTTTTCCGCTTACAAAAGTCACCGTACTCTTAATATTCAGATGTATTAATTAACTATAAATATGATATTACTAACTAAAATTATTAACTTAATATCTAGTTGGGTATGCCTTCATTTTAATCCCCTTTCGGAGGCGATTCGGCATTGAAATGACTAGTTTTTCGATATATTCATTACCAAGTCTGCACCACTCCTGATGCAATGCCTCTCTCGACAGATTTTTGCTGCTGATGTGGTGTTTTCGGATTTTTGTTTCGAGTATATTCCAAACATGCTTTATTGGGTTTATGTCGGGATTCTGTGGTGGCGTCTCCAGTAAATGGGGCGTGTTGTAGGCGAGAAAGAGACGGGTATTCATTGCCTTATGCTTAGGGTCATTACCTTGTTGGAAATAATAATCTGACCCTGTACCAAGGTTTTCAGCGCTGTTTTTCAATTTTTTTTGAGAATGTTAATGTAGGTATATTGGTCCATCACTCCGTCAATAAACTCCAAGCTGCCAGCGCCCGATGCAGCTATACAACCCCAAACAATAAGTCCACCACCACCGTGCCTTATCGTCTTTTTTGTATATTTTGGGTTTAGGGCCTCTCTTGGTCTTCTCCACACGCGTAGACGCCCGTCCGAGCCAAAAATGTTGAACTTTGACTCGTCTGAGAAGATCACCTTACGCCAAAAGTCAACTGACTTGTCTACATACGCCTTCGAAAACACCAAACGCTTCTTTCTATTTACTACACTTACGTATGGCATTTTGCGAGGAGTGTAAGACTTAAAATCGTATGATTTTATGACCCTACGTATGGCTTGCGGGTGTACATCCTTCTGAGAAGTATTGCTTATCTCTGTTGCAATCTTTACAGCGCTGGAAAATGCATCTTTGTCCACCAAATGCTTTATTTGGCGCTTGTCGCGATCAGTAAGTGCAGATGGTCGGCCAGATCTTGTATTATTTTTAATACGCCCCTCGTATTTAAAGCGGCCAATTACTGTTTGAATAGTTGACTTGTCTCTGGACATTAGATTTGCTATATCTGCATACGAATTTTGCCCATTTGTGTAGAGATGCAATATCAGTTTACGTTCTTCTATAGTTAACTCTTTATGCGTCATTTTTACGAGGAAATTAGCAAAATTTGACCAAAACAGATAATGCTCGCTAACAAGCACATCATTTTGAAGAATTGCACACATTTTTCAAAAAGTCCCGTTATGTTTAAGAAGAACTCTGGCGCCAGACAGTTCGACCCAAGCAAGAGTACGGTGACTTTTGTAAGCGGAAATATGTGAATACTTTTTTTAGTTATAATATTAAACTAAAATAAAATATTGTTATTATTTAAACGGTATTATGTAGTTAAAAGATTATTTTATCAATCCTCATCAAAACATTTGTGTTTTATAAAAATTTGACGAAGTTACAGTGTATTTCGCGAAAATGTATCAGGGGGTGACTTTAGTTGCACACTGTACATTACCCCACTTTAGAGGTCTTATTATCTGTTGATAATTCTCTAACTTATACTTATTTGCCTTCTAAACTAAGTCGTTGTTATCGTAATTCAATTTTGTCTTGCTTAACGAATTAATTAATTCAACAGATTGGTCTCTTTTATATGATTCTGTTGATATTAATTTAGCAACATCATTTTTTATAATACCTTAAGCTCTATTCTAGATGTGTGCCTCCCTCTCTGTCGTATATCGCCCATTTCAACTAAACCGCCTTAGTTCACTAAGACTCTTTTGACTTTAAGAAATATTAAAACTAAATGTTTCAAAAAGTATAAAAAGTCTGGCTCAAGTGTTGACTAGTCTAAATATTCCATAGCCAAGTCAAACTGCAATCTCTTCAATTCTCGTTGTTATGAGAATTACCTTATACGTTGTAAACGAGCAAACGCTCGGGATCATAAACAATTTTACTCATTTGTAAACCTGAAGCGTAAATCTTCAGATTTGCCGTCCTCATTTGTCCTTGATGCTGAGAAAACTTGTAATGACCAGGATTTCTCTGATCTATTTGCAGTTTTTTTTCAATCCACGTACTTTTCTGTTGATCTCTATAACAACTCATACCCATACTTACTTCCTGAATATGGGTCTATTAATGCTCCTAAAGTCACTGCAGCCTCTTTAGCTGCTGCCATTCGGACGATGAAATCATCTTTCTCGCATGGTGCTAACAATATTCCAAGTTGTATGATTAAAGAGTGTAGAGTTTCTCTTCAGTCTCCATTACTAAAATTGTTTAATTTATCTTTGGAAACTTCTGTTCCCTTCAATATGGAAAGAGTCTTTCACCATTCCGCTATATAAAATAGGTGGAAGATCTGATATCTCAAATTATAGAGGTATTGCGAAATTATCTGCTATTCCGAAGTTATTTGAAAAAATTATAACATCGGCCTTGCAACATTTTTGCAAATCGATTATTCAACCATCCCAACATGGTTTTGTTCAGAATCGATCAACGTCCTCTAATTTACTTGAATTTACTTCGCTTGTCAATAACAGTTTTTCTAAAAAAAATGCAAACTGATGTTATTTATACGGACTTCAGTAAAGCCTTTGACTCAGTTCACCACCAGATTCTAAATCTAAAGCTTGAACGCATAGGATTTTCCACTAAACTTGTGTCTTGGATTTCGTCCTATTTAAAGGGTAGGACCAAAAGAGTCTTGCTGAGAACAGCTATTTCTAAGCTTATCTTTGTTTCGTCCAGTGTACCTCAGGGTAGCCATTTGGGACCATTACTCTTTTCACTTTTCATAAATGACCTTCCCAGCTGTATCTCTTATTCCACTATATTTATGTATGCGGATGATATAAAACTTTGCCTCCCATACTCCAGTGCCAATGGGCATCTTCAACTTCAAGATGACCTAAATGCATTTCAACTTTGGTGTGTGGCGAATCAGTTGCACCTAAATTGCTCAAAGTGTATGACAATGACATTCAGTCGTACCGTTCCTTATATAAAATTAGTAACATTACCTTGCAACGCATCTTTACAGTCAAAGATCTTGGTGTTCTCTTTGACTGTAAACTTAATTTTAATCTTCATATTTTTACCATCGTAAATGAAGCCAAAAGTATGCTTGGCTTTATTAAACGTTGGGCTAAGGAATTTAAAGATTCTTTTACTACCAGGCAACTATTTATTTCGCTTGTACCTCCTATCCTTGAGTATGGCTCAGTTGTATGGTCTCCTCAACATAAACTGTATCAGGATCGTATTGAATCGGTCCAGAAACAGTTTCTTCTCTTTGCCTTAAGGGATCTTAACTGGGACTGTAACTTACGATTACCGTCTTACCTTACTAGGCTTCAACTTATTGATTTTCCATCGTTAATCAATCGCAGAACAAATTTGGGAATTGTTTTCCTGCATAAATTGATTAACGGTAATATTAATCCCCCCTCATTGTTGATGCGTCTAAATTTTTCGGTTCCGTCCCGATCAACTAGACACTATCGTTCTCTCTACCTTCCGTGCTGTACTACGGATTATTCCTTGCATAGTGCGTTTCATGTACTATGTTTTCATTATAATAAATATCATCACGTTTTTTACTTAGAGCTCTCTCTTCCCAATATAAAATCCTTGCTTCTATCTTACCTTAGGGAAATCACTCGCAATGCCTAGACTTATGCATTGGTAACATTCTGCTGCCAATGTTTTTGCAGTGATTTCTCTATCCTACTCTATATTTCTATTTTAGCACTTCTTTTTCTTTCTATTTCTTATTCTATTTTCTGTATCTATCTTGGAATTTTTTTTTTTTTTTTTTTTTTAAACACCTTCTATTTAATTATTATATTACCTATATTTAAGTTCTTTTAACCTTTAGTTTAAGTTTTCATGTTAACACTCTCTTTGCTTAGCTCAATAGTATCACTGACCATATTTGGCTGTGAATTTGGGCATAGCTGGCCGGACTGGCAAATAAAATACCCCCATCGGGTTGGTGATACTTTTGTAATAATTTTCTGTACTTTTTTTAGGCTTTACATGTATAGTTTTAGTTTTTTACACCTAAGTTGACTTGTAAATTGTCAATATCTTTTTAATTAAATAAAATAAAATAAAAATATATTAAAATATATATTAAAATCCAACCCTAACCTCAGTACAACCTATTTAGGTTATTTTTGCTGGCCCAGAAGTTAGGGCATGGGGAAGGGCACTGCCTTCGACTGAAAATCAAGAATAATATTATCGTTTTTCGTTGTTTCAACAAGTCTTCTTCTTTTCTTTCTTTCTGACACATACCTTTGCCTTTGCACAAAAAAAAAAAAAAAAAAAAAAAAAAACCAGAGCGCGTCAGCCGTGCAAAGCTTACAAGCTTTAGAAGCTGCGCGATGTGATCACCTGCACCGTGGGCGATGATTAAATTCTTGAATTGTTTAACTTTATATATATTTTGGCTATATATAAAAATGTGGTTTATTAGCCGGACACTAAGCTAATTTTCCCCAAAAAGACAATATAGGCGCAGGTGACAATTTTGTCATAACCGATAAGCGCCGCAAATTCCGATCTCAACAAAATGTTTCGTACCGACCATTACACATTCGTCGGACCAATTAAAGGGAACATTTTTTTTATACCCTGATCCTATTAAAAATGAGAAATCAGGGTATAATGGTTTTGTGAAAAGTATGTAGCAGGCAGAAGGAAACATCGCAGACCCCATAAAATATATATATTCTTGATCAGGCGACGAGCTGAGTCGATGTAGCACTGTCCGTCCGTATGAACGCCTAGATCTCAGAATATATAAAAACTAGAGACTTGAAATTTTGTATGCATACTCATGTATACCATATGCAATAAAAGTCCCCAAAAAAAAGTTGTTCACTTTTCAACTTTTTAATAGCTTCTGAAATCGGCTCCAGCACGCACAGACAACACAACTTTGACGTTAGCCCATTGCTGCTTTGATAGCTGTAAGTTTGCTCGCAAGTGATGTCGGAACAATTTTTCATATATGCATAAACTTTTTAGCATTTCATAAGATTAACTCCATCTGGTGGGTGCGTGTTCATTATAATTTAGTTCGGTCTATCTCTTTCACTCTTTTTCGCCTACATATTAGCTGCTGAATAGGTACAGGCAAGTGCGTAAGCATATAATTAAATATATATATGTACATATACATATACATATTTACATACATATTATATATCACCTGAAAGGTGATATAGTTCCTTTACTTCAAGCTATATATCAATTCAATTTTTATAATAAAGTTACCCCATAACTCTTATTTTTAATTTTTATTGTAAAAATTGAAAATAAGAGTTATGATTTTATTTTCATATAAAAATTGATTTGCAATTATTATATTTGATTTTTATCATATAAATATAAATATTATATTATCATATATATATATATATATATATATATATATATATATATATATATATATCATTATAATAATTAAAAAAAAAAATTTTTTTTAATTCTTATTTTTTAATTTTTTCTATAAAAATTATAATCGTTACGGTCCTTGGTTAAAATAGCTCTTGTGATTTTATGGTTTATCATTTTTTAACCCGGAATTCGTACTCCTGTTGTTCACAAAGGAACCGTTATTTTTTCTGTCATTTTCCGTCAAATCTAACTGGTGAAAGCCTGATCCAGTGTTGTAAAATAATGAGCTTCACCCATGTTTGAAAAGATGCAATCGAAAAATACAAATCGTTGGGATGGGGTATTAATCGTTGAAAGTTTTTTTATTTAATTTTCTTAATTCAATTACCAGACGTATCTTTTTGTATTTATTGCTTTATTTGAAGTCGAAGTTTGTCAGCATTAACAGTGTATATTCTGGTCATCAGTGTATATTCAGATCATCCTGCTTTTGGAGATAAAAAAGCCTGTTTTCCAAATCACGATTTTATCATCAGGAATTATGGTGCGACAGCCATTTCTTTATTTCTTACAGTAGACCTGCATACCACACATACCTCTAAGGCCTCCAATCTGAGCATAGCATTAAATATATATGTCAGCACTACTGTATATATTTTATGTTGTTCTATTCTATAATGCATTTCATCGGAAGAAATCTAATTGTATTAGCACTAATTTTGTGGTACCTTGGGGATTTTTTGCTATTAAAGTGTTTTATGCTCTCCTACTACATCAGAAAAAGTCGGTTGGCTTATCGGTAGACTCATTTGGCAATGTGATTCTAAAAAATGATCTATTTTTTTCTACAGTGAGAGTATAATTTTGATTATTAGGCTTAAAAACCGAGCTAAATGCTAAGAATTTTGTCTGCAGCATTGGATCTGCTATCGACAATTGTGGTCATTCTTATGGCCGGTCTTTTTGGTATCTCGTCGTTTTCTAAAGACTATAATTAAAGTTATTCGTATTTGGATCAAGATTCATCAGATATTTTGAAGTCGCTTGTTGAATCTGCTTGTGTCAATCGGGCTTCAAGTTGAGTGCCATATGTTCCAAAGACTTCATTTTGCAGCTATTTGTGCTTTCAGTGGTAAAAAAGTTAGCCGATTTTCACTTGTATTAAATCACACTATCCTTAAAAATACACTCAAACTTATGAACCCCCGAAATATCAATATAAGCTGGACGACTTCAGCCCACTATTTCAAGGGTTTGTAGACATTTTATTGGTTGTGGCGACTATTATGCTAAACACATCAGTTAGGGATCAAGGCTAGCAACCCCAATAGACACTGAGCTATATGAATGCATAAGAAAAAATAATTATTAAACAGTATCTAACGGTAAGCCAACATGCTGGCCAACTGGTCCGAGTAAAATCCCAGATTTACCAGTTGAATAGCGTTATAGCCTCCTACCAAGGATTTAAAGCAACCCAGAATCATCATCTGCCAACAAAAAGGTGAAGACAGCGTTAGGAGTTGATGAAACCTGCGACAGGAGTGAGCGGAGTGACGCTTTGGCGGCAAGTTTGGAGTGAACTTGTCGGGCACAATGGGCAAGTTGCGAAGACAGTTCGCTGCCGCATGTCTACAGGAGATGCAAAAAGGAGCAACCGAAATTAGCCGCAGTGAACTACCTATAAAGTCCATATAAGTGAAGGAATGGAGTTTCCGTTTCGTTCGAGTTCCTGGAGTAGGCGGATTGCTCGGCAGGTACGTATGGTCAAGAACTGGACTTGATCCCACCGGCAGTGCTACTAAAAGACATAGTCTTGAGCCCACTAACTACCTAGAAAACAGATGGTGAGAGAGTGAGTCTACATGCTCATTTATTACAACAGCCATCCCGATCACGCGTATGCCCGACCGTATCAGTTCCGGAGCCTGACGGAATTTATGCTGCTGGCTGATGAGTTCGAGGAGTTAGAGCGAGTATCACGAAAATATGGCTGAAGAGTTGTGGTCTCGTCCTTCACCAAGCATAAGCGATGTGGCAGAGGACACATATACAAATCCAGCCAGGGCATGTCAGATGTGTGGCCAGCAGGACCGTTGAGCGCCGCAACAAGGCACTGCTGTTTTGTTGGCAGTGTCTCGATGTCATGCTGAGAGGCTCCGAGAATAGGCCGTGGTGCGTACCACACGGAGGTGTATGCTTCTGGCGGACAGCAGGTGTTGGTATTGGGTCGTCTGTCCAAAGCGAGCGGATGTGTCAACGTCCATTGGTTCAACTTGTTCTCGTCGTGGTGAGAATTCTTGTTTCCTATAATATGACAACAAGAAGCACTGCAATGCCATTTTCCTGGACATCGAACAGGCCTTCGATAGGGTATGGCATCCTGGACTTCTACAGAAGATAAAAGAGCAGCTGCCTTCTCACTTCTTTTCTCTGATCCGATCCTACTTGGAGGGTCGTTCTTTCAGAGTGAGAGTAAAATCGAGCCAGTCCTCCACGTACTCGATTGCCGCTGGTGTCCCTCAGGGCAGTATACTTGCACCTTTGCTCTTCTGTATTTTTACAAGTGATGCTCCTCTCCCCGATGTTTCGAGCCATGGCATATCCTCCGATGCGTCTCTCATGGCTACTTATGCTAACGATATCTGTGTGCTGGTCTCCACAAAGTCCAACCTTGAAGCGGCAGCGATTCTCCAAGATTTTTTGGACTCTTTCGCAAAATGGGCTGCCAGATGGAACATAAAAATCAGCGCCTCAAAAAGCAAAAGTCTATGTTTTTCGTTAAGAAGGGAGGCGCCCGCGATTGTCTTCATCAATAATACTCCTCTCGAAAAAACCAGGACGGTGAAATACTTGGGGATCAGCCTAGACGCACGTCTCACATTCAAGCCTCACATTTTGGCAACTGTTGGCACCTGCCGCTCCCGCCTTAAGCAGATGTCGTAGTTGCTGCACAGCAAGAGCAAGCTGTCGCTCTCTAACAAGCGCAAGATCTTAACCCACATAATAACCCCGATCTGGAGGTACGGCGTACAAATATGGGGAGTAGCCGCAAAGAGTAACCACCAAAAGATCCAGGTCCTCCAAAACAAGGTATTGCGCCAAATCACCGGCTGCCCCTGGTTCGTCCGAAACTCCTGTCTTCATAGAGACCTCAAGCTGGACACAGTGGAAGACCAGATATCGTTCCACTCGAGTCGGTACAACGACCGGCTCAAGGTCCATGCGAACCGGCTAGCTAGAAAATTGCCTAAATCAAGACCGATCAGTAGGTTAAAAAGACGCCACTTCACAAACCTTCTCTAGTCCAACAATAACTAAAATTAAATTTAAATTACGTTAAGTTTCTGTTAAGTTTAAATTACGTCGTTATGTTTCTGTTTTTTTGATAAACCTGTGATTGCGTATATATGTCTTAAGGGGGATAATAGAACTAAATAGATGCTCTGGTGCTTCCTAATAAAAAAAAAAAAAAAAAAAAAAAAAAAAAAAAAAAAGGGGTACGGTGATTTTAGTTGCACATTGTATAGGCTAAGGTTAGGGCTGAATCTTAATATATATCTTAATATATATACCATTCCTGGAGAAGAAGAGAGCGGCGAGGAGGAGATCCGTCAGTGGTGGCAGTGAAAAACAGAAAAAAAAAAAATAGACGTGGAAAAAACAAAAACCAATAGTGAAATAAAACAGACAAATACGTTTGCAAATTGGGGGCGAAGGGGGCGTGCTATCCAAAATGGTACCCCGGGCTCCCTTTCCCCATCTTTGAAGTCAAAAAAGAAAGAAAAAAAGCTAATAATAATACTAATAATGAATAAATAAATAAAAAAAAAATATATATATATATAAAACACTATTTATATACCTATATTTAAGTTTCTAATTTTCATGAAGTTAGAAAAAATTTTTTCTCCTCTTTTTTTTGCTAATATCGAAAAAAAAGATATATTTGTACTGCGTATGGTATACACGAGTATGCAAACAAAATTTGAATTCACTAGCTCTTATATCTTCTGAGATCTAGGCGTTCATACGGACGGACAGACGGACAGGGTTATATCGACTCAGCTCGTCGCCCTGATTAAGAATATATATACTTTATGGGGTCTGCCACGCCTCCTTCTGCCTGTTACATTTTTTTCACAAAACCATTATACCCTGATTTCCCATTTTTAATGGGATCAGGGTATAAACAAAAAAAAAAAAAAAAACCTATAACGATATATATATATATATATGTAATTTACTTAAATACTTATCTAATTTTCATGAAGATAGAAAAATTTGTTTCTCCTCTTTTTTTTGCTAAGATCGTTTTGTTTTATTATATGCAGTTTATATAGAAATATTAAAGAAAAGAAAAGCAGCCAGTTACAAAAATACCATATATAAATACCGATAGCATAAGTAGATTATTAGCTTATAGAAAACAAATGAATTTTTTGAATGGATTGTGAATTAAGAAATAAATAACGAAATGGAATGATTGATTAAATTTTAAAAGGCGGTTTATATAATTGTGTAGGGAGCTTGAGTTTTTCATAAAATTTACCAGAGAAACCATGGTAGGGATTGGGGCGAGAACACGGTGGCCACACTCCACCTATGGCTGCTGGTGTTGATTATCGTTTTATTGATTTGTAGTTGTGTCAGTCCTTCCTTTTGTGTTCGTATCCCATAGTTCGGAATAACGCTCCAACCAGCTTTCTGGTATATAGGGATCTTATAAAATAACATTTATGTACCCAGACCGTGAGGTAGCAAAGAACTCCCCCACAATCCCGAAAGAGCTACGGAACAAGAAGATCCCGCTTCGGTATCTTACGGTCGACGACAAATCAGAACATCCTGTCTACTGGTATCTTTGGTCACATACATTTTTGGCGCCCAATGTGGGGCTCGAAGTTTATGAAAGGATATTAGGTCACATAAATTTTTGGTGCCCAACGTGGGGCTCGAAGTTTATGAAAGGGTATTCGGTCACAAATGCCACAACGCATTCGAACATTTAAAATATCAACTTATGCAACTTACATTAGTGCAATATCCAGATTTCCGCAAAGAATTTTGCATAATAACTGATGCAAGCAAATATGCTTGTGGAGCGGTTCTAACACAGAACCATAATGGAATCCAACTCTCAATAGCATATGCGTCACGTTCATTCTCACTAGGAGAAAGCAATAAAAGCACAACAGAGCAAGAACTAGCAGCAATTCATTGGGCAATTACACCCTTCAGACCATATATTTATGGCAAGCACTTTACAATTAAAACAGATCATAGACCATTGACATATCTTTTTTTCCATGAAAATCCTAAGCTCAAAATTAACACGCATGCGGCTAGAATTAGAAGAATACGATATCACAGTGGAATACCTAAAGGGTAGAGACAATTTCTTGGCAGACGCTCTATCAAGGATAAAAGACATTCAAAACTAAGTCGTGAAAGTCACTACCAGGCAACAAAGTTGACAAGAAAAAATCTGTACAGTTGAAAGTAATGAACTTTTGCCTACGCAAAGTCATCAAAATGTATCCAAGCCCAACGTATATGAATACATTATAAATGACGAATACGGAAAGTAGTAACCTTACGTATAACAGAATCTAAATATTTATTTAAACATGAAAATAAAGTTATCGTAAGAATTGAAGTTAGCGATTTATATACTAATGGAATTCTTGACCTAGGTCAGTTCTTCCAAAGGCTCGAAAAAGAGGCCGGTATATTAAAATCAGCCAAGTCAAAGTAGCACCGAGCGGAAAGGTCTTTGAACCAATTTCAATAGATACCTTAAAACGAATGGGCAATAAAATATTAAAATCATTACGAGTAGCGCTTCTCTAGCCGGTGACCAATATACAAAATGAGAAAGAGATACAAACTAGTAAGAAGGCTTTAATCGAGACTGCTCGACTAGGAAATACCCTGATCCCTACAAGGAGCTGATATTCACGCACGTACATACAGTTTGTCAAGAAACACTTTACACACTATGAAAAAAATATATTTTTTGACTTTAGATGCCAATATAAAAGCCATTTATTAAAGAAATCAAATGAATTTTTTGCAAAGCTCTTTAATAATAAATTTTAAGTTGAATTAAAAAAAAAAATTACAAAACTAAAAATAGGTAACAAAATAAACAACAAAAACTAACATTACTCATTTTTAAAGCTGTCAAGAAACTGTTTACACATTACGTCTTCCACTTCTGTTTTGCACAAATTCTTTGAAACAACGGCGCTTTACCGTTACTTATGAGATGTGCGTATCTCAATGCATGTTTATTTATGCATATTTTTCACTTTGGTTCTAAAATTGTCAGAGTAAGCTTCTAAAAGTTAATAGAAATAATTTTTCAAAATGCCTGGAAAGCGATTAAGTTTTGATGTGGTCCAACTAATTTATTATAACCACACATTGGGCAAATCCGTTGTCCAATTAGCTGAAGAATTTTCTGTTGCACGAAAAACGGTTTATAATGTTATAAATCGAGCTGAAAATGAAGGCAGACTGCAGCAAAAGGGTACAGGTGGACGTAAAAAAAAGATTTCTAATCGTGCAGACCGGCTAATTATGCGGAAGATTGACCGAAATCCGCAAATCTCAGTACGGACACTTGCCAGAGAGCTACTGGAAGAGTGTGACTTAGTTGTGTCGCACGAAACAGTACGCCAAGCCATATTACGACATAGATACTCTTCAAGAGTTGCGCGTAAGAAACCGTTGCTTTCATCGGCTAATATTGAAAACGGTTAAATTTCGCTATAAAAATGATTAGTCAGCCGGCAGAATAGTGGGATAAAGTTATATATTGCGATGAGTCCAAAATAATGTTATATTCTAATAATGGTCCATCAAGAGTGTGGCGTAAACTCAAAACTGCATTGGAAAACAAAAACATTATTCCAACAATTAAATTTGGAAAGATTTCCTTAATGGTTTGGGGTGCATAAGTCGCCGGGGAGCTGGAGAACTGGTGTTTATAGAGAACACTATGAATGCGGCTCAATATCTCCAAATTTTGAAAAATAATTTAAAGCGAAGTGCAGAGATATTAGGCCTTATTGATAATAATAAGCCTAATTTCAAATTTTATCAAGATAATGATCCCAAGCACAAGAAGTATAATGTGAGGACTTGGTTGCTCTATAATTGTGGAAAAGTTATTGATACACCACCCCAGAGTCCCGACCTGAACCCCATTGAACATGTTTGGGCCTACTTAAAAAAACAAGTGGGAAAACAGGGTCTAGGCTATTCTAGAAGAGTGGCAAAAAATACCCATCGAATTCTCAGAAAAGCTGGTAGATTCGATGAAAAACCGTCTGCAGCATGTGTTAAATGCTGCGGGGGGTCATACTAGATATTAAAATTAGCATAGTTAATTTTAAGTTATATTTTAAGTAAGAAAGAACCTAAGTTTAATATTTTGTGTAAACAGTTTCTTGACAGCTTTAAAAATGAGTAATGTTAGTTTTTGTTGTTTATTTTGTTACCTATTTTTAGTTTTGTAATTTTTTTTTTTTAATTCAACTTAAAATTTATTATTAAAGAGCTTTGCAAAAAATTCATTTGATTTCTTTAATAAATGGCTTTTATATTGGCATCTAAAGTAAAAAAAATTATTTTTTTCATAGTGTGTAAAGTGTTTCTTGACAAACTGTATAAGCATGTGCTCTGCTAACAGTAAGCAGCGACTGCGCTTGGACTGCAGTGTGGATAGTACTATGAGAATTTCGTTACTCCATGAAACTTTCAGAGCGTGATGAGAATGTTAAAATGTGTGTATATTCCGAAGCACATGTCTTTAGTATTTACGTTTTTTACAATTTGGGGGCGAAGGCGGCGTGGTATCCAAAATCTGTAAATTACAAAATCTATGTATTGATCAGATGTATGAACACAGTAAATCTGAAGTCTCCAGGTCTAAAAGTATTAAAATTACTCTGAATAAACGATATCAATTTATCGTTCATTCTCGATAAAAAAGAAATCGGATGAGTTATCGAAAAAATATTATAAACTTGTACCACTAACCATAGAACACATAGACTGGACACGGTGAAGAAAGATTTTGTACAACTTTTTTTTTGGGCGAGGTTACCTCACACAACTTCGTACTCGCTCGGCTTCTTTATTTTTAGGTTCGGCGTACGAAAATTCACGACAGCACAATCATTTCGCTTCAAGCGTTCGGCCGAGATGGTCGACATTTGAAACTAAGTAATTCTATGCTCAATTTGTTTTTCTTGCTCTCTCTCTTTCTATGCTCTCTGCTCTCTCAAATATGTATAAGTTAACACAACTGATCAGCAAAACGTAAATATTCAAGCTGACCATGCATTCCCAGCATAAATGCTTACGACACCAGCCGTCTCAAGCGGATATTGCACAATAGCGGCAGAAGCGTACACGCGCAACACTGTTGCCTCTCAGCGATATATGATCCCTCGCACTATATGCAATGGCAGCGTTTTCAGGACTTAGGGCTAGCTTCGATTATAAGAATTAATGTCACTTAGAGTTAGTTGATTTTTGGAAATAAAGAACGTCGGTCGTCGCCACGGAATTATCCAAGTCTTCTCATTTCAAGCAACTCGGTTGCTTCTATACAAGTGTTAACACCGTTACTTCGTACGTGTTAATTCACTTCAATATTAAAAACCAAAATATAATAACTGGCGCCCAACGAAATCGAACAAAAACCCGAAGATAATTAAACAAATGCCCAACGTAATCGAACAAAAAAATTCGAATTAAATTAAACAAATTTCCAACGCAATCGAACAAAAACAAACCGAATTTAACTAAACAAATTTTCAACGCAATCGAACAAAGAAAAACGAATTTAACTAAACAAATTTTCAACGCAATCGAACATAACAACATTGAAAAAAAAACAAGTAAGAACGTTACAGTTGGGCGTTACCAACTGCGGAATACTCATTCACATTCCGGCTCTAGCATGTACAATTTTCAATATGACACGACACAAAAAGTGGCCTACAAATTATTTTTATACCCTGAGCCTATTGAAAATGTGAAATCTGGGTATAATGTTTTTGTTAAAATATATGTAACAGGTAGAAGGAGGCGTGGCAGACTCCATAAAGTATATATATTCTTGATCAGGGCGACGAGCTGAGTCGATTTAGCCATGTCCGTCTGTCCGTGATACTAGAGACTTGTAGTTTGGCAAATTCATGCATTTCAATTTTATAGTCATGATATAAAAGTTTCATGAAAATAGACAAGAAAAGTTATTAAACAATTAAGTTCCCATAGTACACACTGCAGTTAATGCGTGCTTATGCGTGCGTGCCTCTGTGTGTTTGTGTTTCTTTTGAAGCAGAAAAAAGCGAAGAATTCTTGAAATATCAGTTCCTGGAAGGGATCAGGGGATTTCGTAGTCGAGCAGTCTACAGACAAAAGCGCGTCTTCTAGCCTATTCTAGGAATTGCGATTGATTTGTGAATTTTTCAGTCGTTATTTTAGTTTTGTGAGATGACTAGCACTGACTACCACTAGCACTCTAGCACTGAAGTTACATATATAATTTTTCGCTACTAGATAACCAACCGGAGCTGTGGTGCCGATGGTTGAGGCAACGCAAGTCGTGTTAGGTATCGTGGGTTCAAGACCTATTCGACCACATTTTCTTTTTCATAAATTCGATATTTTATTGGGAGGGTGCGAGCTTGAATGAATAGCACTTAATATTTTTCATTTTCTTAGTCGAAAATTGTTATAAGTTTAAATTTGTTTCTTATTAGATAACTCTCAAATGCTTATACGTAGATACATACATATATAAAATACGTACATATACAAAAAAGTCTGCATTTCAGCACGTGCTCATTGGTATGTGTGTATTTATGTACATATAATACGTACTTTAGCATTTTCTAAGAATCTCAATTGCGATTGATTTGTCTTTGCATTGTTTTTGAATTCCTAGCCGCTACTTTGGCTTTTCTTTGCAATATGGCGACCTAACAATAATGTCATTTCGTTTTAATTACTATTATTGCGAGTGCCGCGGTGGCGCTGTAGGCAAAGGCGCGGAATGCTTTTGTTTTAGCTATTTTGTTGAGGTGCGAATTCAAATCCCGCGGAAAACTTTTTTAAAAAATGAAAGAAGAAAGAAAAGGCTCAAAGAACAGAGCAAAAACAACAAGGCAAGAATAGGAATCTAACTCAAGACCCAAAATACAACCAGCCAGGGAAAAGCGCATATTATAGGAAACAAGAATTCTCACCACGAAGAGAACAAGTTGAACCAATGAACGTTGACACATCCGCTCGCTTTGGACAGACGACCCAATACCAGCAAAATACGGCTCCCTCAAAACTAACTCAAAGTTACAATAATCAGGGACAATCAAACAAGAGACCAAACAATAGTAGTGCACGACTCACAGGACCGAAACAGCAAAGAGTTAGCCATTGAGAAACAGGACAGTAGTGAATATCGGACTATCGCAGGAACTGAGGCAGAAGACATTGAGGACGAATATGACCAGGTGAATTTTTTAGACTTGGTTCCCTGCTACCGTTCTGACGCGCTATCACGGCATAATATTCATGCCTTAGAAGACGATGCACAGTCAGACAAAGCTACAATGCACAGTGAGGTATCGCTAACGTACACTATAGAAACAACAGACGAACCAATCAACTGTTTCCAGAACCAAATTATAATTGAGGAAAATAGAGTAGCTTCTGATCGTATAGTCATCTTATTCGGTAAAAAAATCCTACATACAATTCACTTCTCACACAGAGATTCGATAATCGAAAGAGTTTACGATGTAGTAAAAAAATACGTTGTTAATGCAATTCATTGCGAGTTACCGGTACTGGCATTCATACAACATAAATTAGTAGAAACTTTCCCAACAACAATATTTTGATATACAAAACATATGGTAAATGACATTATTGACAAAAACGAACAAAAGGAAATAATTGTTGCAGAACATAGTCGAGCCCACAGAGCAGCCCAAGAAAGTGTAAAACAGATTTTACAAGAATATTTCTTTCCAAAAATGACAAAACTAGCAAACGAAGTTGTTGCACATTGCGGAATCTGTAAAACAGCTAAGTACAACCGTCACCTACAAAAACCAATTGACACCTCTGTACAACAAAAACAAAATTGACGTAGACTTGGGGACAACACTCTTAATAAAAGGGAGGGTGGTCCACAAGGACAACCTAAGATAAACAAAACATTAAACTCCTTTTTCATCTTTTAAGATTTGGGCTATGGATTTTCAATATCTAAAACATTCAACTAATCTTATTCCATACTCAGCAATAGTAAAGGACACGAAAGAGTTAAGAAAAATCACACATGAGACAGTTATTAGACACAGATATAAAACATATAGAAACACTAATAGCCACAGTAAATATCCATCATAGACATGCTAGGAGCACTAATATGCTAGGAACCGTTCTTAAAGTCGTAGCTGGCACACCAGACTCCGACGATTTCGAAAAGCTTAAATTTACACAGAAAGAACTTGTAGAATCAGAAAATAGGCAAGTAACAATAAACACAAAAATGCAGGAACAAATAAATAAGCTAACCGACACAGTAAACCTCATAACAAAAACAAAGCAGATAGAGACGGAACATTTGTATGAATGCTCTCAAGAAACAGAATAATTATTTCAGAATTAGAAACCTTAATGCTCTCAGTAACACTGGCAAAAGTTGGAATTGTAAGCCCCTCCATATTGGATTCTTCTGACCTAAAAAATATTGTTAATGAACACCCTATAAATATCACTATTACTGACCTAATGGAAGTATTTCATTGTGTATATCTGTTCATTGGCATTATAATAAATTTCGCCGAAGACTACAATATAGCTGTCTGCGGCAACCATGTAATATCAATAGGAAATTGTAGTGTAACAACGTTCTGCAAGAAATTACCCTACACAACGTGCGCACAACAATGAGTTCATGTTCCATGCATACTCAGGCACATAGGCTCACAAATGCTTCTACGACACCCCACAATTTTTGTGAGTATCGCGTCCCATGCGTACACACAAATAGAACGCATGTATGTAGGTGTGTGCAGTTCATAAGATCTACCAAATGCAAATGTTCGACTTTCACACACAGTCATATAAATGCTCATACATATAGCAAGGGACTGTAAGTGTGTGTATGCATACTCGTCGCAAAGAATGTTCTTTATGCTCACCAACGCTTTCATACCCTTACCACAAATAATATCGTAAACGCAAATATTTTGCATGAGCATGGTAAACGATTTGAAGAGTTCAGTATACTCTTCACTTAGAAGAGAACACAAGGGGTCGTGCTGCGAAGAAATTTCAAATTTTGTGAGCTGCTGCTCGTGCTCACATGCATGCATATATATACATATTTGAGAGAGCAGAAAGTATAGAAAGAGAGAGAGCAAGAAAAAAAATTGAGCATAAAGTTACTTTGTTTCAAATGTCGTCCATCTCGGCCGAACGCTTCAAGCGAAATGATTGTGCTGTCGTCAATTTTCGTACGCCGAACCTAAAAGTAAGGAGCCGAGCGAATACAAAGTTGTGTGGGGTCACCTCGCTAAAAAAAAAATGTTGGACAAAATCTTTCTTCAGCGTGTCCAGTCTATGTGTGCTATGCTTAGTGCTTGTACTGCGTATGGTATACATGAGAATGCAAAATTTCAAGTTTCTAGCTCTTATATCTTCTGAGATCTAGGCGTTCATACGGAAGGACGGACGGACAGACGGACAGGGCTATATCCACTGAGCTGGTCGCCCTGATCGAGAATATATATACTTTATGGGGTGTGCCTTGCCTCCTTCTGCCTGTTACATACATTTTCACAAAACCATTATACCCTGATTTCCCATTTTTAATGGGATCGGGGTATAAAAATAATGTCTACATACCACGATGATCCAATTCAATCAAGTCATAGTGGCATAACAAGAACGCTAGCAAAAATCAGAAGACACTACTACTAGAAAAATATGATACGTCATATAAAAAAGTACGTACGTAGCTGTCGGAAATGGTAGATGTCGAAAACAACAAGACATACAAAGACTCCAATGACTTTTGCTGAAACACCAATAAACGCTTTCGACAGCGTGATACTACACTATTGGTCCACTACCAAAATCAGAAAACGGCAATGGATATGCAGTTACACTAATAATAATATAATCGCAAATAAAAGCGCAAATACTGTCGCAAAAGCTATATTTGATTCTTTTATTCTAAAGTACGGTTCAATGAAGACGTTCATAACGGACATGAGAACAGAATATGAGAATTCTATTATAAATGACATGTGCAAATATCTAAAGATTGATAACATAACATCATCTGCTCATCACCACCAAACAGCTCGAACAGTAGAAAGAAGTCATAAAACATTCAATGAATATATACGTTCATATATTTATGTTGACAACACAGACTGGGATGTCTGGCTGCAGTATTTCGTTTACTGTTTCAACACGACACCCTCTATGGCACATAATCATTGTCCATATAAATTAGTTTTTGGTAGACCGAGTAATTTACGAAAATATTTTAACACAATAGGTAATATTAATCCTATATAATGACAATGAGTATGCAAAGGAAACGAATTTTAGATTAGAGCAAGCTTATAAAAGAGCTAGAATAATGGTAGACAAACATAGGGCTAAAATAAAGAATATTACGATAAGAAATCAACTAATTTTGAGTTAGAAGTAGGAGATAAAGTATCTTTAAGAAACGACACAGCGCATTAATTAGACCCGGTATATTTAGGACCATATATAGTAGAGAAAAGAGAAGATAATGATAACAATTTTATTAGAGATAGCAAGAATAGGAAACAAAAAGTACATAAGAAGAGGTTAAAAATACAAATTCAATGAATCGTTTCAGAAAAACAAGAGGTCTGATCAACAGAAAAAAAAATAACATAAAATTAAAAAATTTTTGGTTTAATATGTTTCAATAAATAACTCCATAAGTATATTACGTTATTTTTTTGTTAGAAAGGGAGGTATAGCATATCTACCCTTCATATTCATAAACTAAACAGAATAACATTCAGTACATACATTGTGACACTTTGTCATAATAGATACAGATAGATAGATAGATAGATATTACATATGCGCTGGTGAGTTTGTATAGTTATACATATGTAATATGATCCATCACTTATACATGAGCCGATCGTGGCGCGTGAGAAGACTTAGACTTAGACTTAAGCCAAAACCGAATGAAACAATAAAGAACAGTCGCAGTCAAGCAGCCAAGCTGAGCAGCATCTCAAACTGATCTAACAAGAAATTCGCAATAAATACCACACTACAACAGAATATTTGAGGTAGGAGAAAAAGTCTTAACCAAATCCAACAAAAGACATAGAAACAAACTTACCCCCTTATGCTCAGAAGAGGCAATACAAGCAGGAACGTCTGTACTCATTAAGGGGAGGGTGGTCCACAAGAACAACATAAAATAGGAATTCGAGTAGCAATTATAAGTTGGTATTAAAATTAAGAAACACAGTAGGGTTAATCCAATTTTATTTTTTTACTTGCAGGCTTATTTGGTCGATTTTATCCCTAATAAATAAAATAATAAATGCTCGGATCACCGACTATTCTCATTCAAATTACATACTCATAGTAGAAGGAAATGTAATGATTTGGGAACAACACGACTTTGCACGACAGTGAAGTAATTTTCCGAACTTTTAATTATAATAGAATAAAAAGAAGAATTGTCCGAGTACTTTCCCCAGTCTCATATGAGAAAACTATTGGAGGTAGATGTTAACCATACTAAAAGCCTTTTGTCCGTTTTAGAGGTGCACCACAGAATTGCCAGAGGCCTGGATTTCCTTGGGACAGCACTTAAGGTAGTGGCCGGCATACCGGACTCTAAAGACTTAGAAAAGATTAGAATGACCGAAACAAGATTAATCGAATAAAACAACAGACAGGTAGTAATAAACACAGAAACCCAGAAGCAGATAAATCAAAAACCGATACAGTAAATCAGATAATTAAAGCAAAGCAAAATAATCTAATAGACACGCCACATTTATACGAGGCATTATTGGCCAAAAATAGAATGTAAATAAATAAAATCCAAAATTTAATGCTCACAATCACACAAAGGCCAATATAATAAATCCAACAATCTTTGACCACGATGATTTAAAATCTGTGCTTATCAATTGCGATTTGTACCCCGGAAGCACAGCACATTGTAACACGCAGCCTAGTCACCTGGAACGTATCACTATGGTAGGTGACGGCATCATGGTCTTAAACGAGAGTCCTACTAGTATGAGCACCGATGACGGCGCAACAGTATCAGTCAACGGTACTTTCCTCATCGTATTCGAACAAGGTGCGTGAGCCGTCACGAAATCATAAACAAGACGCCGGGCATAGTAGCTTCGCCGGTATTGAAAATCATTGGCCACGATAAATGATACAATATACTACAACCTACATATCATCCAAAAACTTCAGGAAGAGGTAACATCGACCGGGTCGCCTAAAGCATGGTTTGCTGCTGCAGTTGGGTTCAGCCTGAATAGCGGTTTCATTCCCTCTACCAGAATTTGAGAAGAAGACGAGCCTGACAGGAGATACAGGCGATCGTGGACAACTATAAGATGAACGGGGACGGTCATACTTCTGAGAGGGGAGTAGTTAACAAGTGCCCCTCGCACATTGTTGTGTAACGTAAACAAATTCAAAAATGTTAGCCAGCAGTTACGCTCAAGTTGCCGAATCAGCGAAAGTTCAGTTCAGCGACCTAGATGTGACGGTCAATCGACGGTAATCTGATATCATGCACATGCCGCAAGATCAACGCAAACGCAAGACGGCTTGCCGGCTGTAGTTTTGTAGCTTTAAGTACACATATTTTGTAGCTTTGTATTCTTTAGCAACTAAGTATTTTTGGTTTAGCTTACGCCCCAGCTTGCTGGTGATTCCTAGTTTAGTTTTATTCTTACAACGAAAGCGAAAAGCTCGTTTAATAAACTCTGCTCCGGCAATAAGTCGTAAAACACTTTGAATTATTAATTCTGCATCGCTGTGGCATAAGCCCAGTGATATAAGAGACTAGTACCTCTCCACCATGATCATCATAAAAAACGATAACTTTAATAACCTCGGCATCCGGAATAACCACATCAACAGCAAATCTACAGCGACTTTGGACAACACAACTATTTAATTTGTATGCACGCACAAGCCAGTGTGCGCTGAAAAATGAAAAATTTTTGTCGACGATGCCATTTTGCCCTTTGATTGGAGAGTATACTGTCTGTTGAAAGAGATATGGTAAAATGTTAAGATTTTTATACGAATTCACGAAGTGAATTAGTATATTGGTTTTGTGCATGTCCGTCTTGCTGTCCGTCCGTCTGTCCGTATGAACGCAATCTATTTCGGCGCTATTAGAGCTAGAGACTTGAAATTTGGAACACATACTCGTGTATATCTCCGATTTATAAAGTGCTAAAATTTTCCTGATCCGCCCACTAGGGGCGTGGCAAATCGGAAAATGCATTTTCCTAGTTTTAAAGCTAGAGCACTCAAATTTTGCATGTGAGCTAATGCTACGATTATATACAGATTGGTTGAAAAATTATATGTCTACGCCCACTAGGGGCGTGGAAAACCGGATCTGAAGATATAGTGATTTTTCAAATTCTGCTATATTTTGGGCACTATTGATACTAGAGACCTGAAATTTGGGGTATATACTCGGGTTGGTCACCCAAGACCAAAAAGCTATAGTGGATATATCTCCGCCCACAGGGGACGTGGCAAACCGCAAAAGTTTATATCTCCTACAGTTATAGAGCTAGAAGCTTCAAATTTGGATAATAAGTTATCCTCTATCGATGACCCAAAAATATTTGCTACGTCTTTTTAGGGGCGTAGCATATCAAAAAATACCCTGTAATTTTCACATTTTTTGAGCGTAACATTCAAATTTTTGCAGTTGGGTAACCATTAGCTTGTTCTAAGAACTCGCAAAAAAAGAGGTGTCTACCTCCACTATGGGCGTGGCAATCGCCATTTCTAGTGTCAAATTGCGACATTTATATGCGTGAGCCATTTATATATATAAACAGACTTAATAGGCATTGATAGCACGGAAGAAAACATTTTTGTGGAATTTAAAAAATAAAAATTAAATTATAAATCTTAAAAAAATTAAAAGTTTTCTTCGAAGCACAACCATCCACGCCCACTAGAGGCGAATCGGCATTTGTAGCAGCCAACTAAGAAATTTATATGCGTGCGTCACTTATATATATAAATAAGCTTTGTAGATATTCATAAGACGGAAGGAAACATTTTTATGAAATTGAAAAAATATAAACGAAATGATAATAACATAAAATTTCAATTTTTAAAAAAGTTTTCCGCGTGATTTGAATTCGCACCTCAACAAAATAGCTAAAACAAAAGCATTCCGCGCCTTTGCCTACTGCGCCACCGCGGCACTCGCAATAATGGTAATTAAAACGAAATGACATTATTGTTAGGTCGCCATATAGCAAAGAAAAGCCAAAGCATTTGAGAGCTATCTAAGAAGAAACAAATTTAAACTTATAACAATTTTCGACAAAGAAAATGAAAAATATTAAGTGCTATTCATTCAAGCTCGCACCCTCCCAATAAAATATCGAATTTATGAAAAAGAAAATGTGATCGAATATGTCTTGAACCCACGATACCTAACACGACTTGCGTTGCCTCAACCATCGGCACCACAGCTCCGGTTGGTTATCTAGTAGCGAAAAATTATATATGTAACTTCAGTGCTAGAGTGCTAGTGGTAGTCAGTGCTAGTCATCTCACAAAACTAAAATAACGACTGAAAAATTCACAAATCAATCGCAATTCCTAGAATAGGCTAGAAGGCGCGCTTTTGTCTGTAGACTGCTCGACTACGAAATCTTCTGATCCCTTCCAGGAACTGATATTTTAAGAATTCTTCGCTGTTATCTGCTTCAAAAGAAACACAAACACACAGAGGCACGCACGCATAAGCACGCATTAACTGCAGTGTGTACTATGGGAACTTAATTGTTTAATAACTTTTCTTGTCTATTTTCATGAAACTTTTATATCGTGACTATAAAATTGAAATGCATGAATTTGCCAAAGTACAAGTCTCTAGTATCACGGACAGACGGACATGGCTAAATCGACTCAGCTCGTCGCCCTGATCAAGAATATATATACTTTATGGAGTCTGCCACGCCTCCTTCTACCTGTTACATACATTTTAACAAAAACATTATACCCTGATTTCACATTTTCAATGGGTTCAGGGTATAAAAATAATTTGTAGGTCACTTTTTGTGTCGTGTCATATTGAAAATTGTACATGCTAGAGCCGGAATGTGAATGAGTATTCCGCGGTTGGTAACGCCCAACTGTAACGTTCTTACTTGTTGTTATTATTTGTATGAAGGGTATACAAATGTGTTGCGCCTAATGAGTATGTTTTTACTTACATGTATACATATCCAATTATATGTATGTCCCTATATCTGCTGCCTATGGAATATTTTTCTACATGTACATACAAACAGGTATTTGTATGTTTATAATACGAGAATTTTTCTCGTATGCTCATGCTTGTCAAGGGCAAGCTATTGTTATGAATTGTACCAAAATTTATATAAAGTCAAACCTACCTAATGAAATCAGGGTATAATGGTTATGTGAAAGTATGTAACAGGCAGAAGGAAGCATCGCAGATATATATTCTTGATCAGTATATATATTCTTGATCAGGGCGACGAGCTGAGTCGATATAGTCCTGTCCGTCTGTCCGTCCGTCCGTCCGTATGAACGCCTAGATCTCAGAAGATATAAGAGCTAGATACTTGAAATTTTTTATGAGTATGCCATACGCAGTACAAGTTTATCATATTTTTTCTATAGCTCAACCGATTTCTAATTTATCGAGAATAATCGATAAATTGATATTGATATGTTTATTCACCGTAATTTTAATACTTTTAGACGTATAGTCTTCAGATTTAGTGTGTACATACATCTGATCAATACGAAGATTTTGTTATGTACAGATTTTGGATACCACGCCCCCTTCGCCTCTAATTTGTTTACTAGAGACTTGTTCTTTGGAATGTGTACACATTCGCACATTGCGACCACGTTTTGAAAGTTTCATGAAGATAGTCCCACTACAAGAGAAATTATTCAGCAACAAAATTCTCATAGTATTGTGAAGTCTCACATCTGTAGGGTAGAACATAAGCATACTCTGTTAGGTTAAGGTTTTATGAAATATATGGATGAAGTTGAGATAAGCGGGTATGCCCGCGCCACTTTGATACAGGGTATCGGGTAGCGTCAGAGCGGCGCAGCGGCGGACAAAGGCAATGACCGACGTGGACAGAAAGCACAGGGCAATGCACGCAGCACAACTGCCCAACAGCAACAACAACGACGAAACGGACCGCAATAGAGCGCAGCATAGGACAGAAACAACGGACATCGACAGAGCGTAATGTTTGAAAGCTAACGGCGCCCCGCGCTCACAGCATAACCGCGCCGAATTAAGAGCGCGTCGACGGGGAACAACAACAAGTGCATTTAACGGCGCCGAGTGTGAGCGTACTAAGAGACGCGACGACTAACGCCTCTAACGGCGCTGGATGTGCGCTAAGGGCATAACGGCGCTAAGAGCCGTACGCCCGCGCGCAGCAACATGCATGCGAATGCGCACAGCAGCGGCGCAGGGCATAACTGCTTAGCGCGCGCAGCGACGCCAGCTGGGCAGAGCTGAAAGCCCATGCGCAGCAGCATGCATGAAAATGCACACAGCGGCTGCGCCGGGCAGAACAGCAGAGGAGCGCAGCACAGCAGCGAAAGGCTCTTGGTTAAGAGTGAAATCAGAGGCCGATCACTTTTTGGAGGCACCGAAAGCGAACGGACGCAAGTTCGACAGACAGAGCCATAGAAACAGAATATTCTGAAAACCAAACTGACGCACACAGGACGGACACCAGGACGACCCATCAGGATGACATCCCCGACCACAACTCGCCGGTAAGCCGACGAATACGCAGTATTAAAATTGGATATTCTACTGTGCCCAAGTATCGTCGTTGGACGTTATACTGTGCCCAAGAATCGTCGTTGGATATTCTACTGTGCCCAAGCATCGTCGTTGGATATTGTACTGTGCCCAAGAATCGTCGTTGGATATTCTATACTGTGCCCAAGTATCGTCGTTGGATATTCTACTGTGCCCAAGAATCGTCGTTGGATATTCTATACTGTGCCCAAGTATCGCCGTTGGATATTCTACTGTGCCCAGGCATCGTCGTTGGATATTCTACTGTGCCCAGGCATCGTCGTTGGATATTCTACTGTGCCCAAGCATCGTCGTTGGATATTCTACTGTGCCCAAGCATCGTCGTTGGATATTCTACTGTGCCCTAGCATCGTCGTTGGATATTCTACTGTACCCAAGCATCGTCGTTGGATACTCTACTGTGCCCGAGCATCGTCGTTGGATATTGTATACTGTGCCCAAGCATCTTCGTTGGATATTCTACTGTGCCCAAGTATCGTCGTTGGACGTTATACCGTGCCCAAGAATCGTCGTGGGTTATACCACAGCATCGTCGCGGGAAATATTATCGTATCGCTAAAGCAACATCGGTGGATATCGTGTTGAACCTGAGCATCGTTGGGGAATTAACAACAGCTTCAGAGCATCGGCGTGGGAAGCAACGTAGCGTTGGATAGCACACAAGCTTAGGACGTCGTCGTGGGATAGGATACAGCTCCAGTTTCAACGGGCCAGCATGACAGGAAGTACCAGCTGGGTCAGCTACCGGCGAAAGGCGGAGCTGGAGGCCATCCTCACCGAACTGGGCTTGGAGCCGCACGGGTCAGTTGAAGAACTGCGACGCCGGCTAACGGCGTACATAAACAGAGAAGACCTCAGCGAGGAAGTGCGGCAGCGCCTGGACTCATGGCAGTTATGGCAGTTATGGCAGCCGGCCAACCCCGGACTCGCGACCACCAAGCCCCAACCCCACCAAGGATGAGAAGCTGGGGGGGGGGCAGTCGGAGCGGCCCAGCGGGTCCACCCACCTGTTGATCTCTCCTCTGGAGAGCACGCGAATGAGGCCAACGGGGCCCACTATGGTGGCACCAGCGGCAGGCAGCATGGAGCCAACTGGAGGCGAGGGTTCGTTGGTCCGACCAGTAGTTCAGCCCAAGAAATGGGGCGTGCAATTCAACGGCAGAACGGACCCATTGCGTTTCATCGAGCAGCTGGAGGAGAGGGCGGTAACGTATCAGGTCGACGTCAGCCACCTGCCCCGGGCAATGCCGGAGTTACTGTCCGAACGGGCCGAGGACTGGCTCCGGGGAAGCGGACTTCAGGGCGCGACGTGGGAGACTTTCAAACATGAGTTTCTGCAATTCTTCCTCCCTCCTCGATACTTCAAACGCCTGGGGGTGTGATGCGGAGAGCAGGGCTGTCGGAAGTGGAGCAGCTGGACCGGACGTACGACAACATGCTGCATCAGCTCTACGCGAAACGCGATGAGTGCCGGACGATGTCGGAGTTGACTTGGTTGGCGGTCACCTACGAGGAGCTATGTGGGTTGGAGGACCAGCGAGAGCAGCCGAGGAGGTCGCTTCCAATGGTCAACCCACCAGGTGGCCATATAAACCCGTTTAGGAGCACTCCGAACCCAATCCACCCACCGGTAGGGAATGGCGCCGTGAACCGGTCAGTGACACATGAGAACGGGACGCCGGTGGATGTGCAGAGGGCATGCCGCCGATGGGGAGATAGGGCATTTCCAGCGGGAATGTCAACGGGCCCAAATGCTCTTCTGCTGGGATTGCGGCCGGAGGGGAATTCGGACTCGGGACTGCTGTCGGGTTCCCCAGTCGGGAAACGAACCACGCCTCCGCCCGCCAAGGGATCTGGCGGAGGCGAAGCAAACCGCACCCCAAAGACAGGAAGCTTAAGTGTATAAGAGGGACGTGTAGTTGCGTCGGTAATGGTCGCCGGACGCCCATTGGTCGGCACTATTGACACCGGCGCAACGAGAAGCTTCATCGGAGCAAAAACGGCCGAGAAGCTTGGGTTAACAAACACCACCGTGAGCACATATACGCGGGTCGCACTGGCGGATGGGACCTCGCGGGAAATTGACCGGACCGTCGCAGTCGAAATTAGGCTGGGAGCCCGGGTCGCCACGATACCGCTTCTCGTCCTGCCAACGATGGTGGACCAGTTAATCCTGGGCATGGATTACTTGGGTGCCATGGGGACTAGAGTGCGGTGCGGAGATTATTGCGTGGACTTGGGGAAAGAAGCATCGGCGACGATACCACCGGTGCACCGGGGGGTCCTATTGAGCCCCGCTCTAACGGAGGATGAATGCGAGGGCACCCCAACTTCTACCGCACCGAGTAGTACAACGGCCCTGGGACCCATGAATCGGCGGAAGCGGCAGATGAATGCATCATCGGGCGGCGACCAGACAACGAGCACACCGGCGGCAAAGGAACGAGGGCTACCCCAACCCCAACCAAAGGAGATAGGCAGGGGCCTGGAGATTGACCCCGATGCGGATTCCGGCGAGGTGGATGAAGCGAAGGTCAATCCGGCAGTCGTGGAGTTTCTCACGGAGGAACTCTGCAAATTTTACGACCTCAGGGGGACCACGACGATTACGGAACATCACGATGAAGGACGACAGACCCATAAAACAGAAGTACTACCCAAAGAACCCGGCCATGCAACGGATCATCAATGACCAGGTGGACGAACTCCTGGCACAGGACTGTATCGAGCCGTCCCGGAGTCCACACAGTGCGCCAATAGTGCTCGTTAGAAAGAAGAACAACCAGTGGCGGATGTGCGTGCGTGCGACTATCGACAGTTGAATGAGCGTTCCATCCCAGATGCATACCCCCTCCCCAAAATGACACACATACTGGAAAGATTACGACATACGAAGTACATATCGACGCTGGATTTGAAGAATGGCTACTGGCAAATCCCGATGGCCAAGGAAAGTCCTGAATGTACGGGCGTACAAGGTGAGTCAGCGACAAGCGGCAGGCAAGATGCTGACCCGCCAGGTGGAGGAGCCCTTCCATACGGTCTGCGCGGCTTTCGTGGGACCCTTACCACGATCCAAGTCCGGCCATACGATGCACCTGGTGTTGATGGACCACTTCAGTAAATGGGTCGAGCTCGTCCCGCTACGGAGGGCGACGACCGCGACGCTGGAGCAGTCCCTAAGGGAGAGGATCCTAGGTCGCTTTGGTGCTCCCAGAGTTCTAGTGTGCGACAATGGGACCCAGTTCACCAGCCAGGCTTTTAGGGTTTTCGCCTAGCAGGCGGGCATACAGTTGCAACACACCGCCCCCTATAGTCCGCATCAGAGCCCAACCGAGCGCGCGAACCGGACGGTCAAAACCATGATCGCCCAGTACCTAGGGGCCCGACAAGACGCATGGGACACTCTACTACCGGAGTTTAGCCTAGCCATCAACACGAGCGTCTCGAATACCACGGGATACAGTCCAGCTTTTCTGGTGCAAGGGCGAGAACCGAGGTTGCCGGGAACCCTGTATGAGGAAGTCACGCCAGGGACGGGTAAACGGACACCGACCGCGGAGGAGAGGGCGAGACAACTACAGGACATATTCAGAATTGCGCAGGCCAATGCGAGGAACGCAGCCGCGGAGCAGGCACGCCACTATAGCCTGCGGAGGCGGGAATGGCGTCCCGCCCTGGGGTCATTGGTGATGGTGCGCACCCACTTCCTCAGTAAGGCCGCGGAAGGGTTTGCGGCCAAGCTAGGCCCCCGATACGACGGACCGTTCAAGGTCGTCAAATTTGTGTCAGCGAACATCGTGCGGCTACAATGCCTAGGAAAACGCCTGCGACGAACGGCAAACGTGGCCGACTTAAAGGAGTACCACGGATCACCCGTGAACAAGGAGGACCAGGACCAGGAGCAGGGGGTAGTTTAAGGGGAGGGTTACAATCGGATAAGGTCAGGATATTAGGTCAACTTTCGGGTCGCTCGCATTAGGTAGGAAAAAAAATAGATAGTAATAATCCCAAGAATCCAACCCCACCTCCACAGTGCCGCCCAACCAGGGGGTGGACTCCCCACCAATGCTCCGCCGTCTCGACGGACCCGCCGGGAAGACGGCGACCGCTGGGCGGCTCGGGTAACCCAGGAGGGGGAGGAGGCAGCCAGGGAAGCGCAGCGGAGCGAGGAGGCCCATAGAAGGGAAAGGAGGCGGCAACGTCTGGCCGCCCATATCACGCGCCAGTGGGTTGAATTTCACGGTCGTCACTACCCAACGGTAACGGAAGACGGACAACGGGCCCGCCTCGAAGCCCAGAGAGCCCGGGCCGCAGCTTTCGGTCCCGGGAGTGGAACCCGGCTAGGAAGGGAGGAGCGAGTGGACCACGTGCCGGGCTATAGGCGGCCCTCGGACGTGGCCCTCCTCGAGGAGGTGTACCAAGCGGTGGTGGCCGAGCGGGCGCAGCGAAACGTATCCGCCGCGGATGCGCCGAACCCCAGCCCCGCCGGGGTCAGGGTGTTCAGATTGGAGGAAGTGAAGGAGACGACCGGAGCAGCGGCAGCGGAGCCTCCACCACCCGCGGAGCTTGTACCAGGGAACGGCCCCGACGACTCCAGCGGCTCTTGCACCCCGCCTCCCTTCCGAGGGGTCACGCCCGTGTGGACCCTGTCCGACGACAGAGGGTTAGACGACACCGTGGAGGGGAACCCCCCCTTGAGCTCCCCGGTCGAGGACGACGCCTCGGGGCAGGAACAACCGTCCCTCCTACCGCAGACAATTCTGGAGGACGCGGGTAGCCATTGGGGTGAGGGATACCCCAGCCGAGCGCGACGCCTGGCTAGGACTAGGCCGGACGACCACCCCGAACGGCGGGCAGAGGGGGCAAGCACTAAGCGCCCTAGAACCTAGAAGGACTCTACAGGCGGTAGGATGCTGGGTCGACACAACGGCGCCCGGCGCTCACAGCATAACCGCGCCGAATTAAGAGCGCGTCGACGGGGAACAACAACAAGTGCATTTAACGGCGCCGAGTATGAGCGCACTAAGAGACGCGACGACAAACGCCTCTAACGGCGCTGGATGTGCGCTAAGGGCATAACGGCGCTAAGAGCCGTACGCCCGCGCGCAGCAACATGCATGCGAATGCGCACAGCAGCGGCGCAGGGCATAACTGCTTAGCGCGCGCAGCGACGCCAGCCGGGCAGAGCTGAAAGCCCATGCGCAGCAGCATGCATGAAAATGCACACAGCGGCTGCGCCGGGCAGAACAGCAGAGGAGCGCAGCACAGCAGCGAAAGGCTCTTGGTTAAGAGTGAAATCAGAGGCCGATCACTTTTTGGAGGCACCGAAAGCGAACGGACGCAAGTTCGACAGACAGAGCCATAGAAACAGAATATTCTGGAAACCAAACTGACGCACACAGGACGGACAACAGGACGACCCATCAGGATGACATCCCCGACCACAACTCGCCGGTAAGCCGACGAATACGCAGTATTAAAATTGTATTTTTAGTTCTCTTGAGTTCGAGCGCCGCGTTAGAATAGCATAGTGAAAAATAACGATAAGAAACAAGTGGAGTGTAGTCTAGTGTAGCCATTAAGTGCTGTCCGCGGAAAAGAGACAAATAAATGAATTTAACTAGAAGAATTAACGTGATTCATCGGTAGTGGGGGGAAAGCGAGTTTCTTTTCAGGCCGCGCGCGCAGTTCACCGAGGACACCACACGACCCAGTTCCGAGTGTTATACACCAGAGCTGGATCTGAGTGGCCCTCTGCTGTACTGCGTCGAAACCAGACACCGACAGTCTCCGACATCTCGCCATAGCACACCGCGGTTATCACGCAACCCGGCTCCGAGCGTTATACGCCAGAACGGGATCGAGGCGATATTTGGCCTGATTGTGCTAGTAGCCACAGCGTCTCTCGCGCACCTAGTGACGGCATACCGCGAGCGCCACGCGACCTAGCTCAGAGTGTTATACACCAGAGCTGGATCTGAGTGACCCTCTGCTGTACTGCGTCGGAACTAGACCCCGACAGCCCCGACATCTCGCCATAGCACACCGCGGTTATCACGCGACCCGGCTCCGAGCGTTATACGCCAGAACGGGATCGAGGCGATATCTGGCCGGGTTGTGCTAGTGGCCACAGCGTCTCCCACGCGTCTGGTGACGGCACATCGCGATCGCCCGCGACCCTGCTCCGAGCGTAATACGCCAGAGCTGGGTTGAGGCTTGCCGCAACCCCGGGCAAGCAGTCGCGTGCCCAGCCCCGTTTACTCATTCCACGGTCCCGGCAATTTACAAATATTCTTGTAAATGACCCTGGGGAGACTGAGAGTTATACCCCAGCCAATAGAACTTCTTTACAGTATTATCCACACTAGGCGCAGCCCAAGCGCAGTCGCTGCTTACTACGCAGTTAGTAGAGCTCGTGGTTATGCGCGCATGAATATCAGTGCCTTGTAGGGATCAGGGTATCTCCTAGTCGAGCAGTCTCGACTAGAGTTTTCTTACTTGTTAATTTCCTTTTATTTAAAATGCTGGTTTTACCAACAATCTTCTCGGTTTGCCATTTACAATTATTTCTAACTAGAATTAATACAAACATTAAGAATAAGTTTTCGATGCCCAAAACAAGGGTGGGTTGGAGAAAACCATTCGGTATCTAAAGTAGATTTTGCTGTAGCATGCATGCAGTACAGAACAATTTTTTCTTTAATACGTAGGAAATATGTATGTTTTCTTATCGAAAAGGTTCTTAAATGTTTCAAAATGCAGTTAAATTGTAAAAATGGTCAGAAGGGGCTTTCAACTTCAGGTAGTGGTTTATATAGTGGAAATTTTTATGGAGTATCAAATACTCAGAAGAGCAGAAACTTCCCAATCTGTTTTTTTGCAACATCTTGTGCGGAAGATAGCCAGCAAAATATCGCAATGCATTTTCATTAAAAACATTTTGTATATTATCAATCGCGGCACATAATGACAACTCTATTTCTAAATCAGCATCCAAAGGTTCAATATCTGTAGTAATATGACGTGAATTATTTTGGTCATGAAATACAGAAAGTTGAGACCCACTATCTTTTATGATATTGGCCAACATTAGGTCTTCATCTGGAATGCAATTTCCAGAAACAGAAGCAGATGTCAACATTTTCATAGATAACATTTTTGATATTATGGAATTAAATTAAAAAATTGTGTGGTTTGTATTGGTTGTTCCTCGATTTCTAATTAAATTAATAAATAATAAAAAAAAACTAATAAAAAAATTAAAATAAATATTCTAATGTGTCTTGGTTCACAGAAAAGATCATTGGCAACAAAGAAAAGATCATTGTTGCCACTTCAAACATTTTCCGCCAAAGCAATTACCGATGAGATTGTAATAATTAACCCATCAATACAATATAGTTTGTGTGGATAATGAAGATTTTGAAAATAATCCCGCATTTCCTGAAGGTACTCATGGATATTATTATTTAAGCAATCAAAAAGATTATTAATTTTCTTAATAAATATTGCTGTTGCAACTGCACTTTCTTTGCAATCAGCAAACCCACCTGAATGGGAAATTTAACTTTCATTTTCTCAAAACAATTCGGACTGACATATTTTAAGGACAATTTCGTACATAGACGTGTTAAATTTTTGGTCTCAGTTTCATAAAATTTTCTAACCCATGAAACTGTGCCTTCTGGTATTGAAATAGAATTCTTTAAAAGAATATTTCTAAAATGATTTCACTATATGCGGTGCATCAAATATTGAAAAAATCTCTTCAGCATTGACGTTAAAGCTATGATTATCTAAATCAATACCGCATCTATTAACAAGTAAGGAAGCTCTAGTCGAGACTGCTCGACTAGGAGATACCCTGATCCCTACAAAGAGCTGATATTCACGCACGCATAAGCACGCGCTCTGCTAGCTGCGCAGTAAGCAGCGACTGCGCTTGGGCTGCGCTGCAGTGTGGGCAATATTATGAAAATTTTGTTGCTGAATAATTTCGCCTGTAGTAGGACTATCTCCATGAAACTTTCAAAACGTGATCATAATGTGCAAATGTGTAAACATTCCAAAGCACAAGTCTCTAGTATTTAAAACAGGTTTTTTGCGAATTGAGGGCGAAGGGGGCGTGGTATCCAAAATTTGTAAAAGACAAAGTTTGCGTATTTATCAGATGTATATACACACCAAATCTGAAGTCTCCAGGTCTAAAAGTATTAAAATTAATACCCTTCCCACAAATAAACACTTAAAAACACTTAAAACACTTCAATAGTCTATAAGCCCTAAATGGTCATACATATGCGCATCAACGCTTTCATACCCTTCCCACATATAATAACGAAAGGCAAACATTTTTCATGAGTAATTGTAACGATTTGAAGAGTTAGGTATACTCTTCACTCAGAAGAGAAGACATCGAAGAAATTTAAATTTTTGGGAGGTACTGCTTGTGCTCACATCAATACATACATATACATATTTGAGAGAGCAGAGAGCAAAGAGAGAGAGAGCAAAGAAAACAAGTAAGGAAGCTCTAGTCGAGACTGCTCGACTAGGAGATATCCTGATCCCTACAAAGTGCTGATATTCACGCACTCATAAGCACGCGCTCTGCTAACTGAGGAGTAAGCAGCGACTGCGCTTGGGCTGCGCTGCAGTGTGGGCAATATTATGAGAATTTTGTTGCTAAATAATTTCTCCTGTAGTAGGACTATCTTCATGAAACTTTCAGAACATGTTCACAATGTGCAAATGTGTACGTTTTTTGCAAATTGTGGGCGAAGGGGGCGTGGTATCCAAAATCTGTAAATGACAAAATCTGCGTATTGATGATCCCTGATCCCATTAAATGGGAAATCAGGGTATAATGGTTTTGTGAAATGTATGTAACAGGCAGAAGGAGGCGTGGCAGACCCCATAAAGTATATATATTCTTGATCAGGGCGACGAGCTGAGTCGATATAGCCCTGTCCGTCTGTCCGTCCGTCCGTCCGTATGAACGCCTAGATCTCAGAAGATATAGAGCTAGAGACTTAAAATTTTGTATGCATACTCATGTGTACCATACGCAGTACAAGTTTATCTTTTTTTCGATAGCTCGTCCGATTACTTTTTTATCGCGAATAATCGATAAATTGATTTTGTTTATTCACCGTAATTTCAATACTTTTAGACCTGGAGACTTCAGATTTGGTGTGTATATACATCTGGTCAATACGCAAATTTTGTCATTTACAGATTTTGGATACCACGCCCCCTTCGCCTCTAATTTGTAAATGTGTGTATTTACTAGAGACTTGTGCTTTGGAATGTATACACATTTGCACATTATGATCACGTTCTGAAGAAGTTTCATAAAGATAGTCCGACTACAAGAGAAATTTTTCAGCAACAAAATTCTCATAGTATTGTCCACACTGCAGCGCAGCCCAAGCGCAGTCGCAGTCGCTGCTTACTGCGCAGTTAGCAGAACGCGTGCATATGCGTGCGTGAATATCAGCGCCTTGTAGGGATCAGGATATCTCCTAGTCGAGCAGTCTTTCTTACTTGTTTTAATAGTTCTTAATATAAGCATTAGTAAACAAAATGCAAACTGTTAACAGCAAGATAGTTAAAGAATATAATAGAGAAAAGAGTAAAAGAAGAGCTAAAATAAAAATTGGATAGGGTAGAAAAATCACTGCAACAACATACCTATGCAAATTATATTGAGTTTATTTAAAATGAGATAAATAAAAAATAAAGTTGAATTCAATCTATGTTGCCTCGCATAGACTAAGCTTGCTTTGGCGCCTTTAATGTGTTAGAATTCTTGCATGCTTTCGTCTCCCACTTTCACTTTGCGCTCATCGTTTGCACATACAATAATTAATTTGTTCGCTGTTAATTGGTTCGCTGTTGTAATGATGTCAAGTATTCCTCCTTCCATTTTCTCCAGAATTCTGCTCCGATTCGTTGCATTTGTCTCCATCTATCCAGAGATCCGATTTTGCGATCCCCATCAAAATGTTCCGGAGCTCCAATGAGTGGTCGTCCAACAATAAAGTGACCAGGTGTCAATATGTCGTCTCCCTCTGTATCAATACTTAAAGCAACCAAGGGTCGTGAGTTCAATACTGCTTCAATTTGGCATAGCAGTGTATAAAACTCCTCAAATGTGAAGCTGTTTTCGCCGATAACTCGCTTTAGGTGGTGTTTCACGGACTTTACTCCAGCTTCCCATATTCCTCCCATGTGGGGGTTTGCCGGCGGGATGAAGTGCCATTTGATGCCTTCTTTTACCAGCACTGGTGCGATACTGCTATTTTCTTTTATAGCAGCGACCAGATCCTTATCCAGTGTTTTAGTGGCACCTACAAAATTAGTGCCGTTGTCTGAATACATGTGCTCACTTTTGCCTCGTCTTGCAAAAAATCGGTGTAGAGCTTCTAAGAACTTATCTGATGATAAGTTACTGACGGCTTCCAGATGTATAGGATTTGTGGCCATGCATACAAATAGGCATATGTACCCTTTCTATGACTTTTGACCTCTTCCTTTGGAACATCTAATTTGGAAAGGTCCAGCGTAGTCAACACCAGTGTTTTGGAACGGGTAATCGCCAGTTACTCGATACACTGGTAAATTCCCCATGAATTGATTGGCCATTTCTTGCTTGTATTTAATACAGGTAACGCATTCGCGTAAGTATTTCTTTAATGTGTTCCGTAAGCCGAGAATACAGAACTCCCTTTGAATAACGTTTCTCATCAGTTTCAGTCCACCATGTAGAGGTTCCTGATGTGCGTTGTTTATGATTAGCCAATAAAGATGTGATTTTCCAACTATTATTGGGTGTTTCACATTATATGGCACCAATGCACTTTGAAGACGGCCTCCTACACGTAACACTCCGCTCTCCCAAAAGGGTTGAGCGCTTGTAATTTACTTTTGATTTCCAGTGATTTTCCCGCTTTGAGTAAATTTACTTCTTGTTCAAAATCAAGTTGTTGCAATTTCACAACAACTGTTTTGGCTGTCCGTAGTTCATCGACTGTTAGGTACGCCGGTTGGTGCTTCTTCCCTCTTGATTTTGCAATAAAGCGCAATATGTAAGCCATTACATTTGTAAGCTTATTAATTGATGAGAACTTCGTCAGTAGTGGACTCAGATAATTTTGTTATTATAGCTGCTACTAAAACTGATTCTGGTTCTTCTGACTGTGGCCACTGATCTGGTTGTTTTGTCAACCTTTCAGGCCCCTTCCACCATATGTCGCATGCTGCTAAGTGTTCCGGGGCAATGCCTCTTGAAGCGACGTCTGCTGGGTTGTCTGCTGATTTCACGTACTTCCATTCGACGTGAGGCAGGGTTTTGTTTATTTCGTCCACTCTAGTTTTGACGAACTTATCTTTGCTACGCTTGTTCCTTATCCAAGCTAGCGTAATTTGCAAATCACTCCATGCTTGCGTTTTGATGTAATTTCCTACTATTGCTTGAATTTTTGCTAATAGTTTACATAGTATTTGAGCTGCACATAGCTCTAATTTGGGAATTGTGTTTTTGTTTAATATCGGGTTCACTTTTCTTTTTGCAGCTAGCAAAGTGATTTTGTCTCCGACTTTTGTATAGACCACCGCTACATATGCTTTTTCTGATGCGTCGTAAAACCCATGTAGGTTCCAATTCTTCGTCCCAAGTTAGCGGTAGTTTCCACAGTTCCTGTATGAAGAATTTCCTTGCAGCGTAACTGGTGTGAGCTATCCTAGTGGATCGAAGATTCTTGCCAATTGGGACAAAATTAGACGTTTTGTAATGCGAACTAACTTTGGACAATCGACAACAAATATAAAGACATCCTTTTTGGGATCCCATTGTAGCCCAAGAGTTTTGACTGACTCGTCCTTGTTTATAATTATTTTTTCGGTTGAGTCGCCATTTCCAATTCCAGCGACGATCCTGCCATCATTTGACACCCACTTTATTAGATGCATGCCAGCCTTTTCCACGATATTCAAGAGTGCTGTTTGAGTGTGGATGCAGTCGTTTATTGAGTCGCCACCAGTGATGAAGTCATCCATGTAGAAATCTTCTTTGATTGTTCTCATTATTTGTTTGTTTCCTTGGCAGTGCTGGTTTGCTAATTCCTGAAGACAGCGAACAGCTAAGAATGGCGCAGCTGATGTCCCGTATGTCACTGTTGTTAGCTTGTACTCCTTGATTGGCATTTTTGGGTCATCTCTCCAGAGGATATATTGATATTCTTGATCAGCTTTGGCGACCTTAATCTATTGCCAGATTTTTTCGATGTCAGCTGTCATCACATACTTCCATTGTCGCCATTTGATTAAGATATCAAAGATATCTTTTTGTATTTTGGGGCCGACTAGCATCACGTCATTTAGACTTAATCCATTAGAAGTTTTTGCTGAGGCGTCGAACACTACTCTTAATTTAGTAGTAAGGCTGTTTGGTCTAATTACGGCTTGATGTGGCATATAGTATTTGCCTTGACCAATAGTGTCCACGGCTTCCATGTGACCTAGCTTTAGGTATTGCTCCATGAAGTCTTTATATTCCGTGAATATTTGCGGATGTTTCTTGAATTTGTTCTCCATTTGCAGTAATCGTGCCATAGCTTGTTTGCGCGAGTTTCCTAACTCGAAATCTTTCTTAAATGGTATAGAGACTACTAGCCGGCCTTCTCCATCTTTTGTGGTTGTTTCCTGGAATATTTTCTCGCAGTCATCGTTCTCTTCCGAATCGCTTGAGTTACTTTCAAGCTCCCGGAAGCGTTCGAGATCATCTAAGCATATCGTCGTTGTTGCGCTGATCACCTTGTTGTTTGATGATCTAGCTATGTTCCCGGAAACGATCCATCCAAGTTCGGTTTTTTGTCCCAGTATTTTGATTTTTTTAACGTTTCCCAACATTATTAAGGGAAGTAAATCAACGCCAATGACGACATCGATCCTGCTGGGTTCATTGAAATGTGGGTATGCTAGCTCGCAGCCCATCCAATCCTTCTTGAGATTCATTTCAATTTTCTTGCTCGGTAGAGCTCTCTGTAGTTTGGGCATAACAAGTGCCTGCGACGTGGTAATGAATTTACTTGTCATCCTTGGTTTGATTGTCAAGCAGACGCTGTTTTTAAGAATTTCAACATTTTGTGAAATTCCTTGTACTTCCTCGTTCCGTTTGATTCGGCGCAGCTTTAGCTGTTGTGCGGCTTCTTCAGATATTAATGTTTTTTGCGAGCCCCCATCGATGAGGGCCCTTAGCTGCTCGTATTTTCCCGATTTATTTTTAATCCGAATAAGTGCAGTCGCCAGCAACGTATCTTGTCCGTTGCTTTCTTTGAGACAATTGCTGCTGAAAGTCTCGTTTTTATTCGCCTCCTCGTGAAGCAAATTGTTGTGTGACTTGGTGCAATACTTGCACGAGAAATCCTTTTGGCAATCTTTCGTGCAATATGTGCCAAGGCATTTAAAGCATAGAGCATTTTTAGCTACAAACTCCTTGCGTTTTTTAACTTTCTCTGCTTTGAATTTTGAGCACCTTGTGATTTCGTGGCTATCCAGTTTGCAAAAACGGCATCTTTTGTAGCTCGTTTTCTTTGCTTCAGTAAGCGTCTGGACAGTCCTTTTTTGTACTGCGTCTATTGAATTGTACAATTGATCAATAAACTCTAGTACATTTTTCAAGGACTGAATTTCTCTGGCCCTCTTTACATGTTGCTCGTAAAGTTGTAGGACTTCCGTCGAGAAACTTCGTAGCAAAATCTGAGCAATTAATACATCAGCATCGTCACCAATTTTGCCTACATCTTTGACGATGTGAATATTCGTATTTGCTGAGTCCAAGAATGTGCAGATCCTGCCTTCATCATTGATTTCCAGCAGTTCTATGTCTACTAGCTGGTTAACGGCGTTTGCGAATATCTTGCGCTTATTTTCATAGCGCTTGCATATGAGTTCCCACGCTGAATTTTAGCTAGCAGCTGATCCATTTAACAAATGGCTCACTACCATTTGGGCATCTCCTTTGAGACATGATTTCAGGTAGTTCAACTTCCTTGTGTCGCTGATATCCTTCCTTTTGTGAATCATATCGGAGAACAAATTGAAGAACATTGGCCACTCTTTGGGACTTCCATTAAATTGAGGAAGATCCGATTTTGCTAGCTCTGGAACGTCTTCCTTACTAATATGCTGCAAGTCGTTTAATTTTCTGTCAAGTCTATATAATAGTTCATCGACGTTGCATTCCAGTTCCTCTATTTCGTCGCTGTCGTAGGCAAAATTACCATATTTTGCCTCTAATTCCGCGAACGCTGACTGGACTTTTTTCCATCGGAAAGATAACCTGCCTTTATAGGCGAGAATATCTGTGCTGTTCTTGCTCTGAAGGATAGCAGTCACTTCTGACATTTCTTTCCTTACTTTTAGAGCTTTTTTATCCACAAGTTCTACCAGATAATCCATTGAGGTCGAATTTCCTCGTGAAAATAGCACTTCCTGTTGAGTTTGCTGTTCCCTGGATATTTCCGTGTGCATTTGCCACTTGTCGCTAGTCGATGGTTTGTCGGTGTCTATATCGAGGTCGGCATCTTCGACCTTCATCAGGGCCTCTTTGTAGATCCAGACTTTTCCATCAATCCATCATATATTTTCTGAGTGAAATAAAGATGGCTTGGGCTACCGATTTTAGTCAGCTTGGCGTGATTGGCAGTGAATTCTTCTGCCAACTTATCCACGACTTCTAACGCATCTTTATCAGCTATGGCCTTTAGAGTTGTGTCATACAGGTCTGATTGCTTCTTTAGCATATCCATATCCTTTCCTGACAGCATCTTATTGCGGTTGTTATAGCTTTATGTATATTTTTTTGTTGATTTAATCTTTGGCTTGACCCGTAGGAGGTGTTTTTGTTTAGGAGGTGTTTTTGTTTGATCTTGCTGTGCCTCTACTCACAGCTTGGGTTGGTAAGCCAAAGAAGAAATAATTTTTCACTTTAATATACACTTGTCACAACTTTGGGTAGAATTGTGGTACAGATCGAAGGACCATGAACGAATACACTTGACTATGATGGTGTTTAGTTTCTTATTGATCTATATTCTTCTGAGCCCGGGTATTTATACCGAGACTCATGCATATTTTCATCCTTTAAATCTAGTGTGTCTATTGCTGAGTTTGTAAGACTTAGCATCGTCTCTTACATCTTATCTTCTTATCGGGTTGTAAGGGATGTGAAGAGCCCACACATGCGTCACACATGTTATCTACTTTTAGAGTCCACACAACGGGTGCTTATCTATTCCTATCGCACTACCTGCTAGCCGTTAAGTGCGTATGAGGCATGTATACGATCTTCGTATATTTTTATGTTCATGCCTAAACACTAAGGTAAGATAGAAGCAAGGCTTTTATATTAGGAAGAGAGAGCTCTAAGTAAAAAACATGATGATATTTATTATAATGAAAAAAGTACATGAAACGCACTATGCAAGGAATAATCCGTAGTACAGCACGGAAGGTAGAGAGGACGATAGTGTCTAGTTGATCGGGACGGAACCGAAAAATTTAGACGCATCAACAATGAGGGGGAATTAATATTACCGTTAATCAATTTATGCAGGAAAACAATTCCCAAATTTGTTCTGCGATTGATTAACGATGGAAAATCAATAAGTTGAAGCCTAGTAAGGTAAGACGGTAATCGTAAGTTACAGTCCCAGTTAAGATCCCTTAAGGCAAAGAGAAGAAACTGTTTCTGGACCGATTCAATACGATCCTGATACAGTTTATGTTGAGGAGACCATACAACTGAGTCATACTCAAGGATAGGAGGTACAAGCGAAATAAATAGTTGCCTGGTAGTAAAAGGATCTTTAAATTCCTTAACCCAACGTTTAATAAAGCCAAGCATACTTTTGGCTTCATTTACGATGGTAGAAATATGAAGATTAAAATTAAGTTTACAGTCAAAGAGGACACCTAGATCTTTGACTGTAAAGATGCGTTACAAGGAAATGTTACTAATTGTATGGTCAACAATATAAGGAACGGTACGACTGAAGGTCATTGTCATACACTTTGAGCAATTTAGGTGCAATTGATTCACCACACACCATAGTTGAAATGCATTAAGGTCATCTTGAAGTTGTAGATGTCCATTTGCACTGGAGTGTGGAAGGCAAAGTTTTATATCATCCGCATAATTAAAAATATAGTGGAATAAAAGATACAGCTGGGAAGGTCATTTATAAAAAGTGAAAAGAGTAATGGTCCCAAATGACTACCCTAAGCTACACCAGACCAAACAAAGATAAGTTTAGAAATAGCTGTTCTCAGCAAGACTCTTTGGGCTTTAACCTTCAAATAGGATGAAATCCAGGACACAAGTTTAGTGGAAAATCATAAGCGTTCAAGCTTTAGATTTAGAATCTGGTGGTGAACTGAATCAAAGGCTTTACTGAAGTCAGTATAAATAACATTTTTTTTTGAAAAACTGTTATTGACAAGCGAAGTAAATTCAAGTAAATTATATAAGGCCGTTGTTATAATTTTTTCAAATAACTTCGGAATAGCAGATAATTTCGCAATACCTCTATAATTTGAGATATCAGTTCTTCCACCTTTTTTATATAGCGGAATGGTGAAAGACTCTTTCCATATTGAAGGGAACAGAAGTTTCCAAAGATAAATTAAACAATTTTAGTAATGGAGACTGAAGAGAAACTCTACACTCTTTAATCATACAACTTGGAATATTGTTAGCACCATGCGAGAAAGATGATTTCATCGTCCGAATGGCAGCAGCTAAAGAGGCTGCAGTGACTTTAGGAGCATTAATAGACGCATATTCGGAAAGTAAGTATGGGTATGAGTTTTCATAGAGATCAACAGAAGAGTACGCGGATTGAAAAAAACCTGCAAATAGATCAGAGGAATCCTACTCATTACAAGTTTTCTCAGCATCAAGGACAAATGAGGACGGCAAACCTGAAGATTTACGCTTCAGGTTTACAAATGAGTAAAATTGTTTATGATCCCGAGCAAACTGACGTTTACAACGTATAAGGTAATTCTCATAACAACGAGAATTTAAGAGATTGAAGTTTATCTTGGCTATGGAATATTTAGACCAGTCAACACTTGAGCCAGACTTTTTACATTTTTTGAAACATTTAGTTTTAATATTTCTAAAATTCAAAGGAGTCTTAGTGAACCAAGGCGGTTTATTTGAAATGGGCGATATACGACAGAGAGGGAGGCACACATCCAGAATAGAGCTTAATGTATTATAAAAAAAAAACGATGCTGCAAAATTAATATCAACAGAATCATATAAAAAAGACCAATCTGTTGAATTAATTAATTCGTTAAGCAAGACAAAATTGAATTACGATAACAGCGACTTAGTTTAGAAGGCAGAGGAGTATAAGTTAGAGGATTATCAACAGATAATAAAACGTTTAAAGTGGGGTGATGTATATCCTCAAGTAAGCAGAAAGGAGTAGATCACTCGACATTAATGATGGACTCATGATTAATGAATACAAGATTCAGATTATTAGAAGTAGAGTTCATCTGAAACATAGACAGATTAAGCAATTCATCAAAAAGATAGTAATCAATTGTCGGAATAGTGTAATTTGCATTAAAAGTTGGGGACCAAGAAGTGTTCAGAATATTAAAATCACCCAACACAAGAAGCAGTCTCTATCCTTTACATGTTCATAAAATTCTTTAATACAAGTTATATGTTGAGCATAAACTTCTACATCAGAAGAGGGAGGGATATAAGAACATGTGATGAACAATAAGCACGATAATATCATATTGTATACTTAAACTTTGCAAAAATATTTGTTTAAGTTTAGAATTTAAGCCACGTACGTGTTGATAGATCAAGGACAGCGGAGAAGAAGATTGTATGATAGTTAGTTTTTATACCCTGATCATATTGAAAATGGGAAATCAGGGTATAATTGTGAAAAGTATGTAACAGGCAGGAGGAGGCGTGGCAGACCCCATAAAGTATATATATTCTTGATCAGGGCAACGAGCTGAGTCGATATAGCCCTGTCCGTCTGTCCGTCCGTCCGTCCGGATGAACGCCCGGATTTCAGAAGATATAAGAGCTAGAGACTTGAAATTTTGTATGCAAACTCATGAATACCAAACGCAGTACAAGTTTACCTTTTTTTCGATAACTCGTCCGATTACTTTTTTATCGAGAATAAAGTTCTGAAAGTTTCATGAACATCGTGTTCCTAGGAAGGAAATTACTAAGGAACAAAATTCTCATAGTATTGCCCACACTGCAGCGAAGCCCAAGCGCAGTCGCTGTTTATTGTTCAGTTAGCAGAGCGCGTGCTTATGTATGCGTGAATATCAACTCCTTGTAGGGATCAGGGTATTTCCTAGTCGAGCAGTCTCGACTAGAGCTTTCTTACTGGTTTGGTATAGTGTTCGATGTTGATTGCACCGAAGGTAGATTCAAGGAAATAGGATTCAATTTGTTGCGATTCTTAGGTTTGAATTCATGGACAAATACATGAGCTGGCCGGAATTTAGGATCACATATAGTTGTAAAGTATTCGACCGGTACATTGATCTTAAATGAAGCAATTTATCGTGGAGTTGCGAAACTAAACTTCGATATAAAAACATTGGCTGAAATCTTGCTTATTATAAAAGCAGATACTGCCTCACATGTCGTATCAGATGAAACTTGCTTTCGAGGAGAGACAACAGATAAGGTAATGCCAAGAGTGTCTGACTTATTGTTACACACTGTTTGAACAACGTTTGGAGAACAGGGACTTGAGTTTCAATAGCAGCAACGATAGGAGAAACAATAGATTCAGGAGCGGGTGAAGTAGGAGCAGGTGAATTAGCAGTCGAAGCACAAGGTGAGGGAGGAGCAATTAAGTGACGATGTTACTCCGGAAGGAGGTACCACAACCAAGGGGCCTCCGATTGAGGTGGAGGATTTTCAAAACTATACAGGTTTAATATTTCTTCACCAGCAGGCATGTCAATGGATAACTGATTTGAAATTTTCTTCAGTTTTAAAAATTGAGCCCTCCCAGCACTTTACATTTTAGTAAAGCTTATCTGTTTTTCCAAGCAACTCGGAGAAGACCAGCGTACGCCCCCATTACCAATTTTGGTAGTAGACATAACTTGTCCTAATCACGCCTAGTAAGACCTGCACACTTAGTATGCATCAAATTGTCGCACAACAAGCAATTTACAAATTGCGGTTGTGCAGAATCAACTGACTGCCTGAAAGTTCAAGATTTTTTGCAGCAGCTCATATTGGCAATTGGGATCGCACCAAATTTAGTAAATGAAATAGAAATATAAAAACAAAGAGAGAGAAAATAAAAAAATATTGAGAGAGCAAGTCACAACAACAAACAGCCGTTGAGAGAGCAAGTCACAACAACAAAACAGCCGTTAGAGAGCAGAACGAAGGTGCAGAGCGAGAGAGTATACTTGCACAGCACAAAGTTAAAATTCAAGAGAGGCAAATACAACAGCAAGAGTAAGTGAGACCGAAGTGGGGAGAGCGCCAAAAAATAGAAACACTAAAACAAAATGTAAATAATGTAAATAATAAACCAGCGCTGCCCCAAAACTTCAGAATTAAACAAGTAAGAACGTTGCAGTTGGACGTTACCAACTGCGGAATACTCATTCACAATCCGGCTCTAGCATGTACAATTTTCCATATGAAACGACACAAAAAGTGGCCTACAAATTATTTTTATACCCTGAACCCATGGCAAATGTGAAATCAGGGTATAATGGTTATGTTAAAATGTATGTAACAGACAGAAGGAGGCGTGGCAGACCCCATAAAGTATATATATTTTTTATCAGGGCGACGAGCTGAGTCGATTTAGCCCTGTCCGTCTCTCCGTGATATTAGAGACTTGTGCTTTGGCAAATTCATGCATTTCAATATTTTAATCACGATATAAAAGTTTCATGAAGATAGCCCATCGACAAAAAAAGTTATTAAACAATTAAGTTCCCATAGTAAGCCCACACTGAAGCTAATGCGTGTTTATGCGTGCGTGCCTCTGTGTGTTTGTGTTTTTTTTGAAGCAGAAAAAAGCGAAGAATTCTTGAAATATCAGTTCCTGGAAGGGATTTCGTAGTCGAGCAGTCTACATACAAAAGCACGCCTTCTAGCCTATTCTAGGAATTGCGATTGATTTGTGAATTTTTCAGTCGTTATTTTTTGGTATGCCACGCCCCTAAAAAGGCGTAACAACTATTTTTGGGTCATCGATAGACGAGGCTACTAGTAACTCAACTATCCAAATTTGAAGCTTCTAGCTTTATAACTGTAGGAGATATAAGCTTTTGCGGTTTGCCACGCCCCCTGTGGGCGGAGATATATCCACTATAGCTTTTTGGTCTTGGGTGATCAACCCGAGTATATATACCAAATCTCAGGTCTCTAGCATCAATAGTGCCCAAAATATAGCAGAATTTGAAAAATCACTACATCTTCAGATCCGATTTGCCACGCCCCTAGTGGGCGTAGACATATTATTTTTAAAATTAATCTTTATAGAATCGTAACATTAGCTCACATGCAATTTGAGCGCTTTAAAACTTTAGGAGATACAGTTTTACTCGATTTGCCACGCCCCCAATGGGCGTAGATATATCCGCCATAGCTTTTGATTTTGGGTGGTCAACACAAAGCTACGTTCCAAATTTCAGCGCTCTAGCTCCCCCTAGTGGGCGGATCGGGAAAATTTTAACACGTTATGAATCGGAGATATACACGAGTATGTGTTCCAAATTTCAAGTCTCTAGCTCTAATAGCGTCGAAATAGATTGCGTTCATACGGACAGACGGACAGCAAGACGGACATGCACAAAACCAATATACTAATTCACTTCGTGAATGAGTATAAAAAGCAATTTATTAAAATCACAGCGAACCATGGAGCAAACCTTGCACAGCAATAAAGAGAATTGTTATTAATCAGCCGACCGCAATTATATGACACTTTAATCGAATTATTAAAAATATTAAGACAATCAAATTTATAGAGGAAAAGTAAAAACGTCTGATAATTTTCAACTGAGAACTCTCTCTGCGACTGAGCACTCTCTCTATCTTGTGATCTATTACGATTGCGCGCGTTTGTTAATTTTTTAAAAATTGGTTTCAACTGAGTTTCACTTATAGCATCATGACTGGCAAACGAGGTTTATTATTTTCATTATTTGCATTTTGCTTTAGTGTTTCTATTTTTTGGCGCTCTCCCCACTTCGGTCTCACTTACTCTTGCTGTTGTATTTGCCTCTCTGGAATTTTAACTTTGTGCTGTGCAAGTATACTCTCTCGCTCTGCACCTTCGTTCTGCTCTCTAACGGCTGTTTTGTTGTTGTGACTTGCTCTCTCAACGGCTGTTTGTTGTTGTGACTTGCTCTCTCAATATTTTTTTATTTTCTCTCTCTTTGTTTTTATATTTCTATTTCATTTACTAAATTTGGTGCGATCCCAATTGCCAATATGAGCTGCTGCAAAAAATCTTGAACTTTCAGGCAGGCAGTTGATTCTGCACAACCGCAATTTGTAAATTGCTTGTTGTGCGACAATTTGATGCATACTAAGTGTGCAGGTCTTACTAGGCGTGATTAGGACAAGTTATGTCTACTGCCAAAATTGGTAATGGGGGCGTACGCTGGTCTTCTCCGAGTTGCTTGGAAAAACAGATAAGCTTTACTAAAATGTAAAGTGCTAGGAGGGCTCAATTTTTAAAACTGAAGAAAATTTCAAATCAGTTATCCATTGACATGCCTGCTGGTGAAGAAATATTAAACCTGTATAGTTTTGAAAATCCTCCACCTCAATCGGAGGCCCCTTGGTTGTGGTACCTCCTTCCGGAGTAACATCGTCACTTAATTGCTCCTCCCTCACCTTGTGCTTCGACTGCTAATTCACCTGCTCCTACTTCACCCGCTCCTGAATCTATTGTTTCTCCTATCGTTGCTGCTATTGAAACTCAAGTCCCTGTTCTCCAAACGTTGTTCAAACAGTGTGTAACAATAAGTCAGACACTCTTGGCATTACCTTATCTGTTGTCTCTCCTCGAAAGCAAGTTTCATCTGATACGACATGTGAGGCAGTATCTGCTTTTATAATAAGCAAGATTTCAGCCAATGTTTTTATATCGAAGTTTAGTTTCGCAACTCCACGATAAATTGCTTCATTTAAGATCAATGTACCGGTCGAATACTTTACAACTATATGTGATCCTAAATTCCGGCCAGCTCATGTATTTGTCCATGAATTCAAACCTAAGAATCGCAACAAATTGAATCCTATTTCCTTGAATCTACCTTCGGTGCAATCAACATCGAACACTATACCAAACCAGTAAGAAAGCTCTAGTCGAGACTGCTCGACTAGGAAATACCCTGATCCCTACAAGGAGTTAATATTCACGCATACATAAGCACGCGCTCTGCTAACTGAACAGTAAACAGCGACTGCGCTTGGGCTTCGCTGCAGTGTGGGCAATACTATGAGAATTTTGTTGCTTAGTAATTTCCTTCCTAGTAACACGATGTTCATGAAACTTTCAGAACTTTATTCTCGATAAAAAAGTAATCGGACGAGTTATCGAAAAAAAGGTAAACTTGTACCACTAACCATAGAACACATAGACCGGACACGCTGAAGAAAGATTTTGTCCAACTTTTTTTAGGGGCAGGGAACCCCACACAACTTCGTATTCGCTCGGCTCTTCACTTTTAGGTTCGGCGTACGAAAATTCACGACAGCACAATCACTTCGCTTCAAGCGCTCGACCGAGAAGGTCGCCATTTGAAATAAAGTGGCTCTATGCTCAATTTTTTTTCTTGCTCTCTCTATCTCTATGCTCTCTGCTCTCTCAAATATGTATATGAATGTATGCATGTGAGCACGAGCAGCAGCTCACAAAAATTGAAATTTCTTCGCAGCAAGACCCCTTGTGTTCTCTTCTGAGTGAAGAGTATACCGAACTCTTCAAATCGTTTGCCATGTTCATGCAAAATATTTGCGTTTTCGTTATTATTTGTGGGAAGGGTATGAAAGCGTTGGTGCGCATAAAAACATTTTTCGCGACGACCATGCATACACACACTTACAGTCCCTTGCTACATGTATAAGCATTTATATGCCTGTGTGCGAATCTCTAGCTGCCTGTAAGAATTTGAAAGCCGAGCATTTGCATTTGGTAGATCTTGTGAACTGCACACACCTACATACATGCGTTTGATTGTGTGTACGCATGTTACGCGATGCTCACAAACATTGTGGGGTAACGTGAAGCATTTGTGAGCCTATGTGCCTGAGTATGCATGGGACATGAACATTGGCGTGTGCCTACCACAACTTAGAATTCTGTGAACGATTTTGGGTTCGAATAGCTGAATCGCGTTTATATTTAAGTACCTGATTTTGTTTGAATGATCGTGGGTTGGCCTATCAGAATGAATTTTTTAATGTAGTACGTGCTTGTGCCCAGTGGGAAAATTGGGACATATACAGGTCAATTTGACCTTTTTGACCTTTTTAAACAGATGCATATGTACTTTATTCAGGTCAAATGGACTTTTTTAAAAGGGTACATACGTTAGATGTCATAAAAATCATGCAAGTAAAAAATACCTATAAAAAGTGTTTTGTGTTTTATATTTATTGATTTAAATGTATTATTGTCGAATCATTTTTAATTTGGTTTGACTTAAATTACTAGTTTTATTAACTATGGTATCTGTAAGCCATTTACAATTTTTTCTTATTAAAATTAATGCAAACTGATTGAGCAAGAATTTTCGATGGTCAAAGCAAGGGTGGGTAGGAGAAAACCATTCATTATGTGAAATTGACTTAGCTGTAGCGTGCATGCAGTGCATAACAATTTTTTCTTTAAGTTTTGCTATGTATGGCTTCTTGTCGAAAATTTTCTTGAATATCTCAAAATGAAGTTTTATTAACTCATAAAAATGGTCAGAAGGGGCTTTCAACTTAAGGTATTGGTTAATATAATGAAAGTTTTTATTGAGTATCAAATACTCTGACGAGCATTGCATTTCATCTGATGGTTTCAAAAGATTCGTACAAATTTCGCAGTCAGTTTTTTGTAATAATTTATAGAGAAGATACCCAGCAAAATATCGTAATGCATTTTCATTAAAAACATTTTGAATATTTGCAATGGTTGCATCTAATGACAATTCAACCTCAACATCTGGATCTAAAGGTTCTTGATCTACAGACGAATTCGTGGCACACTGTTCATGAAATACTGATAGGTTAGATCCGCTATCCTTTATTATATTAGCTAACATGAGATCTTCATCTGGAATACAATTCCCAGATATAGAAGCAGAAGTCAAAATTTTCATTGAAACCATTTTAGATATAATAGCATTAAATTCAAAAACTGTTGGATTTGTATTAGTTGCTCCCCGACTTCTAATTAAATAAAATAAATTTTCTAAAGAGTCTTGGTTTAATTTGGATGTAGCAACAAAGAAAGTTTCACTGCTGTCATTCCAAATATTTTCTGCTAAAGCAATTATAGATGAGATTGTAATAATCATCCCATCAATACAATATACTTTTTGTGGGTACTTCAGGTCATGAAAATAATCTCTCATTTCCTGAAGATATTCATGGACATTATTGTTTTTTCTAAGGGCGCATCTATAAGGATTACTATCAAATATTACATGACTGTTTAAACAATCAAAAAGCTTATTAATTTTGTCAATAAATATTGCTGTTGCAAGAGCACTATCTTTGCAGTCAGCAAACCCACCAGAATCTACAACTGTGCGTATCGCAGCAGCTACACTGTGGCTAAAAACTTGTGTGGCAAATTTGACTTTCATTTTCTCAAAACAATTTGGACTGACATGTTTTGGAGTCAATTTCGGACATAGGCGCGTTAAATTTTTAGTTTCAATTTCATATAATTTTCTTATTATATTCCATGAAACTGTGCCCTGAGGTGTGTTAATATTATGCCTTAAAAGAATATTTCTTAGCGATTTAACAAGATGTGGTGCATCGAATATCGCAAATATCTCTTTATCATTTACAGAAAAACTAGGATTGTTGACGCCTATGCCCCATCTATCAAAAACGGCCCTATTATTGGAACCCTGATCGCAAACAATGGCTTTAACCTTAAGCCCCAATGCTTGCGAAAGTCCAATGTTTGCCTCAACTTTAGACTTAAGATCGGAGTATTTTATTCCATTAGCCGAAACAGTATAGCTTAAAACATACTTCCAATTTTCAAAGAGACCTCTTATAAGGAAAACACAGGCCTGTTGACCTAAAAACCTACTTCTCTTCTCGCCATCATTTTCAAATCCCTGAATCTCGTCAAGAGATGAATTGTACTGCAGACCTTTCTTAATTTTGACCTCATCAAAAACTAATACTGCATATTTTCCTTTATCACTCATTTTTTCAACGATGCCCTGCAGATTTTCTAATAGCTCTGGATTAAATCCAGGAGTTATGTTCTTAAATAATGCCCATCGATTTAACGATTTCTTAGATGGGAGGCTTAAATGAAGAACGTCCCTAAGATAATCATACGCTCTGGCAGAGTAAAAATTAATATTTTAGAGAGAGAACCCTTTCAGCGCTATTATATATATTATTATTTTTTAAAAGCATTTTACATAGCACTTTCGATTGTTCGGAAACATGGGATAAATTATTAATTGTCGTGAAGACATTAACAGGTTTCTTGATCTTCCTAACTCTACAAGAAAACCGGCTGTATTTAGAAGCCCGCTTAAAAACACTAAACCTTTTCTTCAACTTCATATACCTTTCCTGCATTTTTTTCAGATCCACTCCAATATCATAGCATTTTTTCCTATAATATACCTCATTTTTTTCCCTATTTATACAATTTAAACAAAAGGAACTCCTATTAGCGGTTAAATCGCTCCACAATTCATTTCTTAAATTGTTGTCGAAACTCAAAAAGTTCTCTAACTTTTCTTCCTCGTCACATTCGCTATTTACATTTTCCCCTTCCTCACAGTCTATTAAATTAACCTGCTCATTGAAAGCTGCACTATTTGAAAAGAAGTTGGGGTCACCTAAATTTAAGGTTGGGACTGCGTTAGCTTTTAATCTAAGCTTACCAATAAATTTCCGCTCGAAATGCCTGCTACATATTTTTGCATTTTTCAGGTTCAAATTACTGGGCAAATTGCAGGCTTTAATCCATTTATTTAAAGTTATTTCATTTGATGGAAATGAAAATAACTTAACAGGAAAATTTTCCTATAGCTCGCACCACAAGTTTGAATTACACATTTTATATTACTTTTCCGTGAATCTTTTCTGCCCGTCTTTCTTACACCAACACTTGTACTAGCCATAGTTTAAAAAAAAACTTTTATACATTTTGGCACGTTTCGCTTATATAGATCAACACTGACGTTCGCACGATAACACCGTTCGGATCGGAAGTTGAGTGTCAACTAAAATAACAAGTGCACTTCCTACTACTTTTTATAGGTATTTTTTACTTGCATGATTTTTATGACATCTAACGTATGTACCATTTGACCTGAATAAAGTACATATGCATCTGTTTAAAAAGGTCAAAAAGGTCAAATTGACCTGTATATGTCCCAATTTTCCCACTGGGCACAAGCACGTACTACATTAAAAAATTCATTCTGATAGGCCAACCCACGATCATTCAAACAAAATCAGGTACTTAAATATAAACGCGATTCAGCTATTCGAACCCAAAATCGTTCACAGAATTCTAAGTTGTGGTAGGCACACGCCAATGTTCATGTCCCATGCATACTCAGGCACATAGGCTCACAAATGCTTCACGTTACCCCACAATGTTTGTGAGCATCGCGTAACATGCGTACACACAATCAAACGCATGTATGTAGGTGTGTGCAGTTCACAAGATCTACCAAATGCAAATGTTCGGCTTTAAAATTCCTAAAGGCAGCTAGAGATTCGCACACAGGCATATAAATGCTACTACATGTAGCAAGGGACTGTAAGTGTGTGTATGCATGGTCGTCGCGAAAAATGTTTTTATGCGCACCAACGCTTTCATACCCTTCCCACAAATAATAACGAAAACGCAAATATTTTGCATGAACATGGCAAACGATTTGAAGAGTTCGGTATACTCTTCACTCAGAAGAGAACACAAGGGGTCTTGCTGCGAAGAAATTTCAATTTTTGTGAGCTGCTGCTCGTGCTCACATGCATACATTCATATACATATTTGAGAGAGCAGAGAGCATAGAGATAGAGAGAGCAAGAAAAAAAATTGAGCATAGAGCCACTTTATTTCAAATGGCGACCTTCTCGGTCGAGCGCTTGAAGCGAAGTGATTGTGCTGTCGTGAATTTTCGTACGCCGAACCTAAAAGTGAAGAGCCGAGCGAATACGAAGTTGTGTGGGGTTCCCTGCCCCTAAAAAAAGTTGGACAAAATCTTTCTTCAGCGTGTCCGGTCTATGTGTTCTATGGTTAGTGCTTGTACTGCGTTTGGTATTCATGAGTATGCATACAAAATTTCAAGTCTCTAGCTCTTATATCTTCTGAAATCCGGGCGTTCATCCGGACGGACGGACGGACAGACGGACAGGGCTATATCGACTCAGCTCGTTGCCCTGATCAAGAATATATATACTTTATGGGGTCTGCCACGCCTCCTCCTACCTGTTACATACTTTTCACAATTATACCCTGATTTCCCATTTTCAATATGATCAGGGTATAAAAACTAACTATCATACAATCTTCTTCTCCGCTGTCCTTGATCTACCAAAACGTACGTGGCTTAAATTCTAAACTTAAACAAATATTTTTGCAAAGTTTAAGTAAACAATATGATATTATCGCTTTCACTGAAACATGGTTAAGTCATAATATTTATAATAGTGAGATTCTTTCGTCCTTTCATGATGCGAAGATTATTGGGGTTAAATTAATTCCATCGTGCTTATTGTTCATCACATGTTCTTATATCCCTCCCTCTTCTGATGTAGAAGTTTATGCTCAACATATAACTTGTATTAAAGAATTTTATGAACATGTAAAGGATAGAGACTGCTTCTTGTGTTGGGTGATTTTAATATTCTGAACAATTCTTGGTCCCCAACTTTTAATGCAAATTACACTATTCCGACAATTGATTACTATCATTTTGATGAATTGCTTAATCTGTCTATGTTTCAGATGAACTCTACTTCTAATAATCTGAATCTTGTATTCATTAATCATGAGTCCATCATTAATGTCGAGTGATCTACTCCTTTCTGCTTACTTGAGGATATACATCACCCCACTTTAAACGTTTTATTATCTGTTGATAATCCTCTAACTTATACTCCTCTGCCTTCTAAACTATGTCGCTGTTATCGTAATTCAATTTTGTTTTGCTTAACGAATTAATTAATTCAACAGATTGGTCTCTTTTATATGATTCTGTTGATATTAATTTTGCAGCATCGTTTTTTTTATAATACATTAAGCTCTATTCTGGATGTGTGCCTCCCTCTCTGTCGTATATCGCCCATTTCAAATAAACCGCCTTGGTTCACTAAGACTCCTTTGAATTTTAGAAATATTAAAACTAAGTGTTTCAAAAAACATAAAAAGTCTGGCTCAAGTGTTGACTGGTCTAAATATTCCATAGCCAAGATAAACTTCAATCTCTTAAATTCTCGTTGTTATGAGAATTACCTTATACGTTGTAAACGTCAGTTTGCTCGGGATCATAAACAATTTTACTCATTTGTAAACCTGAAGCGTAAATCTTCAGGTTTGCCGTCCTCATTTGCCCTGATGCTGAGAAAACTTGTAATGAGTAGGATTCCTCTGATCTATTTGCAGGTTTTTTTCAATCCGCGTACTCTTCTGTTGATCTCTATAAAAACTCATACCCATACTTACTTTCCGAATATGCGTCTATTAATGCTCCTAAAGTCACTGCAGCCTCTTTAGCTGCTGCCATTCGGACGATGAAATCATCTTTCTCGCATGGTGCTAACAATATTCCAAGTTGTATGATTAAAGAGTGTAGAGTTTCTCTTCCCTTCAATATGGAAAGAGTCTTTCACCATTCCGCTATATAAAAAAGGTGGAAGAAATGATATCTCAAATTATAGGGGTATTGCGAAATTATCTGCTATTCCGAAGTTATTTGAAAAAATTATAACATCGGCCTTGCAACATTTTTGCAAATCGATTATTCAACCATCCCAACATGGTTTTGTTCAGAATCGATCAACGTCCTATAATTTACTTGAATTTACTTCGCTTGTCAATAACAGTTTTTCTAAAAAAAATGCAAACAGATGTTATTTATACTGACTTCAGTAAAGCCTTTGACTCATTTCACCACCAGATTCTAAATCTAAAGCTTGAACGCTTATGATTTTCCACTAAACTTGTGTCCTGGATTTCATCCTATTTGAAGGTTAAAGCCCAAAGAGTCTTGCTGAGAACAGCTATTTCTAAACTTATCTTTGTTTGGTCTGGTGTAGCTTAGGGTAGTCATTTGGGACCATTACTCTTTTCACTTTTTATAAATGACCTTCCCAGCTGTATCTCTTATTCCACTATATTTATGTATGCGGATGATATAAAACTTTGCCTTCCATACCCCAGTGCAAATGGACATCTACAACTTCAAGATGACCTTAATGCATTTCAACTATGGTGTGTGGTGAGCCAGTTGCACAATAACCTTCAGCCGTACCGTTCCTCATATTGTTGACTATAAAATTAGTTCCTAGTTTCCTTGCAACGCATTTTTACAGTCAAAGATCTAGGTGTTCTCGTTGTTTACCTAGTTGTACTACGGATTATTTTTTGCAGTGTGCGTTTCATGTTTTACGTGACAATTTTAACAAATATTTTCACGTTTTTTTCCTCAGAACTCTCTCTTCCTAATATAAAATCTTTGCTTCTAGCTTACCTTAGGGAAATCACTCGTAGTGCCTAGGCATAAGCATTGGTATACATTACGTTGCCAATGTTGTTGCAGTGATTTCTTTACCCTATTCTATATTCTATTTTAGCTTTTTCTTAAGAAATATTTAAAATTATAATTAGATTAACTAAATTTAAGTTCTTTTAATCTTTATTTTAAGTTTTCATTCTGACACTTTCTTTGCATAGTTTTTAATAATATGACTGACCATATTTGGCTGTGAATTAAGGCATAGCTGGCCGGACTGGCAAATAAAATATCCCCATCGGGTTGGTGATACTATTTGAATAATTTTATGTACTGTAGGCTAGTTGACCCCCTTAATGTCAATATCCTTTTAAAGAAAATAAAAAAAAAAAATTAATTAAAAATTAAAAAATTAAGTGGTTTTTCTCGGATTTGGAGGCTCCAGTTGGACAATATGATTTTGTTCTTGATCTATAAGCAACGGTGCTCATCTAGTTCGGTACTTCAACCCTATAAAGAGTTAGAGTGAGACTGCTCGACTAGGAGATACCCTGATTCCTACAAAGAGCTGATATTCACGCAAGCGCTCTGAGATTATGAGAAATTGTGTTGTATCCAAATTCCATAAATAACAAAATCTTTGTATTGATCATATGTATATACACAGTATCTCCGAAGTCTCTTGGTCAAAAAGTATTAAAATAAAGCCTAAAAAACGAAACGATTGATTATTGTCGATAAAAAATAGGATGAATTATAGACAAAATAAATTCAATTCAAATCTCTAGCTCTTATAACGTATAACAGACTGACAGATGGACAAGACTCAGCTCGTCGCCCTGGTCAACAATATACATATGTATATACGTTGTTGGGTCTGGCACGCCTCCTTCTAGATACTTAAATTGTTTTCCAAGGTTCGTGTATATCACGCGCATGTCGAGTTTTTCTAAAAAAAAAAAAAAAATCGATAGCTACTCCCATTGTATTGTTATCAATTAAATACATTATAAAAAATTAGTTATTAAATTATTTCTCCCACACCTTTCGAGCTAGAGCTTCCAAGTTTGAAATATAGATTTATATATATTTTACAGAATTTCGATTTTTGTTATAATACACAGTTCAATCACGATCTAAAATTTTCATAAAGAAAGTCCATCGAAAAGAAAAGTTATTAAGCAAAGAAGTTCCAATAGTAAGCTTACTCTGCAGCCCATGCGTGTTTATGCGTGAATATTAATTTGAGTCAGTGGGTGCGTGTGCAAGTGCTGTTTGTTGCTGTTGTAAGCAGAAAACCAACTGAGAGCAACTAAGAATTACAGTCGAGACTGATATTCCAATCATTCTGCACTTCAAAAGCACATGCACACATACATTTACACGCAGATATAAGCACACGCTCTTTTCATTCACTTACACTTTGAGAAAAAATTAAGGGTGCAACCGGTGGCGGTTTCGTTCAAATGAATGAATGAAATAAAGAAATTAAATTTTGTGCACCAACTTCATAGATATGAGATATATAATAAAACAAGTAAGAAATCTCTAGTCGAGACTGCTCGACTAGGAGATACTCTGATCCCTTAACATGGAATCGATATTCACGCACTCATAAGCACGCGCTCTGCTAACTGCGCAATAAGCAGCGAATGCGTAGTGCAGTGTGAGCAGTACTATGAGAATTTCGCTGCTGAATAATTCTTTCGTACTAAGACGATCTTCATAAAACTTTTGGGATGTGATCACAATGGTAAAATGTGCGTATATTCCAAAGCACAAGTCTCTAGTATTTAAAATACGTTTTTTACAAATTGGTGGCAAAGAGGGCGTGGTATCCAAAATCTGCAAATTACAAAATCTTTCCAGGCCTAACATTTTTAAAATTACGCTGAATAAACAAAAGCAATTTATCGATTATTCTCGGTAAAAAAGAAATCGGATGAGTTATTGAAAAAAAATGATAAACTTGTACTGCGTATGGTATACAAGAGTATGCATGCAAAATTTGAAGACTCTAGCTCTTATATCTTCTGAGATCTAGGCGTTCATACGGAAGGACGGACATGGATATATCGATTCAGCTCATCGTCGTGATCAAGAATATATATGCTTTATGGGGTCTGCCACGCCTCCTTCTGCCTGTTATATACTTTTCACAAAACCATTATACCCTGATTTCCCATTTTTAATGGGATCAGGGTATAAAAAAGTCAGTAGGATGCAACTAGTTCGTGACGGCAAATGTTAGTTTGACTGAGGTGTTTCTACAGATATATAGGATAATAGAATGACATAACATAAAACCAATGCTGATCAATTTATTTAAAAAAGCAAAGGGCTCCACATTAAACAACGTATTACTAATACTAAGGAGTCAAATTAACGCACACGCATATTAGTGTGCTTAATAAAACATTTAATTATTATCGAGAGCGATTACTTCCAATCCACATCCGTAAATAAATAAACACCGATTTGTCTTAAGTATTCCTTTGATATCGGATAAGCATGTAAAGCCAATACGGGTATACTGTGAAGTGTTTAGATTTAACTTATATATTTGTTTATCCATGCTACATGTATATGCATACAATTCTGTGTTTTGGCAAGCGTCCTGTAATGAATGTAAGGCTATTGCAGTTATTTGTGCATTGTGTACCGGCGAGATTTTTGCGCTTTGTAAAATACTAAAATCGGTTGTTTCAATTATGGTGTGTTTTATCGTTTCATCGTCTCCTCCAGTTAAAATGTGTAAATATGAACCATCATTAAACGTTTCAAAAGCATTGATACTGGCAATATGTAACTGCTGTTCAAATCGCTTTAAACGAAGTCTTTTGTCAAAACCGTAAAGCATTCCATTAGTGGTTGTGATAAGTACTAAATTATGATTATTTAAAGTCTGCATCTGCATCGGGCATCGTTGAATATCAATGACGCAATCTAAGAAAAGCTCTAACGGGTTTTCTAGTTTCCATTGAAGTAAACGGATTTTTCCGTCAGCACTAGCAATGTAAAGAGAAAATGTCCCGCACTTAGAGTTTTGTAAAACGTTTATTGCCATTAGTCGAGCATCAAGTAAGGCATTGTTGCCGTCATTGTTTAATCGGACTGTGTGTGAGCACAGTTCACTTACGACTGGTCCATTTGGGTCAAGTTTATTAATGCATAACTGCGCCCGCCCTCCAACTGAGAAGATCAGCCAATAGATACCATAATTTTCACAATTAACAGGATATAATACCAGATGTCGTACGCTGGAGATGTGCGTATGCAATTCACCACACGGATGAAATGATTGAGCAATGAATTGACTTATTTTTATAATATTGTCATCACCAGCTGATACAATATATGTCTGCGAATAATTTTTTTCCTCAACTATTTGTATAATATTACAACTTCTTATATGCCATTTATTTCGCAAAGTCTGCCATAAGGCTCCAGACCATTTATTGTAAAGCTGTTCACGGTGATGGAATACATGCTTTTGCTTAATATATATTATATCAAGTACTTCATGGTTTAACTGATAATCCCAACAGCGATGGCCTCCCCCGCATTGCAATTGTAAAATCAATCCATTTTTCTGGGACCATACCACAAGATGATTATCATTGAATCCAATCAGTACATCCAATGTTGGTATTGCTTCTATCCAAGCTAACGGTACCGTCTGACGTTGTAAAATTGTTAATCGATATTCAGTTAGACTTAAACATATAACTTTTAGTGTGGATTCATGCGCGGCACTTATAATGTATGCATATTTGTCATCAATTCTTATCAGTTTTAGGACAATAGACCCCATTTTGCCATGCAAGCCTTTAAGCACATGTTTTATTTGTAATTGTGGTGATCTTCCTCGTGAGACAATCATAACTTTTCCATTACGGCAGCTAATTAATAAACAATTTGGGTTAACGAGTATTGCAGATGTAATCCAAGACTTAGGACAATTGCTGATATTTATACTACTATCCACTTCCATATTACGTCCTTTCAGTAAAAGACAGTTTCCATATTCATCAGATATTAAATAATGGTCTTTGCTAAGAAAATGAAATGATTGAATGAGACCTTCAAGCTTCATTCCATCATAAAATTGTTCAATATATTCTGTATTCACGTTATAGTTTAGAAGTGTAATACGCTTGTAGCCACAAGTGGCAATCATTCCATCAAATACAGCTAGAACTGTGCACTTATATGAAGGAAATATGGAAACTGGTTCCCAAATTTGTTTTTTTTGTGAATTCATAAGTCGCATGTAGAACATGTGATTTTTATTGCTTAGGGCAATGACTGCGCTGCTAGTAAGATATTTAATTTTTACCAAATATTCATTAGATGAGCCCATATGCATGAGTTTTCCTGAATGGGATTGATTTGGACTTAAAATGCTTTTTAGATTATATGCATAAATACTTCCAGTTGAACCACTGCTATAGAGGTTTGCAGAAACATAATCAAAAGCAAGGCGCCATACCGGTGCTCCAAACTGCTCACGTCGTTTAAATAACATTTCACCTGTTTGACTCCAAACACATATATTAGAATCCTCACCACCGCTTATAACATAAACTCGACCTTCTATAAAATATAATAATTAATTTAATGTAGCTATTTTGTAAAGTTATTACCGTACTTACCGTAATTTGTAATTATAGCACAAATGACTCGTGCAGTATGTCCAAAGCAACTGAATAAGGGCTTTACAAAAGATGCATTAAGTTGTATATCTGGATTAGTTTCTAATTTCCAAAACTTTATAGAACGGTCATCGGATGTAGTTACCAATAACTGAGCTGTTAAATTGAAATCTACAGAAAACACAACACCATTATGCGCCTTGAAACGCATGAGAAGTGGATATATGACGGAACGTGTACTAATATTAAAATTAACAGGAGAACGTGGCTGCCAAATGAGTATTTCTCCAAATCCATTTCCACTTATTATAATAAGCTTGGTGTAGCTATTACCATATAAACTTGTGTGATATAACATAGAATAATCAGTACACCGCGCTAGTTCTAATATACTACATTCTCCAAATTGCAAATTATTCGTGTTATCGTATTGTAAACGCAAAAGCGAACTGTGAGCCATATGTAAGGCAAATTGACAACCTTCTTCGTTCTCCATAAATATGGCTGCGTTAATCCAGTCCTGTGTCTCACCTTCATATATTAATATAAAGATATCTTTCAGACTTAGATCATATTTAAAAAGAGAGAACTCATTTTCGGCGTAAAGTAGTAGCAACCCTGTCAGCTTACATTTTGGGTTACATACAGAACCATGTATTTTTTTATAATGAGTTTTGTTTGTTATGCGTATAACCGAGGTATTTCTAAGGAAGAATGCTTGACTGCCAATAGCTAAAAATAATAAATAGTTAATTACATATATAAAGGGCACTTGTAATTATTTGAGCAAACCAGTAAATAACGAGTTATTTGAAATATTCAATAACAATGCATCCGTAAATAAGATCTGTTTTGCACACATATTTGCATTTTAAAAGGTTATACATGCATTCAGTGCTTGATGAAAAACTTTATTAAAATGTGTCATCGATTTTTTCCCCGATAATTTTAAATACATATGATCACTAATGCCACCAACCAATAAACACATAGACTGGACACGCTGAAGAAAAATTTTGTCCAACATTTTTTTTTTAGCGAGGTGACCCCACACAACTTCGTATTCGCTCGGCTCCTTAATATTAGGTTCGCGGTACGAAAATACACGACAGCACAATCATTTCGCTTCAAGCGTTTGACCGAGATGGTCGTCATTTGAAATAAAGTGAAAGTATGCTCAATTTTTTTTCTTGCGCTCTTTCTCTCTTTACTCTCTGCTCTCTTAAATGTGTATATGTATGTGAGCACAAGCAGCAGCTCACAAAAATTGAAATTTCTTCGCAGCAAAACCCTAAGTCCTCTCTTCTGAGTGAAGAGTATACCTAACTCTTCAAATCGTTTGCCATGGTTAGTGTTTGTATCTACTATTACTGAAGTTTCTATATACAAGAAAAAAAGAAGGAAAAAATTGCGTCCGTAAATACGTAGTTTGATATGTATACATACATTCATACATTCTTACATTCATACATACATACATAGTTACCTTTGGCATTAGCACTAACCATAGAACACACAGACTGGACACGCTGAAGAAAAATGTTGTCCAACTTATTTTTGAGCATAGCGACGCCACACAATTTCGTATTCGCTCGGCTCCTTACTTTTACGTTTGGCGTACGAAAATACACGACAGCAAAATCATTTCGCTCCATGCGCTCGACCGAGATGGTTCGGAAATCGCATCTCATTTTGCCCACTGGGCTCAATCAGGTCTAGTATATTTTGAACATTTCATTCTGATAGGAAACCCTACGATCATTCAAACAAAATCAGGTACTTAAATTTAAACGCGATTCAACTATTCGAACCCAAGTTGTGGTAGGCCCACGCCATATCCCATGCATACACCCATTCACATATTCAGGCACATAGATTCACAAATGCTTCTACAATTAAAACCCCATAATTTGTGAGCATCGCGTCCCATTCGTACACACAATCAAACGTATGTATGTAGATGTGTGCAGTTCACAAGATCTACCAAATGCAAATGTTCGGCTTTAAAATTCCTAAAGGCAGCTAGAGATTCGCACACAGGCATATAAATGCTACTACATGTAGCAAGGGACTGTAAGTGTGTGTATGCATAGTCGTCGCGAAAAATGTTCTTTATGCGCACCAACGTTTTCATAACCTTCCCAAAAATAATAACAGAAACGCAAATATTTTGCATGAACATGTCACTCAGAAGAGAATACAAGGGGTCTTGCTGCGAAGAAATTTCAATTTTTGTGAGCTGCTGCTCGTGCTCACATGCATACATTCATATACATATTTGAGAGAGCAGAGAGCATAGAGAGAGAGAGTGCAAGAAAAAAAATTGAACATAGAGTCACTTTATTTCAAAAGTCGATAATCTCGGTCGAACGCTTGAAGCGAAGTGATTGTACTGTCGTGTATTTTCGTACCGCGAACCTAAAAGTAAGGAGCCGAGCGAATACGAAGTTGTGTGGGGTCACCTCGCTAAAAAAAATGGTGGATAAAATTTTTCTTCAGCATGTCCAGTCTATGTGCTCTATGGTTAGTGGTAGAGATCATAGAGAGAGTGGTATGGTCTACTATTGTTCGTTAGTTAAATAGTGACGCTATCTTGATTATGTTCAGCAATTTGGACTCGGTTACTTTGATTTAAATAAATCGAAAATCATCATTGTTTTGCAATTCTTATACTTATATATATGTATGTAAATTTGTTTTTGCAAAGTTTTTTTTTTTTTTGATTTATGTTTTATAATTGATATTAAAATATATGCACTTTGCTAATTAAATACAATTTTGGATGCACTGTAAGGTCAAATTGTAGTTGTCTGTATATATTTGAAGTTTGTATGCTTAATATTTGCTTAATCTCAATTGTGAGTACCTAAAGACTTAGAGTTTAAATTTGTTTTCAATTAAGCAATATCATTTTTATATAGATACATATGTGTATGCTATTTGAGTATGGGTAACATTGTGAAATTGACTTGTATACTTTTAATCCTTAAATCCATTGAAAATATAAATTCCAAGTAGTGTGCGAATGTACAGTCTGTCAAGAATGAGTTGGCACACTGCAAAAAAATTTGATTATTTTACTTTGGATGCAAATAACTAAGTATTTGATGCATAAAAAAATTTGTTTTAAAATAGGAATATGTTTAATATTATTTTATTAATTTAAATATAAAAAGAAAGAAACATAAAATTCAATAATTCATTAATTCAATCCATTAATTGTTTGCAAAACGAAAAAAGGCATACAAATTCAACTTTAACATCATATTTTATTAGGAAAGGAACATTTTCTCAGAATTTTTTTTTTACATTATTATTGGTTCATGTATTCTTAACGGTAATCCATAACAAAAACAATAAAAATAGCAACAAAAACACACAAGATAATTCAAAACAAAAAAGAACAGCAAATATCAGCTGTCTATTAATTCTTTGCAAAATGCAAACATTAGTGTATTTTAATTATATCAAAGGAAAGACCATCAAGGAGTTAGCTGAAATGTATGTTAAGCTTAGAACAGTTTATAATATTATTAATCGGGCAGAAAAAGAAAATAGACTGGAACTTAACAGCTCTAAAGGCAGACCAGCAAAGCTCTCTCGAATCCTAAAGACAGTGGAAAACAAACCACAGACAAGCCTCAGAGAGTTGGTGACGGACATTAAATTAAATCAAAAGACAGTGTGTCCCGAGACTGTCAGAAAAGTGCTTAATTTACACAAATACTCCTCACATGTAGCAAGGAAGAAGCCGTTGCTGCCTGCTGTAAATATTGAGAAACGGTTGATCTTCGCACAACTTCATTATGACTGTCCACCTGACTATTGGAGTAACGTAATCTTTTGCGACGAGACAAAGATAATGTTATTCCATAATGATGGCCCTGGAAAAGTTTGGCGGAAACCAAAAACAGCCCTCCACATCAAAAACATTGTGCCCACTGTGAAGTTCGGCAAGCTTTCAGTTATGGTGTGGGGTTGTATTTCCTCTAAAGGTGTGGGAGAGCTACGAATATTCAATGATATCATGACCAAGGAATTCTATTTGGATATTTTGAAGAAGGAATTGACAGAAAACGCACACAACTTTGGCTTCATTGTTCTTCTTTGTTTTGAATTATCTTGTGTGTTTTTGTTGCTATTTTTATTGTTTTTGTTATGGATTACCGTTAAGAATACATGAACCAATAATAATGTAAAAAAAAATTCTGAGAAAATGTTCCTTTTCTAATAAAATATGATGTTAAAGTTGAATTTGTATGCCTTTTTTCGTTTTGCAAACAATTAATGGACATACTGTATGTAAAGAACAAATCAACAAAAACAAACATCACTCATAAATAACAGTGTCAATAATGTGTTGGCACTGACCGTTTTGCACATCTGCTGTGCTCGCGTTCTTGGAAGTAACGGTATTTTACTGTTATCTGTTCATATTCTATGCATCTATGATCGTTTTCTTGTACATTTCTGGCCATTTGAATGACAATTTTCGCTAGTTACGCCTTTTATAACGCATTTAATATTTTAAAAATATGCCTGGAAAGCGATTGAGATGGTGCAGCTCATCTACTACCACCATGAGATAGGAAAATCCGTTCCAGAATTGATGGAGATGTTTTCTGTACCCACGAGAGCGGTGTATAATGTCATAAGCCGGGCCAAAAAAGAAAACAGTCTGTTTTTAAAGACGGGAGGGCCGAAAAATAAGATAACCAGCCTAGTAGAGCGGCTTATTCTAAGAAAAGTGAACGCTAATCCGCATATTTCTGCTAGAAGTCTAGCCAAAGAGCTTAAGGAAGAATGTGGCATAGATGTCTCACATGAAGCGGTACGCAAAGCTCTCATAACGCATGAGTACAGTTCGAGGGTAGTACAGAAAAAGTCTTTGTTATCAGAAATAAATATTGAAAAGCGCTTAAATTTTGATGTTAACATGGTTAGTCACCCCGCAGAATATTGGGACGATATCATATTTTGTGACGAAACAAAAATTATGCAATATTATAATGATGGTCCTCGCTGGGTATAGCGCAAGCCATTGACGGCTCTTGATTTGAAAAATTTAATTCCGACTGTTAAATTTGGCAAACTATCGATTATGATATGGGGGTGTCTATCAAGCAAAGGAGTCGGAGAAATTGCATTCATTGAAAGGGGAGCAGTACCTCCAAATTTTGAAAACAAATTTGAGAGCAAGTGCGGCTAGGTTTGGCTTTATGAATGACAACAAGCCAAATTTTAAGTTCTATCAAGACAACGATCCTAAACATAAAGAGATCAATGCTCGCACTTGGCTATTTTTCAACTGTGGCAAAGTCATTGACACACCCCTCCAAAGCCCGGACCTTAACCCTATTGAGCATGTGTGGGCCTACTTGAAGAAAAAAGTTGGAAAAACAAATCCTAAGAGCCGCACACAACTAAAATCTGTTATAATTCAAGAGTGGGAGAAAATACCTCTTGATTTTATTCAAAGACTTATTTTTTCGATGGAAAAACGCCTTAAATATGCTATAAATGCTCAAGGGGGTCACACTAAATATTAAAATTTTGTTAATTATTCATAATTTTGATTTAATTTTAAATTAAGATGCATAGAGTGTAAGTGTGCCAACACATTATTGACACTGTTATTTATAAGTGATGTTTGTTTTTGTTGATTTGTTCTTTACATATTTAATTTTATGTTTCTTTCTTTTTATATTTAAATTAATAAAATAATATTAAACATATTCCTATTTTAAAACAAATTTTTTTATGCATTAATTACTTAGATATTTGATCCAAAGTAAAAAAATCAAATTTTTTTGCAGTGTGCCAACTCATTCTTGACAGACTGTATATAAAAAGCAAAAGGAGGGCTGACGACCCCGTTTAAGTACATACATACATACATGTATGCATGTTATTGATCTAATCTGAATCGACCTACGCGTGTCCATGTGTTCGCCAGAGGGCCATCCAATACATATTATCGCAGTTATCTCGTTATGGACAAAAGGTGAAAACTTGAATTTTGGTTATTTGTTTGGAACGAATGAAGCATACACTTGCCAATAGAACTCTGCATATGCTAGGAAAAATTTTTTATTGTGTTCAGTTGCCTCGAGCATTTGTTACAAGGCACTTATCAAACTAATCTAATTTAATATTATTTTTAACCTTTTGGTATATTTAATACTTTTTAGGTATCCTATTCTTTGTAATCGCTTTTAGTCAGTTTGGCATTGTTATTTTTCCGTTTAATCCTTGAAGGTTTTTTTTTTGCACAATTTCAATACTTCTATTTCTATTTTTTCCAACATGCATATACTGTATATACTGTATGCATATACTGTATTTAGCCGATCTCCATTTGCTACCAAGTTAATTTTAGCTTGTTCTCCACTCGGCCTTTATTTGAACCGTCAAATTAAGTATGGGATTGTAGAACGACTGCGAGATAATATATTCTCAATTACCGAATATGATTTCTGCTGCTTAACGTGCATATTTTCAACCAATATTTGTCCACTTAGCCATTCAATTTGAAGTAAATTTGTTGGAAAATTTTATTGTAATGCAGTTCCGACTAGAGCTTTCTCATTAGTATAACATGTTTTATTATTATGCCCTGAACCCAAATGGGAAATTAGGGTATAATGGTTAGGTTGAAATTTATGTAACAGGTAGAAGGAGGCGTGGCAGACCCCACCAAAGTATATATATTCTTGATTAGGGCGACGAGCTGAGTTGAATTAGCCCTGTCCGTTTGTTTGTCTGTCCGTATACCCTGAATGCGTCGATCTCAGAAGGTAAAATGGGTCAAAAAAGTATTGGCACACTTGAAAAATCAAACTTCTAAGTGCTGCAACTTTTTTTTTGAACACAGCTATAAATAAATTAACAACCATATTTATTAAGACCATGTATTGTAATAATATTTAACAAAAAACAAAAAAATTAATTTTTGCTTTGGTTCATTTGCATAGGACTAAAATATAAATATAGGCACAAATTTTCGCCAAAAAAGTATTGCCACACAAGGCGTAATCAGTCTTTTCCATCATCGCTCAATCATCCTAATACTTTGTTGGCCCTACGTTTGACTGAATGACCGCCTGTAAACGTCTCTTCATGCTTTTTTTAGCTTTGACGTTTCATAAGTGGTGATTTTGGCCCATTCAGTGCGTAGGGCGTTTTTTAAAGAATCCTTTGTGTTTATTTGGTGAGATCGGATTTTTCATTCCACACATGCTCGATGGGATTCAAATCCGGTGATTGGGGTGTTTTGAACTGCTTGCAATGGTATATGAGCCACTCCTGCACAAGATAAGACGAATGTTTTGGATCATTATCTTGCTGAAACTGCCAATCAGTGCCACTGAGACCCAGCTGTTGAGCACTTGGACTTGAATTCTCTTTGAGAATGTCTCTATAACCATGTTTGTCCATAGTGTCATCAATAAATACTAGGTTTCCAACTCCAGAAGCAGCAAAACACCCCCAAACCATCACATTACCTCCACCGTGCTTAAACGTTTTGAGCAAATTATTTTCTTGAAGCTCCTTGTTAGGTTTCCGCCAGATTTTTTGCGCTCCATCAGACCCAAATAAATTAAATTTAGACTCGTCACTAAATATAATTTTTTAATTACTCTCTAAATACAGTTTAATGATGAATTTCCGCATTTCCAAAGAGATTTCTGTACCTCTCGCCATTTTGCTCTTAAATTTCCGATTATAAGTAATCACTTTGCAATCGCAAACCCTCGCAACAACCGAAACGAAGCGAGGGTTAAAAGAAGGAAGAAAAATAACGGGAGTTTACGATCGTAGCAACGAAAGCGTAAGCTAGAAGATAGCGTGTGCCAATACTATTTTGACGAAAATTTGTGCCTATATTTATATTTTAGTCCTATGCTAATGAACCAAAGCAAAAATTATTATTATTTTTTTTTTTAATATTATTACAATACATGGTCTTAATAAATATAGTTGTTAATTTATTTATGGCTGTGTTCAAAAAAATGTTACAGCACATAGAAGTTTGATTTTTCAAGTGTGTCCGTATATATAGCGCGGATCGAGCTTATCCCCAAAAATCGATAACTCATTAAGTTATTTTTTGTCGATTTGGAAACAAACTCGATTTTAAGTCTAGCTCTTATAGAGAGAGAGAGAGAAAGACAAATAAGCTAATAGGGTTAAATCGACTAGTTGTCAAGTACACAATTCAAATGTTTTATGAAAAAAGTCTATCCACAAAAAAAGTTATTTCTCGTAGATAATCCACACTGCAGCCCATGCGTGTTTGTTCATTCGTGCGTGCGTATGGGTCTGTGTGTGCGTATATATTGTTTCTTGTATAAGCAGAAAATAAAAAAAAAATTATTGAAATTTCAGATCCTTGCTACATGTATGATTGTTTTTGATCGCACTCACACTCCCATTCCTTTAATTCTGTTTTGCTCGGCTGAATATTCTGCCTTGAGTCATATACGAGCGCACTCTTTTACTCTACACGTGACGTACCGTGCTTTAATTAGTTGCAATTGGAACTTAACGGAATTTAATCAATCTTTCAGCATATGAATTAAATATATTATTGAATATTTGACATATTACAAAAAATTCCAACTCATTTACAAGTTATACAGGCAAATAAAACGAAACCCGAAAATCATTTGAATCTATATTTAAAATTTGGAAACTCTGTCTTCAAAGATGTAGTAGATATAATTTTATAACTGATCAAACAAACATACAGACAGACGGACAGGGATAAATCGACTCAGCTCGTTGCCCTGATCAAGAATATATATACTTTATAGGGTGTCACGTCACCTTTTGCCTTTTACATACATATCGACAAAACCATTATAGCCCATTGATTTCCCATTTTTAATGGTATCAGGGTATAATAGTCGACTGTAGAATGTACTTTGAGTGACTAACTTTACATCTTGCAAGCTACGTTTGCACTTTGGCAAATACTTTATGTGGTTAATGAATTTTAATACTTTTTTTAAATGCTCGAGATATGTGACACTGAGAGCAGTTTGATTAATTTTCTCTAATGTTCAATTTATTAGAGCAGAATCGTCGTGGACGATGTTGTCCTAAACTTTCAGCAAAATTAAACCGCAAATTCCTATTTGGCTACAAGTGCAAATTTATTCGAAAAGGGATAGAAACGAGCAATGCATTCATTATTTGATGTAAAATTATTAGATCCGTTTCAATGCAATTATAGATGCGCACTCAAAACAGGTGATATTCAACGAAATACGACTGTATTTTTAAATTTATACTGTAATAATATATATATATATATATATATATATATATATATATTTATATATACATAACATACACTGTGCAACTAAAGTCACTTTACCCCTGATATATTTTCACGATTATTTTATCAACCTCCATCAAAACTTTTGTTTTTATAAAAATTTGACGAAGTTACATTGTATTTCGTGAAAATGTACGGTGACTTTACTCGTACGGTGTATATACGTATCAAATGACGTTTTTCTGCATTGATCATAATGAAAAACCTAAAGAAAGAAAGGCCAGTTCTAAACCCTCGTAAAAGGGCTTATTTTCGGACTTTGAGGATACTTGTGAGCTCTGATAATCACATAAATCACGCGACCTGCCAACTGCGTACTTGATTTATAATGACTAAGTTGAAGAACTTTTTCTAGATATTCTTAAATATCGCAATAGATAATGATTTTTACTGATTTATTGCTCTACACAATTTTACAAATATTCTGTTCTGAAATTTTTTTCTATTGGGCTCTTAAGTAACTAATTTCGTTTAATAAGAACATCCGATCTTATTAAATTTTGTCGCAGCCAACCACTTTGACGCTATATATTTGGACAGCTGATATGATTATGCTTGTTTTTAAAAAATTTTTAATTCTCTTTTGGAATACTTTTGTTTTGATTTTGATCTTGAGCATGCAAAACGTACTGGAAGGCAGCTTGAAGTCGATGTGGATAAAATAAACTCATTGATAGATGCAAATCGTCAAATAATAACCGGAGAGATAGCTAAAAGATTAAAATTGCCAAACGTGACCGTTCAAAAGCACATGAACGTCTAGAAATTATTTCGAAGTTTTACATATGGGTTCCCCATATTCCTGCTCTGTCGCATTAACAATTGTGATTCGCTTATTGACCGTCAAAGAAATGATCTATTTTTGAAGCGCTCTGTCACTGGCATTGTAAAGCGGAAGAGCACCACGATTAAGTCTTAAGCTTATTGTGATCATCTGAACATATTGGGTGATGCTCTCAGACAGAATTGGCCAATGGTCAAGGTTTAGTGTCCCACCACAAGTTTAATGACTCGCAAAAAGCTTTTGCAGTTTGAATGGGATATGCTACGACAACCACCATATTCTCCATACTTGGTACCTTCGAACTATTGTTCCGGTCTATGCAAAATGCAAATTTTGGATGGGAGAACCATTATCTCAAACGAGGACGCCAAAAACCACTTGTACCACTTTTTTACCAGCAAGAATGAGAAGTTGAATATGGAACTAACCCCTTGACCGACAGATGGCAAAATGTAGTAGATGAAAATGTAAAATATATCATCTAATAAAATATTTTGCATAACAAAAATCCTGTTTGAATTTCACTATAAAAAAAAAAAAAAAACAAGTTACTTACTGAGTTACTCAAATTATAATTTCAACATAGCTCGCAATTAATAGTTAATCGTTTGACCCTTCATGAGCAACCAAAAAAAAAAAAAATTATTGTCACTCGCTCTCGCTCTGTTTTCGATTGACGTCCGCATTATTCGGTTCGGTAAGTCAACAAATACCCCACAAACGCAATGCAAGCGGTCCACATATTCATATATGCATGGTTGTCCATATTCGACTGACCTTGTTTTTTCTATTAAGCAAAATTTTTGTATGTTGACGATAATAATTTTATTTGGTAGATTTGTTGGCATCACTTTTCGAATAAGATATCTCTCAAATGGCCGCCTTGACAATTACCGGCGTATTATGCCCGTTTTGCAGTATTTTCCATAGTTTTGGTTAACATTTCGGCTAGAATAGCGTCTATTTCCACACGAATGTTGTTCTTGAGCTCTTCTGTTGTCGTTGCCTTATTAAGATAAACCTTTGATTTTAAATATCCCCACAAGAAAAATTCAGGTGGCGTTAAATCAGGCGAACATGGTGGCCAGTCCAAAGCGCCATTTTCCGACATCAAAAGACGAGAAAATATTTTCTTTAAAAAATCGATTGTGATGCGAGCTGTGTGTGGTGGAGCTCCGTCTTGTTGAAACCATAACTGCCTCATACGCTTTCGACGAATAATTGTCATCACGAAAGTGGTTATCAAATCGCGATAACGTTCCAACAACTTGACCATCTTCATTTTCAATGAAAAACGGCCCAATAATCGTTTTCGCACAAACACCGCAACAAACAGTGACTTTTTCATCGTAATAAGATACCTCTTGAATTTCGTGAGGATTTTCATTGTTTTAATGCGCACTTTTCACATGACTTAATTTTTATATGCACGTTGAGTATCCACCATTGACTTGTTTTGTTGAATGTAAATTTCACCAGCGCTCGCGTGGCGTATACTGATTCATGGCAAGAATCTGTTTAGACTAAAGCTTCTAACGCGGTATACTAATAAGCGATCTGGTATCTCTGTCAAAAGATATAAGTCTCCTAGATGGGTCAGTCGAATATGGAGAGCCCTGTATATAAATTGGCTTAATAGTCATTGATAACACGGACGGAAATAATTTTATGGAATTAAAAAAAAAATTATATTATAAATTTTTAACAAAAAATTAAAAACAAGATTGCTCTAGTCGAGACTGCTCGACTAGGAGATACCCTGAACCCTACAAGGAGCTGATATTCACACACGTGTAGGCACGCGCTCTGCTAAGTGCGCAGTAAACAGCGGCTGCGCCCAGGCTGTAGTGTGGGCAATACTTGTACTGGGACTATCTTTATGAAACTTTCAGAACGTGATCAAATGTGTGTATATTCCAAAGCACAAGTCTCGAGTAGTTAAAATGCGTTTTTTTGCGTATAAAAAAAACCTTCGTATTGATCAGATGTATATACAAACCTGAAGTCTCCAGGTCTAAAATGACTAAAATTACGCTGAATAAACAAAATCAATTTATCGATTATTGTCGATTAAAGAGAAATCGGATTGTGTTCGATAACGTACGTGAATAGAGTTTGTGTATGTATATATAGATGGCTCACGCATATAAATGTCGCTATTTGTGGATTGCCTCGCTCTTAGTGGCCGTAGACACTAAATTTTTTCCAGTTCTTAGAACGAGCGGTAATCTTACTGAAAAATTGGACTCATTTGAAAATTACAGGGTATTTTTCGATATTCCACGCGTCTAAAGAGGCGTAACAATTATTATTTCGGTATTATGGCGACCAGCTGTGTCGATTTAGCCCTGTCCGTCTGTTTGTCCGTATGTATGAACGCGTCGATCTCAGCACATATAAGACCAAGGGCCTTCAGGTTGTATTTTAAATGTTCGTATTTATCTCTAAAAATCGAGAAATCATGCAATTATTTTGTTATCGATTAAAACCCTTATCGAAAGTCACTTATAATATTTTATCTCCTACATCTTTAAAGCTACAGTCTCCAAATATTAAATATACGTTGAGGGTCAGATGAATGATGTGAATGGGATTGTTAATGATTTGGCAATTTTTTAAAGGAGTATGAAGATCATATGCTGAAAGTTTCATTAAATTCCGCAACAGCTTTCTTATACGTGTGCTCACTTATATTCAAACTTATTCTAGCATATGCTAAGAATCACATTGCAATTGAAGTGCTAGAATTCTCCACAGTTAATTAGATTTGCTAAATGGCGCGGCAGTAGTTGGATTCTTGAAAAGTGAAGTGGCGTTGTTGTTAGCAGCGCGCCGCTCGATCGAGAAGTCTCGGGTTCGACTCCAAAGCGCGCAAATTATGCTTATTTTAATTGTTTCAACATACATATATAATTTTCAGAATTTCAACTATTAAGAGCGCTCCAAGTCATTTGTTATACGAACTCACGAAGTGAATTAGTATATTGGTTTTGTGTATGTCCGTCTTGCTGTCCGTCTTGCTGTCCGTCCGTCTGTCCGTATGAACGCAATCTATTTCGGCGCTATTAAAGCTAGAGACTTGAAATTTGGATTATAAATTTTCCTGATCCGCCCACTAGGGGCGTAGCAAATCGGAAAATGCATTTTCCGATATGCCAGAAATCATGTTAGTTGAAGAGCTAGAACGCTGAAATTTGGAACGTAGCTTCGTGTTGACCACCCAAAATCAAAAGTTATGGCGGATATATCTACGCCCATTGGGGGCGTGGCAAATTGGGTAAAACTGTATCTCCTAGAGTTTTAAAGCTAGAACACTCAAATTTTGCATGTGAGCTAATGCTACGATTCTATAAAGATTGGTTGATTCTATAAGATTGGCATATCAAAAAATACCCTGTAATTTTCACATTTTTTGAGCGTAAGCATTCAAATTTTGCAGTTGGGTTACCATTAGCTTGTTCTAAGAACTGGCCACTAGGGGCGTGGCAATCGCCATTTCTAGTGTCAAATTGCGACATTTATATTCGAGAGCCATCTATATATATATATAAATAGACTTAATAGGCATTGATATCACGGAAGAAAACATTTTTGTGGAATTTAAAAAAGAAAAATTAAATTATAATCTTAAGAAAATTAAAAGTTTTCCTCGGGGTTCGAAGCACAACCATCCACGCCCACTAGAGGCGTGGCGAATCGGCATTTGAAGCAGCCAACTAAGAAATTTATATGCGTGCGTCACTTATATATATAAATAAGCTTTGTAGATATTCATAAGACGGAAGGAAACATTTTTATGAAATTGAAAATATATAAACGAAATGATAATAACATAATATTTCAATTTTTAAAAAAGTTTTCTGCGGGATTTGAATTCGCACCTCAACAAAATAGCTAAAACAAAAGCATTCCGCGTCTTTGCCTACAGCGTCACCGCGGCACTCGCAATAATGGTAATTAAAATGAAATGACATTATTGTTAGGTCGCCATATAGCAAAGAAAAGCCAAAGTAGCGGCTAGGAATTCAAAAACAATGCAAAGACAAATCAATCGCAATTGAGATTCTTAGAAAATGCTAAAGTACGTATTATATGTACATACATACACACATACCAATGAGCACGTGCTGAAATTGTGTATGCAGATTTTTTTGTATATGTACATATTTTATATACGCATGTATATATCTACGTATAAGCATTTGAGAGCTATCTAAGAAGAAACAAATTTAAACTTATAACAATTTTCGACTAAGAAAATGAAAAATATTAAGTGCTATTCATTCAAGCTCGCACCCTCCCAATAAAATATCGAATTTATGAAAAAGAAAATGTGATCGAATAGGTCTTGAACCCACGACACCTAAAACGACTTGCGTTGCCTCAACCATCGGCACCACTGCTCCGGTTGGTTATCTAGTAGCGAAAAATTATATATGTAACTTCAGTGCTAGAGCGTCATCTTACAAAACTAAAATAACGACTGAAAAATTCACAAATCAATCGCAATTCCTAGAATAGGCTAGAAGGCGCGCTTTTGTCTGTAGACTGCTCGACTACGAAATCCTCTGATCCCTTCCAGGAACTGATATTTCAAGAATTCTTCGCTTTTTTCTGCTTCAAAAGAAACACAAACACAGAGAGGCACGCACGCATAAACACGCATTAACTGCAGTGTGTACTATGGGAACTTAATTGTTTAATAACTTTTCTTGTCTATTTTCATGAAACTTTTATATCGTGATTATAAAATTGAAATGCATGAATTTTCCAAAGTACAAGTCTCTAGTATCACGGACAGACGGACATGACTAAATCGACTCAGCTCGTCGCCCTGATCAAGATTATGTACACTTTATGGAGTTTGCCAAGGCTCCTTCTACCTGTTACATACATTTTAACAAAAACATTATACCCTGATTTCACATTTTCAATGGGTTCAGGGTATAAAAATAATTTGTAGGCCACTTTTTGTGTCGTGTCATATTGAAAATTGTACATGCTAGAGCCGGAATGTGAATGAGTATTCCGCAGTTGGTAACGCCCAACTGCAACGTTCTTACTTGTTTTTTTAAATACATATGTATGTATGCACGTACTACAGTGCCGCAAAAATGACAGAAAAACGGTGTTCGAATTATCAATGCGCAATATATGTAGGTATGTATGTTGAGTAATATAGAAACTAGGCCGAAAGCGGGTTAAGTGAATTTAAGGAATTGGAGTGTGAGTGCGATCAAAAACGATCATACATGTAGCACGGGACTGTAAGTGTGTATGTGCATCATTGGCAGGAACAAATTTTTATTTTAGAGAGGATAGGGGAACAGAAAGAGTAAGAGGAAGAGAGTAACGCAAAAATAGGGCATATCATATGAAAATGTGATCGTGTTTGCTTGGGGGCTCGCAGCGCACTGATTTTGTTAAGTTGAGCAAATAGGAAGTAGAAAATGCATGCAAAAACTCAATGGATTCGTCGCGTTTACGCTTTGACATCTTTTTTATTCCGTTTTAATGAAGGCCGTAAGCTGTGACGCCTTGAGCTCACTCCAATGTAAAGTCACTCAAGACGTTTTTCGCCTATCACGCACTCATTCACATTTTCGTTATCGTTTTTTGAAAATTGTTAATTAACATTGTTTAAATCTATCTAATTAATGTATTAGACTAGGACTTTTGAGACAGTTTATAGTTACCACAGTGGTATTTTAGTGCGTATTCAGGACAAGGAATTTAATATATGTGTATGTATTTTACTTTAGTATAAACTTTTTTATACCTTGATCCCATTAAAAATGTGGAAATCAGGGTATAATGGTTTTGTGAAAAGTATGTAAGAGGTAGAAAGTATATATATTCGCAGACCCCATAAAGTATATATATTCTTGATCAGGACGATGAACTGAATAGATATAGCTCTGTTTGTCTGTCCTAGATCCCAGAAGATATAAGAGGTAGAGGCTTGCAAGTTTATCATATTTTTTCGATAGCTCATCCGATTTCCTTTTAATCGAAAATAATCGATAATTTGATTTTGTTTATTCAACGTAATTTTAGTACTTTTAGACCTGGAGACTCAGATTTAGTGTGTATATACAACTGATCAATACGCAGATTCTGTAATTTACAGATTTTTGATAACACGCCCCCTTCGCCCCCAATTTTAAAAAAACGTATTTTAAGTAGTAGAGACTTGTGCTTTGGAATTTACACACATTTACACATTATGATCACGTTCTGGAAGTTTTATTAAGAAAGTTCCACTACAAGAGAAATTATTCAGTAACAAAATTATTATAGTACTGCCCACACTGCGGCGCAGCTCAAGCAGAGCGCCTTGTACGGATCAGGGTATCTCCTAGTCGAGCAGTCTCCACTAGAATTTTCTTACTTGTTGTGTACATATTTTAAATTGTATGAGAAAATGGGCTTTTTATTTCAGTTATATTTTTAAATATATCGAAATTGATATTTTGAACCATACTAAATGTGTTTTTTTTATACCCAAGCATTATGTTTTTTCGATAACTGATGCGATTTATTTTTAGACCTGAAAACTTCAGATTTACTGTGTGTATACATCTGATCAACTCGAAGATTTTGTAATTTATAGATTTTGAATACCACGCCCCCTTTGCCGACAATTTTGCAAAAAAAGTATTTTAAGTGCTAGAGAACATTATAATTACGTTCTGAAAGTGTCCTGAAGATAGTTCAATTACAAAATAATTTATTCAATAAATAAATTCTCATAGTATTGTCGACAGTGCAGCCTGAGCACTCTTACCTGTTTGTTTTTGTTTTTGAGCTTTAAAGTTCAAAAATTATTGTATCATATCAGTTGAGCCTTTTATTTTATTTCGTAATATCCCCAAAGTGTTTTAAAATAGTATCATATTTTTCATAAACCTTATATGCGGTATGCGCCGCTTTTCCCCATGAGATGTATGCCTCATTTTGGTCCTCGAAACCTGGTAGGGACTTCATAATATACAAAGTTGCATAGCAAATAACACATATTATGATCTCAGCATCCTGATATGTATCTTGATCGGTGTTATTGATATTTACTTTATCTAAATGTTGATTAATGTCTTGCAGTTTAGTATTGAAACTTTTCCTTTGTGCCGCTACGCCTGCCATAATTGCTTTCAATTGCTCATACTTGAATATTTTTGTTTTTACAATTCTATTTTCACTAACTGTGTTGTTAAATTTATGTGTGTAGTAATAAGTTATATGTAGTAAACCTTCATTGTCCTATATTCATTTGCCGTTATTGTTTCTGTTTCCAAACACACAGAAGTTAAACTATACCTTGGTGTCATAAAAAAGGATAACAAATAGCTGTGAATAATTTGATTCAAAGCGTATATTGAAAAGCACAAAAACTCCTTAATATGCGGGATACATCTATTTGGAGCTATCTACTTCTTCTTTTGTATAACTTATCCATTATCGCTTGTCTGGAATGCAGTGTAACCGGAAGTACTGTAGAAGCTGAAAAAACTTCAAATCGTCATAACACAGCAAATGGAAAATTACTCAGCATGCATATAAGAACATCTTCAATGCCCATAGCAACCACTCCTGCACCTTCTGGACCATTGCAAATGATGAATGTCGTTACAGCGTTGTCTAATGCTGGAAGTGGGGAAAATATTCTACAGAGTGATCACCAACATCACAGAAGTTCGTACAATCTCCTAAGCGAAGCTATGTCCCAGGCGGTTAGCAACGAGTACAGTAAGTTTATTCTTTTATTGAAATATATGAGGAATTTCGTCAATTTCAGAAGAGATTAGAGCTTGAGCCCTGAATTTTTTTAAAATGTCCAGTTATATAGCGCAGATGTCGAGCTTATCCCAAAAAATCGACAAATCATCCCGTTATTTTGTTATCGATCAAAAACCTTTTCAAAAATTCATAAAATTATGTCTCCTACATCTTTAAAGCTAGAGTCTCCAAATTTTAAACATAGATTCAGATTTTTATCAAATTTATAACAAAATGTTTGGTCAATTAACAAACGCACGTGCGGCAGCCGCAACAGTTTTCCTATACGTGTGCACACATATATTCAAACTAATTCTAGCATATTCTTAGAATCACATTGCGATTGAACTGCTAGAATTCCCAACAGTTAATTAGATTTGCTAAATGGCGCGGCAGTAGTTGGATTCTTGAAAAGTGAAGGGGCGTTGTTGTTAGCAGCGGGCCGTTCTTCTATATTACACAACATACATACCTACATATATTGCGCATTGATAATTCGAACATTGCTTTTCTGTCATTCTTGCGGCACTGTAGTACGTGCATACATACATATGTATTTAAAAAACAAATGACTTGTAAAGTCACTGAAGACGTTTTTCGCCTATCACGCACTCATTCACATTTTCGTTATCGTTAGAAAATTGTTAATTAACATTGTTTAAATCTATCTAATTAATGTATTAGACTAGGACTTTTGAGACAGTTTATAGTTACCACAGTGGTATTTCAGTGCGTATTCAGGACAAGGAATTTAATATATGTGTATGTATTTTATTTTAGTATAAACTTTTTTATACCTTGATCCCATTAAAAATGTGGAAATCAGGGTATAATGGTTTTGTGAAAAGTATGTAAGAGGTAGAAAGTATATATATTCGCAGACCCCATAAAGTATATATATTCTTGATCAGGACGACGAGCTGAATAGATATAGCTCTGTTTGTCTGTCCGTCCTAGATCCCAGAAGATATAAGAGGTAGAGGCTTGCAAGTTTATCATATTTTTTCGATAGCTCATCCGATTTCCTTTTTATCGAAAATAATCGATAAATTGATTTTGTTTATTCAACGTAATTTTAGTACTTTTAGACCTGGAGACTCAGATTTAGTGTGTATATACAACTGATCAATACGCAGATTCTGTAATTTACAGATTTTTGATAACACGCCCCCTTCGCCCCCAATTTAAAAAAAAACGTATTTTAAGTAGTAGAGACTTGTGCTTTGGAATTTACACACATTTACACATTATGATCACATTCTGGAAGTTATATTAAGAAAGTCCCACTACAAGATAAATTATTCAGTAACAAAATTATTATAGTACTGCCCACACTGCGGCGCAGCTCAAGCAGAGCGCCTTGTACGGATCAGGGTATCTCCTAGTCGAGCAGTCTCCACTAGAATTTTCTTACTTGTATATATATTTTAAATTGTATAAGAAAATGGGCTTTTTATTTCAGTTATATTTTTAAATATATGAATGTGTTTATTTTTTATACCCAAGCATTATGTTTTTTCGATAACTCATGCGATTTATTTTTATCGAGAATAATTGATAAATTGTGTTTGTTTATTCAACGTATTTTTAGTACTTTTAGACCTGAAAACTTCAGATTTACTGTGTGTATACATCTGATCAATTCGAAGATTTTGTTATTTATAGATTTTGGATACCACTCCCCGTTTACCGACAATTTTGCAAAAAACTTATTTTAAGTATTAGAGAACATTATGATTACGTTCTGAAAGTGTCCTGAAGATAGTTCAATTACAAAAGAATTTATTCAATAAATAAATTCTCATAGTATTGTCGACAGTGCAGCCTGAGCACTCTTACCTGTTTGTTATACTCATTCACGAAGTGAATTAGTATATTGGTTTTGTGCATGTCCGTCTTGCTGTCCGTTCGTCTGTCCGTATGTACGCAATCTATTTCGGCGCTATTAGAGCTAGAGACTTGAAATTTGGAATACATGCTCGTGTATATCTCCGATTTATAAAGTGTTGACATTTTCCTGATCCGCCTACTAGGGGCGAGGCAAATCGGAAAATCGCAAATCGATATGCCAGAAATCATGTTAGTTGAAGAGCTAGAGCGCTGAAATTTGGAACGTAGCTTCGTGTTGACCACCCAAAATCAAAAGCTATGGCGGATATATCTACGCCCATTGGGGGCGTGGCAAATCGAGTAAAACTGTATCTCCTAGAGTTTTAAAGCTAGAACACTCAACTTTTGCATGTGAGCTAATGCTACGATTCTATACAGATTGGTTGAAAAATTATACGCCCACTAGGGGCGTGGCAAATCGGATCTGAAGATATAGTGATTTTTCAAATTCTGCTATATTTTGGGCACTATTGATACTAGAGAAATTTGGTATATATACTCGGGTTGATTACCCAAGACCAAAAAGCTATAGTGGATATATCTCCGCCCACAGGGGCGTGGCAAACCGCAAAAGTTTATATCTCCTACAGTTATAGAGCTAGAAGCTTCAAATTTGAATAATAAGTTACTGGTAGCCTTCTCTATCGATGACCCAAAAATAGTTGTTACGCCTTTTTAGGGGCGTGGCATATCAAAAAATACCCTGTAATTTTCACATTTTTTGAGCGTAAACATTCAAATTTTGCAGTTGGGTTACCATTAGCTTGTTCTAAGAACTGGTCAAAAAAGAGGTGTCTACGTCCACTAGGGGCGTGGCAATCGCCATTTCTAGTGTCAAATTGCGACATTTATATGCGTGAGCCATCTATATGTATATATAAAACAGGCTTAATAGGCATTGATAGCACGGAAGAAAACATTTTTGTGGAATTTAAAAAATAAAAATTAAATTATAAATCTTAAACAAATTAAAAGTTTTCTTCGAAGCACAACCATCCACGCCCACTAGAGGCGTGGCGAATCGGCATTTGTAGCAGCCAACTAAGAAATTTATATGCGTGCGTCACTTATATATATAAATAAGCTTTGTAGATATTCATAAGACGGAAGGAAACATTTTTATGAAATTGAAAAAATATAAACGAAATGATAATAACATAATATTTCAATTTTTAAAAAAGTTTTCTGCGGGATTTGAATTAGCACCTCAACAAAATAGCTAAAACAAAAGCATTCCGCGCCTTTGCCTACAGCGCCACCGCGGCACTCGCAATAATGGTAATTAAAACGAAATGACATTATTGTTAAGTCGCCATATAGCAAAGAAAAGCCAAAGTAGCGGCTAGGAATTCAAAAACAATGCAAAGACTTGCGTTGCCTCAACCATCGGCACCACAGCTCCGGTTGGTTATCTAGTAGCGAAAAATTATATATGTAACTTCAGTGCTAGAGCGTCATCTCACAAAACTAAAATAACGACTGAAAAATTCACAAATCAATCGCAATTCCTAGAATAGGCTGGAAGGCGCGCTTTTGTCTGTAGACTGCTCGACTACGAAATCCCCTGATCCCTTCCAGGAACTGATATTTCAAGAATTCTTCGCTTTTTTTGCTTGAAAAGAAACACAGTTAAGTTCTTTTAACCTTTAGTTTAAGTTTTCATGTTAACACTCTTTTTGCTTAGCTCAATAGTATCACTGACCATATTTGGCTGTGAATTGGGGCATAGCTGGCCGGACTGGCAAATAAAATACCTCCATCGGGTTGGTGATACTTTTGTAATAATTTTCTGTACTTTTCTTTAGGCTTTACATGTATAGTTTTAGTTCTTTACACCTAAGTTGACTTGTAAATTGTCAATAGCTTTTAATTAAATAAATAAAATAAATAAAAAGAACAAACACACAGAGGCACGCACGCATAAACACGCATTAACTGCAGTGTGTACTATGGGAACTTAATTGTTTAATAACTTTTCTTGTCTATTTTCATGAAACTTTTATATCGTGATTATAAAATTGAAATGCATGAATTTTCCAAAGTACAAGTCTCTAGTATCACGGACAGACGGACATGACTAAATCGACTCAGCTCGTCGCCCTGATCAAGATTATGTACACTTTATGGAGTTTGCCAAGGCTCCTTCTACCTGTTACATACATTTTAACAAAAACATTATACCCTGATTTCACATTTTCAATGGGTTCAGGGTATAAAAATAATTTGTAGGCCACTTTTTGTGTCGTGTCATATTGAAAATTGTACATGCTAGAGCCGGAATGTGAATGAGTATTCCGCAGTTGGTAACGCCCAACTGCAACGTTCTTACTTGTTTTTTTAAATACATATGTATGTATGCACGTACTACAGTGCCGCAAAAATGACAGAAAAACGGTGTTCGAATTATCAATGCGCAATATATGTAGGTATGTATGTTGAGTAATATAGAAACTAGGCCGAAAGCGGGTTAAGTGAATTTAAGGAATTGGAGTGTGAGTGCGATCAAAAACGATCATACATGTAGCACGGGACTGTAAGTGTGTATGTGCATCATTGGCAGGAACAAATTTTTATTTTAGAGAGGATAGGGGAACAGAAAGAGTAAGAGGAAGAGAGTAACGCAAAAATAGGGCATATCATATGAAAATGTGATCGTGTTTGCTTGGGGGCTCGCAGCGCACTGATTTTGTTAAGTTGAGCAAATAGGAAGTAGAAAATGCATGCAAAAACTCAATGGATTCGTCGCGTTTACGCTTTGACATCTTTTTTATTCCGTTTTAATGAAGGCCGTAAGCTGTGACGCCTTGAGCTCACTCCAATGTAAAGTCACTCAAGACGTTTTTCGCCTATCACGCACTCATTCACATTTTCGTTATCGTTTTTTGAAAATTGTTAATTAACATTGTTTAAATCTATCTAATTAATGTATTAGACTAGGACTTTTGAGACAGTTTATAGTTACCACAGTGGTATTTTAGTGCGTATTCAGGACAAGGAATTTAATATATGTGTATGTATTTTACTTTAGTATAAACTTTTTTATACCTTGATCCCATTAAAAATGTGGAAATCAGGGTATAATGGTTTTGTGAAAAGTATGTAAGAGGTAGAAAGTATATATATTCGCAGACCCCATAAAGTATATATATTCTTGATCAGGACGACGAACTGAATAGATATAGCTCTGTTTGTCTGTCCTAGATCCCAGAAGATATAAGAGGTAGAGGCTTGCAAGTTTATCATATTTTTTCGATAGCTCATCCGATTTCCTTTTAATCGAAAATAATCGATAATTTGATTTTGTTTATTCAACGTAATTTTAGTACTTTTAGACCTGGAGACTCAGATTTAGTGTGTATATACAACTGATCAATACGCAGATTCTGTAATTTACAGATTTTTGATAACACGCCCCCTTCGCCCCCAATTTAAAAAAAACGTATTTTAAGTAGTAGAGACTTGTGCTTTGGAATTTACACACATTTACACATTATGATCACGTTCTGGAAGTTTTATTAAGAAAGTTCCACTACAAGATAAATTATTCAGTAACAAAATTATTATAGTACTGCCCACACTGCGGCGCAGCTCAAGCAGAGCGCCTTGTACGGATCAGGGTATCTCCTAGTCGAGCAGTCTCCACTAGAATTTTCTTACTTGTTGTGTACATATTTTAAATTGTATGAGAAAATGGGCTTTTTATTTCAGTTATATTTTTAAATATATCGAAATTGATATTTTGAACCATACTAAATGTGTTTTTTTTATACCCAAGCATTATGTTTTTTCGATAACTGATGCGATTTATTTTTAGACCTGAAAACTTCAGATTTACTGTGTGTATACATCTGATCAACTCGAAGATTTTGTAATTTATAGATTTTGAATACCACGCCCCCTTTGCCGACAATTTTGCAAAAAAAGTATTTTAAGTGCTAGAGAACATTATGATTACGTTCTGAAAGTGTCCTGAAGATAGTTCAATTACAAAAGAATTTATTCAATAAATAAATTCTCATAGTATTGTCGACAGTGCAGCCTGAGCACTCTTACCTGTTTGTTTTTGTTTTTGAGCTTTAAAGTTCAAAAATTATTGTATCATATCAGTTGAGCCTTTTATTTTATTTCGTAATATCCCCAAAGTGTTTTAAAATAGTATCATATTTTTCATAAACCTTATATGCGGTATGCGCCGCTTTTCCCCATGAGATGTATGCCTCATTTTGGTCCTCGAAACCTGGTAGGGACTTCATAATATACAAAGTTGCATAGCAAATAACACATATTATGATCTCAGCATCCTGATATGTATCTTGATCGGTGTTATTGATATTTACTTTATCTAAATGTTGATCAAATATTGCGTAGCAAAGCGCAAAACTTTATATCACCTACAGTTTAAGAGCTAGAAGCTTCAAATTCGGATAGTTGAGTTACTGGTAACCTCTTCTATCGATGACCCAAAAATAATTGTTACGCCTCTTTAGGGGCGTGGCAGATCAAAAATACCCTGTCATTTTCACATATTATGAGCGTAAGCATTCAAATTTTGTAGTTAGGTTACCATTAGCTCGTTCTAGGAACTGGCCGAACATGAGGTGTCTACGGCCACTGGAGGCGTGGCAATCGCCATTTGTAATGTCAAATTGCGATATTTATATGCGTGAGCATTTGTAGCGGCCAACTAAGAAATTTATATGCGTTTATATATACAAAAAAAGCTTGATAGATTTTCATAAGACGAAAGGAAACATTTTTATGAAATTGGAAAAATATTAACGAAATGATAACATAAAATTTCAATTTTTAAAAAACGTTTTCGGTGGCATTTGAACTCGCACCAACACCAAAATAACTAAGATAAAAGCAGTCTGCGCCGCTGCCTACAGCGCCACTGCTCGCTGCCTTGGGGAAATCAAAAACAATGCAAAGACAAATCAACCCCAATTGAGATTCTTAGAAAATGCTAGAGTACGCATTATATTTACATATTTACACCCATGCAAATAAGCATGTGCATAAGAAAGGCTGAAATTGTATATACAGACTTTTGCAACTAAAGTCACTGTACCCCTGATACTTCGTTAAATTTTTATAAAACACAAAAGTTTTTATGAGGGTTGGTAAAATAATCTTTTAATTACACAATACCATTGATATAAAAGCAATATATTATTTTAGTCTAATATTATAACTAAAATACTAAAAGTATTCACATATTTGCGCTTACAAAGTCACCGTACTCCTAATATTCATATTTATTAATTAACTATAAATGATATTACTAACCTAAATGACTACTATTAAATGAACTTAGTATCTAGTTGAATATCCCTTCATTTTAATCACCTCTCGGAGGCGATTTCGCATTGAAATTACTAGTTTTTCGATATATTAATTACCAAGTCTGCACCACTCTTGTTGCAATGCCTCTCTTAACAGGTTTTCGCTGATGTGGTGATTACTTTTTTTTTTTTTTTTTGAGCATATTCCTCACATGCTCTATTGAGTTTATGTCGGGACGCTGTGGTGGCGTCTCCAATAAATGAGGCGTGCTGTAGGCGAGAAAGAGACGGGTATTCATTGCCTTATGCCTAGGGTCATTATCTTGTTGGAAGTAATAATCTGAACCTATACCAAGTTTTTCAGCGCTCCTTTTCAAATTATTTTTGAGAATGTTATTGTAGGTGTATTGGTTCATCACTACGTCAATAAACTCCAAGCTGCCAACGCTCGATGCAGTTATACAACCCCAAACCATAAGTCCACCGTCGCCGTGCTTTATCGTCTTTTTTTATTTTTTCACACGCGTAGGCCTGTCCGAGCCAAAAATATTGAACTTTGACTCGTCTGAGAAGATAACCTTACGCCAAAAGTCAACTGGCTTGTCTACATACGCCTTCGAAAACTCCAAACGCTTCTTTCTATTTATTAAACTTACGTATGGCTTTTTGCGAGGAGTGTAAGACTTAAAGTCGTATGAGTTGATGACCCTACGAATGGTATGCGGGTGTACATCCTTCTGAGAAATATTGCTTATCTCTTTTGCATTTTTTACAGCGGTGAAAAGCGCATCCTTGTCCACCAAATTCTTTATTTGGCGCTTGTCGTGATCAGTAATTGCAGATGGTCGGCCAGATCTTGTATTATTTTTAATACGCCCCTCGTATTTAAAACGGCTCTGTACATTAATTTAGCTATATCTGCATACGACTTTTGCCCATTTGTTTAGAGATGCAATATCAGTCTACGTTCTTCTAAAGTTTACTTTTTACGGGTCATTCGTACGAGAAAATTAGCAAAATTTAACCAAAACAAATAATGCTCGCTAACAAGCACAAAATTTGTTGAAATATCAGTTTCTGGATTCAGGGGATCAGGGGATTTCGTAGTCGAGCAGTCTCGACTAGAGCTTTTTTACTTGTTTTAAAATGTCCGTATATTGTGCGCGCATATCGAGTTTATCACGACTTGGAGAAACCCTGATCCCTACAAGGTGCTGATATTCACGCACGTATAGTCACGCGCTCTGCTAACTGCGCAGTAAGCAGCGACTGCGCTTGGGCTGCGCTGCAGTGTGGGCAATAATAAGAGAATTTTGTGATTCATGGAGATAGTCCTACCACAAGAGAAATTATTTAGCAACAAAATTCTCAAAGTATTGCCCACACTGCAGCGCAGCCCAAGCGCAGTCGCTGCTTACTACGCAGTTAGCGGAGCGCGTGCAGTTTCGACTAGACCTTCCTTACTTGTTATAAATGACCTTCCTAGCTGTATCTCTTATTCCACTTTATTTATGTATGCGAATGACGTAAAACTTCGCCTTCCATACTTCAGTGCAAGTAGGCATCTACACCTTCAAGATGACCTCAATGTATTTCAACTTTGGGGTGCGGCGAACCAGTTGCACCTAAATTGCTCAAAATCAGTTTCTTCTCTTTGCATTTAAGGGATCTTAATTGGGACAGTAATTTACGATTACCGTCTTATCATAGTAGGCTTGACCTCATTGATCTTCCATCGTTAATCAATCGCAGAACAATTTTGGGAATTCTTTTCTGCAAAAATTGATTAACGGTAATATTTATTCGTCCTCATTGTTGATGCGTTTAAATTTTTCGGTTCCGTCCCAAAAAACTAGACACTATCGTCCGCTTCATTTATCTTGTTGCACTACGGATAGTTTTTTGCATAGAGCGTTTCATATCTTATGTGTAAATTTTAACAAATATTTTCCGTTTCACGTCCTCAGAGCTCTCTCTTCCTAATGCAAAATCTCTGCTTCTAGCTTACCTTAGGGAAAACACTCGCAGTGCCCAGGCATAAGCATTGGTATACTTTATGTTGCCAATGTTGCAGTGAGTTCTCTACCCTATTTTATATTCTATTTTAGATCTTCTTTTACTCTTTTCTTTTTATACCCTGATCCCATTAAAAATGGGAAATCAGGGTATAATGATTTTGTGAAAAGTATGTAACAGGCAGAAGGAGGCGTGGCAGACCCCATAAAGTATATATATTCTTGATCAGGGCGACGAGCTGAGTCGATATAGCCCTGTCCGTCTGTCCGTCCGTCCGTATGAACGCCTAGATCTCAGAAGATATAAGAGCTAGAGATTTCAAATTTTGTATGCATACTCATGTATACCATACGCAGTAAAAGCTTATCTTTTTCTCGATAACTCGTCCGATTACTTTTTTATCGCGAATAATTGATAAATTGATTTTGTTTATTCACCGTAATTTTAATACTTTTAGACCTGGAGACTTCAGATTTGGTGTGTATATACATCTGGTCAATACGCAAATTTTGTCATTTACAGATTTTGGATACCACGCCCCCTTCGCCCCCAATTTGCAAAAAACGTATTTTAAGTACTAGAAACTTGTGCTTTGGAATGTATACACATTTGCACATTATGATCACGTTCTGAAAGTTTCATGAAGATAGTCCTACTACAGGAGAAATTATTCAGCAACTAAATTCTCATAGTATTGCCCACACTACAGCGCAGCCCAAGCGCAGTCGCTGCTTACTGCGCAGTTAGCAGAGCGCGTGCTTATGCGTGCGTGAATATCAACTCTTTGTAGGGATCAGGGTATCTCCTAGTCGAGCAGTCTCGACTAGAGCTTGTTATTTCTTAGTCTATTCTTTAACTACCTTGCCTTGCCACTTTCCTTTTTCGTTACTAAGATCTACTTAAAATTATAATTTAGATTAACTATAAGTTCTTTTAATCTTTATTTTAAGTTTTCATTCTAACACATCTTTTGCATAGTTGTCAATAGTATCACTGACCATATTTGGCTGTGAATTGGGGCATAGCTGGCCGGACTGGCAAAACAAAAAAAAAAAACCCACCCGGTTGGTGATACTATTGTAATCATTTTCTGTACTTTTTTTAGTTTTTATTTACCTAAGTTGACTCATGAATTTGTCAATATCTCTTAAAGTAAATAAATAAATTTTCCAGTTTGCCAAGCCTCTTGTGGGCGGATCGGGAAAATTTTAACACTATAAATTGAGTGTACACACGAGTATATTTTCTCTAGCTCAATCGCACTGAAAAGAATTGCGTTCGTACGGACGGACATTACACAAAATCAATATACTCATTTTACTTTCGTGAATAAGTATAAAAATATGTAAGCGTGGGAATAGACACTGACATATGTTGCCTATCAATTTAAAATTTATTATTCATAAATATTAAATTAAAAACACAGCTCCCAAAATTCAGTGGGTCTGCTGTGCAATTTTGAAAAAATAAGATGGGTTCGACTATTGAATATTTCACACTTAAGCATAAATTACTTTGATTTAATCTTTCTCATTAAGTAATATAATATTATAATAATTATGCTGGTTGTAGAAGTGAACGAAATTATAAAATTACAATTTTCAAAGCAAAAAATTAAAGTCGTTAACGAAGCTAAAGATGTGTAATTTATGTCTTGTTGTATGTCCATATATTGGAGTTTATCAACTTCAAATTTCGAATATATTCTCACGTTTATAACCCAAGGTACATAAAATATATGTGAGAAGGGGAAAGTGAATTTTCGTACTAGTCGCGAAAAATTTTTTTTGTACATCATAAAAAGAAAGATCAAATGTTCCATTAATGCATTGTATATTATTGTTATTAATCAAAGCGACGAGTTCATTTGATTTAACCCTGTTAATCTATTTTTATCGATTAAAAACCTTATCGAAAAAGATTTTTGAAATTATTTCTACATCTATCTTGTAGGGAAGACGCTGAATAACTTTTCTACACCTCATAATCATAAATTTGTATTTCGTTCACAACATAGCACTACTGAACAATTAAGTAGGGTAAAACATACACTTTGCTATTCACAACAATAGTCATTTTTTCACAGAATCACTTATCAAAGCAGGTGTTTCCAAAGTTCGTGTGCTGAGTCATTTAATACATATGCAAAAGACACAGCTATAATCTGCTACAGCCACTTACACACTTTTGCCAGTCGTCACTTACGGTCATACATCAATAAATGATCCTCTTTGACTGAAGGTTAGAATATAGGCATATCACATGGCAAAATATTTAAAATAACAATCACGAAATGACTAAATCTGCGTTCAATATTAGTCTTTCGGGTGAATTTTATAGAATTTCGATTTTGTTTTATTTATTCAATAAGATTTACAATTCATAAAGAAGGGTTAACAAGAACAATTAAGAAGGCTTTAGTCGAGACTGCTCGACTAGGGGATACCCTGATCCCTACAAGGCACACGTAAAAACACGTGTTCTGCTAACTGCGCAGTAAGTAGCGACTGCGCTTGGGCTGCGCTGCAGTGTGGGGAGAATTTTGTTGCTGAATAATTTCTCTTGTAGTGAGACTATCTTCGTGAAACTTTCAGAACGTGTTCATAATATGCAAATGTGTATACATTCCAAAGCACAAGTCAAATTGTGGGCGAAGGGGGCGTGGTATCCAAAATCTGTAAATGACAAAATTTGCATGTTGATCAGCTGTATGTACACACCAAATCTGAAGTCTCTAGATTTTAAATTATCAAAATTACGCTGAATAAACAAAATCAATTTATCGATTATTCTCGATAAAAAGTAATCGGACGAGTTATCGGAAAAAAAGATAAACTTGTACTGCGTATGGTATACACGAGTATGCATACAAAATTTGAAGTCTCTAGCTCTTATATCTTCTGAGATCTAGACGTTCATACGGACGGACGGACGGACAGACGGACAGATAGATATACTTAACGAAAATGTGAATGAGTGCGTGATAGGCGAAAAAGGTCTTGATTGAGTTTACACTGGAATGAGCTCAAGGCGCCATAGCTTACAACCTTCAATAAAATGAGCGAGAATAAATGAAACCTTAAAACGGAATGAGGAAGATGTCAAAGCTTAAAGGCGTCTAATCACTCGAATTTTCGCATGCATTTTCTATTTCGTATTTGCTGTGTGCACACGTTTAAAAAACTATTGCGGCTGTTGTATATTTCAAAAAATGACAAATCATTCACATTTGGTATCTTCCAGTCGAGCAGTCTAGACTGAAGAACTCTCCAGGTCTAAAAGTATTAACATTACGCCTAATCACTAACCATACAACACATAGACTAGACATGTAGAACAAACGTTTTCAACGACGAAAATCTGTCTAGTAGGTACCATCCAACTTCGTATTTGCTCGGCTTGGGCTTGGCTCGGGCAATGAAGAAGAGTATACCGAAATCTTAAAGGCGTTTGCCACGCTCATGCACACAAAATATTTGCGTTTCGATGATTATTTGTGAGAAGGCTATGAAAGCGTTGATGCGCATACAGAATATGATTTCGCGACGGGCATGCACACACACACTTGCAGTCTCTGGAAACATGTATGAACATTTATCTGCCTGTGTACGAAGCTCTACTCTTGGGGCTTATAGACTATTGAACTCTTCAAAGTGCTACCATGCTCATGTAATATGTAAGCGTTTTCATTATTATTTGTGGAAAGGGTATGAAAGCGTTGGTGCGCATAGAGATCATTCTTCGCGACGACCATGCATACACACACTTACAGTCCTTTGCTACATGTATATTATGGAGAACTTCTGAAACTTTGCATGTGCAAGTGGTGCTATTTTATTTTTCGCAGCTGTATGTAGGTGTGTGCAGTTCACAAGATCTACCAAATGAAAATGTTCGGCTTTCAAATTCCTACAGGCAGCTAGAGATTCGCACACAGGCAGCCAAATGTTCATACATGTTTCCAGAGACTGCAAGTGTGTGTGTGCATGCCCGTCGCGAAATCATATTCTGTATGCGCATCAACGCTTTCATACCCTTCTCACAAATAATCATCGAAACGCAAATATTTTGTGTGCATGAGCGTGGCAAACGCCTTTAACATTTCGGTATACTCTTCACTCAAAAGGAAAGAGCTGGGATCGTCGCGAAAAATTTCAATTTTTGTACGCTGCTGAGCTCGATGATTTGAGAGACCATAGAGAGAGAAGAAAGAGATAGTGTGAGAGAGAGAGAGTAGGGCAAATAGCACATAACAATGCTTCATATAAAAAGGGACCATTCGGCTCGAGCGCTCGCAGCGCACTGATTTCGTCGCGCGAACTTTTCATTGCCCGAGCCAGTAGATACCAAGCCGAGCAAATACGAAGTTGGATGGTACCTACTAGACAGATTTTCGTCGTTGAAAACGTTTGTTCTACATGTCTAGTCTATGTATTGTATGGTTAGTGGCCTAATAAACAAAATGAATTTATCGATAATTGACGATAAAAAAGACATCGGATGAGTTATCGAAAAATATGATGAAGTGCTGGATATGTTGTATACGAGTTTGCATGCAAAATTTCAAGTCTCTAGCTCTTATATATTCTGAGATCTCGGCATTCATACGGACGGACGGTATAAAAAGAGTGCTTACGCCTGAGTATTTGTGTGTGTATGAACGAATATTTGGCTCGCCTAAGTAACATAAACACATAAAAATTGAATTTCTTTAATTGTTTCTATAGGTTCTTCAAGCAGCGTGTCTGCAGATGCCACATGTAATACAGAAGAATTTGACTGTGAAAACGAAAACGTACAAGATCGGCTTGGAATGGAGGCTATCGCCAGTTTGCATCGTCAATTAGATGATGACGACAATGGAAATATTGACTTGAGCGAATCGGATGATGTATGTTATTAATAATATTTTTTTGATATATTATATATCCTCTAAATCCATTGAAAAGTATTAAGAAGGGCTTCCAATTTATTAATATTTATTAATTATTTATTAATTATATGCAGAAGAAAGTTTTCGTCATAAGAGCTGAGTCAAAATGATAATTTGCGTTTGTTCGTGCGAAAGCAGTTCCCGACTGCAAAATACCTGTACATACGACCTGCACTTTTTCATTTTCAATTCGAAAATTCGTTGCACTGAGTGCCAGTTTTCTTTATACACAATGAACAGCACATCCACACATACACACATACACACATGCATTGATGGACCTTCATAACAAAACTAATGCTTTAAAGACGTATATTATAATTATACCCAAAGTATAATTATAGAATAAGTATAATAAAGTATAAGTATAGTAAAATGTAAGATCAAGGTGGCTTTTTAAGATGTATGTGGCAGACACCATAGAATATTATAAGTTATTATATTTTGGTTTTCTGGTATTTAAGTGGATTAACACGTACGAAGTAACGGTATTAACACTTGTATTGAAGAAACGGAGTTGCGTGAAATGAGAAAACTTGGATAATTCCGTGGCGACGACCGACGTTCTTTATTTCCAAAAATCAACTAACTCTAAGTGACATTAATTCTTATAATCGAAGCTAGCCCTAAGCCCTGAAAACGCTGGCATTGCATATAGTGCGAGGGATCATATATCGCTGAGAAGCAACAGTGTTGCGCGTGTACGCTTCTGCCGCTGTTATGCAATATCCGCTTGAGACGGCTGGTGTCGTAAGCATTTATGCTGGGAATGCATGGTCAGCTTGAATATTTACGTTCTGCTGATCAACTCCTCCCCCACTTAGGTAAATGACGTCTTCGGAGTTTTTGAAACTGTTAATTACCGCCTGAAGATCACGTTGGCGTTTGTTCCTCCGATGTCTTTGGTAAAGTTTCATTAGGGCGTAACAGGAAAGCAGAAGGATGACCACGGTTAGTCCAGATATTATTGGTCTTCTTACCAGTCCTTCTTCTAATTGGGCAATGTCCCGGAGGTTTGTTATGCTTAGCTTCTGTCGGTACGGCACGCTTGGTATTTCCTGATGATCCGTTATATTTAGATCCGTAGATGCCGTTGGTCTCGGGGATTTCCTCACGTAGGTTTTTAGCATTTCTATATACGGTGGCATTTACCTTTATTTCGTTGTCAAACGTAAGGAGGAATGCCCCTTTCACCATTTGCTCATCAACTATAGCTGCTCTGTCGTTGATGATGATAACGCCATCGTCGACGATGGTTAGAGGTTCAAGATGGCTGGGTCGAGTTGAGAAATGTGCAGTGCCGCCTGAGTGCAGTTGTTGTGCGCACGTTGTATAGGGTAATTTCTTGCAGAACGTTGTTGTGAGGGCTGCACTATAATTTCCTATTGATATTACATGGTTGCCGCAGACAGCTATATTGTATCGTTGCGGCAAAAAGAATTATAGCCCAAATCCTAAATGATATAAAAAGGAGTTTAATGTTTTGTTTATCTTAGGATGTACTTTTGGACCACCCTCTCTTTTATTAAGATCGTTGTCCGCAAGTCAGCGTCAATTTTGTTTTCGTTGTACAGAGGTATCAAGTTTTCACTAAACATCTGTTTGCTTTTACAAGAACTGTATCAAATACTTGGAATTGTCTACTGTCTATTGGAGCTGCTGTGCCTTTTGAATTTATTTCTTATTTCAAATTCAAGTTCTGGGAAGGATGAGTGGATTATGTCGATTGGACGTTTGTCTGTTACCGAGGGAGCTGTGTTGTATTCGATAGTTGCTTGAAGTATCGTTTTCCATTTCTTCTCTGTTCATCGGTACCTTTTTTATCCACAACCCAGACGGTGAACGAGACGGACGTATTATACGTTTTTTAACAGATCTTGAGTTTCTGCGTTTACGAATTCTGATACGCCCATTGGGTATGGTTATAATTTGAAATATATGTGATCCTCATCTGTTCTAATGTGGCAATGATGTTGGTATTATACGGGAGTGCTTCATTTGGTTCAGCAAAGACTCCTATTCGTTCCTTGAGCATTGTTTGAAAGTTTGTTGTTATAGCCTGAGGGGTTTCTATTTCTTTGATGTCTGTAAAATTTACAGCTGGGCATTTTAGAAATTTAATAGTCTCAGAAGTGCAGTTTGTTATTAACTTCTTATTTTTGAAATCTAATAAAACATTGCTTTGATTTAGTAAATCAAGTCCAATTATACCGTCAAATGTCGTGAGGTTTGGTAGTACGAAAAATGTATTGTATTGTATAAGTGTTAATAAGATACATTATACACTTCCTGTCTATATCGTTATAGTCATGAATTGAATTTATTCGAAAGAGTTTTTTTACTGGCTTAATATGTTTCAATTCTTTTAATGGTTTAACATAGTTTTTCGAGGTTCCTGTATCTATAAGTAATCTTATTGTCCTTCCTGCCACTGATGTTTCTATGAACGGTAGCAGGGAGCCAAGCCTGCCTTGTTGTTTTTGCTCGGTTCTCTGAGCCTTTTCTTCTAAACTACGTGCAAAATTCGTGGCAAACATGTAACGATCATGATTAGACACGACTTCTTGGGTTAATGCCAATGCAGAGGGAAGATCAGTTGATCTAGCTGAGAATAGGACATCACTTAAAGCTTTCTTGGTACCTGAGATGAATACTCGTAGAGCGTCTGCCCTGTATTTCGCATTTAACGAAGAAGCAATTTTGGTGTCATAGCTCATGATTGTCTTATTTATGAGTAAAGTCGGTTTCTTCACCACTTCGTCATAGTACTGTAGTAGTGTCAGATTTCCTTGACGGAGTGTTGACAGCTCTTGTTCAATTAGGTATATCGGTCGTTTGTCTGCGTACGTGAAATTTAACCGATTTATAATGGCCCTAAAATTGAGAGGAGTGTGGAAGGAAGAGAATACCATACCGGCGGCGTTTTTAATATTGTTTTTTTAAATTCCTAAAGACTGATAATTTTTCGAGCTACCATCTCCAGCTTTCCTCTATGATACGTGAGTCTCATTTTTTCCTTCAAATTCTGAAATGGATTTCATGATATCAAGGTTTCGTTGCAAATGACACTTGCCCTGATCTCGGCCTCTCTAAACGTTTCTACCTCAGGAGTGCTAACTTGTACAGAACCAAAGTGATCAAAGTTTTCTTTTTGCGTTCTTAAAGCGCTTGTAACTGCGCCTTCTACAATTGCTCTTAACTGTTCGTTTGATAAAGATATTTTTAAATTTTCACCTGTATTTATACTTTGAAATTTTATTACCAAATCTTGTATATCACTATCACTCATAATTTGCAAATAAGGTATGTGTAGTGTTTTTTATTAATTATTAATATTGAAATGTTGGAATTGTATTTGAATTGTATTTAACAAAAAAAATTTTTTTAACACCCTACTTACATGTTCTTAAATTATGTTAGTAGAGCGGCTGCTTCGATGAACTGCTTCCTCGGTGAACTTTTTGTTTTAGTTGTGTTGTTTATAATCTATATTGTCTTTTTTCCAATGTTGTTATTACTGCGCTTCGTTGAATATTTGTTTATTGAATTCGGTTTTTTGTTTTTTTTTTAGTTCGTTTTCGTTGGGCGCCAGTTATTATATTTTGCCTTTCTGACATTTACGTGGATTAACACGGTGGCCTAAGCAATGAAAGCGCGGGCATTGCATATAGTGCGAGGGATCATATATCGTTGAGAAGCAACAGTGTTGCGCGTGGACGCTTCTGCCGCTGTTGTGCAATATCCTCTTGAGACGGCTGGTGTCGTAAGCATTTATGCTGGGAATGCATGGTCAGCTTGAGTATTTACGTTCTGCTGAATGACGTCTTCGGAGTGCTATTGGTGTGTTCTTCGGTATGTTCCAAGATGAAATGTCGATGTCCGAATCCGGCTGATATGCAATGTGTGACGTCACGCAGAAATCAATGGGCATCTTGAAATCCTCCAAACGTGACCTGATTGTGGCCGAAGTGCCAAACTTGATATGTGTATGTGACTCGCCAATGCTAGAGATTCGGATATGCCGTTCGACTCTTGGCAAGTGTAGTGATTGTGCGAACCGTTCTGAGATGAAGTTCACCTGGGAGCAAGAATCCAATAGAGCACGACCGATCCTGTAAGTTCCAGATGCATCCATGACCTCGACGATGGCCGTTGCTAGAATGACATGGTCTGTTCGATTGGTGTGTGTATGTGTGACAACATCGTTTGAATTGGAAACGATGGGTAACGTAGATGCCGATCTAGTCGCAGCTGCCTCTCGAGAATCGACATCTTTGGGCAGAGGAACACTTGGACGCCTGGTGGCCCTTGCCAAGGCAGTTTAGGCACAGAGCATGTCGTTTTGCTGCTTCATAGCGATCTGTAATCGACATCTCCTGAAGCCGACGTGATACTCGATGTTCTGAACTAAGACAAATAGGACATGTCGCTTATGTATTTGAGTGCGTTTGTGAGCAGCTGCACTTATTGCTGCTTAGACGAATATGATTGTCCAAACGTTTGACGAAAATGATGACAAAGCGCAGTGCCGGTAACTTGCTGCTGTGATTGCGCGGGGATCGTGGGGACAGCGAAGTGACGTTGAGCACGAAGATTGCAAGCAGAAGCTGTTGCTGCGAACGAACGATGAAACGATAGAGATGACTCGGTGATGCGACGGCGGGGGGTCACAGAGCGACAGCGAAGTCAACCAAAGCGAATAAACGGTGTCTCGGCGGTGCGAAGAGCAAGGCAAGCAAATGTATGCACAGTTAACACCTTGTATGCTTATGTACATAAGTATATGAAAAATATATATGCACATAAGCCAAATAGTACAGCCCCACGTTGGGCGCCAAAAAATGTAGGAACAGGAGCGTTTTCCCGTCCAGCATGTGTTTCTAGGGTATGGGGGTGCTATTCCACGAATAAATGAGTTGTATATAAATTTCTACACAACCTCGGTGCAAACGTTTATTCAGAGTTCTCGCTATAGACTAATTACAGAAGCGGATGAGCAAGCGCAGCTTGCTTACAGTTTGGCGAATGAGTGAAATAGAAGAGTGATACATTACAAGAGAACCACGTAATTAGGGTGGTCAAATTAGGGTATACAAATTTGAGTGATTTGGCCCAACAGCCTCTCTAAACGTTTCCACCTCAGGAGTGCTAACTTGTACAGAACCAAAGTGATCAAAGTTTTCTTTTTGCGTTCTTAAAGCGCTTGTAACTGCGCCTTCTACAATTTCTCTTTACTGTTCGTTTGATAAAGATATTTTTAAATTTTCACCTGTATTTATACTTTGAAATTTTATTACCAAATCTTGTATATCACTATCCCTAATAATATGCAAATAAGGTATGTGTAGTGTTTTTTATTAATTATTAATATTGAAATGTTGGAATTGTATTTGAATTGGGTTTAAAAAAAATTTTTTTTTTTAACACCCTACTCACATGTTCTTAAATTATGTTAGTAGAGCGGCTGCTTCGATGAACTGCTTCCTCGGTGAACTTTTTGTTTTAGTTGTGTTGTTTATAATCTATATTGTCTTTTTTCCAATGTTGTTATTACTGCGCTTCATTGAATATTTGTTTATTGAATTCGGTTTTTTGTTTTTTTTTTTTCAGTTCGTTTTCGTTGGGCGCCAGTTATTATATTTTGCCTTTATGATATTTACGTGGATTAACACGGTGGCCTAAGCCCTGAAAACGCTGGCATTGCATATAGTGCGAGGGATCATATATCGTTGAGAAGCAACAGTGTTGCGCGTGGACGCTTCTGCCGCTGTTGTGCAATATCCGTTTGAGACGGCTGGTGTCGTAAGCATTTATGCTGGGAATGCATGGTCAGCTTGAATATTTACGTTCTGCTGATCAACTCCTCCCCCACTTAGGTAAATGACGTCTTCGGAGTTTTTGAAACTGTTAATTACCGCCTGAAGATCACGTTGGCGTTTGTTCCTCCGATGTCTTTGGTAAAGTTTCATTAGGGCGTAACAGGAAAGCAGAAGGATGACCACGGTTAGTCCAGATATTATTGGTCTTCTTACCAGTCCTTCTTCTAATTGGGCAATGTCCCGGAGGTTTGTTATGCTTAGCTTCTGTCGGTACGGCACGCTTGGTATTTCCTGATGATCCGTTATATTTAGATCCGTAGATGCCGTTGGTCTCGGGGATTTCCTCACGTAGGTTTTTAGCATTTCTATATACGGTGTCATTTACCTTTATTTCGTTGTCAAAGGTAAGGAGGAATGCCTCCTTCACCATTTGCCCATCAACTATAGCTGCTCTGTCGTTGATGATGATAACGCCATCGTCGACGATGGTTAGAGGTTCAAGATGGCTGGGTCGAGTTGAGCAATGTGCAGTGCCACCTTAGTGCAGTTGTTGTGCACACGTTGTATAGGGTGATTTCTTGCAGAACGTTGTTGTGAGGGCTGCACTACAATTTTCTATTGATATTACATGGTTGCCGCAGACAGCTATATTGTAGTCTTCGGCGAAATTTATTATAATGCCATTGTGTTGGACAGGGTATATTGTTAGTTTCCTACATACTACGTTAGGCTTAGGGTATCTTATTACAAAATATAGAAAGTTATTATTAAATAAGACTTTAACTTGAGATACTTCCATTAAGTCAGTAAAAGTGATATTTATAGGGTGTTCATTAACAATATTTTTTAAGTCAGAAATATGGAGGGGTTTACAATTCCAACTTTTGTGAGTGTTACTGATAGCATTAAGGTTTCTAATTCTGAAATAATTATTCTGTTTCTTGAGAGCAGTGTTTCATACAAATGTTCCATGCCTTTTTGATTTGTTTTTGTTATGAGGTTTACTGTGTCGGTTAGCTTATTTAGTTGTTCCTGAATTTTTGTGTTATAGTAATGTGTTATGTTATATAGTTACTTGCCTATTTTCTGATTCTACAAGTTCTTTCTGTGTAAATTTATGTTTTTCGAAGTCGCCGGAGTCTGGTGTGCCAGCTACGACTTTAAGAACGGTGCCTAGCATATTAATGCTCCTAGCATGTCTATGATGGATATTTACTGTGGCTATTAGTGTTTCTATATATTGTATATCTGTGTCTAATAACTGTCTTCGTATAATCGATAAGTTTCGCCGCTATCGTTGTCGCAAAAAGAATTATAGCCCAAATCCTAAACGTCTGTTTGCTTTTACAAGAACTGTACCACCTACTTGGAATTGTCTATTATGTTTTGTTTCACTTACCCTGTTTATTTGAAGCAGCAGCTTTGAATTTTATTTCTTATTTCAAATTCAAGTTCTGGAGAGGATGAGTGGATTATGTCGATTGGACGTTTGTCTGTTACCGAGAGAACTGTGTTGTATTCGATAGTTGCTTGAAGTATCGTTTTCCATTTCTTCTCTGTTCATCGGTACCTTTTTTATCCACAACCCAGACGGGGCTATTGTACGGTGAACGAGACGAACGTATTATACCGTTTTTTAACATCTTGTGTTTCTGCGTTTATTAATTCTGATAAGCCCATTGGGTATGGTTATAATTTGGAATATATGTGATCCTCATTTTCTGTTCTAATGGTGGCAATGATGTTGGTATTATACGGGAGTGCTTCATTTGATTCAGCAAAGTCTCCTATTCGTTCCTTGAGCATTGTTTGAAAGTTTGTTGTTATAGCTTGAGGGGTTTCTATTTCTTTGATGTCTGTAAAATTTACAGCTGGGCATTTTAGAAATTTAATAGTCTCAGAAGTGCAGTTTGTTATTAACTTCTTATTTTTGAAATCTAATAAAACATTGCTTTGATTTAGTAAATCAAGTCCAATTATACCGTCAAATGTCGTGAGGTTTGGTAGTAAGAAGAATGTATTGTATTGTATAAGTGTTAATAAGATACATTATACACTTCCTGTCTATATCGTTATAGTCATGAATTGATTTTATTCGAAAGGGTTTTTTTACTGGCTTAATATGTTTTAATTCTTTTAATGGTCTAACATAGTTTTTCGAGGCTCCTGTATCTATAAGTAATCTTGTCCTTCCTGCCACTGATCTTTCTATGAACGGTAGCAGGGAGCCAAGCCTGCCTTGTTGTTTTTGCTCGGTTCTCTGAGCCTTTTCTTCTAAACTACGTGCAAAATTCGTGGCAAACATGTAACGGTCATGATTAGACTCGACTTCTTGGGTTAATGCCAGTGCAGAGGGAAGATCAGTTGATCTAGCTGAGAATAGGACATCACTTAAAGCTTTCTTGGTACCTGAGATGAATACTCGTAGAGCGTCTGCCCTGTATTTCTCATTTAACGAAGAAGCAACGTTGGTGTCATAGGTCATGATTATCTTATTTATGAGTAAAGTCAGTTTCTTCACCACTTCGTCATAGTACTGTAGTAGTGTCAGATTTCCTTGACGGAGTGTTTACAGCTCTTGTTCAATTAGGTATATCGGTCGTTTGTCTGCGTACGTGAAATCTAACCGATTTATAATGGCCCTAAAATTGAGAGGAGTGTGGAAGGAAGAGAATACCAAATCGGCGACGTTTTTAATATTGTTTTTAATATTAAATAATATTAATATATTAAATAATACTAAATATATTAAATAATACTAAAGACTGATAATTTTTCGAGCTACCATCTCCAGCTTTCCTCTATGATACGTGAGTCTCATTTTTTCCTTCAAATTCTGAAAGGGATTTCATGATATCAAGGTTTCGTTGCAAATGACACTTGCCCTGATCTCGGCCTCTCTAAACGTTTCTACCTCAGGAGTGCTAACTTGTACAGAACCAAAGTGATCAAAGTTTTCTTTTTGCGTTCTTAAAGCGCTTGTAACTGCGCCTTCTACAATTGCTCTTAATTGTTCGTTTGATAAAGATATTTTTAAATATTCACCTGTATTTATACTTTGAAATTTTATTACTGTGGAGGGCTGACGCTGGATTGATGAAGTAGAAAAACTCGCGAAATTTGTTGTAGATTATATTCACTTTATTAAATGTGCTTAAAAAAACCGCGCGAACAATTACACATGTAAAAGTAGAAGCCAATTTTTGAGGAGAGTACTTAGCGGAGCGCCAAGTACTGAGAGCACAGCTGCTATGTTATTAACAGCTCGCTGTTAATAACATTGCTGGGCTGTGTGGGGGAGGAGCAGTTCTTGTTAATGGGATCTGGCATTAACACACTCCCAACTTGTGGATGGGTCTGCGGATGTCACCTCGTGTGGTAAGAACGTCTGCCACTCGGACCCGTCCGTCATCTCCCGGATAAGGAACGTGGACTCGGGCGAGCCGCCATTCGTTAGTGGCGGTATTGTCATCTTTGATGATGACCATGTCACCGATCTCCAAATCGCGGTGAGGAAACTGCCATTTATTCCGTTTATGCAGTTCCTTAAGGTACTGTTGGTGGAGAGCCTGAAGTCGCTGCCAGCGATTCAGGATTGACATCGCATTTTCAGGAATCTTTGGCACAGCGATGGAGAGAAGGGGCCCACCGACTAGGAAGTGACCCGGAGTCAAGGCAAGTAAATCGCTGGAGTCCTCAGACATAGGCGCAATCGGCCTGGAATTGAGGCACGCTTCGATTTTAGCCAAGAGGGTCGAAAGTTCCTCGAAAGTGTACTTCGCCGAAGAGGTAGACTTGTAGAACAAAGCCTTGAAAATCTTCACGCCAGCTTCCCACAGACCGCCCATATGGGGTGCGCAGGGAGGATTGAAGTGCCAGGATAGGCCTTTGATTGTATATTTTGCAAGCACTTCAGATCTAAGAGATTCTGTGAAGCCTCGCGATAACGTCTTGGCAGCCCCGACAAATGTTTTCCCATTGTCGGAGTAGACCTTTTGCGGGCACCCACGCCGAGCCACTAATCGGGAGAATGCCGCCAGGATTTTTGAAGGGGACGGTCACAACATAGGAGCCAGAGCTGTCTCTTCTTGTGGTTCGGACAAAATTGCCCTCACACACCAAGTCAGGCTCACTGGCTACCTTGGGTACATCCTCCACCTCCCAGAATTTGGACACGAGATGGTCGAGCTTCTCTTCTTCAGAGAAGATAACTCGAGTCGTGAATGCGGATACAGTTTCTTGGGAAATTGGTGTGACTGGACCAGTAAGGATCCAGCCAAAGATCGTCTCTTGTCCCATGAGCGAGCCGCAGAGGTTAGGACGGAAACCCCCCTAGACGATCGACGGAAGGATATCCGCACCCAAGAGAACATCAATTTGGGCGCTCTTGAAGAACAAGGGATCGGCTAATGGGATATCGGGAAGGTTATCCAAAAGCCGCTGCGGAATCGGATATGATGGCAGATTGCCGGATAGGCGTGGGAGGATGAGCGCAGAAGCTTCGATTCGAAGCTTTGGTTTTAACTGGGTCCCAATATGGAAGTCACAGAATTTCTGTGACTTGGCCGCCACAGAGTGGCCTAGGCCGGACACCTTTGTTTGCACAGGTTGAAAAGGTAGCTTCATTAGGCGGAACAACCTTTCGGAAATGAAAGTTGCCTCTTACCCCGAATCGACCAGAGCTCGGGCGGGATACGTGGCTCCTAAGTAGCACACGTCAATTACCGCCGTACCGAGCAGGACACCTTGGGTGTTAGCCGTAAAATAAGTTTGGATATTAGGCGATGCTTCGGACGGACGAGGAGTTACAAGACCCGTGGATGAGGAGCTGGTCGTTGCGGTACCTTTTCGATGGAGTAGGGTATTATGCCTACCTTTGCATCTGGCGCAATTGTGGATGCTAGTACAATCGCGCAGCTGATGGCCCTGCGCGAAGCAATTCCAGCACAGCTGCTTTCGCTTTATATAAGTGTCTCGTGCTGCAATGGACATTTGCAGAAAGCGAGGACACAATCGAACCGGATGGTTCTCTTTAGAGGATAAGTCACATTTCTTGACCTTAGCGCCTACTTCAGCTTCAAAGGCATGGACTTTCTTGGCTGTAGTAGGGTGCGCGGATCTTGAATCTGGAGTTGTGACTTTCAGGACGGGTTTGTCACCTTCCATAGCCTCAAGAGCGCGAGCACGCTCGCTAAGGAAGTGACTAACATCTTGCAAGGCTGGGATTTCAGATTTTCTCTGCAATGAATGCTCCCAGAGAGATCGAGGCTGTTCTGGCAATTTGGAGGTGCAGAAGAACACTAGGATGCAGTCCCAATTCTCCGTTGAGATTTGAGCATGCTCGATAGCAGTGACGCACCGATGAATGGTGCCATGCAACTCTCTGAGAGCTGAGCCTGATTCCTTGGTGACTTTGGACAGGTTAAGAAGGATCTTAAGCTGGCTGTTGACTAACAGCCGCTTATTCTCGAACCGATCACACAAGGCGTCCCAAGCTGATGCAAAGCCGTCGTTTGTGAGCGGGCTCTCGGCGACCAAAGCGTTTGCATCACCTGCTGTTTTCGAATTGAGGTGGAATAGCTTTTCCACTGGAGTCAAGCGCGGGTTCTGGATGTAGATGGCTGTGAAGAGGTCACGGAACGTTGGCCAGCGCAAGTAATCGCCGTGGAACACCTCCGTGTCTACGGGTGGAAGGCGGCATCCTCCTGACGAAACGGACCGAACAAGTACTGGAGCGGACGGTGCAGCTCTTGCCGAAATGGCGCTGATCTGCTTGCTCAATTGTGCTGTGCACCGTTCGTGGACCGTATAGCAATGGTCGAATTTCGACTCTACGGCCTCAACGTCGCCACTAGCAGACCCCTGGCTAAGCGCTTTTGAGCACGCATCATATTGCTGCTCCGCTCTCTCCCAAAGAACCTTGACCCGATCCCGTCGGATCTCTAAAGCTTGGAGTTGAGCTGCCGGAGTGGACTCAATATCCTCAGCGTAGTCAATACGGCTCTCAAATTTGATGAGCCTATCTGCAGCTGCAGGTACGTTTAGCTGTGCACGGCCAGAACGATCGGACATAGGGTTGACTAGAGCGGCTTGCACACAAGAAAGGAGAAATTTAAAACCACTTAATTAGGATAAATTAAGTTGGAGTACAAACGTCTATTTGAATAAATGAGAACGGAAGAACTAAAAAAATTAACTTAATTAGGATAAATTAAGTTTCAGTTCAGTTCGGACGAATAGGAAAAAATAATTAACTTAATTAGGATAAATTAAGTTGGAGGAAAAGTCGTTTATATTAATAAATAAAACGGAAGAATGGAAAAAATCTAACTTAATTAAAATAAATTAAGTTTGAGGTTTTTCGAAATAAATGAAAGAAAATAAATTAACTTAATTAGAATAAATTAAGTTTGAAGAAAATTTATTTACTTTATTTATTTGAGTTTGGACGGAAGAATGAAAAAAACTAACTTAATTAGAATAAATTAAGTTTGAGTTTTTTTCGAAAATAAATGAAAGAAAAATAAATTAACTTAATTAGAATAAATTAAGTTTGAAGGAAATTTATTTATTTTATTTATTTGAGGTTGAACGGAAGAATGAAAAAAACTAACTTAATTAGAATAAATTAAGTTCGAAGAAAATTTATTTATTTTATTTATTTGAATTTGAACGGAAGAATGAAAAAACCTAACTTATTTAGAATAAATTAAGTTTGAGTTTTTTCGAAAATAAATGAAAGAAAATAAATTAACTTAATTAGAATAAGTTAAGTTTGAAGAAAATTTATTTATTTTATTTATTTGAATTTATTTTATTTATCTGAATAAAAAAAAACGGAAGAAATAAGTCACAGAATATTCGTGCAATTAATTCCGATCATGAACTATCGGCACGAAAATGTGGCGGTCGGCGATAGCGATCGAAGATTGTTACTAGTGAAAAATGCAACTAAATGCACATCACAAACAAAAACAAAGTTTATTTAAAAATTTAGTTTATTTTTAAATTTATTTATTGTTGCTGCCAATGTGGAACTGTGACTAATGGAGAAATAATAATTTTCGATAAATGAAACAACAAGTGTAATGTAGTCAGTTTATTTAATAGGAAAATAAATTTATCACCCAAGCAACAAAGAATATTGTTACTTGTTATATTTATTATGTGAATATTGTAATGGAATATTATTTATGTGTTTATGTGTGTAATATGGATTTTACAAATACGTAGTTCTTTTAATTTAAATGAGCGCATATGTACGTAGGTATATTATGGCGGATCATAAGTGCCGTATGTGCATACATATGTGCTATGTTAAATCAAAGCAAGTAATTTACTTATCTTAGCGCCAAATGGAGTGCTGGTGAAGGAATATATACACTCGCCAAAAAACTATGCGTACAGGCTTAATGTGCAACTTTGATGGTTAATAAATATGATAAATAATAGTATTATGATCGATATTATATTTTTTAATGATAAACTATTCAATAACACACATTTAGCAACAATTTTTTTCTTATTATCTTAAACCGTTATTTTTTTATATTTAAAATTAGAAAAAAACAACGAAAATGGGTTTAGAAAAAATATGCGTACACACTAAAGAAACATAAGAAAAATAACTTTTTTTCAATGAAAATAAAAAAGTTAGTATGAGGTTAGATACCCCATCCGATTCTTGGTCTCTTGCAACCGTTTTGGCATTGATGCCACCAATTTCCGAGTGAATTCAAGAGGGATTTGGAGCCACTCCTCCATCAGAACCGATTTGAGAATGTCCTTCGAAGTAATTATTCGCTTTCTGATCCTGCGATCCCGAAAATTTCACAGATGCTCTATGGGATTAGGGTCCGGTGATTGGGGCGGTCAATGAAGCTGGTGTCGAGTATTATAAAGCCACCAGAGCTCGACATTGTGTTCCGTGTGTTTGAGGTCATGGTCATGTTGGAAGACAAAGTCCTCCCCAAGACCCAATTGTCTGGCACTTTGTTTCGAATTGGTTTTTAAGATATGGAGGTAATCCATATAGTCCATTGTGGACTCAAAAAAATCAAAATTTCCCACTCCACTTGCTGCTACACACCCCCACACCTCGAAGGAAGCCACTTGTCTCTGAGGCAAATAAAATCAAGCAGATGGATTTCATCAGAAAATACTTGGAAGTGATTCCAGAGTACTGGAACAAGGTTATTTTTACATATGGGAGCATATTTTGTATATTTGGCATCAAGGGGAGAAAGCTTGTGTGGCGAAAGAGGTGCACAGCCTTCGAAATCCAAAATCTAGCTCCAACCGTAATGGTGTGGGGGTGTGTAGCAGCAAGTGGAGTGGGAAATTTTGATTTTTTTGAGTCCACAATGGACTATATGGATTACCTCCATATCTTAAAAACCAATTCGAAACAAAGTGCCAGACAATTGGGTCTCGGGGAGGACTTTGTCTTCCAACATGACCATGACCTCAAACACACGGCCCACAATGTCGAGCTCTGGTGGCTTTATAATACTCGACACCAGCTTCATTGACCGCCCCAATCACCGGACCCTAATCCCATAGAGCATCTGTGAAATTTTCGGGATCGCAGGATCAGAAAGCGAATAATTACTTCGAAGGACATTCTCAAATCGGTTCTGATGGAGGAGTGGCTCCAAATCCCTCTTGAATTCACTCGGAAATTGGTGGCATCAATGCCAAAACGGTTGCAAGAGACCAAGAATCGGATGGGGTATCTAACCTCATACTAACTTTTTTATTTTCATTGAAAAAAAGTTATTTTTCTTATGTTTCTTTAGTGTGTACGCATATTTTTTCTAACCCCATTTTCGTTGTTTTTTTCTAATTTTAAATATAAAAAAATAACGGTTTAAGATAATAAGAAAAAAATTGTTGCTAAATGTGTGTTATTGAATAGTTTATCATTAAAAAATATAATATCGATCATAATACTATTATTTATCATATTTATTAACCATCAAAGTTGCACATTAAGCCTGTACGCATAGTTTTTCTGGCGAGTGTATATTCTCCGGCTCGAAGGACCAAAATGTGGAGGGCTGACGCTGGATTGATGAAGTAGAAAAACTCTCGAAATTTGTTGTAGATTATATTCACTTCATTAAATGTGCTTAAAAAAACCGCGCGAACAATTACACATGTAAAAGTAGAAGCCAATTTTTGGGGAGAGTACTTAGCGGAGCGCCAAGTACTGAGAGCACAGCTGCTATGCTATTAAAAGCTCGCTGTTAATAACATTGCTGGGCTGTGTGGGGGAGGAGCAGTTCTTGCTAATGGGATCTGGCATTAACAAGGTATATTGTTAGTTTCCTACATACTACGTTAGGCTTAGGGTATCTTAGTACAAAATGTAGAAAGTTATTATTAAATAAGACTTTAACTTGAGATACTTCCATGAAGTCAGTAATAGTGATATTTATAGGGTGTTCATTAACAATATTTTTTAAGTCAGACGAATCCAATATGGAGGGGTTTACAATTCCAACTTTTGCGAGTGTTACTGATAGCATTAAGGTTTCTAATTCTGAAATAATTATTCTGTTTCTTGAGAGCAGTGTTTCATACAAATGTTCCGTGTCTTTTTGATTTGTTTTTGTTATGAGGTTTACTGTGTCGGTTAGCTTATTTAGTTGTTCCTGAATTTTTGTGTTATAGTAATGTGTTATGTTATATAGTTACTTGCCTATTTTCTGATTCTACAAGTTCTTTCTGTGTAAATTTAAGATTTTCGAAGTCGCCGGAGTCTGGTGTGCCAGCTACGACTTAAAGAACGGTGTCTAGCATATTAATGCTCCTAGCATGTCTATGATGGATATTTACTGTGGCTATTAGTGTTTCTATATATTGTATATCTGTGTCTAATAGCTGTCTCATGTGTGATCATGGAAAATTTTTTCTTAGCTCTTTCGTGTCCTTTACTATTGCTGAGTATAGAGTAAGATTAGTTGAATGTTTTAAATATTGGTAATCTGTCCAAATGGCTACATATCCGTCTGAGATCGGTATGTAATCTGTGTTCGTATAATCAGTAAGTTTCGCCGCTATCGTTGTAGCAAAAAGAATTATAGCCCAAATCCTTAAAGATAAAAAAAAAGGAGTTTAATGTTTTGTTTATCTTAGGTTGTCTTTGTGGACCTCCCTCCCTTTTATTAAGACCGTTGTCCCCAAGCCTGCGTCAATTTTGTTTTCGTTGTACAGAGGTGTCAATTTTTCCCTAAACGTCTGTTTGCTTTTACAAGAACTGTGTCACCTACTTGGAATTGTCTATTATGTTTTGTTTCACTTACCCTGTTTATTTGAAGCTGCTGTGCCTTTTGAATTTTATTTCTTATTTCAAATTCAAGTTCTGCGGAGGATGAGTGGATTATGTCGATTGGACGTTTGGCTGTTACCGAGGGAACTGTGTTGTTGTATTCGATAGTTGCTTGAAGTATCGTTTCAACGTTTTATTGTTTCAGACTTTATGGAGGGTTCGTTATCGCAATAGATCGTCTTGATATGTCGATAAAAATTTACAAGTTGTAAAATTGCTGATTGTATGTCAATTATTGTCCTTGAAGCAATGGGTTGAACGGTTGCGAATTTTGAAAATTTGTCTATGCATGTAAGGAAGTATTTTTTATCGGTTGAGTATATGTCAATGTGTAGCATTTCACCCACATAGGAAGGTATAGGATTTTCTCCAAGTATTTGTTTTTGTGGGTGACGGTTGTACTTAGCTGTTTTACAGATTTTTCAATTTGCAACAACTTTGTTTGCTAGTCATTTTGGAAAGAAATAGTCCTGTAAAATCTGTTTCACATTTTCTTGGGCTGCTCTGTGGGCTCGATTATGTTCTGTTACAATAATTTCCTTTTGTTCGTTTTTGTCAATAATGTCATTTACCATATGTTTTGTATATCGAAATATTGTTGTTGGGAAAGTTTCTATTAGTTTGTGTTGTATGAACGCCAGTACCGGTAACTCGCAATGAATTGCATTAACGACATCTTTTTTTACTACATCGTAAACTCTTTTGATTAACGAATCTCTGCCTGAGAAGTGAATTGTATGTCGGATTTTTTTTACTGAATAACATGACTGTACGATCAGAAGCTACTCTATTTTCTTCAATTATAATTTGATATTGGAAACAGTTGATTAGTTTGTCTGTTGTTTCTATAGTGTACGTGAGCGATACTTTACTGTGCATTGTAGCTCTGTGCATCGTCTTCCAAGGCATGAATATTATGCGTAGTAGTTTTCCTTCCCTGGCTTGTAATAGATGTTTGCATTATACTCATCTATAAAATCTTTCCAACGCCTGATTTTTGCGTTTGGATTGCGGTCAGATACTGCAAACTTCAGGGGTAGGTGGTCCGTAAAAATATTCAAATTTTTTACTCCGTAAAGATAATTTCGGAGGCTTTTCAAGGCCCAGACTATAGCAAGTAATTCTCTTTCATTTGTTGCAAAGATAAGTTCCCTATCTTTCAATGTCCTTGATATAATGGTGATTGGTTTTCCACCTTGTGATAGGACTGCCCCTAGACCAAGGGACAAAGCATCTGTTGTTAAATCAAACGCTTTTTTGTAGTCAGGGTAGAGTAACATTACATTTTCGGATGCGAGAACCTCTTTTAATTGACTCTCGTCGAATTTGACTGGTATTTTCTTTGATTGTCCGGCGCTAACTTTGCCGTTTTCGCCTTTTAAGATGTCTTATAGGTTTTGCTAAAGACGCGAAGTCTTTGATAAAACACCTATAGCTTGCTAGCCCGAGGAATGATCTGACGTTAAACAGAGTTGTTGGTAATTCGTAGTTACGAATCGCCTCAACTTTACTTGGACATGTATTTATACATTTACTTGAGACCACGAAACCTAGATATTCGACACTTTCTTTGAAAAGTGTGACTTTTCTGGCGAAACTCTCATGTTGGCCTCGTATAGTTTATCATTTTCAGAAAAAATGATTACGTCATCGACGTATACGTAACAAGATTTTCCGATTTGCTCTCTGAGCACATCATCTATAGCTCTTTGAAAAATACTGGGCGCATTTTTCAAACCAAAAACGAGCCTGCAACACTCATACCTTCCACTTCCTACAGAAAAGTCTGTCTTTTCTCTGTTCTTTTCAGCAAGTAAAATCTGGTGAAATCCAGATTTCAAATATAGGGTTGTAAAATACTTTGCTGTACCTAAGTTGGATAAGATAGAGGCTATGTTAGGGATTGGATATTTGTCATATATTGTTTTTTGGTTTAGTTTTCTGAAGTCTATAACTAAACGCTTCTTTTTTCTTCTCTGTTCATCTTTACCTATTTTATCCACAACCCAGACGGGGTGAACGGTGAACGAGACGGACGTATTATACCGTTTTTTAACAGATCTTGAGTTTCTGCGTTTACAAATTCTGATATGCCCATTGGGTATGGTTATAATTTGAAATATATGTGAGCCTCCTTTTCTGTTCTAATGGTGGCAATGATGTTGGTATTATACGGGAGTGCTTCATTTGGTTCATTCGTTCCTTGAGCATTGTTTGAAAGTTTGTTTTTATAGCTTGAGGGGTTTCTATTTCTTTGATGTCTGTAAAATTTACAGCTGGGCATTTTAGAAATTTAATAGTCTCAGAAGTGCAGTTTGTTATTAACTTCTTATTTTTGAAATATAATAAAACATTGCTTTGATTTAGTAAATCAAGTCCAATTATACCGTCAAATGTCGTGAGGTTTGGTAGTAAGAAGAATGTATTGTATTGTATTAGTGTTAATAAGATACATTATACACTTCCTGTCTATATCGTTATAGTCATGAATTGATTTTATTCGAAAGGGTTGTTTTACTGGCTTAATATGTTTCAATTCTTTTATTGGTCTAACATAGTTTTTCGAGGCTCCTGTATCTATAAGTAATCTTGTCCTTCCTGCCACTGATCTTTCTATGAACGGTAGCAGGGAGCCAAGCCTGCCTTGTTGTTTTTGCTCGGTTCTCTGAGCCTTTTCTTCTAAAGTACGTGCAAAATTCGTGGGCAAACATGTAACGGTCATGATTAGACTCGACTTCTTGGGTTAATGCCAGTGCAGAGGGAAGATCAGTTGGTCTAGCTGAGAATAGGACATCACTTAAAGCTTTCTTGGTACCTGAGATGAATACTCGTAGAGCGTCTACCCTGTATTTCTCATTTAACGAAGAAGCACCGTTGGTGTCATAGGTCATGATTGTCTTATTTATGAGTAAAGTCGGTTTCTTCACCACTTCGTCATAGTACTGTAGTAGTGTCAGATTTCCTTGACGGAGTGTTGACAGCTCTTGCTCAATTAGGTATATCGGTCGTTTGTCTGCGTACGTGAAATCTAACCGATTTATAATGGCCCTAAAATTGAGCGGTATGCGCAGCTTTCCTCCATGATACGTAAGTCTCATTTTTTCCTTCAAATTCTGAAAGGGATTTCATGATATCAAGGTTTCGTTGCAAATAACACTTGCCCTGAGCTCGGCCTCTCTAAACGTTTCTACCTCAGGAGTGCTAACTTGTACAGAACCAAAGTGATTTGCGTTCTTAAAGCGCTTGTAACTGCGCCTTCTACAATTGCTCTTAACTGTTCGTTTGATAAAGGTATTTTTAAATTTTCACCTGTATTTATACTTTGAAATTTTATTACCAAATCTTGTGTATCACTATCACTCATAATATGCAAATAAGGTATGTGTAGTGTTTTTATACGAATTCACGAAGTGAATTAGTATATTGGTTTTGTGCATGTCCGTCTTGCTGTCCGTCCGTCTGTCCGTCTGTCCGTATGAACGCAATCTATTTCGGCGCTATTAGAGCTAGAGACTTGAAATTTGGAACACATACTCGTGTATATCTCCGATTTATAAAGTGATCCTGATCCGCCCACTAGGGGCGTGGCAAATCGGAAAATGCATTTTCCGAGATGCCAGAAATCATGGTAGTTGAAGAGCTAGAGGGCTAAGATTTAGAACGTAGCTTCGTGTTGACCACCTAAAATCAAAAGCTATGGCGGAGATATCTACGCCCATTGGGGGCGTGGCATATCGGGTAAAACTGTATCTCCTAGAGTTTTAGGCTAGAACACTCAAATTTTGCATGTGAGCTAATGCTACGATTCTATAAAGATTGGTTGAAAAACTATATGTCTACGCCCACTAGGGGCGTGGCAAATCGGATCTGAAGATATAGTGATTTTTCAAATTCTGCTATATTTTAAGCACTATTGATGCTAGAGACCTGAAATTTGGTATATATACTCGGGTTGATCACCCAAGACCAAAAAGCTATAGTGGATATATCTCCGCCCACAGGGGGCGTGGCAAACCGCAAAAGTTTATATCTCCCCTACAGTTATAGAGCTAAAAGCTTCAAATTTGCATAATAAGTTACTGGTAGCCTCCTCTATCGATGACTCAAAAATAGTTGTTACGCCTGTTTAGGGGCATGGCATATCAAAAAATACCCTGTAATTTTCACATTTTTTGAGAGTAAGTATTCAAATTTTGCTGCTGGGTTACCATTAGCTTGTTCTAAGAACTGGCCAAAAATGATGTGCCTACGTCCACTAGGGGCGTGGCAATCGCCATTTCTAGTGTCAAATTGCGACATTTATATGCGTGAGCCATCTATATATATAAATAGACTTAATAGGCATTGATAGCACGGAAGAAAACATTTTTGTGGAATTTAAAAAATAAAAATTAAATTATAAATCTTAAAAAAATTAAAAGTTTTCCTCGGGGTTCGAAGCACAACCATATGCGTGCGTCACTTATATATATATAAATAAGCTTTGTAGAGGGAAACATTTTTATGAAATTGAAAAAATATAAACGTTGCAGTTGGGCGTTACCAACTGCGGAATACTCATTCACATTCCGGCTCTAGCATGTACAATTTTCAATATGACACGACACAAAAAGTGGCCTACAAATTATTTTTATACCCTGAACCCATTGAAAATGTGAAATCAGGGTATAATGTTTTTGTTAAAATGTATGTAACAGGTAGAAGGAGGCGTGGCAGACTCCATAAAGTGTACATAATCTTGATCAGGGCGACGAGCTGAGTCGATTTAGCCATGTCCGTCTGTCCGTGATAGTAGAGACTTGTACTTTGGCAAATTCATGCATTTCAATTTTATAAACATAATATAAAAGTTTCATGAAGATAGTCTATCGACAAGAAAAGTTATTAAACAATTAAGTTCCCATAGTAAGCTTACACTGCAGTTAGCCCGTGTTTATGCGTGCGTGCCTCTGTGTGTTTGTGTTTCTTTTGAAGCAGAAAAAAGCGAAGAATTCTTGAAATATCAGTTCCTGGAAGGGATCAGGGGATTTCGTAGTCGAGCAGTCTAGACTAGAGCTTTCTTACTTGTAATCGATAGCTCAACTATCAATTATATAAACTACTATTGTTTATTCTATGCGTACAGACAAAAACGCGGCTTCTAGCCTATTCTAGGAATTGCGATTGATTTGTGAATTTTTCAGTCGTTATTTTAGTTTTGTGAGATGACGCTCTAGCACTGAAGTTATATATATAATTTTTCGCTAACAAATAAACAACCAGAGCTGTGGTGGTGATGGTTGAGGCAACGCAAGTCGTGTTAGGTATCGTGGGTTCAAGACCTATTCGATCACATTTTCTTTTTCATAAATTCGATATTTTATTGGGAGGGTGCGAGCTTGAATGAATAGCACTTAATATTTTTCATTTTCTTAGTCGAAAATTGTTATAAGTTTAAATTTGTTTCTTCTTACATAGATAGCTCTCAAATGCTTATACGTAGATATATACATAATACATAATACGTACATATACAAAAAAGTCTGCATACACAATTTCAACACGTGTTCATTGGTATGTGTGTATGTATGTACATATAATGCGCACTCTGGCATTTTCTAAGAATCTCAATTGCGATTGATTTGTCTTTGCATTGTTTTTGAATTCCCAGCCGCTACTTTGGCTTTTCTTTGCTATATGGCGACCTAACAATAATGTCATTTCGTTTTAATTATCATTGCTATGAGTGCCGCGGTAGCGCTGTAGGCAAAAGCGCGGAATGCTTATATTTTAGCTATTTTGTTGAGGTGCGAGTTCAAATCCCGCGGAACACTTTTTTAAAAATTGAAATTTTATGTTATTATCATTTCGTTTATATTTTTTCAATTTCATAAAAATGTTTCCTTCCGTCTTATGAATATCTACAAAGCTTATTTATATATATATAAGTGACGCACGCATATAAATTTCTTAGTTGGCTGCTACAAATGCCGATTCGCCACGCCTCTAGTGAGCGTGGATGGTTGTGCTTCGAACCCCGAGGAAAACTTTTAATTTTTTTAAGATTTATAATTTAATTTTTATTTTTTAATTCCACAAAAATGTTTTCTTCCGTGCTATCAATGCCTATTATATCTATTTATATATATAGATGGCTCACGCATATAAATGTCGCAATTTGACACTAGAAATGGCGATTGCCACGCCCCTAGTGGACGTAGACACCTCCTTTTTGGCCAGTTCTTAGAACAAGCTAATGGTAACCCAACTGCAAAATTTGAATGTTTACGCTCAAAAAATGTGAAAATTACAGGGTATTTTTTGATATGCCACGCCCCTAAAAAGGCGTAACAACTATTTTTGGGTCATCGATAGAGGAGGCTACCAGTAACTTATTATGCAAATTTGAAGCTTCTAGCTCTATAACTGTAGGAGATATAAACTTTTGCGGTTTGCCACGCCCCTAATGGGCGTAGACATATAATTTTTCAACCAATCTTTATAAAATCGTAGCATTAGCTCACATGCAAAATTTGAGTGTTCTAGCTTTAAAACTCTAGGAGATACAATTTTATCCGATTTTCCACGCCCCCAATGGGCGTAGATATATCCACCATAGCTTTTGATTTTAGGTGGTCAACACGAAGCTACGTTCTAAATCTCAGCGCTCTAGCTCTTCAACTAACATGATTTCTGGCATATCGGAAAATGCATTTTCCGATTTGCCACGCCCCTAGTGGGCGGATCAGGATCACTTTATAAATCGGAGATATACACAAGTATGTGTTCCAAATTTCAAGTCTCTAGCTCTAATAGCGCCGAAAAAGATTGCGTTCATACGGACAGACGGACAGACGAACGGACGGACAGACGGACAGACGGACAGCAAGACGGACATGCACAAAACCAATATACTAATTCACTTCGTGAATTCGAATAAAAACCAAAATATTATAACCGGCGCCCAACGCAATCTAACCAAAACCCGAATTTAATTAAACAAATACCCAACGAAATCGAACAAAAACCCGAAGATAATTAAACAAATGCCCAACGTAATCGAACAAAAACCCGAATTAAATTAAATAAATTTCCAACGCAATCGAACAAAAAAAAAAACCGAATTTAACTAAACAAATTTTCAACGCAATCGAACATAAAAACATTGAAAGAAAAGACAATATAAATTGTAAACAACGCAACTAAAACAGAAGTTCACAGAGGAAGCAGTTCATCAGCAGCAGCAGCTCTACTAACATAATTTATGAACACATGAGTAGGGTGTTCAAAAAAAAAAAAAAAAAAAAAACAAACTGTTAAAATCCAATTTAAATACAATTCCAACCTTTTAATATTAATTAGTAATAAAAAACACAACACACACGTTATTTGCATGTTATGAGTGATAGTGAGATACAGGATTTAGTAACAAAATTTCAAAGTATAAATACAGGTGAAAAGTTAAAAATTGCTTTGTCTAACGAACCGTTAAGGGGAATCGTAGAAGGCGCAGTAACAAGCGCTTTAAGAACGCAAAAAGAAAACTTTGATCAGAAATTACATGACATTGAACAACGTATTAGTTCTGTACAAGTTAGGAAAGCGTCATTTGCAATGAAACTTTGATATCATGAAATCCCTGTAAATGAAACTTACGTATCATGGAGGAAAGCTGCGCATACCGCATACAAAGTAAATGATGGTAGCTCTAAACATTATCAAGCTTTAGGAATATTAAGAAACAAAATTAAAAACGCCGCCGATATGGTACTCTCTTCCTTTGACACTCCTCTCAATTTTAGGGCCATTATAAATCGGTTAGATTTCACGTACGCAGACAAACGACCGATATACCTAATTGAACAAGAGTTGACAACACTCCGTCAAGGAAATCTGACAAGTGAAGTGGAGAAGAAACTGACTTTACTCATAAATAAGACAATCATGACCTATGACACCAACGTTGCTTCTTCGTTAAATGAGAAATACAGGGCAGACGCTCTACGTGTATTCAGCTCAGGTACCAAGAAAGCTTTAAGTGATGTCCTATTCTCAGCTAGACCAACTGATCTTCCCTCTGCACTGGCATTAACCCAAGAAGTCGAGTCTAATCATGGCCGTTACATGTTTGCCACGAATTTTGCACGTAGTTTAGAAGAAAAGGCTCAGAGAACCAAGCAAAAACAACAAGGCAGGCTTGGCTCCCTGCTACCGTTCAAAAAAAGATCAGTGGCAGGAAGGACAATAAGATTACTTATAGATACAGGAGCCTCGAAAAACTATGTTAGACCAATAAAAGAATTGAAACATATTAAGCCAGTAAAACAACCCTTTCGAATAAAATCAATTCATGACTATAACGATATAGACAGGAAGTGTATAATGTATCTTATTAACACTTATACAATCACGACATTTGACGGTATAATTGGACTTGATTTACTAAATCAAAGCAATGTTTTATTATATTTCAAAAATAAGAAGTTAATAACAAACTGCATTTCTGAGACTATTAAATTTCTAAAATGCCCAGCTGTAAATTTTACAGACATCAAAGAAATAGAAACCCCTCAGGCTATAACAACAAACTTTCAAACAATGCTCAAGAAACGAATAGGAGTCTTTGCTGAACCAAATGAAGCACTCCCGTATAATACCAACATCATTGCCACATTAGAACAGATGAGGATCACATATATTTCAAATTATAACCATACTCAATGGGCGTATCAGAATTCGTAAACGCAGAAACTCAAGATCTGTTAAAAAACGGTATAATACGTCCGTCTCGTTCACCGTCTGGGTTGTGGATAAAAAAGGTACCGATGAACAGAGAAGAAAAAAGAAGCGTTTAGTCATAGACTTCAGAAAACTAAATCAAAAAACAATATATGACAAATATCCAATCCCCAACATAGCCTATATATTATCCAACTTAGGTACAGCAAAGTATTTGACAACCCTATATTTGAAATCTGGATTTCACCAGATTTTACTTGCTGAAAAGAACAGAGAAAAGACAGACTTTTCTGTAGGAAGTGGAAAGTATGAGTGTTGCAGGCTCGTTTTTGGTTTGAAAAATGCGCCCAGTATTTTTCAAAGAGCTATTGATGATGTGATCAGAGAGCAAATCGGAAAATCTTGTTACGTATACGTCGATGACGTAATCATTTTTTCTGAAAACATGGAAAACTACGTCAAACATATCGCCTGGGTCTTAGAAAAACTATACGAGGCCAACATGAAGTTTCGCCAGAAAAGTCACACTTTTCAAAGAAAGTGTCGAATATCTAGGTTTCGTGGTCTCAAGTAAATGTATAAATGCATGTCCAAGTAAAGTTGAGGCGATTCGTAACTACGAATTACCAACAACTCTGTTTAACGTCAGATTATTCCTCGGGCTAGCAAGCTACTATAGGTGTTTTATCAAAGACTTCGCGTCTTTAGCAAAACCTATAAGACATCTTAAAAGGCGAAAACGGCAAAGTTAGCGCCGGACAATCAAAGAAAATACCAGTCAAATTCGACGAGAGTCAACTAAAAGAGGTTCTCGCATCCGAAAATGTAATGTTACTCTACCCTGACTACAAAAAAGCGTTTGATTTAACAACTGATGCTTCGTCCTTTGGTTTAGGGGCAGTCCTATCACAAGGTGGATAGCCAATCACCATGATATCAAGGACATTGAAAGATAGGGAACTTAGCTTTGCAACGAATGAAAGAGAATTACTTGCTATAGTCTGGGAATTGAAAAGCCTCCGAAATTATCTGTACGGAGTAAAAAATTTGAATATTTTTACGGACCACCTACCCCTGAAATTTGCAGTATCTGACCGCAATCCAATCGCAAAAATCAGGCGTTGGAAAGCTTTTATAGATGAGTATAATGCAAACATCTATTACAGGCCAGGGAAGGAAAACTACGTTGCTGACGCGCCATCGCGGCATAATATTCATGCCTTGGAAGACGATGCACAGTCAGACAAAGCTACAATGCACAGTGCAGTATCGCTCACGTACACCATAGAAACAACGGACAAACCAATTAACTGTTTCCAAAACCAAATTATAATTGAAGAAAATAGAGTAGCTTCTGATTGTACAGTCATCTTATTCGGTAATAAAAACCGACATACAATTCACTACTCAGACAGAGATTCGTTAATCGAAAGAGTTTACGATGTAGTCAAAAAAGACGTCGTTAATGCAATTCATTGCGAGTTACCGGTACTGGCGTTCATACAACACAAACTAATAGAAACTTTCCCAACAACAATATTTCGATATACAAAACATATGGTAAATGACATTATTGACAAAAACGAACAAAAGGAAATAATTGTAGCAGAACATAGTCGAGCGCACAGAGCAGCCCAAGAAAGTGTAAAACAGATTTTACAAGACTATTTCTTTCCAAAAATGACAAAACTAGCAAATGAAGTTGTTGCACATTTCAAAATCTGTAAAACAGCTAAGTACAACCGTCACCCACAAAAACCAATTGACACCTCTGTACAACAAAAACAAAATTGACGCAAACAAAACATTAAACTCCTTTTTTATCTTTTAAGATTTGGGCTACGGATTTTCAATATCTAAAACATTCAACTAATCTTATTCCATACTCAGCAATAGTAAAGGAAACGACGACTTTGAAAAATTAAATTTAGACAGAAAGAACTTGTAGAATCAGAAAATAGGCAAGTAACAGTAATCACAAAAATGCAGGAACATATAAATAAGCTAACGGACACAGTAAACCTCATAACAAAAACAAAGCAGATAGACACGGAAAATTTGTATGCTCTCAAGAAACAGAATAATTATTTCAGAATTAGAAACCTTGATGCTATCAGTAACACTCGCAAAAGTTGGAATTGTAAACCCCTCCATATTGGATTCGTCTGACTTAAAAAATATTGTTAATGAACACCCTATAAATATCACTATTACTGACTTAATGGAAGTATCTCAAGTTAGGATACCCTAAGCCTAACGTAGTATGTAGGAAACTAACAATATACCCTGTCCAACACAATGGCATTATAATAAATTTCGCCGAAGACCACAATATAGCTGTCTGCGGCAACCATGTAATATTAATTGGAAATTATAGTGCAGCCCTCACAACAACGTTCTGCAAGAAATTACCCTATACAACGTGCGCACAACAACTGCACTCAGGCGGCACTGCACATTGCTCAACTCGACCCAGCCATCTTGAACCTCTAACCATCGTCGACGATGGCGTTATCATCATCAACGATAGAGCAGCTATAGTTGATGAGCAAATGGTGAAAGGGACATTCCTCCTTACCTTTGACAACGAGATAAAGGTAAACGACACCGTATATAGAAATCCTAAAAACTACGTGAGGAAATTCCCGAGACCAGCGGCATCCACGCTTCTAAATATAACGGGTCATCAGGAAATACCAAGCCTGCCGTACCGACAGAAGCTAAGCATAACAAACCTCCGGGACATTGCCCAATTAGAAGAAGGACTGGTAAGAAGACCAATAATATCTGGACTAACCGTGGTCATCCTTCTGCTTTCCTGCTACGCCCTAATGAAACTTTACCGAAGACATCGGAGGAACAAACGTCAACGTGATCTTCAGGCGGTAATTAACAGTTTCAAGAACTCCGAGGACGTCATTCACCTAAGTGGGGGAGGAGTTAACACAACTGATCACCAAAACGTAAATATTCAAGCTGACCATGCATTCCCAAAATAAATGCTTACGACACCAGCCGTCTCAAGCGGATATTGCATAACAGCGGCAGAAGCGTACACGCGCAACACTGTTGCTTCTCAGCGATATATGATCCCTCGCACTATATGCAATGCCAGCGTTTTCAGGGCTTAGGGCTAGCTTCGATTATAAGAATTAATGTCACTTAGAGTTAGTTGATTTTTGGAAATAAAGAACGTCGGTCGTCGCCACGGAATTATCCAAGTCTTCTCATTTCAAGCAACTTCGTTGCTTCTTAACAAGTGTTAACACCGTTACTTCGTACGTGTTAATTCACTTCAATATAAGAAAACAAAAATATAATAACTTATATATTCTTTATCAGGGCGACGAGTCGAGTCGATTTAGCTCTGTTTGTCTGTCTGTTCGCATATCGACTTTATTTCCAAGAGGCGATAACTGCTCCCGTGTTTTTGTTATCGACTAAACCCCTTATCGAAAATCAGTAATCAAATTATATCTTCTACATCTTTAGAGCTAGAGTCTCCAAACATATATATGTGTCTATTTTATAGAATTTCGATATTTGTTAAATTCCGCACCCACCCGTTCAATTCACCCCCTTTTCCCATATTTGTAAAAGGCGTATTTCGAATAGTATTCAAACGGGCGTATAAAAGGAGTGTAGAATGATTGATATATCAGCCCATTGGTCAGAGCTTAGTAGATATCGTAGTCAAGGAGTCTCGACTAGTTAAGTTAGTTGGTTTTAAAAATCAATCTCCTACATCTTTTGAGCTAGTTTCTCCAAATATATATATATATATATATATATATATATATATATATATATATATATATATATATATATATATATATATATATATTTGGAGAAACTAGCTCAAAAGATGTAGGAGATTGATATATATATATATATATATGTATATATACATATATACGACGATATATACGACTCGACTGAGCTCATCGCCCTGATCAAGAATATATATACTTTATGGAGTCTTCCACGCCTCCTTCTGCCTGTTACATACATTTTCACAAAACCATTATACACTGATTTCCCATTTTCAATGGGATCAAGATATAACAAGTAAGGAAGCTCTAGTCGAGACTGCTCGACTAGGAGATACCCTAATCCCTACAAAGCGCTGATATTCACGCACGAATACGCACGCGTTCTGCTAACTGCGCAGTAAGCAGCGACTGCGCTTGGGCTGCGCTGCGGTGTGGGCAATACTATGAGAACCTTGTTGCTGAATAATAATAACATTCCAAAGCACAAGTCTCTAGTACTTAAAATACGTTTTTTACAAATTGGAGGCGAAGGGGGCGTGGTATCCAAAATCTGTAAATTACAAAATCTTCGTATCGCTCAGATGTATGTATACAGTAAACATGAAGTCTCCAGGTCTAAAAGTATAGAAATTACGCCGAATAAACAAAATCAATTTATCGATTATTCGCGATAAAAAAGTATTCGGATGAGTTATCGAAAAAAAAAGATAAACTTGTACTGCGTATGGTATTCATGAGTATGCATACAAAATTTGAAGTCTCTAGCTCTTATATCTTCTGAGATCTAGGCGTTCATACGGACGGACGGACGGACGGACGGACGGACGGACGGACGGACGGACAGACGGACGGACAGACGGACGGCCGGACGGACGGACGGACGGACGGACAGACGGACAGGGCTATATCAACTCAGCTCGTCGCCCTGATCAAGAATATATATACTTTATGGGGTCTGCCACGCCTCCTTCTGCCTGTTACATACTTTTCATAAAACCATTATACCCTGATTTCCCATTTTTAATGGGATCAGGGTATAAAAATGGGCCAAGTGTTGTATTGCATTTAGATCTGGATATTGTGGTGGATGTGGTGGGACATTGGCGGTATTATATACCAGCCACATTTTGACGATATAGGCAGAATGCTTGGGGTCGTTGTCATGCTGAAATGTGAACGAGCTTAGTAGTTCTAGCTTTTCAGCACTCATTTGAAGGTTATCTTTTAAAGTATTATTCCGTATGAAAATACCAACTCGCCCACACCTGCAGCAGACATGCAACCCCAGACCATCACCCTACCACCACCATGCTTAACTGTTGGATTAATATTGCTATACTCATTCACGAAGTGAATTAGTATATTGGTTTTGTTCATGTCCGTCTTGCTGTCCGTCCGTCTGCTCGTCTGTCCGTATGAACGCAATCTATTTCGGCGCTATTAGAGCTAGAGACTTGAAATTTGGAACACATACTTGTGTATATCTCCGATTTATAAAGTGTTAAAATTTTCCTGATCCGCCCACTAGGGGCGTGGCAAATCGGAAAATGCATTTTCCGATATGCCAGAAATCATGTTAATTGAAAAGCTAGAGCGCTGAAATTTGGAACGTAGGTTCGTGTTGACCACCCAAAATCAAAAGTTATGGCGGATATATATACGCCAATTGGGGGCGTGGCATATCGGGTAAAACTCCTAGAGTTTTAAAGCTAGAACACTCAAATTTTGCATGTGAGCTAATGCTACGATTCTATAAAGGGGCGTGGCAAATCGGATCTGAAGATATAGTGATTTTTCAAATTCTGCTATATTTTGGGCACTATTGATACTAGAGACCTGAAATTTGGTATATATACTCGGGTTGATCACCCAAGACCAAAAAGCTATAGTGGATATATCTCCGCCCACAGGGGCGTGGCAAACCGCAAAAGTTTATATCTCCTACAGCTATAGAGCTAGAAGCTTTAAATTTGAATAATAAGTTACTGGTAGCCTTCTCTATCGATGACCCAAAAATAGTTGTTACGCCTTTTTAGGGGCATGGCATATCAAAAAATACCCTGTAATTTTCACATTTTTTGAGCGTAAACATTCAAATTTTGCAGTTGGGTTACCATTAGCTTGTTCTAAGAACTGGCCAAAAAAGAGGTGTCTACGTCCACTAGGGGCGTGGCAATCGCCATTTCTAGTGTCAAATTGCGACATTTATATGCGTGAGCCATCTATATGTATATATAAAACAGGCTTAATAGGCATTGATAGCACGGAAGAAAACATTTTTGTGGAATTTAAAAAATAAAAATTAAATTATAAATCTTAAAAAAATTAAAAACAATTAAAAGTTTTTCCCGGGGCTCGAAGCACAACCATCTATCAAAGTTTTCCGCGGGATTTGAGCTCGCACCTCAACAAAATAGCTAAAATAAAAGCATTCCGCGCCTTTGCCTACAGCGCCACCGCGCTTTTCGCAATAATGGTAATTAAAACGAAATGACATTATTGTTAGGTCGCCATATAGCAAAGAAAAGCCAAAGTAGCGGCTGGGAATTCAAAAACAATGCAAAGACAAATCAATCGCAATTGATATTCTTAGAAAATGCTAGAGTGCGCATTATATGTACATACATACACACATACCAATGAGCACGTGCTGAAATTGTGTATGCAGACTTGTTTGTATATGTACATATTTTATATATGTATATATCTACGTATAAGCATTTGAGAGCTATTTAAGAAGAAACAAATTTAAACTTATAACAATTTTCGACTAAGAAAATGAAAAATATTAAGTGCTATTCATTCAAGCTCGCACCCTCCCAATAAAATATCGAATTTATGAAAAAGAAAATGTGATCGAATAGGTCTTGAACCAACGATACCTAACACGACTTGCGTTGCCTCATCCATCGGCACCACTGCTCCGGCTGGCTATCTAGTAGCGAAAAATTATATATGTAACTTCAGTTATAGAGAGTCATCTCACAAAACTAAAATAACGACTGAAAAATTCACAAATCAATCGCAATTCCTAGAATAGGCTAGAAGACGCGCTTTTGTCTGTAGACTGCTCGACTACGAAATCCCCTGATCCCTTCCAGGAACTGATATTTCAAGAATTCTTCGTTTTTTTCTGCTTCAAAAGAAACACAAATACACAGAGGCACGCACGCATAAACACGCATTAACTGCAGTGTGTACTATTGGAACTTAATTGTTTAACAAGTAAGAAAGCTCTAGTCGAGACTGCTTGACTAGGAGATACCCTGATCCCTACAAAGAGCTGATATTCACGCACGCATAAGCACGCGCTCTGCTAACTGCGCAGTAAGCAGCGACTGAGCTTGGGCTGCGCTGCAGTGTGGGAAATACTATGAGAATTTTGTTGCTGAATAATTTTTCCTGTAGTAGGACTATCTTCATGAAACTTTCAGAACGTGATCACAATGTGCAAATGTGTGTACATTCCGCACAAGTCTCTAGTACTTAAAATACGTTTTTTGCAAATTGTGGGCGAAGGGGGCGTGGTATCCAAAATGAATTTATCGATTATTCGCGATAAAAAAGTAATCAGACGAGTTATCGAAAAAAAAGATAAACTTTTACTGCGTATGGTATACATGAGTATGCATACAAAATTTGAAGTCTCTAGCTCTTATATCTTCTGAGATCTAGGCGTTCATACGGACGGACGGACGGACAGACGGACAGGGCTATATCGACTCAGCTCGTCGGCCTGGTCAAGAATATATATACTTTATGGGGTCTGCCACGCCTCCTTCTGCCTGTTACATACTTTTCACAAAACCATTATACCCTGATTCCCATGCCCAACTGCAACGTTCTTACTTGGTTTTTATTAAATGCTGTATTTGGCTTTCTCTAAAAATTTTGGCGCCCGTCCGATCGAAATATGTTGAGCTTATTTTCTTCATAGAACAAGACCTGCCTCCAGTAGTCAAATGGCTTGCTAAAATATACCTGTTTGCTTGGAGCTTTGCAGGTTGCGAGCTCCTTTGAAGCGCTGCACGATGCTTCGCATGGTGAATCGGCTTCTTGCCATTCTGCATAAGATTTTCCTTGATCGTGGAGGATAATTTTCCTCTGAGCTACCGATGTTTCTTCGTCCGTATGAATGCCTAGATCTCAGAAGATATAAAAGCTAGAGACAAATTTTGTATTCATACTCATGTATACCATACGCAGTACAAGTTTATATTTTTTTTCGATAACTCATCCGATTTCTTTTTTATCGAGAATAATCGATAAATTGATATTGTTTATTCAGCGTATTTTGAATACTTCTAGACCTAGAGACTTCAGATTTGATGTGTACAGATTTTCTCTTTTACAGATTTTGGATACCACGCCCTCATCGCCCCCAATTTGTAAAAAACGTATTTGAATTACTAGAGACTTGTGATTTAGAATGTATACACATTTGCACATTATGATCACGTTCTGAAGATAGTCTTACCACAAGAGAAATTATTCAGCAACAAAATTCTCATAGTATTGCCCACACTGCACTGCAGTTAGCAGAGCTCGTGGTTATGCGTGCGTGCAGGGATCAGGGTATCTCCTAGTCGAGCAGTCTCGACTAGAGCTTTCTTACTTGTTTGTATACAGAAAATAAGCGAAGAATTATTGAATTATCAGCCCGTGAAGGGTTCAGGCTATCTTGTATATTATATTCAATTCAATTCAATTTCCCGTCTGTCGGTCCGTACGTGTTAACACTTTCGCTCCGCAGTTTTATTAAAATCCGTACATTCAACAGAAATTATTACACGAAACGTGTGCCCAATCTGAGCAGTAGAATGTACAACATTCATGCGTTCTTTCTGTGCTCACTTACGCTCAAATGCAAAATTTTAGTATTTTCTAAGAATCGCAGTTGAGATATGAATTATCGTTTAATTTTTAGCTGCTCAAACTGTGAAGTAGTTTTATTTTTGCAAATGACGCAGTTAAATGACCACAATAGTGAGAGTTGGAATCCTTCCTCTGTTAAGAGCTTTTATAGCCTGATCCCATTAAAAATGGGAAATCAGGGTATAATAGTTTTGTGAAAAGTATGTAACAGGCAGAAGGAGGCGTGGCAGACCTCATAGAGTATATATATTTTTGATCAGGGCGACAAGCTGAGTCGATATAGCCTTGTCCGTCTGTCCGTCCGTCCGTCCGTCCGCCTAGATCTCAGAAGATATAAGAGCTAGAGACTTCAAATTTTGTATGCATACTCATGTATACCATACGCAGTACAAGTTTATCTTTTTTTTTTCGATAACTCGTCCGATTCATTTTTATCGCGAATAATCGATAAATTTATTTTGTTTATTCAGCGTAATTTGAATACTTTTAGACCTGAAGACTTCAGATTTGGTGTGTATATACATCTGATCAATACGCAGATTTTGTCATTTACAGATTTTGGATACCCCGCCCCCTTCGCCCCCAATTTGCAAAAAACGTATTTTAAGTACTAGAGACTTGTGCTTTGGAATGTATACACATTTGCACATTATGATCACAATCTAAAAGTTTCATAAAGATAGTCTTACTACAGGCGAAATTATTCAGCAGCAAAATTCTCATAGTATTTCCCACACTGCAGCGCAGCCCAAGCGCAGTCGCTGCTTACTGAGCAGTTAGGGGAGCGCGTGTTTATGCGTGCGTGAATATCAGCTCTTTGTAGGGATCAGGGTATCTCCTAGTCGAGCAGTCTCGACTAGAGCTTTCTTACTTATTTAACCCTTTCTTTATAAAAAACTTATATTTTGACTGCGATGCGGCTTGAAATGTTAAGGAGTTTTTATTGTAGGTGAACATTTTTATATGTTCTTAAACGAAAAATATTTTTTTTCTGTTTTAATAAACACGTAATAATAAAAAACCAAGATCTGTACGGGATCAAAAGATCTAGTCGGGCACCCCAACTAGATTACTTACTGATTGCTTTGTTACTTGATGTTAATTTAATTACTTTTTTCAATAGTTTCTACGTGAAGAACTTAAATATGACTCTGGCTATGAGAAACGTCAAAAAGCATTTCATTTTAATGATGACATGCATATTTCGGTAAAGGAATTGTGGGATGCTTGGTTGCGCTCAGAAGTGCACAATTGGACCATTGAGCAAACAACCGATTGGTTGGCACAGTCAGTTCAGCTGCCCCAATATGTTGATCTTTTTAAACAACACAAAGTAACCGGCGCTGCTTTACCAAGGTACGTAACTATATTGTATGGGGTAAATATACTTTGTGTGGTTGTCTCCTTAATTCCGTGAGAATTTATAAAAGCTAAAAACTTAAAATTGTTCACACGCAGCAGAAGTATGAATTATCTGTATCACTAAGATCAGTAAAAAGCGATGTGGAAATTCGGTTATCAGACCATATATTAAAGTTGATCAATTAGTATAAAATTTCGACATTGGCTGTATATATTTTAGTAAATATTATATCATATAAATCAGCTGTAATCACTCGTCTGGCTTTAGATTGGGAATGTTTATTGAAAAATATCTTAGATTCAAAAAATTTTGGCTTAATACAAAGTCGCACTTTTATATATTTTCTATATATAAGTGTACGTAAAAAGAGAGATGGAGTAGCTTGGCAAATGTGGGCCATATGCGCTTTGGGTCAAGCATGCTCACATTGTTTATAGACTCTTAATGACCTATGATTAAATGGACACAGATATTTAATGCTTACATACTTTGCAAAGTGTGACAGTGGTTATTCAATATATTGAATATGCTACACCTTTTGAAATGCTAATGTAATTCCTCAATGTAGTTGTTCACTATATCAAATTAACAGATGTGATTTTATTTTTTCTAAAAAGAAGATTGTGTGTATATTCCAATACATATTTTCTACTCTGTATAGTCTAAATATACTGATTCTTGTTTATGACTGTGTCGTTTGATCTCCTACTTTTATTTAAAAATTAATTGTTGTTTTATCATAATATTCTTTATTTTAGCCCTATGCTGCTCCAACATTATTCTAGCCCGTTTCTAAACTGGTTCTAACGTAAATTTTGATTCTTTTTCAAAATAGTCTATATTATGGTTTTATATTGTTGAAAATGTTGTTGAAGTTAGAAGTTGAAGTTAAACATAAGCAAACATTTAATGACATTTTACGCAGTTTATACTTTACTCTCTATTAAACCTAACATTGTTTATGGGCCCATATTAATCGCTATTCGATTTAAAATATAAAAAAGTGCCTAAGAGTTGAGAGTCGTTTTTATACCCTAATCCCATTAAAAATGGGAAATCAGGGTATAATGGTTTTGTGAAAAGTATGTAACAGGCAGAAGGAGGCGTGGCAGACCCCATAAAGTATATATATTCTTGATCAGGGCGACGAGCTGAGTCGATATAGCCCTGTCCGTCTGTCCGTCCGTCCGTCCGTATGAACGCCTAGATCTCAGAAGATATAAGAGGAGCTAGAGACTTCAAATTTTGTATGCATACTCATGTACGCAGTACAAGTTTATCTTTTTTTTCGATAACTCGTCTGATTACTTTTTTATCGCGAATAATCGATAAATTTATTTTGTTTATTCAGCGTAATTTTAATACTTTTAGACCTGGAGACTTCAGATTTGGTGTGTACATACATCTGATCAATACGCAGATTTTGTCATTTACAGATTTTGGATACCACGCCCCCTTCGCCCACAATTTGCAAAAAACGTATTTTAAGTACTAGAGACTTGTGCTTTGGAATGTATACACATTTGCACATTGTGATCACGTTCTGAAAGTTTCATGAAGATAGTCTTACTACAGGAGAAATAATTCAGCAACGAAATTCCCATAGCTTTGCCCCACACTGCAGCGCAGCCCAAGCGCAGTCGCTGCTTACTGCGCAGTTAGCAGAGCGCGTGCTTATGCGTGCGTGAATATCAGCTCTTTGTAGGGATCAGGGTATCTCCTAGTCGAGCAGTCTCGACTAGAGCTTCCTTACTTGTTATTTGTTTCTTAGTGATCAACAGTTAATATCGTGAGTGAATTAACGCAGAGTTGCAAGCAAAATTAACATGGCAAATTGAAAAGCTTGATGAAAGGAATTACCGCGTGTGGCATATGGGCATGGAAAGCGTATTAGAGCTGGCCGACTTATGGGAAGCTGTCTGTGGGAAATATGTAGCGCTCAAGATAGTCAATGCAAATTAAAAAGTGCACAACCGCCGAAGACATTCGGGAAAAACTCAAAGAGTTGCACTTGCAAATTGGACCGATTCAGAAAATCAGCAAATTCCAGGCAAACAGAAAGGAATATCTCTTTGTTAGGTCAGTCGAAGAGGCGTTGCAGGGTCAATATGCTTACGATTGGAGAGATTGGTCTATGGAAACGGAGTACAGACCAGTACAAAACAAGTAAGAAAGCTCTAGTCGAGACTGCTCGACTAGAAGATACCCTGATCCCTACAAGGAGCTTATATTCACGCACGTACATATAAGCATGCACTCTGCTAGCTGCTCAATAAGCAGCGACTGCGCTTGGGCTGCGTTGCAGTGTGGGCAATACTATAAGAATTTTGTTGCTGAATAATTTCGCCTGTAGTAAGACTATCTTTATGAAACTTTTAGATTGTGATCATAATGTGCAAATGTGTATACACAAATCACAAGTCTCTAGTACTTAAGATAATCTGTCCGTCCTTCCGTCTGTCCGTCTGTTTGTTCGTCCGTCCGCATGAACGCCTAGATCTCAAAAGATATAAGAGCTAGAGACTTGAAATTTGATATACATACTCTTGTATACCATACGCAGTACAAGTTTATCATATTTTTTCCGTACACCAGCCGTCTCAAGCGGATATTGCACAATAGCGGCAGAAGCGTACACCCGCAACACTGTTGCTTCTCAGCGATATATGATCCCTCGCACTATATGCAATGCCAGCGTTTTCAGGGCTTAGGGCTAGCTTCGATTATAAGAATTAATGTCACTTAGAGTTAGTTGATTTTTGGAAATAAAGAACGTCGGTCGTCGCCACGGAATTATTCAAGTCTTTTCATTTCAAGCAACTCCGTTGCTTCTTAACAAGTGTTAACACCGTTACTTCGTACGTGTTAATTCACATCAATATTAACAAGTAAGGAAGCTCTAGTCGAGACGGCTCGACTAGGAGATACCCTGATCCCTACAAAGAGCTGATATTCACGCACGCTTAAGCACGCGCACTCCTAACTGCGCAGTAAGCAGCGACTGCGCTTGGGCTGCGCTGCAGTGTGGGAAATACTATGAGAATTTTGTTGCTGAATAATTTCTCCTGTAATAGGACTATCTTCATTAAACTTTTAGAACGTGATCACAATGTGCAAATGTGTGTACATTTTAAAGCATAAGTCTCTAGTACTTCAAATAGGTTTTTTGCAAATTGGGGGCGAAGGGGGCGTGGTATCCGAAATCTGTAAATGACAAAATCTGCGTATTGATCAGATGTATATACACACCCAATCTGAAGTCTCCAGGTCTAAAAGTATTGAAATTACGGTGAATAAACAAAATCAATTTATCGATTATTCGCGATAAAAAAGTAATCGGACGAGTTATCGAAAAAAAAGATAAACTTGTACTGCGTATGGTATACATGAGTATGCATACAAAATTTGAAGTCTCTAGCTCTTATATCTTCTGAGATCTAGGCGGACGGACGGACGGACGGACGGACAGACGGACAGGGCTATATCGACTCAGCTCGTCGCCCTGATCAAGAATATATATACTTTATGGGGTCTGCCACGCCTCCTTCTGCCTGTTACATATTTTTCACAAAACCATTATACCCTGATTTCCCCTTTTTAATGGGATCAGGGTATAAAAACGAATTTAACTAAACAAATTTTCAACGCAATCGAACATAAAAACATTGAAAACAAGTAAGGCAGCTCTAGTCGAGACTGCTCGACTAGGATATACCCTGCTTCCTACAAGGATCTGATACTCACGCACGCATAAGCACGCACTCTGCTAACTGCGCAGTAAGCAGCGACTGCGCTTGGGCTGCGCTGCAGTGTGGGGCAAAGCTATGGGAATTTTGTTGCTGACTTATTTTTCCTGTAGTAAAAAAAATTAAAATCAAATTTAAATACAATTCCAACCTTTTAATATTAATTAGTAATAAACAAGTAAGGAAGATCTAGTCGAGACTGCTCACTAGGAGATACCCTGATCCCTACAAAGAGCTGATATTCACGCACCCATAAGCACGCGCTCGGCTAACTGCGCAGTAAGCAGCGACTGCGCTTGGGCTGCGTTGCAATGTGGGCAATATTATGAGAATTTTGTTGCTGAATAATTTCTCCTGTAATAAGACTATCTTCATGAAACTTTCAGAACGTGATTACAATGTGCATATGTGTGTACATTCCAAAGCACAAGTCTCTAGTACTTAAAATACGTTTTTTGCAAATTGTGGGCGAAGGGGGCGTGGTATTTAAAATCTGTAAATGACAAAATCTGCGTATTGATCAGATGTATATATACACCAAATCTGAAGTCTCCAGGTCTAAAAGTATTGAAATTACGGTGAATAAACAAAATCAGTTTATCGATTATTCGCGATAAAAAAGTAATCGGATGAGTTTTCGAAAAAAAAAGATAAACTTGTACGGCGTATGGTATACATGAGTATGCATACAAAATTTGAAGTCTCTAGCTCTTATATCTTCTGAGATCTAGGCGTTCATACGGACGGACGGACGGACGGACAGACGGACAGGGCTATATCGACTCAGCTCGTCGCCCTGATCAAGAATATATATACTTTATGGGGTCTGCCACGCCTCCTTCTGCCTGTTACATACTTTTCACAAAACCATTATACCCTGATTTCCCATTTTTAATGGGATCAGGGTATAAAAACACAACACACACGTTATTTGCATAATATGAGTGATAGTGAGATACTGGATTTAGTAACAAAATTTCAAAGTATAAATACAGGTGAAAAGTTAAAAATGGCTTTGTCTAACGAACAGTTAAGAGCAATCGTAGAAGGCGCAGTAACAAGCGCTTTAAGAACACAAAAAGAAAACTTTGATCAGAAATTACGTGACATTGAACAACATATTAGTTCTGTACAAGTTAGCACTCCTGAGGTAGAAACATTTAGAGAGACCGAGATCAGGGCAAGCGTCATTTGCAAAGAAACTCTTGATATCATGAAATCCTTTCCAGAATTTGAGGGAAAAAATGAAACTTACGTATAATGGAGGAAAGCTGCGCATACCGCATACAAAGTATATGAAAAATATGATGGTGACATTAAATTAAAAACGCCGCCTATATGGTACTCTCTTCCTTTGACACTCCTCTCAATTTTAGGCCCACTATAAATCGGTTAGATTTCACGTACGCAGACAAACGACCGATATACCTTATTGAACAAGAGCTGTCAACACTCCGTCAAGGAAATTTGACACTACTACAGTACTATGACGAAATAGAGAAGAAACTGACTCTACTCATAAATAAGACAATTATGACCTACGACACCAACGTTGCTTCTTCGTTAAATGAGAAATGCAGGGCAGACGCTCTACGAGTATTCATCTCGGGTACCAAGAAAGGTTTAAGTGATGTCCTATTCTCAGCTAGACCAGTTGATCTTCCCTCTGCACTGGCATTAGCCCAAGAAGTCGAGTCTAATCATGACCGTTACATGTTTGCCACGAATTTTGCACGTAGTTTAGAAGAAAGGGCTCAAAGAACCGAGCAAAAACAACAAGGCAAGGATAGGAATCTAATTCAAGACCCAAAATACAACCAGCCAGGGAAAAGCCCATATTATAGGAAACAAGAATTCTCACCACGACGAGAACAAGTTGAACCAATGGACGTTGACACATCCGCTCGCTTTGGACAGACGACCCAATACCAACAAAATACGGCTCCCTCAAAACAAAACGCAAAATATGAAAGTTACAATAATCAGGGACAATCAAACAAGAGACCAAACAATAGTAGTGCACGACTCACAGGACCGAAACAGCAAAGAGTTAACCATTGAGAAACAGGACAGTAGTGAATATCGGACTATCGCAGGAACTGAGGCAGAAGACATTGAGGACGAATATGACCAGGTGAATTTTTTAGACTTGGCTCCCTGCTACCGTTCTGACGCGCTATCACGGCATAATATTCATGCCTTGGAAGATGATGCAGAGTCAGACAGAGCTACAATGCACAGTGAAGTATCGCTCACGTACACCATAGAAACAACGGACAAACCAATTAACTGTTTCAAAAACCAAATTATAATTCAAAAAAATAAAGTAGCTTCTGATTGTACAGTCATATTATTCGACAGATATTCGTTAATTGAAAGAGTTTACGATGTAGTCAAAAAAGACGTCGTTAATGCAATTCATTGCGAGTTACCGGTACTGGCATTCATACAACATAAATTAGTAGAAACTTTCCCAACAACAATATTTTGATATACAAAACATATGGTAAATGACATTATTGACAAAAACGAACAAAAGGAAATAATTGTTGCAGAACATAGTCGAGCCCACAGAGCAGCCCAAGAAAGTGTAAAACAGATTTTACAAGAATATTTCTTTCCAAAAAAGACAAAACTAGCAAACGAAGTTGTTGCACATTGCGGAATCTGTAAAACAGCTAAGTACAACCGTCACCTACAAAAACCAATTGACACCTCTGTACGACAAAAACAAAATTGACGTAGACTTGGGGACAACACTCTTAATAAAAGGGAGGGTGGTCCACAAGGACAACCTAAGATAAACAAAACATTAAACTCCTTTTTCATCTTTTAAGATTTGGGCTATGGATTTTCAATATCTAAAACATTCAACTAATCTTATTCCATACTCAGCAATAGTAAAGGACACGAAAGAGTTAAGAAAAATCACACATGAGACAGTTATTAGACACAGATATAAAACATATAGAAACACTAATAGCCACAGTAAATATCCATCATAGACATGCTAGGAGCACTAATATGCTAGGAACCGTTCTTAAAGTCGTAGCTGGCACACCAGACTCCGACGATTTCGAAAAGCTTAAATTTACACAGAAAGAACTTGTAGAATCAGAAAATAGGCAAGTAACAATAAACACAAAAATGCAGGAACAAATAAATAAGCTAACCGACACAGTAAACCTCATAACAAAAACAAAGCAGATAGACACGGAACATTTGTATGAATGCTCTCAAGAAACAGAATAATTATTTCAGAATTAGAAACCTTAATGCTTTCAGTAACACTGGCAAAAGTTGGAATTGTAAGCCCCTCCATATTGGATTCTTCTGACTTAAAAAATATTGGTAATGAACACCCTATAAATATCACTATGACTGACCTAATGGAAGTATCTCAAGTTAAAGTCTTGCTTAATAATAACTTTCTACATTTTGTAAGCTACAACCCTAAGCCTAACGTAGTATGTAAGAAACTAACAATACACCCTGTTCATTGGCATTATTATAAAAACTACGTGAGGAAATCCCCGTGACGAGCGGCATCCACGCATCTAAATATAACGGATCATCAGGAAATACCAAGCCTGCCGTACCTAGAGAAGCTGAGCATAAGAAACCTCCGGGACATTGACCAATTGGAAGAAGGACTGGTAAGAAGAACAATAATATCTGGACTAACCGTGGTCATCCTTCTGCTTTCCTGCTACGCCCTAATGAAACTTTACCAAAGACATCGGAGGAACAAAAGTCAACGTGATCTTCAGGCGGTAATTAACAGTTTCAAGAACTCCGAGGACGTCATTCACCTAAGTGGGGCAGCAGCTAACACAACTGATCAGCAAAACGTAAATATTCAAGCGGACCATGCATTCCCAGCATAAATGCTTACGACACCAGCCGTCTCAAGCTGATATTGCACAACAGCGGCAAAAGCGTACACGCGCAACACTGTTGCTTCTCAACGATATATGATCCCTCGCACTATATGCAATGCCAGCGTTTTCAGGGCTTAGGGCTAGCTTCGATTATAAGAATTAATGTCACTTAGAGTTAGTTGATTTTTGGAAATAAAGAACGTCGGTCGTCGCCACGGAATTATCCAAGTCTTCTCATTTCAAGCAACTCCGTTGCTTCTTAACAAGTTACTTCGTACGTGTTAATTCACTTCAATATTAAAAACAAAATATTATAACTTATACACATTTGTGATTTATTTTAATTGTTTTAAAATACATATATCGCGTTATATGATTTGTTTTTATACCCTGATCCCATTAAAAATGGGAAATCAGGGAATAATGGTTTTGTGAAAAGTATGTAACAGGCAGAAGGAGGCGTGGCAGACCCCATAAAGTATATATATTCTTGATCAGGGCGACGAGCTGAGTCGATATAGCCCTGCCCGTCTGTCCGTCCGTCCGTCCGTCCGTCCGTCCGTCCGTCCGTCCGTCCGTCCGTATGAACGCCTAGATCTCAGAAGATATAAGAGCTAGAGACTTCAAATTTTGTATGCATACTCATGTATACCATACGCAGTACAAGTTTATCTTTTTTTTTCGAAAACTCGTCCGATTACTTTTTTATCGCGAATAATCGATAATTTGATTTTGTTTATTCACCGTAATTTCAATACTTTTAGACCTGGAGACTTCAGATTTGGTGTGTATATACATCTGATCAATACGGAGATTTTGTCATTTACAGATTTTGGATACCACGCCCCCTTCGCCCACAATTTGCAAAAAACGTATTTTAAGTACTAGAGACTTGTGCTTTGGAATGTACACACCTTTGCACATTGTGATCACGTTCTGAAAGTTTCATGAAAATAGTCCTACTACAGGAGAAATTATTCAGCAACAAAATTCTCATAGTATTGCCCACACTGCAGCGCAGCCCAAGCGCAGTCGCTGCTTACTGCGCAGTGAGCAGAGCGCGTGCTTATGCGTGCGTGAATATCAGCTCTTTGTAGGGATCAGGGTTTAGTTGCATGTTATGCTTTTTTAAGAAACACTCCACGGAACTCAATTAACATTGTTAGATTTTTTTCTAAAACTACAATCAGCAATAACATAAAACAATAAAAACAACACAAAAATGTATGCGTATATATAGTAAAAAATAGATTACAAATACCTTTAACTTGCTTTTCCATATTGGTCTTATTATTTTAAATGAAAACAATAATAATTTTAGCACCTTCAAGAGCAAAAAATTTTTTGCAACAATTTATTTACTTGAAAGCTTCTACAGATCAACTGACTTTAAGGCGTTGCCACAAAGAAAGAATTGACCCCCGGTACAAACAAAAATTTGTTTTCTACCTAACTGGAGTGTTAACAATTAAGAAATAATAATATTTTCTTAATATTTCACCATAAATTTTTTTACTTTATGCCACCTCTCATGGAAAAGCGCCCATAGTGCAATGTAAACAAGTAAGGAAGCTCTAGTCGAGACTGCTCGACTAGGAGATACCCTGATCCCTACAAAGAGCTGATATTCACGCACGCATAAACACGCGCTCCCCTAACTGCTCAGTAAGCAGCGACTGCGCTTGGGCTGCGCTGCAGTGTGGGAAATACTATGAGAATTTTGCTGCTGAATAATTTCGCCTGTAGTAAGACTATCTTTATGAAACTTTTAGATTGTGATCATAATGTGCAAATGTGTGTACATTCCAAAGCACAAGTCTCTATGGGGGCGAAGGGGGCGTGGTATCCAAAATCTGTAAAAGACAAAATCTGCGTATTGATCAGATGTATATACACACTAAATCTGAAGTCTCCAGGTCTAAAAGTATTGAAATTACGGTGAATAAACAAAATCAAATTATCGATTATTCGCGATAAAAAAGTAATCGGACGAGTTATCGAAAAAAAAAGATAAACTTGTACTGCGTATGGTATACATGAGTATGCATACAAAATTTGAAGTCTCTAGCTCTTATATCTTCTGAGATCTAGGCGTTCATACGGACGGACGGACGGACGGACGGACGGACGGACGGACGGACGGACAGACGGACAGGGCTATATCGACTCAGCTCGTCGCCCTCATCAAGAACATATATACTTTATGGGGTCTGCCACGCCTCCTTCTGCCTGTTACATACTTTTCACAAAACCATTATACCCTGATTTCCCATTTTTAATGGGATCAGGGTATAAAAATATAAATTAAACTATAAACTGCGAAATTCATATGCGTGTGCAATACAATTTCATAGCATTCAGATCTCTGATGACTCAGCAATACATATAGTTGGCAACTCCTTCTCTGGTGCCCCAGCAGCAACATTTAGTGTATATTTCAACACCGTAGATCTTTTAATGTCTATTCAATATTTTTGTTTATTTTCATTGCGTTTATTTCAACGTCTTCATTATTATCTAATTCTGGAGGAACATGTTGTGTTGGCATGGCTAACAAAGTGTCATGCGTATACTTTTTATTCTACTTTACTATTGCCGGTTTGTGACTTAAGTGCCTGTCTCCATCTAATACGTCATCACCAATCAAAAACGGAGCTTAGTACTTGGGGTCTAACTTGGTATAGTGCCTCTCTTGGGCTTTAAGTAGGACATGATATCCTAAGTTTAACTTTACGATTTTAGCCTTAATTTTTGCGTATGTAGTCTTATTATATTGAGCATTGTGTTTCATATTGTCTTTAACTTGCGTTCTGGCTTGTTCTAAATTTACGTGATGTTCCTCATCGTTAATTAGCAAGAGACCAAGCGGTCGAACTAACTTTCCAATTAAAAACTCTAGCGGATTATAGTTAGTGACTCGATTGATTGTGCTATTTATAGCTAATTGTATCTCTCCTAAAGCGTCCTGCCGGAAACGCTGACTAGTTTCCTCTGCTGTAAGCACACTCATTATGCGGTCTTCTTTGCCATTAGCTCGACTGGCGCCAGTGGCTATCAAATGCAAATGTATTTTCTGACCGTAACAAAACTCGCGAAAGTTAGATACTGTAAAGCATCGGCCCTGATCTGCAATCAAACGACTTGGCACTCCAAACAGCAATATCGTACTCCAAATTTCATGGCCTTTACACAGTTTTCTGAGTCAATCTGCGTGGTATGATATAATAAAACATATCTAGTGAAAGAATTAATTAAAACAATTACGTATTCCTTAACCTCACTTTTCCTACTTAACTTTCCTGATATATCAATATGCAGGGTGTAATAACTAGTGTTTAACCCGAGTTAAAATAAATACTATTATTAGTTATTTAGTTTTTTTCACAAATTATATTTAATTTATTTACGCGTCGTTTCATATGTTCAGCCGACCTCGCTGGCCAGAACCGAAGCCGAAGAAGTTGAAGTAATAATAAGAATAATAAGAACAGCTAATAAAACTCCAGTCGTGACAGCTCGGCTGCGAAATCCCTTGATCACTTCCAGGAACTGATATTTCAACCATTCTTCGCGTCTTTCTGCTTAACAAGAAACGCAAAAACTCAACCACACATATACATAGACGCACATACATAGGCACGCAGGCATAAACGCACATAGGATGCCGTGTGGGCATACTATGGGAAATTAATTGTTTAATAACTTTACTTGTCCATGGACTATACTAAATGTGATTCTAGCTTTAAGGATGTAGCAGATATAATTTTATAAATGAATATAAATGAATAAGCTTTTTAATCGATAATGGGATGAGTTCTCGTTTTTTAGTCATAAACTTGATATGCACGCCCAATATACGGACACTTAAAAAAAATTTAAGTCTCTAGCTCTTATATGTTCTGAGATTGACGCTTTCATGCATACGGACAGATGGACAGGGCCAAATCGACTCAGCTCGTCGTCCTGATCGGGACCTGTTGCACACATTTCAACAAAACCACTATACCCTGATTTCCCATTTTCAATGGGACGAAGTTTTGAATCTCTTGTTTATAATCGTTCACCATGATCTGTTCATATTTTCTACTTGGCCATTCGCCTGTGGCCAATAATCCAATTGATGATAGGCATTTTTCAAATCCAGCTTAGAAAAATACTTCGCTTCCCGTCGCTTGGTCATAAACATGTCAAATTTTAACAGTGGATGATTCTCCCTTGAGATTGCCAAATTCGTCCTTAGCATATCCAGACATAGCCTTATCTCTCCGCTTCCTTTAAATGCAATACAATAAATGCAATAAATGAAATAATGTAATGAAATAAATGCAATTACCATTGGCGAAATTCATGGGCTCGGTTCACAAGCTGGCTCTATGATATCTTGTTGCACAGCTTTCCGTGATTTGGTTTTCTAACACAGTCAGGAATTTGTGAATTGTCTGCTGCACTGGTCTTACATTGTGGTCTACGGCCAATCTCACAGGTGAAACTTTCCATATGGTAAAATGTGCATGGGACTTCACTCTATTTACGCCTAAACCAAGTTTTTAGGACGTTGAGGTCGTCCAGTAACTATTTTCTCCCATTCTCGATTACATAAAATGTAGCAATCATCTGGTATTTCTTGAATTCTACTTGTAGCTTCAAACCGCCATATGGAGTCAATTATCATTTGCAGCTGGGATTTGCCAACTAGGGATGACACGGTTTCTTCTCCTTCTGCTTCGCTAGTTACTTTAAAACAGTTTGATCAGGCCTGGTCGCCGTGGTTTTTACTCCGGCCACACACGACATCTGCCTTGTCTTTGCTCCTGGTCTGAACTGCGATTTTCTTTACAATATTGGTATCCGGTGGGATCAGCATTGCCTCTGGCTGCTGGTTCACTTGTTCTTCAATGGTGGACATATTTATTATCTCCTCTAGCTTGAGCACTGATTCCAATAGCTTTTTTTCAACGTGGTCTTAGCCAGCAATGCAGATTTTATGGATTTCGATCTCGGTAGCTTCAAACGAGCATTTACTGGCTTGTTGTCTTAGCCGTAGTAAGAACTCGGCAGAACGCTTACCTTGACGGGTCGTCGTATGGTAGTAACGCGTCTGGAAGACTGTATATTGCTGCGGTCCTCCTAGATGAAGTAATTTGTCTGTTTTTATACTCTGAACCCATTGAAAATGGGAAATCAAGGTATAATGGTTTTGTTTAAATGTATATAACATGCAGAAGGAGGCGGGGCAGACCCCATAAAGTATATATATTCTTGATCAGGGCGATGGGCTGAGTCGATATAGCCCTGTCCGTCTGTCCAGCCGTCCGTTCGTCTGTATGAACGCTTAGATCTCAGAAGCCAAAGTAGCGGCTGGGAATTCAAAAACAATGCAAAGACAAATAAATCCCAATCTCTTCTTCGAAAATACTAGAGTACGCATTGTATGTACATATTCACATACATACAAATGAGCGTGTGCATAAGAAAGGCTGAAATTGTGTATGCAGACTTTTGTATATATGTACATAGTTATATACTTACATAGAAACAAATTTAAACTTATAACAATTTTCAACTAAGAAAATGAAAAATATTAAGTGCTATCCATTCAAGCTCGCACCTTTCCAGTTATAAAAAATTTATAAAAAACGAAAAATGTATGAAAAAAAAAAAAAATGTGATCGAATAAGTTTTGAACCCACCTTAACCTTCGGCAGCCCAGTTAGTTATTTAGTTGCAAAAATTATATATGTATGTAACTTCAGTGCTAGAGCACTGAAACTCACAAAACTAAAATAACGACTGAAAAATCCACAAACCAATCACAATCCCTAGAATACGCTAGAAGACGCGCTTTTGTCGGTACGCTTTTCGTGTCCGTGTCATTGAAAATTTTACATGCCGGATTGTGAATGAGTGTTCCGTAGTTGGTAACGCCCGACTGCAACGTTCTTACTTGATATTTCTTATTTCTTTATTAACAGCGAAATCTATATAATATAGGTATTAAGGATAGCACACGATGCTCGCGGGACGGCCGTAAAGCATATCTTCGCCTGGGTCAAATCGTCTTCTTGTTCACACGATCCTGCGGAGCTCCATCATGATTGTGGTCGCGAATGTGCTTATTAGGTTCCAAGCTGCCTCCGATTCCATCATGGCCCATTGCCTCTTCTAGACAACGCCTTTCTTCTAGGCAGTGTCCACATTCGAACAAGATGTGTTGTGCGTCTTCCACCAGACCTCGTCCACACCAGGGGCATTCATCAGTTTCCTCGTGGCCAAAGCGTTTCAAGTAGCTTCGAAAGCATCCGTGACCCAAGAGAATCTGCGAAAGATAAAAATTAATCTCCCCGTGTTTGCGGCTTACTCATGGTTCAATCTTCGGGATGAGCGTATGCGTTCACCGCCCTTTTGTTGAGCTATTCCTCCTTCTTTGCGATCGTGAAATACTGTTTTTCCTGATAGCGTTACGTCGTTCAGGTACGTGTGTATTCCGTTCCACGGCTTCGGCGACCAAGTCCTCTAATAGTACCATGCCGGCTATGACGCGCTGACTGACTCTGATTGAGTCGCGATGATGCACTATTGCTTCGTCCCGTGGTTCCATCTGGTGCCATCTGGATCAATTTCTCAAACACCTTTTCCATGGTGTCTAAGCGGCAGATTGGTCTGTACGAGGTGGTGGTTTGGTGGTTTGTCAGCCTTGGGTAGCAATACCAGGTTCTGGATTTTCCAGGCTGCAGGGAACGTCTTCTGAATTAGACTTTCGCTACATAGTTTGGCAAACGTACTTGGATGCAAGGCAAGGACTAGCATTAGTCCATGATTTGGGATCCCGTCCGGCCCTGGAGCTGAATTAGTTTTAAGACTTCTGAGTGCTACTCAAATTTCTTCGTCCGTAACCAAAACAATGTCAGCGTTCGTTGAGTACTGATCAGCAGCCACGGGCTCGGGAGCATGTATGGAGCTTAATCTTTCTTGAAAGAGCGTTTACACAATAGATTTAAGCTCCAAACGGTCCGTAGGCTACACCTGCTTAGCTGCGTATAGCCTTTTAACCACCATGCCCTGCCCCAAGGGTCATATTCTGCTGAGTCACACAACTATAAAAAACATTCCTTTTTACTTGCCCGAATGGCCTTCTTCAACTGCCTTCTAGCCGCATGGTAAGCTAATTGTTTTTCTAAATACGTAGACCTACCACGGGCCTGTTGGTAGCTTTTTCTCGCCTGGATGCACTTGCGTGGAATGTCACCTAATTGTGCATTCCATTGGACATAGGCGCCTGATGTCGCATGCTGCTGCTGCAGGCACTCCGTATTTGGGCTACCATTTGGCTTGCTCTGGCCTCAGCATTGCCAACTGTACCCAGAGTCTGTATGTCCTCTGAAAAGACCGCGGGAAAGCTAGAGTCTCCAATTTTTATATATAGACTCAAACCATTTTTATAGAATTTCGATTTATATTAAAATTTACCCCCCGCTCCTATATCCACCCGCTCACCCCTACATTTGTAAAAGACGTATTTCACATACTAAAAACCTGTGCTTTGGTAAATACATGCATTTCAATAATATTGAATATATATCACGATCTAAAATTTTCATGAAAATAGTCCGTCGACAAGAAAAGTTATTCAACAATTAAGTTCCTATAGTAAGCCCATACTGCAGCGTATGAGTGTTTATGCGTGCGTGCCTATGTGTGTCTGTGTGTTTGTGAAGCAGAAAGACACGAAGAATTGTTGAAATATTTTTTTTTTACCTCGACAATGTAATAAGCCGAGTTTAAATTAATCGATATTTTTATACGTTTTGTTCATGTCCGTCTTGCTGTCCGTCCATCTGTTCGTCTGTCCGTATGAACGCAATCTATTTCGGCGCTATTAGAGCTAGAGACTTGAAATTTGGAACACATACTCGTGTATATCTCCGATTTATAAAGTGTTAACATTTTCCTGATCGCAAAATGCATTTTCCGATATGCCAGAAATCATGTTAGTTGAAGAGCTAGAGCGCTGAAATTTAGAACGTAGCTTCGTGTTGACCACCCAAAATCAAAAGCTATGGCGGATATATCTACACCCATTGGGGACGTGGCAAATCGGGTAAAACTGTATCTCCTAGAGTTTTAAAGCTAGAACACTCAAATTTTGCATGTGAGCTAATGTTACGATTCTATACAGATTGGTTGAAAAATTATATGTATGCCCACTAGGGGCGTGGCAAATCGGATCTGAAGATATAGTGATTTTTCAAATTCTGCTATATTTTGGGCACTATTGATACTAGAGAAATTTGGTATATATACTCGGGTTGATTACCCAAGACCAAAAAGCTATAGTGGATATATCTCCGCCCACAGGGGCGTGGCAAACCGCAAAAGTTTATATCTCCTACAGTTATAGAGCTAGAAGCTTCAAATTTGAATAATAAGTTACTGGTAGCCTTCTCTATCGATGACCCAAAAATAGTTGTTACGCCTTTTTAGGGGCGTGGCATATAAAAAAATACCCTGTAATTTTCACATTTTTTGAGCGTAAACATTCAAATTTTGCAGCTGGGTTACCATTAGCTTGTTCTAAGAACTGGCCAAAAAAGAGGTGTCTACGTCCACTAGGGGCGTGGCAATCGCCATTTCTAGTGTCAAATTGCGACATTTATATGCGTGAGCCATCTATATGTATATATAAAACAGGCTTAATAGGCATTGATAGCACGGAAGAAAACATTTTTGTGGAATTTAAAAAATAAAAATTAAATTAAATTAAGAAAACATTTTTGTGGAATTTAAAAAATAAAAACTAAATTATAAATCTTAAAAAAATTAAAAGTTTTTCCCGGGGTTCGAAGCACAACCACAACAACGCCCACTAGAGGCGTGGCGAATCGGCATTTGTAGCAGCCAACTAAGAAATTTATATGCGTGCGTCACTTATATATATAAATAAGCTTTGTAGATATTCATAAGACGGAAAGAAACATTTTTATGAAATTGAAAAAATATAAACGAAATGATAATAACATAAAATTTCAATTTTTAAAAAAGTTTTCCGCGGGATTTGAGCTCGCACCTCAACAAAATAGCTAAAATAAAAGCATTCCGCGCCTTTGCCTACAGCGCCACCGCGGCACTTTTAATAATGATAATTAAAACGAAATGACATTATTGTTAGGTCGCCATATAGCAAAGAAAAGCCAAAGTAGCGGCTGGGAATTCAAAAACAATGCAAAGACAAATCAATCGCAATTGAGATTCTTAGAAAATGCCAGAGTGCGCATTATATGTACATACATACACACATACCAATGAACACGTGTTGAAATTGTGTATGCAGACTTTTTTGTATATGTACGTATTATGTATTATGTATGTATCTACGTATAAGCATTTGAGAGCTATCTATGTAAGAAGAAACAAATTTAAACTTATAACAATTTTCGACTAAGAAAATGAAAAATATTAAGTGCTATTCATTCAAGCCCGCACCCTCCCAATAAAATATCGAATTTATGAAAAAGAAAATGTGATCGAATAGGTCTTGAACCCACGATACCTAACACGACTTGCGTTGCCTCAACCATCACCACCACAGCTCTGGTTGTTTATTTGTTAGCGAAAAATTATATATATAACTTCAGTGCTAGAGCGTCATCTCACAAAACTAAAATAACGACTGAAAAATTCACAAATCAATCGCAATTCCTAGAATAGGCTAGAAGCCGCGTTTTTGTCTGTACGCATAGAATAAACAATAGTAGTTTATATAATTGATAGTTGAGCTATCGATTACAAGTAAGAAAGCTCTAGTCTAGACTGCTCGACTACGAAATCCCCTGATCCCTTCCAGGAACTGATATTTCAAGAATTCTTCGCTTTTTTCTGCTTCAAAAGAAACACAAACACACAGAGGCACGCACGCATAAACACGGGCTAACTGCAGTGTAAGCTTACTATGGGAACTTAATTGTTTAATAACTTTTCTTGTCGATAGACTATCTTCATGAAACTTTTATATTATGTTTATAAAATTGAAATGCATGAATTTGCCAAAGTACAAGTCTCTACTATCACGGACAGACGGACATGGCTAAATCGACTCAGCTCGTTGCCCTGATCAAGATTATATATACTTCATGGAGTCTGCCACGCCTCCTTCTACCTATTACATACATTTTAACAAAAACATTATACCCTGATTTCCCATTTTTAATGGGATCAGGGTATAAAAAATAAACAGCATATTAATCTTTTATCCAATGCACTATGGGCATATATTTTACTTGATTTTGGGATTTTCTTCTTGTCAATTGGGCCACGCCTTTTTTTCGCCCCTTTTTTGGGCTATGAAAATTTAATTTTTGTGTTTTAATTTTATTAATAAATTGTGATATTAAAAAAAGCAAAGCTAACAAAAAAAATATAAATTTCAACATTTCCCAGATTAGGTTTCACAATACTCCAACCTTTAATAAAAACTTAGAGTTATAAATCTTCCTCATCCAAAACAAAAGAATTGTCGTATTTGTCATCGGTTTTGTCATCGGTTTTGTCATTCGATTCGGTTTGTTCACCATCATTATTATTAAATGAATTCCATGAACTCATATCTGATGTTGGAATCTCCAATAGGTTTATAACTTCTATCGGGAAGGGGTTTTTTTTTTTAATTTTAGCCTTTTATTTATGTGAGAGCTTGATATTAATGGATCAGATGTGTCCATAGCTCTATTAAAAACGTCAGCCAATTTTTTGTGGAGAGAACGTCGATCCATTTTGATAATGTTTGATTCGTGCTTCTCAAGCGATGAATTTTTATTTCCATATGTTTTGCAAGCTATTCTGTGAATGGACTTAAATCGCTCAAGATTTCTATTGTATCGGGGTAAATAACGTTTTATATAATAAACGAAATTAGTCACTTTGGCTTTAATTCGTTGTATGTTTAATTTGCTTGAACTTTCTATATTAATTTATGCATCAGCATTGCGGTTGTTGTTGTTCCAAATATCAAGAAGCGTGTAGTTGGTGAACGCAAAGGCAACTTTAAGTGTATTTTTTTTTTCAAAAGGAGCAAAAACGAGCAAAAAAGGTTATTATTTCCATAAACTAAACATATTTCTTAGTAACTTGCCATTTTTAGTTGCATGTTATGATTTTTTAAGAAACACTCCACGGAACACAATTAACATTGTTAGATTTTTTTCTAAAACTACAATCAGCAATAACATAAAACAATAAAAACAACACAAAAATGTATGCATATATATAGTAAAAAATAGATTACAAATACCTTTAACTTGCTTTTTTATTGGTCTTATTATTTTAAATGAAAACAATAATAATTTTAGCACCTTCAAGAGCAAAAAATTTTTTGCAACAATTTATTTACTTGAAAGCTTCTACAGATCAACTGACTTTAAGGCGTTGCCACAAAGAAAGAATTGACCCCCGGTACAAACAAAAATTTGTTTTCCACCTAACTGGAGTGTTAACAATTAAGAAATAATAATATTTTCTTAATATTTCACCATAAATTTTTTTACTTTATGCCACCTCTCATGGAAAAGCGCCCATAGTGCAATGTAAACAAGTAAGGAAGCTCTAGTCGAGACTGCTCGACTAGGAGATACCCTGATCCCTACAAAGAGCTGATATTCACGCACGCATAAACACGCGCTCCCCTAACTGCTCAGTAAGCAGCGACTGCGCTTGGGCTGCGCTGCAGTGTGGGAAATACTATGAGAATTTTGCTGCTGAATAATTTCGCCTGTAGTAAGACTATCTTTATGAAACTTTTAGATTGTGATCATAATGTGCAAATGTGTGTACATTCCAAAGCACAAGTCTCTATGGGGGCGAAGGGGGCGTGGTATCCAAAATCTGTAAAAGACAAAATCTGCGTATTGATGTATACAGATGTATATACACACCAAATCTGAAGTCTCCAGGTCTAAAAGTATTGAAATTACGGTGAATAAACAAAATCAAATGATCGATTATTCGCGATAAAAAATATAAATATAAATTAAACTATAAACTGCGAAATTCATATGCGTGTGCAATACAATTTCATAGCATTCAGATCTCTGATGACTCAGCAATACATATAGTTGGCAACTTCTTCTCTGGTGCCCCAGCAGCAACATTTAGTGTATATTTCAACACCGTAGATCTTTTAATGTCTATTCAATATTTTTGTTTATTTTCATTGCGTTTATTTCAACGTCTTCATTATTATCTAATTCTGGAGGAACATGTTGTGTTGGCATGGCTAACAAAGTGTCATGCGTATACTTTCTATTCTACTTTACTATTGCCGGTTTGTGACTTAAGTGCCTGTCTCCATCTAATACGTCATCACCAATCAAAAACGGAGCTTAGTACTTGGGGTCTAACTTGGTATAGTGCCTCTCTTGGGCTTTAAGTAGGACATGATATCCTAAGTTTAACTTTACGATTTTAGCCTTAATTAATTTTTGCGTATGTAGTCTTATTATATTGAGCGTTGTGTTTCATATTGTCTTTAACTTGCGTTCTGGCTTGTTCTAAATTTACGTGATGTTCCTCATCGTTAATTAGCAAGAGACCAAGCGGTCGAACTAACTTTCCAATTAAAAACTCTAGCGGATTATAGTTAGTGACTCGATTGATTGTGCTATTTATAGCTAATTGTATCTCTCCTAAAGCGTCCTGCCGGAAACGCTGACTAGTTTCCTCTGCTGTAAGCACACTCATTATGCGGTCTTCTTTGCCATTAGCTCGACTGGCGCCAGTGGCTATCAAATGCAAATGTATTTTCTGACCGTAACAAAACTCGCGAAAGTTAGATACTGTAAAGCATCGGCCCTGATCTGCAATCAAACGACTTGGCACTCCAAACAGCAATATCGTACTCCAAATTTCATGGCCTTTACACAGTTTTCTGAGTCAATCTGCGTGGTATGATATAATAAAACATATCTAGTGAAAGAATTAATTAAAACAATTACGTATTCCTTAACCTCACTTTTCCTACTTAACTTTCCTGATATATCAATATGCAGGGTGTAATAACTAGTGTTTAACCCGAGTTAAAATAAATACTATTATTAGTTATTTAGTTTTTTTCACAAATTATATTTAATTTATTTACGCGTCGTTTCATATGTTCAGCCGACCTCGCTGGCCAGAACCGAAGCCGAAGAAGTTGAAGTAATAATAAGAATAATAAGAACAGCTAATAAAACTCCAGTCGTGACAGCTCGGCTGCGAAATCCCTTGATCACTTCCAGGAACTGATATTTCAACCATTCTTCGCGTCTTTCTGCTTAACAAGAAACGCAAAAACTCAACCACACATACACATAGACGCACATACATAGGCACGCAGGCATAAACGCACATAGGATGCCGTGTGGGCATACTATGGGAAATTAATTGTTTAATAACTTTACTTGTCCATGGACTATACTAAATGTGATTCTAGCTTTAAGGATGTAGCAGATATAATTTTATAAATGAATATAAATGAATAAGCTTTTTAATCGATAATGGGATGAGTTCTCGTTTTTATTTTTATACCCTGATCCCATTAAAAATGGGAAATCAGGGTATAATGGTTTTGTGAAAAGTATGTAACAGGCAGAAGGAGGCGTGGCAGACCCCATAAAGTATATATATTCTTGATCAGGGCGACGAGCTGAGTCGATATAGCCCTGTCCGTCTGTCCGTCCGTCCGTCCGTCCGTCCGTATGAACGCCTAAATCTCAGAAGATATAAGAGCTAGAGACTTCAAATTTTGTATGCATACTCATGTATACCATACGCAGTACAAGTTTATCTTTTTTTTTCGATAACTCATCCGATTACTTTTTTATCGCGAATAATCGATAAACTGATTTTGTTTATTCGGCGTAATTTTGACACTTTTAGACCTGGAGACTGCATATTTACTGTGTACATACATCTGAGCAATACGAAGATTTTGTCATTTACAGATTTTGGATACCACCCCCCCTTCGCCCACAATTTGTAAAAAACGTATTTTAAGTACTAGAGACTTGTGCTTTGGAATGTACACACATTTTCACATTGTGATCACGTTCTAAAAGTTTCATGAAGATAGTCCTACTACAGGAGAAATTATTCAGCAACGAAATTCCCATAGCTTTGCCCCACACTGCAGCGCAGCCCAAGCGCAGTCGCTGCTTACTGCGCAGTTAACAGAGCGCGTGCTTATGCGTGCGTGAATATCAGCTCTTTGTAGGGATCAGGGTATCTCCTAGTCGAGCAGTCTCGACTAGAGCTTCCTTACTTGTTTAGTCATAAACTTGATATGCTCGCCCAATATACGGACACTTAAAAAAAATTTAAGTCTCTAGCTCTTATATGTTTTGAGATTGACGCTTTCATGCATACGGACAGATGGACAGGGCCAAATCGACTCAGCTCGTCGTCCTGATCGGGACCTGTTGCACACATTTCAACAAAACCACTATACCCTGATTTCCCATTTTCAATGGGACGAAGTTTTGAATCTCTTGTTTATAATCGTTCACCATGATCTGTTCATATTTTCTACTTGGCCATTCGCCTGTGGCCAATAATCCAATTGATGATAGGCATTTTTCAAATCCAGCTTAGAAAAATACTTCGCTTCCCGTCGCTTGGTCATAAACATGTCAAATTTTAACAGTGGATGATTCTCCCTTGAGATTGCCAAATTCGTCCTTAGCATATCCAGACATAGCCTTATCTCTCCGCTTCCTTTAAATGCAATACAATAAATGCAATAAATGAAATAATGTAATGAAATAAATGCAATTACCATTGGCGAAATTCATGGGCTCGGTTCACAAGCTGGCTCTATGATATCTTGTTGCACAGCTTTCCGTGATTTGGTTTTCTAACACAGTCAGGAATTTGTGAATTGTCTGCTGCACTGGTCTTACATTGTGGTCTACGGCCAATCTCACAGGTGAAACTTTCCATATGGTAAAATGTGCATGGGACTTCACTCTATTTACGCCTAAACCAAGTTTTTAGGACGTTGAGGTCGTCCAGTAACTATTTTCTCCCATTCTCGATTACATAAAATGTAGCAATCATCTGGTATTTCTTGAATTCTACTTGTAGCTTCAAACCGCCATATGGAGTCAATTATCATTTGCAGCTGGGATTTGCCAACTAGGGATGACATGGTTTCTTCTCCTTCTGCTTCGCTAGTTACTTTAAAACAGTTTGATCAGGCCTGGTCGCCGTGGTTTTTACTCCGGCCACACACGACATCTGCCTTGTCTTTGCTCCTGGTCTGAACTGCGATTTTCTTTACAATATCGGTATCCGGTGGGATCAGCATTGCCTCTGGCTGCTGGTTCACTTGTTCTTCAATGGTGCACATATTTATTATCTCCTCTAGCTTGAGCACTGATTCCAATAGCTTTTTTTCAACGTGGTCTTAGCCAGCAATGCAGATTTTATGGATTTCGATCTCGGTAGCTTCAAACGAGCATTTACTGGCTTGTTGTCTTAGCCGTAGTAAGAACTCGGCAGAACGCTTACCTTGACGGGTCGTCGTATGGTAGTAACGCGTCTGGAAGACTGTATATTGCTGCGGTCCTCCTAGATGAAGTAATTTGTCTGTTTTTATACTCTGAACCCATTGAAAATGGGAAATCAAGGTATAATGGTTTTGTTTAAATGTATATAACATGCAGAAGGAGGCGGGGCAGACCCCATAAAGTATATATATTCTTGATCAGGGCGATGGGCTGAGTCGATATAGTCCTGTCCGTCTGTCCAGCCGTCCGTTCGTCTGTATGAACGCTTAGATCTCAGAAGCCAAAGTAGCGGCTGGGAATTCAAAAACAATGCAAAGACAAATAAATCCCAATCTCTTCTTCGAAAATACTAGAGTACGCATTGTATGTACATATTCACATACATACAAATGAGCGTGTGCATAAGAAAGGCTGAAATTGTGTATGCAGACTTTTGTATATATGTACATAGTTATATACTTACATAGAAACAAATTTAAACTTAACAATTTTCAACTAAGAAAATGAAAAATATTAAGTGCTATCCATTCAAGCTCGCACCTTTCCAGTTATAAAAAATTTATAAATAACGAAAAATGTATGAAAAAAAAAAAATGTGATCGAATAAGTTTTGAACCCACCTTAACCTTCGGCAGCCCAGTTAGTTATTTAGTTGCAAAAATTATATATGTATGTAACTTCAGTGCTAGAGCGTCATCTCACAAAACTAAAATAACGACTGAAAAATCCACAAACCAATCACAATCCCTAGAATACGCTAGAAGACGCGCTTTTGTCGGTACGCTTTTCGTGTCCGTGTCATTGAAAATTTTACATGCCGGATTGTGAATGAGTGTTCCGTAGTTGGTAACGCCCGACTGCAACGTTCTTACTTGATATTTCTTATTTCTTTATTAACAGCGAAATCTATATAATATAGGTATTAAGGATAGCACACGATGCTCGCGGGACGGCCGTAAAGCATATCTTCGCCTGGGTCAAATCGTCTTCTTGTTCGCACGATCCTGCGGAGCTCCATCATGATTGTGGTCGCGAATGTGCTTATTAGGTTCCAAGCTGCCTCCGATTCCATCATGGCGTTGACTATGTTGTCCGCTCTAATGGAGCGGCCCATTGCCTCTTCTAGACAACGCCTTTCTTCTAGGCAGTGTCCACATTCGAACAAGATGTGTTGTGCGTCTTCCACCAAACCTCGTCCACACCAGGGGCATTCATCAGTTTCCTCGTGGCCAAAGCGCTTCAAGTAGCTTCGAAAGCATCCGTGACCCAAGAGAATCTGCGAAAGATAAAAATTAATCTCCCCGTGTTTGCGGCTTACTCATGGTTCAATCATCGGGATGAGCGTATGCGTTCACCGCCCTTTTGTTGAGCTATTCCTCCTTCTTTGCGATCGTGAAATACTGTTTTTCCTGATAGCGTTACGTCGTTCAGGTACGTGTGTATTCCGTTCCACGGCTTCGGCGACCAAGTCCTCTAATAGTACCATGCCGGCTATGACGCGCTGACTGACTCTGATTGAGTCGCGATGATGCACTATTGCTTCGTCCCGTGGTTCCATCTGGTGCCATCTGGATCAATTTCTCAAACACCTTTTCCATGGTGTCTAAGCGGCAGATTGGTCTGTACGAGGTGGTGGTTTGGTGGTTTGTCAGCCTTGGGTAGCAATACCAGGTTCTGGATTTTCCAGGCTGCAGGGAACGTCTTCTGAATTAGACTTTCGCTACATAGTTTGGCAAACGTACTTGGATGCAAGGCAAGGACTAGCATTAGTCCATGATTTGGGATCCCATCCGGCCCTGGAGCTGAATTAGTTTTAAGACTTCTGAGTGCTACTCAAATTTCTTCGTCCGTAACCAAAACAATGTCAGCGTTCGTTGAGTACTGATCAGCAGCCACGGGCTCGGGAGCATGTATGGAGCTTAATCTTTCTTGAAAGAGCGTTTACACAATAGATTTAAGCTCCAAACGGTCCGTAGGCTACACCTGCTTAGCTGCGTATAGCCTTTTAACCACCATGCCCTGCCCCAAGGGTCATATTCTGCTGAGTCACACAACTATAAAAAACATTCCTTTTTACTTGCCCGAATGGCCTTCTTCAACTGCCTTCTAGCCGCATGGTAAGCTAATTGTTTTTCTAAATACGTAGACCTACCACGGGCCTGTTGGTAGCTTTTTCTCGCCTGGATGCACTTGCGTGGAATGTCACCTAATTGTGCATTCCATTGGACATAGGCGCCTGATGTCGCATGCTGCTGCTGCAGGCACTCCGTATTTGGGCTACCATTTGGCTTGCTCTGGCCTCAGCATTGCCAACTGTACCCAGAGTCTGTATGTCCTCTGAAAAGACCGCGGGAAAGCTAGAGTCTCCAATTTTTATATATAGACTCAAACCATTTTTATAGAATTTCGATTTATATTAAAATTTACCCCCCGCTCCTATATCCACCCGCTCACCCCTACATTTGTAAAAGACGTATTTCACATACTAAAAACCTGTGCTTTGGTAAATACATGCATTTCAATAATATTGAATATATATCACGATCTAAAATTTTCATGAAAATAGTCCGTCGACAAGAAAAGTTATTAAACAATTAAGTTCCTATAGTAAGCCCATACTGCAGCGTATGAGTGTTTATGCGTGCGTGCCTATGTGTGTCTGTGTGTTTGTGTTTCTTGTGAAGCAGAAAGACACGAAGAATTGTTGAAATATTTTTTTTTTACCTCGACAATGTAATAAGCCGAGTTTAAATTAATCGATATTTTTATACGAATTCACGAAGTGAATTAGTATATTGGTTTTGTTCATGTCCGTCTTGCTGTCCGTCCATCTGTTCGTCTGTCCGTATGAACGCAATCTATTTCGGCGCTATTAGAGCTAGAGACTTGAAATTTGGAACACATACTCGTGTATATCTCCGATTTATAAAGTGTTAACATTTTCCTGATCGCAAAATGCATTTTCCGATATGCCAGAAATCATGTTAGTTGAAGAGCTAGAGCGCTGAAATTTAGAACGTAGCTTCGTGTTGACCACCCAAAATCAAAAGCTATGGCGGATATATCTACACCCATTGGGAGCGTGGCAAATCGGGTAAAACTGTATCTCCTAGAGTTTTAAAGCTAGAACACTCAAATTTTGCATGTGAGCTAATGTTACGATTCTATACAGATTGGTTGAAAAATTATATGTATGCCCACTAGGGGCGTGGCAAATCGGATCTGAAGATATAGTGATTTTTCAAACTCTGCTATATTTTGGGCACTATTGATACTAGAGAAATTTGGTATATATACTCGGGTTGATTACCCAAGACCAAAAAGCTATAGTGGATATATCTCCGCCCACAGGGGCGTGGCAAACCGCAAAAGTTTATATCTCCTACAGTTATAGAGCTAGAAGCTTCAAATTTGAATAATAAGTTACTGGTAGCCTTCTCTATCGATGACCCAAAAATAGTTGTTACGCCTTTTTAGGGGCGTGGCATATAAAAAAATACCCTGTAATTTTCACATTTTTTGAGCGTAAACATTCAAATTTTGCAGTTGGGTTACCATTAGCTTGTTCTAAGAACTGGCCAAAAAAGAGGTGTCTACGTCCACTAGGGGCGTGGCAATCGCCATTTCTAGTGTCAAATTGCGACATTTATATGCGTGAGCCATCTATATGTATATATAAACAGGCTTAATAGGCATTGATAGCACGGAAGAAAACATTTTTGTGGAATTTAAAAAATAAAAATTAAATTAAATTAAGAAAACATTTTTGTGGAATTTAAAAAATAAAAACTAAATTATAAATCTTAAAAAAATTAAAAGTTTTTCCCGGGGTTCGAAGCACAACCACAACAACGCCCACTAGAGGCGTGGCGAATCGGCATTTGTAGCAGCCAACTAAGAAATTTATATGCGTGCGTCACTTATATATATAAATAAGCTTTGTAGATATTCATAAGACGGAAGGAAACATTTTTATGAAATTGAAAAAATATAAACGAAATGATAATAACATAAAACTTCAATTTTTAAAAAAGTTTTCCGCGGGATTTGAGCTCGCACCTCAACAAAATAGCTAAAATAAAAGCATTCCGCGCCTTTGCCTACAGCGCCACCGCGGCACTTTTAATAATGATAATTAAAACGAAATGACATTATTGTTAGGTCGCCATATAGCAAAGAAAAGCCAAAGTAGCGGCTGGGAATTCAAAAACAATGCAAAGACAAATCAATCGCAATTGAGATTCTTAGAAAATGCCAGAGTGCGCATTATATGTACATACATACACACATACCAATGAACACGTGTTGAAATTGTGTATGCAGACTTTTTTGTATATGTACGTATTATGTATTATGTATATATCTACGTATAAGCATTTGAGAGCTATCTATGTAAGAAGAAACAAATTTAAACTTATAACAATTTTCGAATAAGAAAATGAAAAATATTAAGTGCTATTCATTCAAGCTCGCACCCTCCCAATAAAATATCGAATTTATGAAAAAGAAAATGTGATCGAATAGGTCTTGAACCCACGATACCTAACACGACTTGCGTTGCCTCAACCATCACCACCACAGCTCTGGTTGTTTATTTGTTAGCGAAAAATTATATATATAACTTCAGTGCTAGAGCGTCATCTCACAAAACTAAAATAACGACTGAAAAATTCACAAATCAATCGCAATTCCTAGAATAGGCTAGAAGCCGCGTTTTTGTCTGTACGCATAGAATAAACAATAATAGTTTATATAATTGATAGTTGAGCTATCGATTACAAGTAAGAAAGCTCTAGTCTAGACTGCTCGACTACGAAATCCCCTGATCCCTTCCAGGAACTGATATTTCAAGAATTCTTCGCTTTTTTCTGCTTCAAAAGAAACACAAACACACAGAGGCACGCACGCATAAACACGGGCTAACTGCAGTGTAAGCTTACTATGGGAACTTAATTGTTTAATAACTTTTCTTGTCGATAGACTATCTTCATGAAACTTTTATATTATGTTTATAAAATTGAAATGCATGAATTTGCCAAAGTACAAGTCTCTACTATCACGGACAGACGGACATGGCTAAATCGACTCAGCTCGTTGCCCTGATCAAGATTATATATACTTTATGGAGTCTGCCACGCCTCCTTCTACCTGTTACATACATTTTAACAAAAACATTATACCCTGATTTCCCATATTTAATGGGATCAGGGTATTAAAAATAAACAGCATATTAATCTTTTATCCAATGCACTATGGGCATATATTTTACTTGATTTTGGGATTTTCTTCTTGTCAATTGGGCCACGCCTTTTTTTCGCCCCTTTTTTGGGCTATGAAAATTTAATTTTTGTGTTTTAATTTTATTAATAAATTGTGATATTAAAAAAAGCAAAGCTAACAAAAAAAATATGAATTTCAACATTTCCCAGATTAGGTTTCACAATACTCCAACCTTTAATAAAAACTTAGAGTTATAAATCTTCCTCATCCAAAACAAAAGAATTGTCGTATTTGTCATCGGTTTTGTCATTCGATTCGGTTTGTTCACCATCATTATTATTAAATGAATTCCATGAACTCATATCTGATGTTGGAATCTCCAATAGGTTTATAACTTCTATCGGGAAGGGTTTTTTTTTTTAATTTTAGCCTTTTATTTATGTGAGAGCTTGATATTAATGGATCAGATGTGTCCATAGCTCTATTAAAAACGTCAGCCAATTTTTTGTGGAGAGAACGTCGATCCATTTTCCATATGTTTTGCAAGCTATTCTGTGAATGGACTTAAATCGCTCAAGATTTCTATTGTATCGGGGTAAATAACGTTTTATATAATAAACGAAATTAGTCACTTTGGCTTTAATTCGTTGTATGTTTAATTTGCTTGAACTTTCTATATTAATTTATGTATGCTGTGACAGCATCAGCATTGCGGTTGTTGTTGTTCCAAATATCAAGAAGCGTGTAGTTGGTGAACGCAAAGGCAACTTTAAGTGTATTTTTTTTTTTTTCAAAAGGAGCAAAAACGAGCAAAAAAGGTTATTATTTCCATAAACTAAACATATTTCTTAGTAACTTGCCATTTTTAGTTGCATGTTATGATTTTTTAAGAAACACTCCACGGAACACAATTAACATTGTTAGATTTTTTTCTAAAACTACAATCAGCAATAACATAAAACAATAAAAACAACACAAAAATGTATGCATATATATAGTAAAAAATAGATTACAAATACCTTTAACTTGCTTTTCCATATTGGTCTTATTATTTTAAATGAAAACAATAATAATTTTAGCACCTTCAAGAGCAAAAATTTTTTTGCAACAATTTATTTACTTGAAAGCTTCTACAGATCAACTGACTTTAAGGCGTTGCCACAAAGAAAGAATTGACCCCCGGTACAAACAAAAATTTGTTTTCCACCTAACTGGAGTGTTAACAATTAAGAAATAATAATATTTTCTTAATATTTCACCATAAATTTTTTTACTTTATGCCACCTCTCATGGAAAAGCGCCCATAGTGCAATGTAAACAAGTAAGGAAGCTCTAGTCGAGACTGCTCGACTAGGAGATACCCTGATCCCTACAAAGAGCTGATATTCACGCACGCATAAGCACGCGCTCTGCTCACTGCGCAGTAAGCAGCGACTGCGCTTGGGCTGCGCTACAGTGTGGGCAATACTATGAGAATTTTGTTGCTGAATAATTTCTCCTGTAATAGGACTATCTTCATGAAACTTTCAGAATGTGATCACAATGTGCAAATGTGTGTACATTCCAAAGCACAAGTCTCTATGGGGGCGAAGGGGGCGTGGTATCCAAAATCTGTAAAAGACAAAATCTGCGTATTGATCAGATGTATATACACACCAAATCTGAAGTCTCCAGGTCTAAAAGTATTGAAATTACGGTGAATAAACAAAATCAATTTATCGATTATTCGCGATAAAAAAGTAATCGGACGAGTTATCGAAAAAAAAGATAAACTTGTACTGCGTATGGTATACATGAGTATGCATACAAAATTTGAAGTCTCTAGCTCTTATATCTTCTGAGATCTAGGCGTTCATACGGACGGACAGACGGACAGGGCTATATCGACTCAGCTCGTCGCCCTGATCAAGAATATATATACTTTATGGGGTCTGCCACGCCTCCTTCTGCCTGTTACATACTTTTCACAAAACCATTATACCCTGATTTCCCATTTTTAATGGGATCAGGGTATAACAAGTAAGGAAGCTATAGTCGAGAGTGCTCGACTAGAAGATACCCTGATCCCTACAAAGAGCTGATATTCACGCACGCATAAGCACGCGCTCTGTTAACTTCGCAGTAAGCAGCGACTGCGCTTGGGCTGCGCTGCAGCGTGGGCAATACTATGAGAATTTTGTTGCTGAATAATTTCTCCTGTAGCAGGACTATCTTCATGAAACTTTCAGAACGTGATCACAATGTGCAAATGTGTGTACATTTCAAAGCACAAGTCTCTAGTACTTAAAATACGTTTTTTGCAAATTGATGGCGAAGGGGGCGTGGTATCCAAAATCTGTAAATGACAAAATCTGCATATTGATCAGATGTATATACACACCAAATCTGAAGTCTCCAGGTCTAAAAGTATTGAAATTACGGTGAATAAACAAAATCAATTTATCGATTATTCGCGATAAAAAAGTAATCGGACGAGTTATCGAAAAAAAAGATAAACTTGTACTGCGTATGGTATACATGAGTATGCATACAAAATTTGAAGTCTCTAGCTCTTATATCTTCTGAGATCTAGGCGTTCATACGGACGGACGGACGGACGGACGGACGGACGGACGGACGGACGGACGGACGGACGGACAGACGGACAGGGCTATATCGACTCAGCTCGTCGCCCTGATCAAGAATATATATACTTTATGGGGTCTGCCACGCCTCCTTCTGCCTGTTACATACTTTTCACAAAACCATTATACCCTGATTTCCCATTTTTAATGGGATCAGGGTATAAAAATATAAATTAAACTATAAACTGCGAAATTCATATGCGTGTGCAATACAATTTCATAGCATTCAGATCTCTGATGACTCAGCAATACATATAGTTGGCAACTTCTTCTCTGGTGCCCCAGCAGCAACATTTAGTGTATATTTCAACACCGTAGATCTTTTAATGTCTATTCAATATTTTTGTTTATTTTCATTGCGTTTATTTCAACGTCTTCATTATTATCTAATTCTGGAGGAACATGTTGTGTTGGCATGGCTAACAAAGTGTCATGCGTATACTTTTTATTCTACTTTACTATTGCCGGTTTGTGACTTAAGTGCCTGTCTCCATCTAATACGTCATCACCAATCAAAAACGGAGCTTAGTACTTGGGGTCTAACTTGGTATAGTGCCTCTCTTGGGCTTTAAGTAGGACATGATATCCTAAGTTTAACTTTACGATTTTAGCCTTAATTTTTGCGTATGTAGTCTTATTATATTGAGCATTGTGTTTCATATTGTCTTTAACTTGCGTTCTGGCTTGTTCTAAATTTACGTGATGTTCCTCATCGTTAATTAGCAAGAGACCAAGCGGTCGAACTAACTTTCCAATTAAAAACTCTAGCGGATTATAGTTAGTGACTCGATTGATTGTGCTATTTATAGCTAATTGTATCTCTCCTAAAGCGTCCTGCCGGAAACGCTGACTAGTTTCCTCTGCTGTAAGCACACTCATTATGCGGTCTTCTTTGCCATTAGCTCGACTGGCGCCAGTGGCTATCAAATGCAAATGTATTTTCTGACCGTAACAAAACTCGCGAAAGTTAGATACTGTAAAGCATCGGCCCTGATCTGCAATCAAACGACTTGGCACTCCAAACAGCAATATCGTACTCCAAATTTCATGGCCTTTACACAGTTTTCTGAGTCAATCTGCGTGGTATGATATAATAAAACATATCTAGTGAAAGAATTAATTAAAACAATTACGTATTCCTGAACCTCACTTTTCCTACTTAACTTTCCTGATATATCAATATGCAGGGTGTAATAACTAGTGTTTAACCCGAGTTAAAATAAATACTATTATTAGCTATTTAGTTTTTTCACAAATTATATTTAATTTATTTACGCGTCGTTTCATATGTTCAGCCGACCTCGCTGGCCAGAACCGAAGCCGAAGAAGTTGAAGTAATAATAAGAATAATAAGAACAGCTAATAAAACTCCAGTCGTGACAGCTCGGCTGCGAAATCCCTTGATCACTTCCAGGAACTGATATTTCAACCATTCTTCGCGTCTTTCTGCTTAACAAGAAACGCAAAAACTCAACCACACATACACATAGACGCACATACATAGGCACGCAGGCATAAACGCACATAGGATGCCGTGTGGGCATACTATGGGAAATTAATTGTTTAATAACTTTACTTGTCCATGGACTATACTAAATGTGATTCTAGCTTTAAGGATGTAGCAGATATAATTTTATAAATGAATATAAATGAATAAGCTTTTTAATCGATAATGGGATGAGTTCTCGTTTTTTATACCCTGATCCCATTAAAAATGGGAAATCAGGGTATAATGGTTTTGTGAAAAGTATGTAACAGGCAGAAGGAGGCGTGGCAGACCCCATAAAGTATATATATTCTTGATCAGGGCGACGAGCTGAGTCGATATAGCCCTGTCCGTCTGTCCGTCCGTCCGTCCGTCCGTCCGTCCGTCCGTATGAACGCCTAGATCTCAGAAGATATAAGAGCTAGAGACTTCAAATTTTGTATGCATACTCATGTATACCATACGCAGTACAAGTTTATCTTTTTTTTTCGATAACTCATCCGATTACTTTTTTATCGCGAATAATCGATAAACTGATTTTGTTTATTCACCGTAATTTCAATACTTTTAGACCTGGAGACTTCAGATTTGGTGTGTATATACATCTGTATACATCAATACGCAGATTTCGTCATTTACAGATTTTGGATACCACGCCCCCTTCGCCCCCAATTTGTAAAAAACGTATTTTAAGTACTAGAGACTTGTGCTTTGGAATGTACACACCCTTGCACATTGTGATCACGTTCTGAAAGTTTCATGAAGATAGTCTTACTACAGGAGAAATTATTCAGCAACAAAATTCTCATAATATTGCCCACATTGCAACGCAGCCCAAGCGCAGTCGCTGCTTACTGCGCAGTTAGCAGAGCGCGTGCTTATGCGTGCGTGAATATCAGCTCTTTGTAGGGGTCAGGGTATCTCCTAGTCGAGCAGTCTCGACTAGAGCTTCCTTACTTGTTATACCCTGATCCCATTAAAAATGGGAAATCAGGGTATAATGGTTTTGTGAAAAGTATGTAACAGGCAGAAGGAGGCGTGGCAGACCCCATAAAGTATATATATTCTTGATCAGGGCGACGAGCTGAGTCGATATAGCCCTGTCCGTCTGTCCGTCCGTCCGTCCGTCCGTCCGTCCGTCCGTCCGTCCGTATGAACGCCTAGATCTCAGAAGATATAAGAGCTAGAGACTTCAAATTTTGTATGCATACTCATGTATACCATACGCAGTACAAGTTTGTCTTTTTTTTTCGATAACTCGCCCGATTACTTTTTTATCGCGAATAATCGATAAATTGATTTTGTTTATTCACCGTAATTTCAATACTTTTAGACCTGGAGACTTCAGATTTGGTGTGTATATACATCTGATAAATACGCAGATTTTGTCATTTACAGATTTTGGATACCACGCCCCCTTCGCCCCCAATTTGCAAAAAACGTATTTCAAGTACTAGAGACTTGTGATTTGGAATGTACACACATTTGCACATTGTGATCACATTCTGAAAGTTTCATGAAGATAGTCCTACTACAGGAGAAATTATTCAGCAACAAAATTCTCATAGTATTGCCCACACTGCAGCGCAGCCCAAGCGCAGTCGCTGCTTACTGCGCAGTTAGCAGAGCGCGTGCTTATGAGTGCGTGAATATCAGCTCTTTGTAGGGATCAGGGTATCTCCTAGTCGAGCAGTCTCGACTAGAGCTTCCTTACTTGTTTTAGTCATAAACTTGATATGCACGCCCAATATACGGACACTTAAAAAAAATTTAAGTCTCTAGCTCTTATATGTTTTGAGATTGACGCTTTCATGCATACGGACAGATGGACAGGGCCAAATCGACTCAGCTCGTCGTCCTGATCGGGACCTGTTGCACACATTTCAACAAAACCACTATACCCTGATTTCCCATTTTCAATGGGACGAAGTTTTGAATCTCTTGTTTATAATCGTTCACCATGATCTGTTCATATTTTCTACTTGGCCATTCGCCTGTGGCCAATAATCCAATTGATGATAGGCATTTTTCAAATCCAGCTTAGAAAAATACTTCGCTTCCCGTCGCTTGGTCATAAACATGTCAAATTTTAACAGTGGATGATTCTCCCTTGAGATTGCCAAATTCGTCCTTAGCATATCCAGACATAGCCTTATCTCTCCGCTTCCTTTAAATGCAATACAATAAATGCAATAAATGAAATAATGTAATGAAATAAATGCAATTACCATTGGCGAAATTCATGGGCTCGGTTCACAAGCTGGCTCTATGATATCTTGTTGCACAGCTTTCCGTGATTTGGTTTTCTAACACAGTCAGGAATTTGTGAATTGTCTGCTGCACTGGTCTTACATTGTGGTCTACGGCCAATCTCACAGGTGAAACTTTCCATATGGTAAAATGTGCATGGGACTTCACTCTATTTACGCCTAAACCAAGTTTTTAGGACGTTGAGGTCGTCCAGTAACTATTTTCTCCCATTCTCGATTACATAAAATGTAGCAATCATCTGGTATTTCTTGAATTCTACTTGTAGCTTCAAACCGCCATATGGAGTCAATTATCATTTGCAGCTGGGATTTGCCAACTAGGGATGACACGGTTTCTTCTCCTTCTGCTTCGCTAGTTACTTTAAAACAGTTTGATCAGGCCTGGTCGCCGTGGTTTTTACTCCGGCCACACACGACATCTGCCTTGTCTTTGCTCCTGGTCTGAACTGCGATTTTCTTTACAATATTGGTATCCGGTGGGATCAGCATTGCCTCTGGCTGCTGGTTCACTTGTTCTTCAATGGTGGACATATTTATTATCTCCTCTAGCTTGAGCACTGATTCCAATAGCTTTTTTTCAACGTAGTCTTAGCCAGCAATGCAGATTTTATGGATTTCGATCTCGGTAGCTTCAAACGAGCATTTACTGGCTTGTTGTCTTAGCCGTAGTAAGAACTCGGCAGAACGCTTACCTTGACGGGTCGTCGTATGGTAGTAACGCGTCTGGAAGACTGTATATTGCTGCGGTCCTCCTAGATGAAGTAATTTGTCTGTTTTTATACTCTGAACCCATTGAAAATGGGAAATCAAGGTATAATGGTTTTGTTTAAATGTATATAACATGCAGAAGGAGGCGGGGCAGACCCCATAAAGTATATATATTCTTGATCAGGGCGATGGGCTGAGTCGATATAGCCCTGTCCGTCTGTCCAGCCGTCCGTTCGTCTGTATGAACGCTTAGATCTCAGAAGCCAAAGTAGCGGCTGGGAATTCAAAAACAATGCAAAGACAAATAAATCCCAATCTCTTCTTCGAAAATACTAGAGTACGCATTGTATGTACATATTCACATACATACAAATGAGCGTGTGCATAAGAAAGGCTGAAATTGTGTATGCAGACTTTTGTATATATGTACATAGTTATATACTTACATAGAAACAAATTTAAACTTAACAATTTTCAACTAAGAAAATGAAAAATATTAAGTGCTATCCATTCAAGCTCGCACCTTTCCAGTTATAAAAAATTTATAAATAACGAAAAATGTATGAAAAAAAAATGTGATCGAATAAGTTTTGAACCCACCTTAACCTTCGGCAGCCCAGTTAGTTATTTAGTTGCAAAAATTATATATGTATGTAACTTCAGTGCTAGAGCGTCATCTCACAAAACTAAAATAACGACTAAAAATTCAAAAACCAATCATAATCCCTAGAATACGCTAGAAGACGCGCTTTTGTCGGTACGCTTTTCGTGTCCGTGTCATTGAAAATTTTACATGCCGGATTGTGAATGAGTGTTCCGTAGTTGGTAACGCCCGACTGCAACGTTCTTACTTGATATTTCTTATTTCTTTATTAACAGCGAAATCTATATAATATAGGTATTAAGGATAGCACACGATGCTCGCGGGACGGCTGTAAAGCATATCTTCGCCTGGGTCAAATCGTCTTCTTGTTCGCACGATCCTGCGGAGCTCCATCATGATTGTGGTCGCGACTGTGCTTATTAGGTTCCAAGCTGCCTCCGATTCCATCACTATGTTGTCCGCTCTAATGGAGCGGCCCATTACCTCTTCTAGACAACGCCTTTCTTCTAGGCAGTGTCCACATTCGAACAAGATGTGTTGTGCGTCTTCCACCAGACCTCGTCCACACCAAGGGCATTCATCAGTTTCCTCGTGGCCAAAGCGCTTCAAGTAGCTTCGAATGCATCCGTGACCCAAGAGAATCTGCGAAAGATAAAAATTAATCTCCCCGTGTTTGCGGCTTACTCATGGTTCAATCTTCGGGATGAGCGTATGCGTTCACCGCCCTTTTGTTGAGCTATTCCTCCTTCTTTGCGATCGTGAAATACTGTTTTTCCTGATAGCGTTATGTCGTTCAGGTACGTGTGTATTCCGTTCCATGGCTTCGGCGACCAAGTCCTCTAATAGTACCATGCCGGCTATGACGCGCTGACTGACTCTGAGTCGCGATGATGCACTATTGCTTCGTCCCGTGGTTCCATCTGGTGCCATCTGGATCAATTTCTCAAACACCTTTTCCATGGTGTCTAAGCGGCAGATTGGTCTGTACGAGGTGGTGATTTGGTGGTTTGTCAGCCTTGGGTAGCAATACCAGGTTCTGGATTTTCCAGGCTGCAGGGAACGTCTTCTGAATTAGACTTTCGCTACATAGTTTGGCAAACGTACTTGGATGCAAGGCAAGGACTAGCATTAGTCCATGATTTGGGATCCCGTCCGGCCCTGGAGCTGAATTAGTTTTAAGACTTCTGAGTGCTACTCAAATTTCTTCGTCCGTAACCAAAACAATGTCAGCGTTCGTTGAGTACTGATCAGCAGCCACGGGCTCGGGAGCATGTATGGAGCTTAATCTTTCTTGAAAGAGCGTTTACACAATAGATTTAAGCTCCAAACGGTCCGTAGGCTACACCTGCTTAGCTGCGTATAGCCTTTTAACCACCATGCCCTGCCCCAAGGGTCATATTCTGCTGAGTCACACAACTATAAAAAACATTCCTTTTTACTTGCCCGAATGGCCTTCTTCAACTGCCTTCTAGCCGCATGGTAAGCTAATTGTTTTTCTAAATACGTAGACCTACCACGGGCCTGTTGGTAGCTTTTTCTCGCCTGGATGCACTTGCGTGGAATGTCACCTAATTGTGCATTCCATTGGACATAGGCGCCTGATGTCGCATGCTGCTGCTGCAGGCACTCCGTATTTGGGCTACCATTTGGCTTGCTCTGGCCTCAGCATTGCCAACTGTACCCAGAGTCTGTATGTCCTCTGAAAAGACCGCGGGAAAGCTAGAGTCTCCAATTTTTATATATAGACTCAAACCATTTTTATAGAATTTCGATTTATATTAAAATTTACCCCCCGCTCCTATATCCACCCGCTCACCCCTACATTTGTAAAAGACGTATTTCACATACTAAAAACCTGTGCTTTGGTAAATACATGCATTTCAATAATATTGAATATATATCACGATCTAAAATTTTCATGAAAATAGTCCGTCGACAAGAAAAGTTATTAAACAATTAAGTTCCTATAGTAAGCCCATACTGCAGCGTATGAGTGTTTATGCGTGCGTGCCTATGTGTGTCTGTGTGTTTGTGTTTCTTGTGAAGCAGAAAGACACGAAGAATTGTTGAAATATTTTTTTTTTACCTCGACAATGTAATAAGCCGAGTTTAAATTAATCGATATTTTTATACGAATTCACGAAGTGAATTAGTATATTGGTTTTGTTCATGTCCGTCTTGCTGTCCGTCCATCTGTTCGTCTGTCCGTATGAACGCAATCTATTTCGGTGCTATTAGAGCTAGAGACTTGAAATTTGGAACACATACTCGTGTATATCTCCGATTTATAAAGTGTTAACATTTTCCTGATCGCAAAATGCATTTTCCGATATGCCAGAAATCATGTTAGTTGAAGAGCTAGAGCGCTGAAATTTAGAACGTAGCTTCGTGTTGACCACCCAAAATCAAAAGCTATGGCGGATATATCTACACCCATTGGGGGCGTGGCAAATCGGGTAAAACTGTATCTCCTAGAGTTTTAAAGCTAGAACACTCAAATTTTGCATGTGAGCTAATGTTACGATTCTATACAGATTGGTTGAAAAATTATATGTATGCCCACTAGGGGCGTGGCAAATCGGATCTGAAGATATAGTGATTTTTCAAATTCTGCTATATTTTGGGCACTATTGATACTAGAGAAATTTGGTATATATACTCGGGTTGATTACCCAAGACCAAAAAGCTATAGTGGATATATCTCCGCCCACAGGGGCGTGGCAAACCGCAAAAGTTTATATCTCCTACAGTTGTAGAGCTAGAAGCTTCAAATTTGAATAATAAGTTACTGGTAGCCTTCTCTATCGATGACCCAAAAATAGTTGTTACGCCTTTTTAGGGGCGTGGCATATAAAAAAATACCCTGTAATTTTCACATTTTTTGAGCGTAAACATTCAAATTTTGCAGTTGGGTTACCATTAGCTTGTTCTAAGAACTGGCCAAAAAAGAGGTGTCTACGTCCACTAGGGGCGTGGCAATCGCCATTTCTAGTGTCAAATTGCGACATTTATATGCGTGAGCCATCTATATGTATATATAAAACAGGCTTAATAGGCATTGATAGCACGGAAGAAAACATTTTTGTGGAATTTAAAAAATAAAAACTAAATTATAAATCTTAAAAAAATTAAAAGTTTTTCCCGGGGTTCGAAGCACAACCACAACAACGCCCACTAGAGGCGTGGCGAATCGGCATTTGTAGCAGCCAACTAAGAAATTTATATGCGTGCGTCACTTATATATATAAATAAGCTTTGTAGATATTCATAAGACGGAAGGAAACATTTTTATGAAATTGAAAAAATATAAACGAAATGATAATAACATAAAATTTCAATTTTTAAAAAAGTTTTCCGCGGGATTTGAGCTTGCACCTCAACAAAATAGCTAAAATAAAAGCATTCCGCGCCTTTGCCTACAGCGCCACCGCGTCACTTTTAATAATAATAATTAAAACGAAATGACATTATTGTTAGGTCGCCATATAGCAAAGAAAAGCCAAAGTAGCGGCTGGGAATTCAAAAACAATGCAAAGACAAATCAATCGCAAATGAGATTCTTAGAAAATGCCAGAGTGCGCATTATATGTACATACATACACACATACCAATGAACACGTGTTGAAATTGTGTATGCAGACTTTTTTGTATATGTACGTATTATGTATTATGTATATATCTACGTATAAGCATTTGAGAGCTATCTATGTAAGAAGAAACAAATTTAAACTTATAACAATTTTCGACTAAGAAAATGAAAAATATTAAGTGCTATTCATTCAAGCTCCGACCCTCCCAATAAAATATCGAATTTATGAAAAAGAAAATGTGATCGAATAGGTCTTGAACCCACGATACCTAACACGACTTGCGTTGCCTCAACCATCACCACCACAGCTCTGGCTGTTTATTTGTTAGCGAAAAATTATATATATAACTTCAGTGCTAGAGCGTCATCTCACAAAACTAAAATAACGACTGAAAAATTCACAAATCAATCGCAATTCCTAGAATAGGCTAGAAGCCGCGTTTTTGTCTGTACGCATAGAATAAACAATAATAGTTTATATAATTGATAGTTGAGCTATCGATTACAAGTAAGAAAGCTCTAGTCTAGACTGCTCGACTACGAAATCCCCTGATCCCTTCCAGGAACTGATATTTCAAGAATTCTTCGCTTTTTTCTGCTTCAAAAGAAACACAAACACACAGAGGCACGCACGCATAAACACGGGCTAACTGCAGTGTAAGCTTACTATGGGAACTTAATTGTTTAATAACTTTTCTTGTCGATAGACTATCTTCATGAAACTTTATATTATTTTTATAAAATTGAAATGCATGAATTTGCCAAAGTACAAGTTTATACTATCACGGACAGACGGACATGGCTAAATTGACTCAGCTCGTCGCCCTGATCAAGATTATATATACTTTATGGAGTCTGCCACGCCTCCTTCTACCTGTTACATACATTTTAACAAAAACATTATACCCTGATTTCACATTTTCAATGGGTTCAGGGTATAAAAATAATTTGTAGGCCACTTTTTGTGTCGTGTCATATTGAAAATTGTACATGCTAGAGCCGGAATGTGAATGAGTATTCCCGCAGTTGGTAACGCCCAACTGCAACGTTCTTACTTGTTTTTTTTAGTTTCTTCACAAATTATATTTAATTTATTCACGCGTCTTTTCCGCACTCGCTGGCTAGAACCGAAAGCGAAGAAGCAGAAGTAAGAAAGTAAGAAAGCTCGTATGCAAAAGCTCATTCAGTGGCTTGTGCCGCAGAGCTTTCTGTGTGATGATCGCCTTCCACAGAAAGCTCTCTTGGCCCGGGTCTCCACACAGTGTATGCCACGGGATCTCAATATTGGGTATCGAATGCAATTCTGATCGAATTATGCCAGACTTTGATTTGGATATTTTGCAGGTAAGGCGATTTTCCACAAATTTATTTACGTATTTTGACATATTGTTAAACCAATAAAGACTATAGGTCTTCTCTAACGTCTTTCGCCATCCCAAATGCATTATCGCATCATGCACGTGGTTTATGACCGACTGAATGCTCTGGGTATTATTGGTAAACATAAATTTCTTTCCTTTAAATTTTTCCAAACCCGCTCTAATTTCATATATTTTTATACCCTGATCCCATTAAAAATGGGAAATCAGGGTATAATGGTTTTGTGAAAAGTATGTAACAGGCAGAAGGAGGCGTGGCAGACCCCATAAAGTATATATATTCTTGATCAGGGCGACGAGCTGAGTCGATATAGCCCTGTCCGTCTGTCCGTCCGTCCGTCCGTCCGTCCGTCCGTCCGTCCGTCCGTCCGTCCGTCCGTCCGTCCGTCCGTCCGTCCGTATGAACGCCTAGATCTCAGAAGATATAAGAGCTAGAGACTTCAAATTTTGTATGCATACTCATGTATACCATACGCAGTACAAGTTTATCTTTTTTTTTCGATAACTCGTCCGATTACTTTTTTATCGCGATTAATCGATAAATTGATTTTGTTTATTCACCGTAATTTCAATACTTTTAGACCTGGAGACTTCAGATTTGGTGTGTATATACATCTAATCAATACGCAGATTTTGTCATTTACAGATTTTGGATACCACGCCCCCTTCGCCCCCAATTTGCAAAAAACGTATTTTAAGTACTAGAGACTTGTGCTTTAAAATGTACACACATTTGCACATTGTGATCACGTTCTGAAAGTTTCATGAAGATAGTCCTACTACAGGAGAAATTATTCAGCAACAAAATTCTCATAGTATTGCCCACACTGCAGCGCAGCCCAAGCGCAGTCGCTGCTTACTGCGCAGTTAACAGAGCGCGTGCTTATGCGTGCGTGAATATCAACTCTTTGTAGGGATCAGGGTATCTCCTAGTCGAGCAGTCTCGACTAGAGCTTCCTTACTTGTTTCTTCCAAGCCCTTATCTACCTCGTGCAAGTTTGTTACAATAGCAGACAACTCCTAATCACGCTGTTGCTCCGCGAGGTGCCAGTGTTCAGAAATCTCAGCCAAGTTAAATCGTTTTTCTGTAACTTTCTCAAATGGCTGAAAGCCATCTGGAATTAAATTTCCAGAAAAGAAATCTACGTGAGACATTCGCTCTCATTTTCGATATTCAATTTCGAACTGGAAAGCCTGCAGATATACCCACCACTTATGGACTTCTGGAGATAGATTAACTTTGTTAAACTAGCCTTTAACGAATTGTAGTCCGTGAATAGGACGAAACCACTGCCAAGTAAGTAATGGCTAAAATGCTTCACTACATTAACACAGCCAATGTCTCCAACTCGTAAAAATGATACTTCGGCTCAAAAGGAGAAGTTCTTTACTAAAATACCCGACCACATGCCGCTTATTATCAATTTTGTGCAGTAGAATTGCACCATACCCATCACTACTGGCATATGTGGCGTTAATCCCACGAGTGCTGCTATCTTTCGCTCATTGGGCCTAATCTGTCCACACGAGATCTCATAACCTGGGTAGGCAATAGTGGTTCTCAAGAACACATACTTAGATATGTTAAAAGAAAAACCCGTTTTCGACAAAATGTCTAGAACTGTTAATTAACTTTTATGTGCTTTTTCTTTTGTCTGTGCAATAATCAAAATATATAATCAAATATATGGATGTGCGGGTATTTGATAGAATCCACTTGCCATATCTATACACTATTGAACCCTTTAGTCTAAAAATCTGGTCCGCAATTAATGGATACCTGTCGGAAAAAGTATTCGAGTTTAATTATCGATATTCGACACACAAACGGTCGGTTCCGTTCTTCTGTCACACCAACAACAGCTTTATAAATCTTGAGCTGATTTGGTTGAATTAATACTGAACCCTGATCTAATATCTCTCGCCCAAGCATTATCATTATATAGTGCTTCAGATAAACATCATCAATCAGGTGAAATAATATTGATTGAGTATTCTTCAATCCTGGCCATTGATAGATGAATCTGAGTTGTACTACATATGGAATTAATTCCAATGCCTTTTAAGACTACCATATTACCATATGCTTCTCGTATACGCCGTCATTTTCTTTCTTCTGTTTGCTGTTGATACAGGATGATGCTAGGTGACCTTGTCTATCACAGGTAAAGAATGTTACAGAAGACCAGTCCCTTCCAGATGTTGTACCGCTTGTTTCCCTCCTTGATGCCTGTTTGCCGGGATTGAATTTCTTTACTGGAGCTGGTGAGCCTGGATAATCTGAACGATCTTTGTGTTTTTCAAACGCAAACTCTGCCAACTGTTGTTAAAGTTCGCTCCTGGTTTTAATCTCCTTGGTAAATAGCAGCTTGCTTAAATTTTTGTCGATCTACACAAGATGAGCCAAAACAACAGAAACTACAATCTCTTTAATGTCCGTAGACTTCTACTTGATTAGCAGCGAAGTGACAAGATGACTGATGCAAACAGATAAGTTTTCGCCTTACTTTGGAGCGGCATTGAAGAGATTCATCAGTGTTGCTGCTGTTGTTTCCAATCCTTCGAAGCGCAAAATGAACAATTCCTGGAATCGCGCACAAGTCATACCAGCGAAGCTTATTTGTGCCAGCCACTGCAATGCACTGCTTTCCAGAGCTCGACTAAGTGACATGACGAGATCGCTACTTTGGAGAGAATTATCTGCAATGATTAAGTCAACCGTCGTGCGCAGGAGAAGGCATCTGCATTCGGTATATCCGGATTATATTTTGGCAGACAAGCTTGTTTGGCATTGGTTTGTGCCCTCAATGTAGTATTTAGTTATGCGATCATTTTCTTGAGATCTCTGACTTGCTTCTCTAGGTGAGCGCAACGTGTGTCGACATTAGTGATGTCGGGTATTCAGTAATATTTTCACAACTCGCTATTTGACCTTCTGATGAAATCGGCGTCACATTTTTAATGGAACTTACTGGCGTCTTGAGTCTAGCGCTGGAGCTTCGTTCCACTGCTTTTGAGCCATCTTCAGACGATTTGGCAATTCCACTCATTGTCACTTCCCAGCACTACGTACACGGACTACACTCAGTAACAACGGTTATTATGTCACTCACAGCATATAAATATCGATATAGGAGATATAGGAGAGAGGATGAATTACAACCTACATATATTGCAATTCTATAAGAATCATTTGAATCTAGATTTAAAATTTGGAAACTCTAGTTTTAAAGATGTAGGAGATATAATTTTTACTGATTTTCGGTAAGCTTTTTAATTGATAATAAAATAACGTTTTTTAGTGATAAACTCGATATGGACCATATGGAAAGATGGTCGGACAGACAGACGGACAGGGCTATATCGACTCAGCTCATCGCCCTGATCAAGAATATATATATTTTATGGGGTCTGCTACGCCTCCTTCTGCTTGTTACATACATTTCACATAAAAACAAAAAGGCATGTATCCAAATGCCTTAACATAGGCCACGTTGAAAGGCTGCACGGCTTTAATATAATGATTTATATAAGTAGCTTAGTTAAGTGGCAGTAGGGCAATACTATAGATTGGCTGGGAGCGACCATTGGCTACTAATTGAGCACGGCCATGACCTCGACCAGCATGGTGGCCAACTCGTCCTATGGTAGAACTGCGCCCCTCATTGCCTTGAGTTGCAGTCCCTTGACGGACTTCACAGCCGCTTCCCACTGACCGCCGAAGTGCGGCGATCGAGGTGGAATGAATACAAATTCCATTCCCCGCTTCGTAGCAAACGTTTCCATGCAAGCTGTGTTGGCATGGAACGTGCCCTTGAGGTCCGGTGTGCGTGCAGCACCCACAAAATTGGTGGCATTGTCGACCAATGAACACGGATAAACACATCTAACGTTATTTCGGTTACTAATTCGAGGTGCATAGCCTTCGAGGAAAGCAAACAAATATGGCAATATACATTTTTACTGGTGATTTTAAACAAATTTCTTACGAAATCAGTATTGGCTCACAGAAGTCCACTCAGCTGATCTCAAATGGTATATTTCTAAGTAGGCTATCAGCGGATAAAAGCTTCGGCTTATAGCGAAAACAATGTATGCATTTTCGAACTAACGCACTGCAAGCTTTTCGAGTGTTGACCAGCAGATACATTAATACCAGTGGATTGGCGTGGCAATGAGAGCGAAGCAAGTGCTCCAAATGAAACGTCACAAAACAATGCTAGTGGTGCACTCAATAACTGACCTCCCACTCTTAGTAACCACAACACATGCTTGCCATACTGATGTGGGTGCAAAAAAGGTGTCAGTTTTTTAAATGCCGGATACAAAACGATTGATTTCTCAGCTTCCTTATTTCGTCGTGAATTCAATGTGCTGAATTGTAGATATGAGTGCAAGGAATGCGAAACTTAACTCAGAAGCTGTAGGAATCTGTGAAGTATGACATTCTTATTTTCCATTGATAAATCGGAACACATATGCAACTATGCGGATTAATTTAGAAAATGAAGACGTTGTTTCAATAAACTGTATGATGGGATTTGTTACCTCATTGACCGCGATCATAGTAATAGCAGCTCTGTGCTTCTCTAATTCTTAATAATAATATGAGATGTGGGTTGCCAGCCAAACAATGTATCAGAAAGCTTTACAGCTTGTCCTCAAAACCACAATGATGCTTTAGGCTCCTCAACTGAACACCCCCTCCTCGATGGTTGCCTCTCGATTAGCAACGAATGTATTCAAACTAGACGAATGTATTCAAACAAGACGAATGCATTCGTAGCCATTGATGCACAGCCTCCGAGTCTGATTAACAGTGACATGGACAAAATGTAACAGGACAATCAAGTAGCTTCTTTTCCACATCCCACAAGGTAGCTATCTATTCTGCAAAACACAACTCCAGCCGCGGAACAGATTTTATTTTCAAGGCAGTAGCAGCCTGGTAGTAATACCTTCATCTGTTTGCATTCTCACAATTCATAAACTTTCGTTAAGGCGTCAGCAAATCCATGGATTTGGCAGCCTTTGACTTAAGTGTGCCAAACTCACGAGGTATTTGCAACAAGTGTGAATTTGAGAAACAGCTAGTTACTTCCTCAAATTCTTGCCTCATATGGACAGGTAATTGGTCATCCCACCCAAGTTTATTCAACCATATTTCCTGTAGTAGGACCTTCGCACGAGTTAGATTGGACTTAATAAAACAAAAGGGTTGTATAACTGTGCCACAATCGACAGAACGGACCGTTTGGTAGGTTGTACCTCTATTTAGCAGACCATGGATTATCTAAAAATGTCATCCTTCGGATTCCAAATTAATCCTAAGGCTTTCGTGTCCTCTTGGTGACCAATGACAATATTATTTCTTGCTGGTTGTGCTGCGATCTGTTTACAGTTGGGCAACCTTTTTGTGAGAGGGAACCCAAATGCTTGAAGAATTGCTATTAAGTCTCGATGCAACACACACAATTCCCCAATGCTTTCTGCCCCTGTCAACAAGTCATCAACATCAAAATCTTGTGCTAACGGCCTTGCAGCCGCTGGATGAGTGTAAGCATGTAAGTAGTTTAGATGTTTTAAACATCGAATTGCTAAGGATGGAGCAGTCGCTGTCCTATACGTTACTATATATAAACGAAAAATTTGTAACGAATCAGCGGGCGATGGGACTCGTCAAGTTCAATTTGACGGTACATTTTAACGATGTCTACTGTAGCAGCAAACAACGAAAACGAAATCGTAGCAAAGTCTCCCATAACTACGGATGGATGATCGGTCTTACCATGATTAGATCAATCATAGTTTGGTGGATGCGCTGTGAGGGCTTTGCACGCATTGATATGGGATGAAGTAATACGGCTCTCTCTCGGTATTTGATTGTCAGTTGGGCTCATGTGCTCCAAGGCAAAGTACTCTTTCATAAAGTCAGTTTACATTGGCCGAATATCTATCCGCTTACGCACTCTTCTTTCCAGAATTTACGAATTATCTTATCTAACTCTATGTCGTCCTTTACAACACTCATGAAAGTCGAAGTACTAGCAGCTGCATTAGCTCTTCGGTATCGACCACATACAATCCAACCTTCGGCAGTCAATTGCAGTGTTGGACTGTTATCCTTGTTTTTCGCCTTCTCTTAATGTATCAAAAAATATATCAGAACCGAACAGCAAGTCTATACACTGTGGCTTGAGATCTGAGGAGCAGCTAATTGTACAACAGGTACCTTGATTTCTCTTCAATTTCTCTGGGTGGTACGAATATATGGAACGTAACACACCAAAATCTGTTATGAACGCTGTGGCGAACAGATGATTGAAAGTTATCAATGTCAAACAACTGAATCCCTGATCTTTGCTTTTTAACTTCAACTGTTTCGCAAGTTCTTCTTTTATGAAATTAGTCTGCGAGCCGGAATTCAATACAGCTCTAACTAACTGATGAGATCCAGATTGATCTGTTATCTTAACAATTGCAGTTTGCAGTTGCAGTTTTTACTGTTACTGCTGAGCTACCATGAGTCGCCTCCGAGCTGTATCTATGCAGTATGGTCCTGAATGTCCTGTTCTCAAACAATTTATACAGAGCGGACTGCTCTGTACGAATGCAAAACGTTTCTGACATTGGCATTCTGGCATTGCTGCGAATGACGAACACGAGTGAATAAAGTGATCATTCTTTTCACAAAACCCGCATTTAGGATCCTTTGGCTGGCAGAGCGACAGCTAGTGAAGTTTTAGGTCGTGACAGTGCCTAAACCTAAGTCGATCTAGCCCTATCCGTCTGTCCGTATGCTTGAACGCGTCAATTTCAGAACATATAAGAGTTAGAGACTTCAATTTTTTTAAATGCCCGTATACTGAGCGCGCAAATCAAATTTATCACTAACAAACGATAAATCATCCCGTTATTTTGTTATCGATTAAAACGCTTATCGAAAATCAGTTATAAAATTATATCTCCTACATCTTTAAGGCTAGAGTCTCTAAACTTTAAACTTTTTATAGAGTTTCAGATGATTTTTTGTAGAATTTCGATTTTTTTTTATAGCTCACCCCCGCGCCTATATCCACGCCTTCACCCATAAATTTGTAAAAGGCGTATTTTAAATACTAGAGACTTGTGCTTTGGCAAATACATGCATTTTAATATTATAATAAAAGTTTCATGAAGATAGTCCATTGACAAAAAAAGTTATTAAACAATTAATTTCCATAGTAAGCGTGTTTATTTCTTGCGTGCCTATGTGTGTCTGTGTGTTTGTGTTTCTTGTGAAGCAGAAAGACGCAAAGAATTGTTGAAATATCACTTCCTGGAATGGATCAGGGGATTTCGTAGTCGAGCAGTCTTATTTCAAAAATAAATTTATGATTTAAATTTTATTATAAAAATTGAATTGAAACAAATCATGAAGCAAAGGAGGTAGATAGATCCTACACATTAATACCTTTCAGTTGGTATATAATATGTACATGTGTATGTTCATATGTATATTACTTATAAAAAAAATATAAATAAAAAATATTAAATACAAAATAAAAGTTTATTCTGTTTTTTAATTTGCCGCAAAAAATAACGTGTCTGTTTTCTCCAATATTCTTGTGTTTGTTTCTTAATTCATAACTCTTTATGCGGTCCCTGATAATAAACGTTTTATTTTGCAAGCAAACATCAGAGCGATATTCGAGATTTGACTTTCTGTGGCGTGTACTCTTTGACTCAGGATTACTGCTCTACTTCGTCACCAGTCGCTTCGCAAATCAGCTACAGCTTCGAAAAAGCAAATCGCTAACTGCAGTTTCTGGCATTGGAGATGCCAGCTTCTCAAGTGAAGGATACTCAGTCAATCTTGCCTCGAAATCGCGGATTTCAGATTATTCTGCTACCATCATTGCAATCGTCGTCGTAGTTGCAATATACCCTCAAGTGTTTCATTGGGACAGGCGGTTTGGTCTGATAATGCTAACAACTTTGTGGCAGCACGGAATGAGCGAAGGAATCTGAGGCTTTTATTTCTGAGTCAAGAACATCGTACTGAAGAAATAATAGCTTTGATTGGAGGCTCATACCTCCTTGTTCGCCATCTTCCGGCGGCCTATGGGTGTGTAGAAGAATGTATACGATCTTTGCATATTTGTTTATTATGTCTAAACAGTAAAAATCGATAATTATTCGCGTTCACGAAAACTGAATGCATATCGGATTATAAAGGGTCCACATTTTCACGATTCGCCCATTATGAGCGTTGGAAATCGAAAAATGAATTTTCCGGTATTTAAAAAATCATGATAGTTGAAGTACTAGAGTCTTTAATTTGGGATGTATTCTCGTTTTGACAACACTAGATTACAAACAAGTAAGGAAGCTCTAGTCGAGACTGCTCGACTAGGAGATACCCTGATCCCTACAAAGAGTTGATATTCACGCACGCATAAGCACGCGCTCTGTTAACTGCGCAGTAAGCAGCGACTGCGCTTGGGCTGCGCTGCAGTGTGGGCAATACTATGAGAATTTTGTTGCTGAATAATTTCTCCTGTAGTAGGACTATCTTCATGAAACTTTCAGAACGTGATCACAATGTGCAAATGTGTGTACATTTTAAAGCACAAGTCTCTAGTACTTAAAATACGTTTTTTGCAAATTGGGGGCGAAGGGGGCGTGGTATCCAAAATCTGTAAATGACAAAATCTGCGTATTGATTAGATGTATATACACACCAAATCTGAAGTCTCCAGGTCTAAAAGTATTGAAATTACGGTGAATAAACAAAATCAATTTATCGATTAATCGCGATAAAAAAGTAATCGGACGAGTTATCGAAAAAAAAAGATAAACTTGTACTGCGTATGGTATACATGAGTATGCATACAAAATTTGAAGTCTCTAGCTCTTATATCTTCTGAGATCTAGGCGTTCATACGGACGGACGGACGGACGGACGGACGGACGGACGGACAGACGGACAGGGCTATATCGACTCAGCTCGTCGCCCTGATCAAGAATATATATACTTTATGGGGTCTGCCACGCCTCCTTCTGCCTGTTACATACTTTTCACAAAACCATTATACCCTGATTTCCCATTTTTAATGGGATCAGGGTATAAAAAGCGCTTCATGTCATTTATTTTTGAAATACATATGTATGTCTGTATGTACTAGAGTGCTGCATGAACGATAGAAAAACGGTGTTCGAATGAATTATCAATGCGCAATATATGTATGTATGTATGTTCAGGAACATAGAAACTAGGCAGAAAACGGGTTTAGTGAAAGAGTGCGCTCCTATATGACTCAAGGCAGAATATTCAGCCGAGCAAAACAGAATTGAAGGAGTGGAAGTGAGAGTGCGAGTACATGAGTTGATAAATTCGAATACAGACACGAAAATCATCACACATGTAGCATGGTACTATAAGTGTGGGACTGTAAGTGTGTATGTGCATGCTTGTCGGAAAAAAATTTCAGTTTCTCTGCGCAATTTCTCTTGTGCGCTCATAAAGGGAGAGAGGATAGGGAAACAGAAAGAGTAAGGGGAAGAAAGCAACACAAAAATAGCGCATATCATATGAAAGTGTGATTATAAATGTTTGAGCGCTCGCAGCGTATTGCTTTAGTCAAGTCGAGCAAAATGCATGCATAAATTCGAGTTATATGCCTTTACACATTTTTATACCCTGATCCCATTAAAAATGGGAAATCAGGGTATAATGGTTTTGTGAAAAGTATGTAACAGGCAGAAGGAGGCGTGGCAGACCCCACAAAGTATATATATTCTTGATCAGGGTGACGAACTGAGTCGATATAGCCCTGTCCGTCTGTCCGTCCGTCCGTCCGTCCGTCCGTATGAACGCCTAGATCTCAGAAGATATAAGAGCTAGAGACTTCAAATTTTGTATGCATACTCATGTATACCATACGCAGTACAAGTTTATCTTTTTTTTTCGATAACTCGTCCGATTACTTTTTTATCGCGAATAATCGATAAATTGATTTTGTTTATTCACCGTAATTTCAATACTTTTAGACCTGGAGACTTCAGATTTGGTGTGTATATACATCTAATCAATACGCAGATTTTGTCATTTACAGATTTTGGATACCATGCCCCCTTCGCCCCCAATTTGCAAAAAACGTATTTTAAGTACTAGAGACTTGTGCTTTAAAATGTACACACATTTGCACATTGTGATCACGTTCTAAAAGTTTCATGAAGATAGTCCTACTACAGGAGAAATTATTCAGCAACAAAATTCTCATAGTATTGCCCACACTGCAGCGCAGCCCAAGCGCAGTCGCTGCTTACTGCGCAGTTAGCAGAGCGCGTGCTTATGCGTGCGTGAATATCAGCTCTTTGTAGGGATCAGGGTATCTTCTAGTCGAGCACTCTCGACTATAACTTCCTTACTTGTTACATTTCGTTTTAAGGCCTAATTTATTCTCGCTCATATTCGCCGTAAGCATTGACGTCTAGAGAGACGTTTTTCACCTATCAAGCACTCATTCACATTTTCGTTAATTATCGTTTTTTCTTTTTTGTACTTTTCTTAAATAACATGACTGATCAGCTTAGAGTGACAATAGAAGACATTGTGTAATTCTATTTAATGAATATATTGGACTAAGACTTTTGAAACAGTTTATAGTTACCACAGTGGTATTTTAGTGAGTATTCCGAACAAGCAATTTAATATATGTACAGTATGTCCATTAATTGTTTGCAAAACGAAAAAAGTCATACAAATTCAACTTTAACATCATATTTTATTAGGAAAGGAACATTTTCTCAGAATTTTTTTTTTTACATTATTATTGGTTCATGTATTCTTAACGGTAATCCATAACAAAAACAATAAAAATAGCAACAAAAACACACAAGATAATTCAAAACAAACAAGTAAGGAAGCTCTAGTCGAGACTGCTCGACTAGGAGATACCCTGATCCTTACAAAGAGCTGATATTCACGCACGCATAAGCACGCGCTCTGCTAACTGCGCAGTATGCAGCGACTGCGCTTGGGCTGCGCTTCAGTGTGGGCAATACTATGAGAATTTTGTTGCTGAATAATTTCTCCTGTAATAGGACTATCTTCATGAAACTTTCAGAATGTGATCACAATGTGCAAATGTGTGTACATTCCAAAGCACAAGTCTCTAGTACTTAAAATACGTTTTTTGAAAATTGGGGGCGAAGGGGGCGTGGTATCCAAAATCTGTAAATGACAAAATCTGCGTATTGATCAGATGTATATACACACTAAATCTGAAGTCTCCAGGTCTAAAAGTATTGAAATTACGGTGAATAAACAAAATCAATTTATCGATTATTCGCGATAAAAAAGTAATCGGACGAGTTATCGAAAAAAAAAGATAAACTTGTACTGCGTATGGTATACATGAGTATGCATACAAAATTTGAAGTCTCTAGCTCTTATATCTTCTGAGATCTAGGCGTTCATACGGACGGACGGACGGACAGACAGACGGACAGACGGACAGGGCTATATCGACTCAGCTCGTCGCCCTGATCAAGAATATATATACTTTATGGGGTCTGCCACGCCTCCTTCTGCCTGTTACATACTTTTCACAAAACCATTATACCCTGATTTCCCATTTTTAATGGGATCAGGGTATAAAAAGAACAGCAAATATCAGCTGTCTATTAATTCTTTGCAAAATGCAAACATTAATATTATGAGATCTGTATCTATCACAGATGAGTATGGAATTGGCTAATATTTGGTATGCCCACCATTAGCTTCCATTACATCTCTGAGACGTCGCGACATCGACAATATTAGACCATTTATGTCGTAGTATTGGGGTATTTTGCGCCACTCCTCGTGTATGCAACGAATTAGCTCGTTTTTTGTCTTATGACATCGTTTGGCTACTTTTTTCTTTAGTAGTGCCCACAAATTCTCAATCGGATTGATATCCGGGCTCTGGGGTGGGGTGTCAATAACTTTACTGCAGTTATATAGCATCCAAGTGCGACACAACAGCGACTTGTGCTTCGGATCATTGTCCTGATACAGCTTATATTTGAGCTTACGGGGGTTTTCTGTATCAATGAAGCCAAAGTTGTGCGCACTTTCGGTTAATTCCTTCTTCAAAATATCCAAATAAAATTCCTTTGTCATAATATCATTGAATATTCGTATCTCTCCCACACCTTTCGAAGAAATACAACCCCACACCATGACTGAAAGCTTGCCAAACTTCACAGTGGGCACAATGTTTTTGATGTGGAGGGCTGTTTTTGGTTTCCGCCAAACTTTTCCAGCGCCATCATTATGGATTAACATTATCTTTGTCTCGTCGCAAAACATTACGTTATTCCAATAGTCAGGAGGACAGTCAATATGAAGTCTTGCGAAGGTCAACCGTTTCTCAATATTTACAGCAGACAGCAACGGCTTCTTCCTTGCAACATGTGAGGAGTATTTGTGCAAATTAAGCACTTTTCTGACAGTCTCAGGACACACTGTCTTTTGAAGATTTAATTTAAGGTCCGACACCAACTCTCTGAGGCTTGTCTGTGGTCTGTTTTCCACTGTCTTTAGGATTCGTGAGCAATCCCGTCGAGAGAGCTTTGCTGGTCGGCCCTTAGAGCTGTTAAGTTCTAGTCTATTTTCTTTTTCTGCCCGATTAATAATATTATAAACTGTTCTAAGCTTAACATTAAACATTTCTGCTAACTCCTTGATGGTCTTTCCTTTGTTATAATTAAAATATACTAATTGTATCAAATTATCATCAGTGCGTTTACCAGGCATTGCAAAAATTCAATTTTTTTGAGAAGTGGTAGTGATTCCAAGACTTTATTGAAACGAATGTATTCACGGAAGACTTGTGAAAACAGACGCGGCAAGCCGCATTTGATTTGGATGTCCCGTTAACTTTTTTTTTTTTTATTGTTTTTGTTATGGATTACCGTTAAGAATACATGAACCAATAATAATGTAAAAAAAAAAATTCTGAGAAAATGTTCCTTTCCTAATAAAATATGATGTTAAAGTTGAATTTGTATGCCTTTTTTCGTTTTGCAAACAATTAATGGACATACTGTATGTATTTATTTATTTAGTTTGGTTCAGGGTAGTATATAGTCGAGCACTCTCGACTAGAGTTTTCTTACTTGTTTAATTTGTATACTCTTGGAAAATAGGAAATACAGCTTTTGTTAAAATGCAATGTAACAGACAGAAGTAGGCGTGACAGGCCCCATAAAGTATATACATATGTATATCATTAATCAGGGCGAAAAACTGAATCGATTTGTTTGCGTGAGCTCATCGATTTCATAAAGTATAAAGAGCTACACACTTGAAATTTTCGTCTAGATCCGCATATGGCAGTTATAAAATTATATCTCCTACATCCTTACATCTAGTTTTTATACTTATTCACGAAAGTAAAATGAGTATATTGGTTTTGTGCATGACCGACCGTCTGTCCGTATGAGCGAAGTTTCTTTCCGCGATATTAAAGCTAGAGACTTGAAATTTGGAACACATACCCGTGTATATCTCTGATTTATAAAGTGAATGTAGATGTGTGTTGACCACACATGATCAAAAAGCTATGGCTAATATATCTACGCTCATCAGGGGCGTGGCGAACCGCAAATGTTTATATCTCCTACAGTTTAAAAGCTAGAAGCTTCAAAGTTGAGTTACTGGTAACCTTCTCCATCGATGGCTCAAAAAAAATTGCTACGCCTCTTTAGGGGCGTGGAATATCGAAAAATAGCCCGTAATTTTTAGTTTTTGAGCATACAAATTTTTATGAAAATTAAAATATATAAACGAAATTATAATAACATAAAATTTAAATTTTGTAATTGTTTTCCGCGGGATTTGAACTCGCACCACAATCAACATAAATAAAGACAGCCTGTGCCTCTGCCTACAGCGCCAGCGCGTCACTCACACCAATAGCAATTAAAACAAAATGATATTGTCTATCTAGCAAAGTAAAGCCAATGTAGTGGTTGGGAATTCAAAAACAATGCAAAGACAAATCAATCGCAATTGAGGTTCTTAGAAAATTCTAGAGTACGCATTATATGTTCATACATACACACATACAATTGAGCACGTGCATAAGAAAGGCTGAAATGCTCGAAATTGTGTGCAGACTTACATATATATTTATATATTTAAGATGAAAAAAATTTTAACTTAAAATAATTTTGGACTAAGAAAGAGAAAAATATTAAGTGCTATTTATTCGAGCTCGCACCTTCCCAGTACAATATCTAATTTATATGTAGGAAAAAATTAGAGTGAATAACTCTTGAGCCCTTACTACCTAACACGACTTGCGTCGCCTTAACCATTGCCACCCTTGCTTGGTCATCTAGTAGCGAAAATTATATAACTTCAGTGCTACAGCGTCATATCACAAAGCTAAACGACTGAAAAATCCACAAACCAATCGCAATATCTAAAATATGCTAGAAGGCGAGCTTTTGTCTGTACGCATAGAATAAGCTACTACTAATAACCTCCTCAATCCACTAATAATCTCCTCTATCGATCATATTGAAAACTTTACATACAAGAGCCAGACTGTGAATGACTATTCCACAGTTGGTAACGCCCGATTGGAACGTTCTTACTTGTATATATAAAAGTAAATAAATCTAAAATATACTCATGGTATATTTTAGAATTTCGATTTTTTTTTATGTATTGTATACCGACGCTAAACGACTCTGTTTCTTAAGAATTTGCAGCATTTCAATTACAAAACTTTTGCTTTGGCAAATACATATATTCTACTGTTATTATCTGTGTTAAGATAGCCCATGTAAAAAAGTTATTAAACAAGACTTTCCAATAGTATCTTATGCGTGCGTGTGTTTGTGTGTATGTTATATTTAGAGTAAGCTGAAAAGATGTGAAGCATTATTAAAATATCAGTTCCTCGAGAGGTTCAGGGGATCTCGTAGTCGAACAGTCTCGATTAGAGCTTTATTTCTTGGTTTGCTTTAATATTGTCGAGTCAAGACTGCTGACTATACATACATATATACTAAACAGACCTATATTTCTGATGTTATTAAAATAATTTGTTTTAGGTTGGCAGTAAATAATTTACATTACGTAAGTAATGTTCTGGGTATAAAAGATCCAATACATAAGCAAAAAATTTCGCTGAAAGCCATGGATGTTGTTCTTTTTGGCCCGCCAAGAGGTAGGTCAAAGTATTATTTTCAGGCCGCTTTTTAGAGTAATTAAATGCTTGGTTTATTATTATTTACAGAAACCGGCACTCGCTGGAAGGATTACATTCTTGTTACTCTTTTATTGAGTGCTATAATTGGATGCTGGTATGCTTATCAGCAAAATAAAAATGCTAAACGACACTTGCGTCGAATGGCGCAAGACATGGAAGGATTACAACGGGCTGAACAAAGCCTCCAGGAAATGCAAAAGGTATTATAGGATTATTATCGTTAAAACATATTATAATTTTTATCTGCTAATTTAGGAATTGGAGTTAGCTCGTATGGAGCAGGAAAATGTTGCCACAGAGAAAATGGATCTCGAAAGGCGGCTTAAGGAAGTGCCTTCATTTAGTTCGTCAAGCTCAGATCTAGAGGTACAGCAGTTAAAGAAAGAAATTGAGATGTTACGCAATGAATTAACACGTGCCGAATACGAGTTGGTGGACAATTGTTGGACTCCACCTCAGCAGCTACAATCATGGCTACAGTACACATATGAATTAGAAAGCAAGAACCATCAAAAGAAACGTATTTCTGCGGAAAAGCAACTACAATCCGCACGTGAAGCCTGTGAAAAATTACGGAAAAAGCGTTCAAGCTTGGTTGGCGCGTTTGTTTCAACGCACGGCAAGAGCATTGATGACGTTGATCGTTCTATTGTTGAAGCACGTAATGCTCTTGGCGAAGTAACTAACGAATTACAGGAACGCCTCCACCGTTGGAAACAAATAGAAACGTGCCTAGGGCTAAATATTGTTAACAACAACGGATTATCTTACTTAGAAAATGTTCTTTATAGTCGTAATGGTGGTAGTAACAGTACTATTGGTATTAACTCTACAAAAGGTTCTAGAGGTGAGATTTACTATTGTATAATATTTGAAGGGTTTTTAAACTTTTTCTATTTACAGCAAGGATCACATGCAGCACCGACGACCTTGATGATGAATCAGTACAAGGTAAGATGCATTTTGAGAATTTTTCACTGCTTGCAACGGAGTAGTTTTTTTGCGTTTCACTGGCAAGACAACACAGGAAAAATCTCTATTGTGGACCGATTATGCGATTAACCAAGGGATACATTTTTTAAACATTCGTTAATGTGTAGCTATTAAATTTCATTCAACAATAAATTTCTTTAAATATTTCATAATTTGGAAACTCTGCAATCACTTGGCAAATATATTTATATATATTAAAGTTTTCTAATACGTATTTGTGATAATGCATCTATGTATACTTAAAAAAATATCTACGTATATATTAATTTATTTTTGGTAACTATTGAATATTGTCCTATTTTAATGTAAAATTTCTACATTTTTCTTAAATTCCTTAAGAATAAAATTAGGGTAGCCAGTCGTTAGTTACACTTGCACTTTACCATGAAAAATTTGTATATTTCCTATACATAATATTATGGTAGCATCACCCATATATAACGAACACAACTTTAAATATAGCATTGTTGATGCTAAAATATTGAATGCTGAATATAAATATAATAATCTCATTAATACATGTATGATGCATTATTCGTAAATACATTAAATAAATGTAATGTCTTGATTGAAAATAATACACATTTTATTGTACATTTTAATAATAATAATAAAAAAAAAAAAATGTGATGTGATTATATGCTACTATTTGTAAAATAAATAATTAATGCATTAACAAAAAACCCTTCGATATAAAAAAAAAAAATAAAATTTTTTATTGAATTTTTGTTTGTTTAATAGAACTTATTATTCATAACAGATGCACTAGATTAATGGATAATGGATTTTATCATGGTTTAAGTTTATTGTTTTTATACCCTGATCCCATTAAAAATAGAAAATCATGATATAATGGATTTGTGAAAAGTATGTAACAGGCAGAAGGAAGCATCGCAGACCCGATAACGTACATATATTCTTGATCAACGCGACGAACTGAGTTGATACAGCCCGTCCGTCCGTATGAGCACCGAGATCTCAGAAGATATAAGAGCTAGAGACTTGAAGTTCTGTATGCATAATCTTGTATACCATACGCAGCTTAAGTTTATCATATATATCAGATTTATTTTTTATCGAGAATAATGGATAAATTGATTTTGTTTAGACCTGGGAACTTAAGATTTACTGTGTATATACATCTGATCAATACGAAGATTTTGTAATTTACTGACTTTGGATACCACGCCCTCTTCGCTCCAATTTATAAAAAAAAAAACGCATTTTAAGCACTAGAGACTTGAACCAGAACGTTATCTGAAAGTTACATGAAGATTGGAAAAGAGTTAAATAAAAGAACTCCACATTTGACGAATTTAAGAATGAAACTGAAGTCTTTATTGTTTAAGATACTAGCTCTTATATACCTAATAGAGACTCTTATAACTATTTCCTGTCACTGGAAGGTTATATTTCCGATGCACACAAGTGCACAGATGTTTAGTCAATTGCCCCTTTTTTAGATCGCTGGGCCATTATCTAGGCTCACGTTGCATTTATACTAGCCGCTGCAACTAAGGGATGACATATGTATTACTTGGTGTCGGATAACGCGCAGGTTAGCGAGTATTGTATATATATTTATGTACATAAATGGCATGTTCATGCTTGAACCTTCTGCTAGGGCGCTAAAAAATTTTGTAGCTGTAAAATTTTTATTTTTTGTTCAATGACTCGTAGGTCATCCAGTATTGGCATGCTTTAACAAAGATAGTCCCACTGCGAATTATTCATTATTCAACAAATAAAGTCGTATATTATTGTCTACATTGCAGCCTGAGCGCTTATACGTGCGTGAAGGGTATCTCCTAGACGAGCAGTCTAGAGCCCTCTTACTTGTAATACCTTGAAGTATGTAATAGGCAGAGGGAAACCATTTCCGTCTCTCTGTTTGTCTGTCTGTCTGTGAACGCAAATGCACTCATTTATTGTCACGATCCGAAGTTTTTTGATAGTTCATCTACAAGAAAAATTATTAACTAATTAAGTTCCCATAGGAAGTCCACACTGCAGCTTATGCGTGTTTATGCGTGCGGGCTTATGTGTATCAGTGAGTGTGTGTGTGCGTATGCAAATGCCTTTTCTCGTGTAAGCTGAAAAGCCACTTAGAAATATTGAAATATCAGTTCCTCGAAGGGTTCAGAGATCTCGTAGTCGAGCAATCTCGACTAGAGCTTTGTCACTTATTATTTCGGTTGAACAGATGCTAAATCAATCTCCGTCTATAATTATCAAACAAACACTAGTTTATTCAAATGCAAGCATGCGATTAAAAAAAAAATTGGCATCTGACATTGTATCAGACAAAACTATCCAACACATTATTTATCACATGCCGCATCAATTTCTGTCTTTAAGTCTCTCTAGTCGAGACTGCTCGACTACAAAATTCTCTGAACCCTTCGAGAAACTGATCTTTCAGCAATTCTTCGCATCTTTATGCTTACACAAGAAATACAGACACGCATAGGCACGAACGCATAAACACACATGAGCTGCATCGTGGGATTACTATGGGAAGTCAATTGTTTAATAACTTTTTTTGTCGATGGACTATCTTCATAAAACTTTCAGATCGTGATTATAACATTAAAGTGCGTGCATTTGCCAAGACACAAGTCTCTAATATTTGAAAGACGCCTTTTACAAATTTAACGATGAGAAGGTGGATATAGGAGCGGGGGGTAAATTATAACAAAAAACCAAATTCTATAAAATACAGATGAATCTACATTTAAAATTTGAAAACTAGATAACATTTGAAAACTATATAAATATATAGTAGATATAGTTTTATAAGTGATTTTTCGCCTCCTTCTGCCTGTTACATAAATTTCAACAAACGCATTATACCCTGATTTCCCATTTTCAATAGGTTTTGATATATTTAAAAAATTAATGAAAACAAGTAAGGAAGCTCTAGTCGAGACTGCTCGACTAGCAGATACCCTGATCCCTACAAAGAGCTGATATTCACTGCGCTGCAGTGTGGGAAATACTATGAGAATTTTGTTGCTGAATAATTTCTCCTGTAAAAGGACTATCTTCATGAAACTTTCAGAATGTGATCACAATGTGCAAATGTGTGTACATTCCAAAGCACAAGTATCTAGTACTTAAAATACGTTTTTTGCGAATTGGGGGCGAAGGGGGCGTGGTATCCAAAATCTGTAAATGACAAAATCTGCGTATTGATCAGATGTATATACACACCAAATCTGAAGTCTCCAGGTCTAAAAGTATTGAAATTACGGTGAATAAACAAAATCAATTTATCGATTATTCACGATAAAAAAGTAATCGGACGAGTTATCGAAAAAAAAGATAAACTTGTACTGCGTATGGTATACATGAGTATGCATACAAAATTTGAAGTCTCTAGCTCTTATATCTTCTGAGATCTAGGCGTTCATACGGACGGACGGACGGACGGACGGACGGACGGACAGACGGACAGGGCTATATCGACTCAGCTCTTCGCCCTGATCAAGAATATATATACTTTATGGGGTCTGCCACGCCTCCTTCTGCCTGTTACATACTTTTCACAAAACCATTATACCCTGATTTCCCATTTTTAATGGGATCAGGGTATAAAAAGACAATATAAATTATAAACAACGCAACTAAAACAGAAGTTCACCGAGGAAGCAGTTCATCAGCAGCAGCAGCTCTACTAACATAATTTAAGAACATATGAGTAGGGTGTTCAAAAAAAAAAAAAACAAAAAAAAAAACAAACTTAAAATCCAATTTAAATACAATTCAAACCTTTTAATTAGTAATAAAAAACACAACACACACGTTATTTGCATGTTATGAGTGATAGTGAGATACAGGATTTAGTAACAAAATTTCAAAGTATAAATACAGGTGAAAAGTTAAAAATGGCTTTGTCTAACGAACAGTTAAGAGCAATCGTAGAAGGCGCAGTAACAAGCGCTTTAAGAACACAAAAAGAAAACTTTGATCAGAAATTACGTGACATTGAACAACATATTAGTTCTGTACAAGTTAGCACTCCTGAGGTAGAAACATTTAGAGAGACCGAGATCAGGGCAAGCGTCATTTGCAATGAAACTCTTGATATCATGAAATCCCTTCCAGAATTTGAGGGAAAAAATGAAACTTACGTATAATGGAGGAAAGCTGCGCATACCGCATACAAAGTATATGAAAAATATGATGGTGACATTAAATTAAAAACGCCGCCGATATGGTACTCTCTTCCTTTGACACTCCTCTCAATTTTAGGCCCACTATAAATCGGTTAGATTTCACGTACGCAGACAAACGACCGATATACCTTATTGAACAAGAGCTGTCAACACTCCGTCAAGGAAATTTGACACTACTACAGTACTATGACGAAATAGAGAAGAAACTGACTCTACTCATAAATAAGACAATTATGACCTACGACACCAACGTTGCTTCTTCGTTAAATGAGAAATACAGGGCAGACGCTCTACGAGTATTCATCTCGGGTACCAAGAAAGGTTTAAGTGATGTCCTATTCTCAGCTAGACCAGTTGATCTTCCCTCTGCACTGGCATTAGCCCAAGAAGTCGAGTCTAATCATGACCGTTACATGTTTGCCACGAATTTTGCACGTAGACGCAAAATATGAAAGTTACAATAATCAGGGACAATCAAACAAGAGACCAAACAATAGTAGTGCACGACTCACAGGACCGAAACAGCAAAGAGTTAACCATTGAGAAACAGGACAGTAGTGAATATCGGACTATCGCAGAAACTGAGGCAGAAGACATTGAGGACGAATATGACCAGGTGAATTTTTTAGACTTGGCTCCCTGCTACCGTTCTGACGCGCTATCACGGCATAATATTCATGCCTTGGAAGATGATGCAGAGTCAGACAGAGCTACAATGCACAGTGAAGTATCGCTCACGTACATCATAGAAACAACGGACAAACCAATTAACTGTTTCAAAAACCAAATTATAATTCAAAAAAATAAAGTAGCTTCTGATTGTACAGTCATATTATTCGGTAAAAAAATCCGACATACATTTCACTACTCAGACAGAGATTCGTTAATCGAAAGAGTTTACGATGTAGTCAAAAAAGACGTCGTTAATGCAATTCATTGCGAGTTACCGGTACTGGCATTCATACAACATAAATTAGTAGAAACTTTCCCAACAACAATATTTTGATATACAAAACATATGGTAAATGACATTATTGACAAAAACGAACAAAAGGAAATAATTGTAACAGAACATAGTCGAGCCCACAGAAAGTGTAAAACAGATTTTACAAGACTATTTCTTTCCAAAAATGACAAAACTAGCAAACGAAGTTGTTGCACATTGCGGAATCTGTAAAACAGCTAAGTACAACCGTCACCTACAAAAACCAATTGACACCTCTGTACAACAAAAACAAAATTGACGTAGACTTGGGGACAACACTCTTAATAAAAGGGAGGGTGGTCCACAAGGACAACCTAAGATAAACAAAACATTAAACTCCTTTTTCATCTTTTAAGATTTGGGCTATGGATTTTCAATATCTAAAACATTCAACTAATCTTATTCCATACTCAGCAATAGTAAAGGACACGAAAGAGTTAAGAAAAATCACACATGAGACAGTTATTAGACACAGATATAAAACATATAGAAACACTAATAGCCACAGTAAATATCCATCATAGACATGCTAGGAACACTAATATGCTAGGAACCGTTCTTAAAGTCGTAGCTGGCACACCAGACTCCGACGATTTCGAAAAGCTTAAATTTACACAGAAAGAACTTGTAGAATCAGAAAATAGGCAAGTAACAATAAACACAAAAATGCAGGAACAAATAAATAAGCTAACCGACACAGTAAACCTCATAACAAAAACAAGTAAGGAAGCTCTAGTCGAGACTGCTCGACTAGGAGATACCCTGATCCCTACAAAGAGCTGATATTCACGCACGCATAAGCACGCGCTCTGCTAACTGCGCAGTAAGCAGCGACTGCGCTTGGGCTGCGCTGCAGTGTGGGCAATACTATGAGAATTTTGTTGCTGAATAATTTCTCCTGTAGTAGGACTACCTTCATGAAACTTTCAGAAAGTGATCACAATGTGCAAATGTGTGTACATTTTAAAGCACAAGTCTCTAGTACTTAAAATACGTTTTTTACAAATTGGGTGCGAAGGGGGCGTGGTATCCAAAATCTGTAAATGACAAAATCTGCGTATTGATCAGATGTATATACACACCAAATCTGAAGTCTCCAGGTCTAAAAGCATTGAAATTACGGTGAATAAACAAAATGAATTTATCGATTATTCGCGATAAAAAAGTAATCGGACGAGCTATCGAAAAAAAAAGACAAACTTGTACTGCGTATGGTATACATGAGTATGCATACAAAATTTGAAGTCTCTAGCTCTTATATCTTCTGAGATCTAGGCGTTCATACGGACGGACGGACGGACGGACAGACGGACAGGGCTATATCGACTCAGCTCGTCGCCCTGATCAAGAATATATATACTTTATGGGGTCTGCCACGCCTCCTTCTGCCTGTTACATACTTTTCACAAAACCATTATACCCTGATTTCCCATTTTTAATGGGATCAGGGTATAACAAAGCAGATAGACACGGAACATTTGTATGAAACACTGCTCTCAAGAAACAGAATAATTATTTCAGAATTAGAGACCTTAATGCTATCAGTAACACTGGCAAAAGTTGGAATTGTAAACCCCTCCATATTGGATTCTTCTGACTTAAAAAATATTGTTAATGAACACCCTATAAATATCACTATTACTGACCTAATGGAAGTATCTCAAGTTAAAGTCTTGCTTAATAATAACTTTCTACATTTTGTAAGCTACAACCCTAAGCCTAACGTGGTATGTAAGAAACTAACAATATACCCTGTTCATTGGCATTATTATAAATTTCGCCGAAGACTTCAATATAGCTGTCTGCGGCAACCATGTAATATCAAAAGGAAATTGTAGTGCAGCCCTCACAACAACGTTCTGCAAGAAATTACCCTATACAACGTGCACACAACAGCTGCACTCAGGTGGCACTGCACATTGCTCAACTCGAATCAGCCATCTTGAACCTCTAACCATCGTCGACGATGGCGTTATCATCATCAACGACAGAGCAGCTATAGTTGATGAGCAAATGGTGAAAGGGACATTCCTCCTTACCTTTGACAACGAGATAAAGGTAAACGACACCGTATATAGAAATCCTAAAAACTACGTTAGGAAATCCCCGTGACGAGCGGCATCCACGCTTCTAAATATATCGGGTCATCAGGAAATACCAAGCCTGCCGTACCTAGAGAAGCTGAGCATAAGAAACCTCCGGGACATTGCCCAATTGGAAGAAGGACTGGTAAGAACACCAATAATATCTGGACTAACCGTGGTCATCCTTCTACTTTCCTGCTACGCCCTAATGAAACTTTACCAAAGACATCGGAGGAACAAAAATCAACGTGATCTTCAGGCGGTAATTAACAGTTTCAAGAACTCCGAGGACGTCATTCACCTAAGTGGGGGAGCAGCTAACACAACTGATCAGCAAAACGTAAATATTCAAGCTGACCATGCATTCCCAGCATAAATGCTTACGACACCAGCCGTCTCAAGCTGATATTGCACAACAGCGGCAGAAGCGTACACGCGCAACACTGTTGCTTCTCAACGATATATGATCCCTCGCACTATATGCAAAGCCAGCGTTTTCAGGGCTTAGGGCTAGCTTCGATTATAAGTATTAATGTCACTTAGAGTTAGCTGATTTTTGGAAATAAAGAACGTCGATCGTCGCCACGGAATTATCCAAGTCTTCTCATTTCAAGCAACTCCGTTGCTTCTTAACAAGTTACTTCGTACGTGTTAATTCACTTCAATATTAAAAACCAAAATATTATAACTTATACACATTTGTGATTTATTTTAATTGTTTTAAAATACATATATCGCGTTATATCATTTGTTTTTTAAATACATATGTATGTATATATGTATTAGAGTGCTGCATGAATGAGAGAAAAACGGTGAAGTTGAAGTTCTAGATAGGTGAAATTTGGAATGTATACTCGCGTCGATCGCTCAATATTATGAATCTATGGAGGATACATCTATGCCCACAGGTGTTAGGGGCAGTTTAAGTCGGTAACACTAAATTCATTGTTACGCATCTTTGCGGGCATGGAATATTAAAAAATACCCTGTAATATCCATCTTTTTGAAACGTAGGCATCACAATTTTACATTTACGTTTCTTTGGGATCGTTCTGAGAACTGTTCAAAAATCATGTGTTTATGTCCCATAGGTGCGTGACAATAAACATTTATAGTACCTAATTGCGACATTTATAAGCGTGTGTTATTTATATAAACAAGAAAGGAATCTCGGCTCGACTAGGAGATACCCTGATCCCTACAAAGGGCTGATATTCACGCACGCATAAGCACGCGCTCTGCTAACTGCGCAGTAAGCAGCGACTGCGATTGGGCTGCGTTGCAATGTGGGCAATATTATGAGAATTTTGTTGCTGAATAAACACAAGTCTCTAGTACTTAAAATTGGGGGCGAAGGGGGCGTGGTATCCAAAATCTGTAAATGACAAAATCTGCGTATTGATCAGATGTATATACACACCAAATCTGAAGTCTCCAGGTCTAAAAGTATTGAAATTACGGTGAATAAACAAAATCAATTTATCGAATATTCGCGATAAAAAAGTAATCGGACGAGTTATCGAAAAAAAAGATAAACTTGTACTGCGTATGGTATACATGAGTATGCATACAAAATTTGAAGTCTCTAGCTCTTATATCTTCTGAGATCTAGGCGTTCATACGGACGGACGGACGGACGGACGGACGGCCGGACAGACGGACAGGGCTATATCGACTCAGCTCGTCACCCTGGTCAAGAATATATATACTTTATGGGGTCTGCCACGCCTCCTTCTGCCTGTTACATACTTTTCACAAAACCATTATACCCTGATTTCCCATTTTTAATGGGATCAGGATATAAAACGACAATATAAATTATAAACAACGCAACTAAAACAGAAGTTCACCGAGGAAGCAGTTCATCAGCAGCAGCAGCTCTACTAACATAATTTAAGAACATATGAGTAGGGTGTTCAAAAAAAAAAAAAAAAAAAACAAAAAAAAAAACAAACTTAAAATCCAATTTAAATACAATTCCAACCTTTTAATATTAATAAGTAATAAAAACACAACACACACGTTATTTGCATGTTATGAGTGATAGTGAGATACAGGATTTAGTAACTGTTGACCGGTGCTTTTTCCCTTCGATTTGCGTCCTCTGCCGAGCACGTTATTCGACAGGGGCCAGGCTTTCCACAATAATTGCATTTCACTTGCTTAAACTTGTTACGTTCCGAGCGTACTGCAAATACGTCATCGTCTAGGTGTCGCTTTTTATATTTTTATATTGCTAGGAAAAACCCAGCGCGTCAATTTGTTATCAATTTGTGCTAAGTGATCAGGGCTGGCGATACGGCGATTTCCTCCAGGTCCTTGGATTTAAATTTTGACATCACTAAGGTGACAATTCGACTGCCATATTCGGTGAAGCATTCTCCGGACTCCAACAAAGCGTTGAATAAAAAGCTCTCCAAATTGTGGCAGTGTGATGCTGGCAGAGCATATCTGGGATAACCATTGTAATGCACTTCCCTGTAGCATCTCACTTAAAGTTATCATGAGACCGCTACCCTCGGGCATTCTATCAGCAAAAATAAGATCCACTGTTGTACACTAATAATTAATAGACTTTTATAACACGGAAGGAAACTTTTTTATGGAATTTAAAATATATAAATTAAATTTTAAATCTTAAAAAAAAAATTAAAAACAACTAAAAGTTATCTGCGGGGCTCGAACCACAACAACTTAAGCCACAACGGAAGTGACTAATCGTCATTTTCAGTTGCCAGCTAAGAAATTTATATGCGTGTGCCACTTATATATATATATAAATAAGCTTAATATATATTCATAGTATGGGAACCAGCACCGAGATGCTAAGCGGCAATCGACGGCTGCAAGGCAGAGCCCGTCAACTCTCTCTCTCTATGATATCTTATGCTCTCTCTCTCTCTTTGTTCGAATTGAGTGGTAGTACTTTTGTAACGATTGAAGCGGCCGAATTGAAGCGGAAAAATATATATTACATTAAATTGAAAATTGGCGACGAGGTAAAAAAAAAAAAAAGAAAATAAAACAATTATTTATAAACAAAATCAAAACTAGCTTATAATATAGCTAAATGAAAAAAAAAAAGGAAAAGAAAGGGAGAAAATAGAAACAAAGTCTTTTGAGAATAGTCGATAAATCACAAATTGCTCGACAGAAGCATTGAATAAATGCTCTCTACTTTCAGAAAATCATCTATACTTATTCGCAATGGCCAAAAGCGTTATAAAACCTTTTCTGTGTGGAAGTTTGGGGAATGCATTACTTCAAAATGAATAGAAAAAGTGGCTGCGAACTTTTAAGATTTATCTGGAGGTGGAACAAAATTGTTGAATTTGGGTGGTACGCAATTGCAGACGGTTGCGTACGCATTGCCATAGTAGAATTTAGCGAGGCCGATGATGTTTTGATATTTTTTATGTACTAGTCGATAAATTGATAGCTTAATTCTCACCCAAGCAGAACTCGACTTTTGAAAGACACCTTTTAAGGAAAATCTCTCCTGAAGAAGGTGAAACATTTGGTAAGTTCATTTTGCGTTTGTAAGGCGGCTTGCCCGCGCGCCACCTTACAGCTATACTTTGCAGAAAAATTTGTAATGTGTAAGTTAGAACTAGGAATTTGTAGTGTGTAAGTTAGAATTAGGAATTTTGTAAGGTGTAAGTTAGGATTAGGAATTTTGTAGCGCGTAAACTTAATTAATGGAAAATATGAATTTTGCAGCGGGTGAGCTGAATTAAGGGAAAAAACATGAATTTTGTTTTGAAGTCTAAGTAAATCATAAGAAGTTTAAATTCAAGTTGCTTGCGAGCGCGCGCCGTTGGTGATCGGCAATGCAACTCTGCCTGGCGTGGAGAGTCAGTGTGGGAAGTTGCATTGCCGACACCGAGGTGAATTGGGAAAACTAATGATAGACCCCTACGTCTATCCTGTGAAACTGCAGTTCGAATTAGTGACTGATCAAAAGCCACTGCGTCTCCAAGCGTATAAGTTCAAGGTCATTTACAAATCAGGATAGGAAAATATAGCCGCTTGTGAGAGCAAACGCCATCCAGTTCTTACGACATTGAAGGAGAGCATAGCATATTGCAAATTAGTGAAAGCGCTACACCAATATCTATATCTGAAATTGCTGAAAGCAGCACACAAGATTAGGAAATAGTAGACGCAATGATGTGCCTTCAACAGGGTTCCTGAGACTCCGCAATGTCAAATAAATTATACCCATTTCGACATGAGCTGCCAACGATTGGGACAATTATGCTAAGAGGAGTTCGAATTGTTATTCCTTCAGCATTGAGACAGAATGTATTGGGGCTGGCACATGAAGGACATCCGGGTGAATCAGCCATGATGCGTAGATTGAGGTCCAAAGTCTGGTGGCCCCAAGTTGACAGAGATACCAAAATATTCGTAAAGAATTATTTTGATTGTATTCTAGTATCCCAAGCGATAAATCCACCGCCAATGAAGAGAACAGAATTTCCGAATGGGCCATGGATTTCGGTCGCTACAGATCTTTTAGGGCCATTACCCAACAATGAATATATTTTAGTTTAAATAGACTATTACTCTAGATACATGGAGCTTAAATTCCTTCGCCCCATCGTATCAGAATAAATAATTGGGTCATATGGGGAAATTTTCAGTAGGCTGGGGTTCCCGAAAGAGTTACGAACCGGTAATGGCCGACAGTATGTAAGCGTTGAGTTCAGGAACTACTATAAATTATGCGGCATCGAGCAAATAACAACACCTCCTTATTGGCCACAAGCTAACGGCGAGGTCGAAAATATAAACAGGGCATTAGTCAAACGGTTGAAGATAGCTCACCAAAACAAGAAGAATCTTAAGGATGAAATTCAAGCTTTCACATTAATGTATAATGTAACCCTTCAGGCACAGAGCTGATGTTCAACCGAGTCATTAGGGATAAAATTCCAGGCATACAAGCTTAGTGGGCGAGTTCACAGACTCAGCGGAAAGGCATAACGACCTCATTAATAAACAAAAGGGGAAAGAGATTGCAGACAAAAGGAGAGGAGCAACGGAAGTAAATATTAATGTAGGAGGTAAGGTGAATGTATTAAGAATGTACTCTTTCCCACAAACTAACACCAAATTTTGACACTAATGAATATAAAATATTAAAAATAGAAGGGAATATAATACAAGTATGTGGAGGAGGAAAAACGCTCACCAGAAATGCAAATCACCTTAAAAGGATCCCTGGTGAAATGGAATCGTCCGATACTACCAATGAAATCTACCAATGATATACTACCAACCATGAAATCGGTTCCAATACATGCCACTAACAAAACTCCACAGTCAACCTCACAACCCGAGCAGCAAGCACGAAAAGAGAATTACGAAATCTCCACCGAGGAATTAAAGCTTAAGCTTAAGCTTAAGCTCGTGAGGAAAGGAGGACACAGAGATGCTAAGCGGCAATCGACGGTTGCAAGACAGAGCCCGTTAACTCTCTCTCTCTCTCTATGATCTCTTATTATCTCTTTCTCTTTTTGTCCGAATCGAGTGGTAGTACTTTTGTGACGATTGAAGCGGCCGCATTGAAGCGGAAAAAAATATATTACATTACGTTGAAAGTAAAGTGTTTTATTAAAGTACTGGGTTATTACAATAAGGGAAGACATATTATAAAAAAAATCGAAATTCTATAAAAATATTCTGAATCTATGTTTAAAATTCGAAAACTCTAGCTTTAAAGATGTAGGAGATATAATTTAATAACTGATTTTCGATAAGCTTTGTAATCGTGATAAACTAATAGTGATAAACTCGATATGCGCGCTCAGTATACGATTCTAAATTTTTGTTTACCTGATGCATTTTGTTTTTTAGGTACAATCCATATAGGCCTAAAATAAGGGGAATTGCTGGGGCCTACGATACCGTAATCTAAAATGTTTTGAATTTGGTGTTTAACTTCATGTTCGTATGCTTGTGGATAACTGTATGTTTTTGTATGCAAATGTGAATTGTGAGTAGTGTTAATAGCAGGTTTTTCTCGATTATTGTATTGATATTGTTTCAGCAAGCTTATTAAATTAAATGTTTCTCCTTCATTTAAATGTTCTAATCGGTAAAGGCTTGAATTCGTAAATTCTTGATTTTTAGAATTATCTCTGATTGGAGTTTTGAAGTGTTGATTAGTTTCAAGATTTGATTGAGCTACGAATGATTTTGGTTTGTGATTAGAATATTGTTGATTAATTCATACTTTCTATTATATAAATTTACAGTTTGGGATTTATAGTCTATAATGACTTGTGCTTCTGAAGTTTCTACCAATTAATAGATCATAATCTGGTGAAAATTGATGTAGAAGAAATTCATTATTACTCTTGAACAAGATGTTTGAAAGGATATTAACTTTTTGGGATGGTTAAAGGTCCATTACTGGTTTGAATAAAACAATCGGTATAATGAATTGGTAAATTAAAACGACAATGTTCATGTCCCATACTTATCTCAGGCACATAGGCATAAAAATGCTTCTACAAGTGAGACCCCATAATTTGTGAGAATCGCGTCCCATGCGTACACACAATCAAACGCATGTACGTAGGTGTGTGCAGTTCACAAGATGTCCAAATGTTTGGCTTTAAAATTCCTACAGGCAGCAAGAGCTTCGCACACAGGCATATAAATGCTCGTACATATATTAAGGGACTGTATGTGTGTATGTGCATGCTCGTCGCGAAAACATGTTCTTTATGCGCACCAACGCTTTCATACCCTTCCTATAAAACATTTTGCATGAACATGGCAAATGATTTGAAGAGTTAGATGTCTCAGAAGGGAAGACATGGGATCTTGTTGCGAAGAAATTTCAATTTTTGTGAGCTACTGCTTGTGCTCAAATGCATACATATATATACGTATTTGAGAGAACAGGGAGTAAAGAGAGAGAGAGCGAGAGAGAGAGAGAGAGAGAGAGAGAGAGAGAGAGAGAGAGAGAGAGAGAGAGAGGGAGAGCAGGGAAAAAAGTTGAGCATAGAGCCGTTTCATTTCAAATGTCGACCATCTCTATCGATTGTCGCGCAAACTACCCGAACTTAAAAGTAAGGAGCCGAGCGAATACGAAGTTGTGTGGGGTGTCAATGCTCAAAAAAAATGGGACAAAATTTGTACACAGCGTGTCCAGTCTATGTGTTCTATGGTTAGTGGCTGAGATTAGTTAAAACACTAACCATAACAAATTTTTGTACAGCCAAAAATGTTAAGTTCAGGGACCACTATACTTCGTATTTGCTCGGCTCGGTCACTGGAGACTCGGGCAGTGAAAATACTGCACGACAAAATCAGTGCGCTGCGAGCGCTCAAGCCGAATGGTCCCTTTTTATATGAAGCACAACTATGTGCTATTTGTCCCACTCTCTCTCTCTCTCTCTCTCTCTCTCTCCCTATCTCTGTCTTCTCTTTCTCAATGGTCTTTCAAATCATCGAACCCAGCAGCACACAAAAATTGAAATTTTTCGCGACGATCATAGCTCTTTCCTTTCGAGTGAAAAGTATACCGAAATCTCAAAGGCGTTTGCCACGCTCATGCACAAAATATTAGCGTTTCGATGATTATTTGTGGGAAGGGTATGCAAACGTGATGCGCATAAAGAATATGATTTCATGACGGGCATGCACACACACACTTACAGTCTCTGGAAACATTTATGAACATTTGGCTGCCTGTGTACGAAGCTCTACTCTTATAGGGCTTATAGACTATCGAACTCTTCAAAGGGCTACCATGCTCATGTAAAATGTTTTCATTATTATTTGTGGAAAGGGTATGAAAGCGTTGATGTACATATAGAATATGTTTTTGTCAATCAGTCACTATAACAACCGAACGTTGCGGTTCTTCTCATCCACGCGCAAAATACTCGCTAACAAATTAAAACAAGTAAGGAAGCTCTAGTCGAGACTGCTCGACTAGGAGATACCCTGATCCCTACAAAGAGCTGATATTCACGCACGCATAAGCACGCGCTCTGCTAACTGCGCAGTAAGCAACGACTGCGCTTGGGCTGCGTTGCAATGTGGGCAATATTATGAGAATTTTGTTGCTGAATAATTTCTCCTGTAGTAGGACTATCTTCATGAAACTTTCAGAACGTGATCACAATGTGCAAAGGTGTGTACATTCCAAAGCACAAGTCTCTAGTACTTAAAATACGTTTTTTGCAAATTGGAGGCGAAGAGGGCGTGATATCCAAAATCTGTAAATGACGAAATCTGCGTATTGATCAGATGTATATACACACCAAATCTGAAGTCTCCAGGTCTAAAAGTATTGAAATTACGGTGAATAAACAAAATCAGTTTATCGATTATTCGCGATAAAAAAGTAATCGGATGAGTTATCGAAAAAAAAGATAAACTTGTACTGCGTATGATATACATGAGTATGCATACAAAATTTGAAGTCTCTAGCTCTTATATCTTCTGAGATCTAGGCGTTCATACGGACGGACGGACGGACGGACGGACGGACAGACGGACAGGGCTATATCGACTCAGCTCGTCGCCCTGATCAAGAATATATATACTTTATGGGGTCTGCCACGCCTCCTTCTGCCTGTTACATACTTTTCACAAAACCATTATACCCTGATTTCCCATTTTTAATGGGATCAGGGTATAATAAACAAAATGCGCGCTCTGAAGCTGAACCCGAGACTTCTCAATCGAGCGGCCCACTGCTAACAACAACGCCACTTCACTTTTCAATTGCAAAAATGAAATAGGTACACTACTGCCGTGCCATCTAGCAAAAATAAACTAACTGTTGAGAGCTCTAGCACTTCAATCGCAATGTGATTCTAAGAATATTCTAGAATAAGTTTGAATGTTTGTGTGCACACGTATACGAAAACTGTTGCGGCCGCTTTTCTTTACGTATAGCATTTGGAGGTGTTCTATTCTTCATTTTCAGATGCCTTGATGTTTTGCATTTCTAATTGTACGCTGCACAATGGAACTGCTGATTCCTTAATTCTAGCTGCAGACTTAGTCGAATTGGAAGCAAGGTGCGTTCTATCTTTTTGGTAATATTTCTGTTATACAGACCCAGTGAATGGAAGAAGTCTACTTTTGGACGTTCCAATAAGCTTGAAATAGTAGCCTTTCGCATTTTTATACCCTGATCCCATTAAAAATGGGAAATCAGGGTGTAATCGTTTTGTGAAAAGTATGTAACAGGCAGAAGAAGGCGTGACAGACCCAATAAAGTATATATATTCTTGATAAGGGCGACGAGCTGAGTCGATATAGCCCTGTCCGTCCGTATGAACGCCTAGATCTCAGAAGATATAAGAGCTAGAGTCTTCAAATTTTTTGTGCATGCTCGTATATACCATACGCAGTACAAGTTTACCTTTTTTTCGATAACTCATCCGATTTCTTTTTTATCGAGAATAATCGATAATTTCATTTTGTTTATTCAGCGTAATTTTGATAATTTAAGACCTAGAGATTTCAGATATGTATCAGATGTGTACATACATCTGATCAATACGAAGATTTTGTAATTTACAGAATTTTGATACCACGCCGCCTTTCGCCCCCAATTTGTAAAAAACGTATTTTAAGTACTAGAGACTTGTGCTTTGGAATGTATACGCAATATTTGCACATTGTTATCCCGTTCTGAAAGTTTCATGAAGATAGTCCCACTACAAGAGAAATTATCCAGTAACAAAATTCTCATAGTATTGCCCACACTGCAGCGCAGTCCAAGCCCAGTCGCTGCTTACTGCGCAGCTAGCAGAGTGCGTAGTTATGCGTGCGTTAGTATCAGATCCTTGTAGGGATCAGGGTATCTCCTAGTCGAGCAGTCTCGACTAGAGCACTCTTACTTGTTTATTTTAATATCATTTGAAAATAATTGATTTGTTAATTTTTAGATATTACTTAACCAATATAGCTGCAAATTTTAAAACAAAACCTATAAAGTTCATTTTGGCGTAGTTCCAGCCATCTGCTTACATTGAAATTTCTATAGTCTTCGTATGCACAGTTATCTTTTCGAATATCAACAAACTATGAATATATGTTTTTCGAACTAGACTCGAATTTTGATTAAAAAAAAAAATAGTTGTGGCAACCAAGACATGCCTAATAAATAAATAAAATCGTCGATGTTTGTCTACATAAATACAGCAATCCACATTCCTTATAATTTCGCGTTCTTTGTAGATTACTATTATGTTACCTGACAACTTGCCTTAATGAATAATAGCTTAAGACTATGATAATTTTGTTTTGGGCTTATTTATATATATGCTTCTGAGGCTGCGCAGACAAAGATTTTTGGCGTCAGTCAGACGCGTCATTCATAGCCCGCTTCAGTATTCCTATGCAATAGCAACGTGCAACCATATTCTGCCAAGCCGGCGCCACCATTTATGATTTGGGCATTTGCTGATATCCTTTATTCTGGGTTTTCGTGATCTAGGAAAATCCAGAATAAACTCGTTTTGACAATTACTGATTTTTTTATGATTGTGATGCTGATCGATGGGGGAGTTAGTTAGTTAGTTATTTTAATAGTTAATAATGTTTTGATTAGAAGTATGTTTGGATTATTGACGCTGTCAAGTCTGTCAAGAAACCTGTGAGATTTGAAGTTGGTCAATTTTCTTTATTTTGTCTGTTTTGCTGTCCGTCCGTCTGTCCGACTGTCCGTCTGTCCGTATGAACGCAATCTATTTCGGCGCTATTAGAGCTAGAGACTTGAAATTTGGAACACATACTCGTGTATATCTCCGATTTATAAAGTGTTAAAATTTTCCTGATCGGAAAATGCATTTTCCGATATGCCAGAAATCATGTTAGTTGAAGAGCTAGAGCGCTGAAATTTAGAACGTAGCTTCGTGTTAACCACCCAAAATCAAAAGTTATGGCGGATATATCTACGCCCATTGGGGGCGTGGCAAATCGGGTAAAACTGTATCTCCTAGAGTTTTAAAGCTAGAACACTCAAATTTTGCATATGAGCTAATGCTACGATTCTATAAAGATTGGTTGAAAAATTCTATGTCTACGCCCACAAGGGGCGTGGCAAACCGCAAAAGTTTATATCTCCTACAGTTATAATGCTAAAAGCTTCAAATTAGGATAGTTGAGTTGCTGGTAGCCTCCTCTATCGATACCCAAAAATAGTTGTTACGCCTTTTTAGGGGCGTGGCATATCAAAAATACCCTGTTATATTCACATTTTTTGAGCGTAAGCATTCAAATTTTGCAGTTGGGCTACCATTAGCTTGTTCTAAGAAGTGGCCAAAAATGAGGTGTCTACGTCCACTAGGGGCGTGGCAATCGCAATTTCTAAATGAAAATTAAATTATAAATCTTAAAAAAATTAAAAGTTTTCCTCGGGGCTCGAAGTACGACAATCTACGCCCACTAGAGGTGTAGCGAATCGGCATTTGTAGCGGCCAACTAAGAAATTTATATGCGTGCGTCACTTATATATATAAATAAGCTTTGTAGATATTCATAACACGGAAGGAAACATTTTTATGAAATTGAAAAAATATTAACGAAATGATAATAACATAAAATTTCAATTTTTAAAAAAAGTTTTCCGCGGGATTTGAACTCGCACCTCAACAAAATAGCTAAAATAAAAGCATTTCGCGCTTTTGCCTACAGCGCCACCGCCGCACTCACAAAAATGATAATTAAAACGAAATGACATTATTGTTAGGTCGCCATATAGCAAAGAAAAGCCAAAGTAGCGGTTGGGAATTCAAAAACAATGCAAAGACAAATCAATCGCAATTGAGATTCTTAGAAATTGCTAGAGTGCGCATTATATGCACATACATACACACACACCAATGAGCACGTGCTGAAATTGTGTATGCAGACTTTTTTGTATATGTACATATTTTATATATGTATGTATATATCTACGTATAAGCATTTGAGAGCTATCTAAGAAGAAACAAATTTAAACTTATAACAATTTTCGACTAAGAAAATGAAAAATATTAAGTGCTATTCATTCAAGCTCGTACCCTCCCAATAAAATAAAATGTGATCGAATATGACTTGAACCCACGCTATCTAACACGACTTGCTTTGCCTCAACCATCGGCACCACTGCTCTGGTTAGTTATCTAGTAGCGAAAAATTATATATGTAACTTCAGTGCTAGAGCGTCATCTCACAAAATTAAAATAACGACTGAAAGATTCACAAATCAATCGCAATTCCTAGAATAGGCTAGAAGGCGCGCTTTTGTCTGTAGACTGCTCGACTACGAAATCCCCTGATCCCTTCCAGGAACTGATATTTCAAGAATTCTTCGTTTTTTTCTGCTTCAAAAGAAACACAAACACACAGAGGCACGCACGCATAAACACGCATCAGCTGCAGTGTGGGCTTACTATGGGAACTTAATTGTTTAATAACTTTTCTTGTCGATGGACTATCTTCATGAAACTTTTATATCGTGATTATAAAATTGAAATGCATGAATTTGCCAAAGTCTCTAGTATCACGGACAGACGCACATGGCTAAATCGACTCAGCTCGTCGCCCTGATCAAGAATATATATACTTTATGGAGTCTGCCACGCCTCCTTCTACCTGTAACATACATTTTAACAAAAACATTATACACTGATTTCACATTTTCAATGGGTTCAGGGTATACACTTTTTGTGTCGTGTCATATTGAAAATTGTATATGCTAGAGCCGTAACGCCGAACTGCAACGTTCTTACTTGTTTTTAAATTGTGTTTTATAGTAACGTGTAATTCTATTTTTGTTAGTAATTTAGTAATTAAAATTGGGTAATCAGGGTATATTGGTTTTGTGAAAAGTATGTAACACGCAGAAGAAAGCATTGCAGACCCCATAAAGTTGATCAGGGCGACGAGCTGAGTCAATGTAGCCCTGTCCGTCTGTCTGTCTTTGGAATGTATACATTAGAATTGTAAACATTTGATCACGTTCTAAAAGTTTCATAAAGATCGTGCCTCTACGAAAGAAATTATTCAGCAACAAAATTGTCATAGTATTGCCGACAATGTAGCCCAAGCGCAGTCACTGTTACCTGCGCAGTTAGCAGTGCGTGTGCTTATGCATGTGGGAATATAAGCTCTTTGTAGGGATCAGGGTATCTACTAGTCGAGCAGTCTTGACTACAGCACTCTTACTTTTTTTTTTGTTTCTTTGAGTGTTTAACTTTGGTTATTCTAATTTTTTCGTTTTTATACCCTGATCCCATTAAAAATGGGAAATCAGGGTATAATGGTTTTGTGAAAAGTATGTAACAGGCAGAAGGAGGCGTGGCAGACCCCATAAAGTATATATATTCTTGATCAGGGCGACGAGCTGAGTCGATATAGCCCTGTCCGTCTGTCCGTCCGTCCGTATGAACGCCTAGATCTCAGAAGATATAAGAGCTAGAGACTTCAAATTTTGTATGCATACTCATGTATACCATACGCAGTACAAGTTTGTCTTTTTTTTCGATAACTCGTCCGATTACTTTTTTATCGCGAATAATCGATAAATTGATTTTGTTTATTCACCGTAATTTTAATACTTTCAGACCTGGACACTTCAGATTTGGTGTGTATATACATCTGATCAATACGCAGATTTTGTCATTTACAGATTTTGGATACCATGCCCCCTTCGCCCCAAATTTGCAAAAAACGTATTTTAAGTACTAGAGACTTGTGCTTTGGAATGTACACACATTTGCATATTATGATCACGTTCTGAAAGTTTCATGAAGGTAGTCCTACTACAGGAGAAATTATTCAGCAACAAATTTCTCATAGTATTGCGTGAATATCAGCTCTTTGTAGGGATCAGGGTATCTCCTAGTCGAGCAGTCTCGACTAGAGCTTCCTTACTTGTTTGTTTTGTGTAGTCGTACGATGTCTGCTATTCTTGTTTTTGTCGTACTTAATTGTATTTCTACTCCTTCATTTTCATGCCATTTTATGAGTGCTAAGCTAGATCATATGAGCATTTTAATAAAATCAAGAGGGATTTTCTCCCACTCTTCAATTATAACAGATTTTAGTTGTGTTCGGCTTTTAGGATTTGTTTTTCCAACTTTTTTTTTTAAGTACGCCCACACATGCTGAATAGGGTTAAGATCCGGGCTCTGGGGGGGTGTGTCTATCGCTTTGCCACAGTTGTGAAGCATCCAAACATTGCGAACATTGATTTCTTTATGCTTAGGATCATTGTATTGATAGAACTTAAAATTTGACTTGTTGCCATTCATAAAGCAAAACCTAGCCTCACTTGCTCTCAAATTTGTTTCCAAAATTTGCAGGTACTGCTCCGCATTCATTGTGCTTTCAATGAATGCAGTTTCTCCGACTCCATTGCTTGATATACACACCTATATCATAACCGATAATTTGCCAAATTTAACAGTCCGAATTAAATTGTTCATTTCAAGAGCCGTCAATGGCATGCGCCATACCCTGGGAGGACCATCATTACAATATTGGATAATTTTTGTTTCGTCACAAAATATGACGCCGTCCCAATATTCTGCGGGGTGACTAACCATGTTAACAGCAAAATGCACTTTTCAATATTTACTTCTGATAACAAAGAGTTTTCCGTACTACCCTCGAACTGTACTCATGGCTCATGAGGGCATTGCGGACCATTTCATGTGAGACATCTACGCAACATTCTTCCTTCAGTTCTTTGGCAAAACTTCTTACAGAAATGTGCGGATTAGCGTTCACATTTCCTGGAATAAGCCGCTCTACTCGTCTAGTTATCTTTATTGCGGCCCTCCTCCAGTCTTTAAAATCATAACAATTCCTTCTGTTATGGTTCGGTCTTCAACTTAACATTTGTTGTAAACATATGTTTTTAAACATACGACCCCCGCCATACCAAGTCTGTCTGACATGATGTGATCTTCAATTTTCCTGTTTCTATTCCATGTTAAAGATTTTTGTAAATATCTATCACCCGGTAACACCTCAACTACTTCAAAGGGGCCTTGAAATTTTGGATGACGCTTTTCTTTTTTCTGCAAATCGTGATCACTCATGTTGAAATTTAAAATTTTAGATTTATATTTGTCAAACCTATTTTTGCACTTTTTCCACAGGTGGCTTAGATACCTTATAAGTAATCACTAACCATATAACACATAGACTGGACATGTAGAACAAATTTTTTTACAGCCAAAAATGTTAAGTTCAGGGACCACTATACTTCGTATTTGCTCGGCTCGGTCGCTGGAGGCTCGGGCAGTGAAAATACTTCACGACAAAATCAGTGCTCTGCAAGCGCTCAAGCCGAATGATCCCTTCTTATATGAAGCACAACTATGTGCTATTTGTCCCACTCTCTCTCTCGCTTCATCTATGTCTTCTCTCTCTCAATGGTCTTTCAAATCATCGAACCCAGCAGCACACAAAAATTGAAATTTTTCGCGACGATCCCAGCTCTTTCCTTTTGAGTGAAGATTGTCATGCTCTGACAAAAGTGTTTAGTGTTTTTCTTAGATGTAAGATGATACACGGGCTAAAGTGACATATTTTGTGGGGGTGGTATTCCAGTCTAAGCTTGAATTTTTTGTGTATTTGGCCTGATTTCTTCAAATCCTAAATACTGTATTCTAGTTGTGAGAAATGAACATTTGGTGACATTAAAAGAAAATCTAGCCTGTTTTAGAACTTCAAATACTGTCTGCCATCTAACTAACGTATCTTCTTCACTTTCAGCTATTATGAGAACATCATCAATATACCCAATTGCATACAGTGTGCAACTAAAGTCACCGTACCCCTGATACATTTTCGCGAAATTCGCTGTAATTTCATCAAATTTTTATAAAACACAAAAATTTTATGAACGTTGATAAAATAATCTTTTAACTACACAATACCATTTAAATAATAGCAATATTTTATTTCTGTCTAATATTACACTAACATACTAAAATTATTCACATAATTGCGCTAACAAAAGTCACCGTATTATATAAACGTACAATATAAACTATGAACAAAATTATAACAAGTAAGAAAACTCTAGTCGAGACTGCTCGACTAGGAGATACCCTGATCCTTCCATGGAGCTGATATTCATGCACGAATAATGCACGCGCTATAACTACGCAGTTAACAGCGACTGCGCTTGGGCTGCACTGTTGGCAATACTGTAAGAATCTTGTTGCTGAATAATTTCTCTTGTAGTAGGACTATCTTCATGAAACTTTCAGAACGTGATCATAATGTGCAAATGTGTATACATTCCAAACCACAAGTCTAGTACTTAAAATAGGTTTTTTACAAATTGGCGAAGGGCGAAGGGGCTCCTCGCAAAAAGCCATACGTAAGTTTAGTAAATAGAAAGAAGCGTTTGGAGTTTTCGAAGGCGTATGTAGACAAACCAGTTGAGTTTTGGCGTAAGGTGATCTTCTCAGACGAGTTAAAGTTAAACATTTTTGGCTTGGACGGCCGCCTACGCGTGTGGAGAAGACCAGGAGAGGCCCTAAACCCAAAAAATACAAAAAAGACGATAAAGCACGGCGGCGGTGGACTTATGGTTTGGGGTTGTATAGCTGCATCGGGCGTTGGCAGCTTGGAGTTTATTGACGGAGTGATGGACCAATACACCTACATTAACATTCTCAAAAAAAATTTGAAAAGCAGCGCTGAAAAACTTGGTATAGGGTCAGATTATTACTTCCAACAAGATAATGATCCTAAGCATAAGGCGATGAATACCCGTCTCTTTCTCGCCTACAACACGCCTCATTTATTGGAGACGCCACCACAGAGTCCCGACATAAACCCAATAGAGTATGTGTGGAATATGCTCGAAACAAAAATCCGAAAACACCACATCAGCAGCAAACATCTGTTGAGAGAGGCTTTGCATCAGGAGTGGTGCAGACTTGGTAATGATTATATCGAAAAACTAGTCATTTCAATGCCAAATCGCCTCCGAGAGGTGATTAAAATGAAGGGATATCCAACTAGATACTAAGTTAATAATTTTAGTTAGTAATATCATATTTATAGTTAATTAATACGTCTGAATATTAAGAGTACGGTGACTTTTGTAAGCGCAAATATGTGAATACTTTTAGTTTTTTAGTTATAATATTAGACTAAAATAAAATATTGCTATTATTTAAACGGTATTATGTAGTTAAAAGATTATTTTATCAACCCTCATCAAAACTTTTGTGTTTTATAAAAAATTGACGAAGTTACAGTGTATTTCGCGAAAATATATCAGGGGTACGGTGACTTTAGTTGCACACTGTAAGTATAAACGCTTGCCATATCTAAGCCTGAAAAATATTTAGCACCACGAAATCTGGCAATTCGGTATGAGATGAGGGGCAACTTTGTTTTTGTTTTATATACGATAGTCCACACAAAGTCGATCAGTGCCATTGTTCTTTTTGACTAACATCATGGTGCTAGCGAAGGGTGAACAACTTGGACGAATAATTTTAGCTTTTAGTAATTCTTCAATTTTACTACGCAGTTTTTTCTATTCATTTTCACTCAGTCTATATAGCCGCCGCTGTACTGTCTTTTGTCGATCTATTAGTCTGATTTCCAACTGCCCTGTGGTGACCCTAGCTTTTGGTATTCTTTCAATAAACGGATTAGAATAATATTTAAAAATATTTTTAAAGGCTGCCTTACCCAAATCATCTAATTCACTATTCAATGCTATAAGATCTTCATAATTGGTCATTATAAGCGAATCTACTCTTTTGGTTTCGTAAATCTGAAATTAGTCAGCCTCCATGGCTACGAGAAAAGTATGGCTACAAATTTCAAGTCCAATTAGTACTTCATGTTTCAAAAATTTATACATGACAACATGTAATAAAATCTCTTAATAATATTGACCAATATTTATATTACATAATTGTTGTTCAGTGCTAGATATTGAATCAGTACTTTTGCCGTTCAATTAAACAATATTATGAATTCGTTATCACTAAACTTATGGGCAACGCTTTCCTTAACCAAGGAACACTCAAATCCTGAGTTAAAGCAAAATGGAACTGACTCATCGGTTGCAGTTGTTATGATTCCTGATGGTGCAGCTACAGCACAAATGTCTGCACGTTTCTCGGTCGTGACAGGTGACTGTTGACCGGTGCTTTTTCCTATTCGACAGGGGCCAGGCTTTCCACAATAATTGCATTTCACTTGCTTAAACTTTTTACGTTCCGAGCGTACTGCAAATACGTCATCGTCTAGGTGTCGCTTCCCAAATGTGTGCGCATGTAGTTGTTGAATTTTATTTTTTTATTTTTATATTGCTAGGAAAAACCCAGCGCGTCAATTTGTTATCAATTTGTGCTAAGTGAGCAGGGCTGGCGATACGGCGATTTCCTCCAGGTCCTTGGATTTAAATTTTGACATCACTAAGGTGACAATTCGACTGTCATATTCGGTGAAGCATTCTCCAGACTCTAACAAAGCGTTGAATAAAAAGCTCTCCAAATTGTGCCAGTGTGATGCTGGCAGAGCATATCTGGGATAACCATTGTAATGCACTTCCCTGTAGCATCTCACTTAAAGTTATCATGAGGCCGCTACCCTCGGGCATTCTATCAGCAAAAAGATCCACTGTTGTACACTAATAATTAATAGACTTTTATAACACGGAAGGAAACATTTTTATGGAATTTAAAAAATATAAATTAAATTTTAAATCTTAAAAAAAAAAATTAAAAACAACTAAAAGTTATCTGCGGGGCTCGAACCACAACAACTTAAGCCACAACGGAAGTGACTAATCGTCATTTTCAGTTGCCAGCTAAGAAATTTATATGCGTGTGCCACTTATATATATATATATATAAATAAGCTTAATATATATTCATAGTATGGGAACCAGCACCGAGATGCTAAGCGGCAATCGACGGCTGCAAGGCAGAGCCCGTCAACTCTCTCTCTCTATGATATCTTATGCTCTCTCTCTCTCTTTGTTCGAATTGAGTGGTAGTACTTTTGTAACGATTGAAGCGGCCGAATTGAAGCGGAAAAATATATATTACATTAAATTGAAAATTGGCGACGAGGTAAAAAAAAAAAAGAAAATAAAACAATTATTTATAAACAAAATCAAAACTAGCTTATAATATAGCTAAATGAAAAAAAAAGGAAAAGAAAGGGAGAAAATAGAAACAAAGTCTTTTGAGAATAGTCGATAAATCACAAATTGCTCGACAGAAGCATTGAATAAATGCTCTCTACTTTCAGAAAATCATCTATACTTATTCGCAATGGCCAAAAGCGTTATAAAACCTTTTCTGTGTGGAAGTTTGGGGAATGCATTACTTCAAAATGAATAGAAAAAGTGGCTGCGAACTTTTAAGATTTATCTGGAGGTGGAACAAAATTGTTGAATTTGGGTGGTACGCAATTGCAGACGGTTGCGTACGCATTGCCATAGTAGAATTTAGCGAGGCCGATGATGTTTTGATATTTTTTATGTACTAGTCGATAAATTGATAGCTTAATTCTCACCCAAGCAGAACTCGACTTTTGAAAGACACCTTTTAAGGAAAATCTCTCCTGAAGAAGGTGAAACATTTGGTAAGTTCATTTTGCGTTTGTAAGGCGGCTTGCCCGCGCGCCACCTTACAGCTATACTTTGCAGAAAAATTTGTAATGTGTAAGTTAGAACTAGGAATTTGTAGTGTGTAAGTTAGAATTAGGAATTTTGTAAGGTGTAAGTTAGGATTAGGAATTTTGTAGCGCGTAAACTTAATTAATGGAAAATATGAATTTTGTAGCGGGTGAGCTGAATTAAGGGAAAAAACATGAATTTTGTTTTGAAGTCTAAGTAAATCATAAGAAGTTTAAATTCAAGTTGCTTGCGAGCGCGCGCCGTTGGTGATCGGCAATGCAACTCTGCCTGGCGTGGAGAGTCAGTGTGGGAAGTTGCATTGCCGACACCGAGGTGAATTGGGCGGCCGCGCGCGCGAGCGGTTAAGGAGACTCGAAGCAGTTAGTTAGAAAGCGTCGTGGCAAGCAGAAAGGAGATTAATAAAAAAAGGGTGAACGATTGGCGCGATCCGGGGAAATTCGCAAAGCCAATTTAGGGGATACGCCTAAGATGAAATTCTGAACGTTACTTGTATTTTCGAAGCACCGATATCGATCAAGCCGTGGGACTACCGGTCAACAATATGAAAATTGTGCGACCATTTCCCAGGTGTTAGTGTAAAACTAATGATAGACCCCTACGTCTATCCTGTGAAACTGCGGTTCGAATTAGTGACTGATCAAAAGCCACTAGAAACCATTTTTAAGCCAACATCAAAGCCTTCAGCGCGTATCGAAAGCTGGCTTTCTGCGTCTCCAAGCGTATAAGTTCAAGGTCATTTACAAATCAGGAAAGGAAAATATAGCCGTTTGTGAGAGCAAACGCCATCCAGTTCTCACGACATTGAAGGAGAGCATAGTATATTGCAAATTATTGAAAGTGCTACACCAATATCTATATCTGAAATTTCTGAAAGCAGCACACAAGATTAGGAAATAGTAGACGCAATGATGTGCCTTCAACAGGGTTCCTGAGACTCCGCAATGTCAAATAAATTATACCCATTTCGACACGAGCTGTCAACGATTGGGACAGAGGAGTTCGAATTGTTATTCCTTCAGCATTGAGACAGAATGTATTGGGGCTGGCACATGAAGGACATCCGGGTGAATCAGCCATGAAGCGTAGATTAGGTCCAAAGTCTGGTGGCCCCAAGTTGACAGAGATACCAAGATATTCGTAAAGAATTATTTTGATTGTATTCTAGTATCCCAAGCGATAAATCCACCAGGACCACTACCCAACAATGAATATATTTTAGTTTAAATAGACTATTATCTAGATACATGGAGCTTAAATTCCTTCGCCCCAACGTATCAGAATCAATAATTGGGGCATGTGGGGAAATTTTCAGTAGGCTGGGGTTCCCGAAAGAATTACGAACCGGTAATGGCCGATAGTATGGGAGCGTTGAGTTCAGGAACTACTATAAATTATGCGGCATCGAGCAAATAACAACACCTCCTTATTGGCCACAAGCTAACGGCGAGGTCGAAAATATGAACAGGGCATTAGTCAAGCGGTTGAAGATAGCTCACCAAAACAAGAAGAATCTTAAGGATGAAATTCAAGCTTTCACATTAATATATAATGTAACCCCTCATGGTACCACAGGCACAGAGCTGATGTTCAACCGAGTCATTAGGGATAAAATTCCAGGCATACAAGATTTAGTGGGCGAGTTCACAGACTCAGCGGAAAGGCATAACGACCTCATTAACAAACAAGTAAGAACGTTGCAGTTGGACGTTACCAATTGCGGAATAATCATTCACAATCCGGCTCTAGCATGTACAATTTTCAGTACGACACGACACAATCAGTGGCCTACAAATTATTTGTATATCCTGAGCCCATTGGTAATGTGAAATCAGAGTATTATGGTTATGTTAAAATGTATGTAACAGGCAGAATGAGGCATGGCAGACTCCATAAAGTATATATATTTTTGATCGGGGCGACGAGCTGAGTCGATTTAGCCCTGTCCGTCTGTCCGTGATACTATAGACTTGTACTTTGGCAAATTCATGCATTTCAGTTTTATAATCCCGATATAAAAGTTTCATGAAGATAGTCCATCGACAAGAAAAGTTATTAAACAATTAAGTTCCCATAGTAAGCCCACACTGCAGCTGATGCGTGTTTATACGTGCGAGCCTCTGTGTGTTTGTGTTTCTTTTGAAGCAGAAAAAAGCGAAGAATTCATGAAATATCAGTTCCTGGAAGGGATCAGGGGATTTCGTAGTCGAGCAATCTAGACTAGAGCTTTCTTACTTGTAATCGATAGCTCAACTATCGATTATATAAACTATTATTATTTATTCTATGCGTACAGACAAAAACGCGGCTTCTAGCCTATTCTAGGAATTGCGATTGATTTGTGAATCTTTCAGTCGTTATTTTATTTTTGTGAGATGACGCTCTAGCACTGAAGTTACATATATAATTTTTCGCTACTAGATAACCAACCAGAGCAGTGGTGCCGATGGTTGAGGCAAAGCAAGTCATGTTAGATAGCGTGGGTTCAAGACCTATTCGATCACATTTTATTTTTTCATAAATTCGATATTTTATTGGGAGGGTACGAGCTTGAATGAATAGCACTTAATATTTTTCATTTTCTTAGTCGAAAATTGTTATAAGTTTAAATTTGTTTCTTCTTAGATAGCTCTCAAATGCTTATACGTAGATATATACATATATAAAATATGTACATATACAAAAAAGTCTGCATACACAATTTCAGCACGTGCTCATTGGTATGTATGTATGTATGTGCATATAATGCGCACTCTAGCAATTTCTAAGAATCTCAATTGCGATTGATTTGTTTTTGCTTTGTTTTTGAATTCCCAGCCGCTACTTTGGCTTTTCTTTCCTCTATGGCGACCTAACAATAATGTCATTTCGTTTTAATTATTCGTAATTAGAAAAGCGCGGTAGCGCTGTAGGCAAGGGTGCAGAGTGATTTTAGTTTAGCTATTTTGTTGAGGTGCGAGTTCGAATCCCGCGGAAAACTTTTTTAAAAATTGAAATTTTATGTTATTATCATTTCGTTAATATTTTTTCAATTTCATAAAAATGTTTCCTTCCGTCTTATGAATATCTCCAAAGCTTATTTATATATATAAGTAACGCACGCATATAAATTTCTTAGTTGGCCGCTACAAATGCCGATTCGCCACGCCTCTAGTGGACGTGGATGGTTGTGCTTCGAACCCCGAGGAAAACTTTTAATTTTTTTAAGATTTATAATTTAATTTTTATTTCTTAAATTCCACAAAAATGTTTTCTTCCGTGCTATCAATGCCTATTAAGTCTATTTATATATATATAGATGGCTCACGCATATAAATGTCACAATTTGACACTAAAAATGGCGAAACTGCAAAATTTGAATGCCTACGCTCAAAAAATGTGAAAATAACAGGGTATTTTTAATATGCCACGCCCCTAAAAAGGCGTAACAACTATTTTTTGGTCATCGATAGAGGAGGCTACAAGTAACTCAAATATCCAAATTTGAAGCTTCTAGCTTTATAACTGTAGGAGATATAAACTTTTGCGGTTTGCCACGCCCCTGTGGGCGGAGATATATCCACTATAGCTTTTTGGTCTTGGGTGATCAACCCGAGTATATATATCAAATTTCAGGTCTCTAGCATAAATAGTGCCCAAAATATAGCAGAATTTGAAAAATCACTATATCTTCAGATCCGATTTGCCACGCCCCTAGTGGTCGTAGACATATAATTTTTCAACCAATCTTTATAGAATCGTAGCATTAGCTCATATGCAAAATTTGAGTGTTCTAGCTTTAAAACTCTAGGAGATACAGTTTTACCCGATTCGCCACGGCCCCAATGGGCGTAGATATATCCGCCATAACTTTGGATTTTGGATGGTCAACACCAATCTACGTTCCAAATTTCAGCGCTCTAGCTCTTCAACTAATATGATTTCTGGCATATCGGAAAATGCATTTTCCGATTTGCCACGCCCCTAGTGGGCGGATCGGGAAAATTTTAACACTTTATAAATCGAAGATATACACGAGTATGTGTTCCAAATTTCAAGTCTGTAGCTCTAATAGCGTCGAAATAGATTGCGTTCATACGGACAGACGGACGGACATGCACAAAACCAAAATACTAATTCACTTCGTGAATGAGTATAACAAAAGGTGAAAGAGATTGCAGACAAAAGGAGAGGAGCAACGGAAGTAAATATTAATGTAGGAGATAAGGTGGTTCTTAAGAATGTACTTTTTTCCCACAAACTAATACCAAATTTTAACACTACTGAATATAAAGTATTAAAAAAAGAAGGGAATATAATACAAGTATGTGGAGGAGGAAAAACGCTCATCAGAAATGCAAATCACCTTAAAAGGATCCCTAGTGAAATGGAATCGTCCGATGCTACCAACATGAAATCGGTTCCAATACATGCCACTAACCAAACTCCACAGTCAACCTCACAACCCGAGGAGCAAGAACGAAAAGAGAATTACGAAGTGCTTGTGTTTGTGCATACCCGTCATGATATCATATTCTTTATGCGCATCACGTTTGCATACCCTTCCCACAAATAATCATCGAAACGCTAATATTTTGTGCATGAGCGTGGCAAACGCCTTTGAGATTTCGGTATACTTTTCACTCGAAAGGAAAGAGCTGGGATCGTCTCGAAAAATTTCAATTTTTGTGTGCTGTTGGGTTCGATGATTTGAAGGACCATTGAGAGAGAGAGAAAACAGAGATAGGGCGAGAGAGAGAGAGAGAGAGAGAGAGAGAGTGGGGCAAATAGCACATAGTTGTGCTTCATATAAAAAGGGATCATTCGGCTTGAGCGCTCGCAGCGCACTGATTTTGTCGTGCAGTATTTTCACTGCCGAGCCTCCAGCGACCGAGCCGAGCAAATACGAAGTATACCGTGATTTATGACGGCCCATCCAAAAGCTCCCGAGATTACCGGTAAACACTTGTATTTTTCTATGCAGTATTCCTTTTCGCAATTCATATGTATTGTCCAGATTTGCTAGTGACTCATTACTTTTTAGCTTTAGTATTAAATCTTGTATTTCAGAATCACGCTGTTGTTCTGAAACTAACCAGTTGTCAGATACTTCAGTTAAATGAAATCTCAATTATGGTATTTTATTACATACGCCATTCGCTTGCCTTTTCTATACTCTATTTTAAAATCAAATGCAGTACCACTCCATAGCCAATACTACTTGCGTCCGTATGTAGCTCTATATGGTAATTCAGATCGAATAATATTAATACTGGTGTCTGAGTCAGCACATTTATTATTCTTACTCGTATGCGCTCATGCTCTGATAACCAGACAAACTTGTTTAGTGTTTTTCTTAGATATAAGATGATACACGGGCTAAAGTGACATATTTTGTGGAGGTGGTATTCCAGTCTAAGCTTGAATTTTTTGTGTATTTGGCCTGATTTCTTCAAATCCTAAATACTGTATTCTAGTTGTGAGAAATGAACATTTGGTGACATTAAAGGAAAATCTAGCCTGTTTTAGAACTTCAAATACTGTTTGCCATCTAACTAACGTATCTTCTTCACTTTCAGCTATTATGAGAACATCATCAATATACCCAATTGCATAAGTATAAACGCTTGCCATATCTAAGCCTGAAAAATATTTAGCACCACGAAATCTGGCAATTCGGTATGAGATGAGGGGCAACTGTGTTTTTGTTTTATATACGATAGTCCACACAAAGTCGATCAGTGCCATTGTTCTTTTTGACTAACATCATGGTGCTAGCGAAGGGTGAACAACTTGGACGAATAATTTTAGCTTTTAGTAATTCTTCAATTTTACTACGCAGTTTTTTCTATTCATTTTCACTCAGTCTATATAGCCGCCGCTGTACTGTCTTTTGTCGATCTATTAGTCTGATTTCCAACTGCCCTGTGGTGACCCTAGCTTTTGGTATTCTTTCAATAAACGGATTAGAATAATATTTAAAAATATTTTTTAAGGCTGCCTTACCCAAATCATCTAATTCACTATTCAATGCTATAAGATCTTCATAATTGGTCATTATAAGCGAATCTACTCTTTTGGTTTCGTAAATCTGAAATTAGTCAGCCTCCATGGCTACGAGAAAAGTATGGCTACAAATTTCAAGTCCAATTAGTACTTCATGTTTCAAAAACTTATACATGACAACATGTAATAAAATCTCTTAATAATATTGACCAATATTTATATTACATAATTGTTGTTCAGTGCTAGATATTGAATCAGTACTTTTGCCGTTCAATTAAACAATATTATGAATTCGTTATCACTAAACTTATGGGCAACGCTTTCCTTAACCAAGGAACACTCAAATCCTGAGTTAAAGCAAAATGGAACTGACTCATCGGTTGCAGTTGTTATGATTCCTGATGGTGCTGCTACAGCACAAATGTCTGCACGTTTCTCGGTCGTGACAGGTGACTGTTGACCGGTGCTTTTTCCTATTCGACAGGGGCCAGGCTTTCCACAATAATTGCATTTCACTTGCTTAAACTTTTTACGTTCCGAGCGTACTGCAAATACGTCATCGTCTAGGTGTCGCTTCCCAAATGTGTGCGCATGTAGTTGTTGAATTTTATTTTTTTATTTTTATATTGCTAGGAAAAACCCAGCGCGTCAATTTGTTATCAATTTGTGCTAAGTGAGCAGGGCTGGCGATACGGCGATTTCCTCCAGGTCCTTGGATTTAAATTTTGACATCACTAAGGTGACAATTCGACTGTCATATTCGGTGAAGCATTCTCCAGACTCTAACAAAGCGTTGAATAAAAAGCTCTCCAAATTGTGCCAGTGTGATGCTGGCAGAGCATATCTGGGATAACCATTGTAATGCACTTCCCTGTAGCATCTCACTTAAAGTTATCATGAGGCCGCTACCCTCGGGCATTCTATCAGCAAAAATAAGATCCACTGTTGTACACTAATAATTAATAGACTTTTATAACACGGAAGGAAACATTTTTATGGAATTTAAAAAATATAAATTAAATTTTAAATCTTAAAAAAAAATTAAAAACAACTAAAAGTTATCTGCGGGGCTCGAACCACAACAACTTAAGCCACAACGGAAGTGATTAATCATCATTTTCAGTTGCCAGCTAAGAAATTTATATGCGTGTGCCACTTATATATATATATATAAATAAGCTTAATATATATTCATAGTATGGGAACCAGCACCGAGATGCTAAGCGGCAATCGACGGCTGCAAGGCAGAGCCCGTCAACTCTCTCTCTCTATGATATCTTATGCTCTCTCTCTCTCTCTTTGTTCGAATTGAGTGGTAGTACTTTTGTAACGATTGAAGCGGCCGAATTGAAGCGGAAAAATATATATTACATTAAATTGAAAATTGGCGACGAGGTAAAAAAAAAAAAGAAAATAAAATAATTATTTATAAACAAAATCAAAACTAGCTTATAATATAGCTAAATGAAAAAAAAAAGGAAAAGAAAGGGAGAAAATAGAAACAAAGTCTTTTGAGAATAGTCGATAAATCACAAATTGCTCGACAGAAGCATTGAATAAATGCTCTCTACTTTCAGAAAATCATCTATACTTATTCGCAATGGCCAAAAGCGTTATAAAACCTTTTCTGTGTGGAAGTTTGGGGAATGCATTACTTCAAAATGAATAGAAAAAGTGGCTGCGAACTTTTAAGATTTATCTGGAGGTGGAACAAAATTGTTGAATTTGGGTGGTACGCAATTGCAGACGGTTGCGTACGCATTGCCATAGTAGAATTTAGCGAGGCCGATGATGTTTTGATATTTTTTATGTACTAGTCGATAAATTGATAGCTTAATTCTCACCCAAGCAGAACTCGACTTTTGAAAGACACCTTTTAAGGAAAATCTCTCCTGAAGAAGGTGAAACATTTGGTAAGTTCATTTTGCGTTTGTAAGGCGGCTTGCCCGCGCGCCACCTTACAGCTATACTTTGCAGAAAAATTTGTAATGTGTAAGTTAGAACTAGGAATTTGTAGTGTGTAAGTTAGAATTAGGAATTTTGTAAGGTGTAAGTTAGGATTAGGAATTTTGTAGCGCGTAAACTTAATTAATGGAAAATATGAATTTTGTAGCGGGTGAGCTGAATTAAGGGAAAAAACATGAATTTTGTTTTGAAGTCTAAGTAAATCATAAGAAGTTTAAATTCAAGTTGCTTGCGAGCGCGCGCCGTTGGTGATCGGCAATGCAACTCTGCCTGGCGTGGAGAGTCAGTGTGGGAAGTTGCATTGCCGACACCGAGGTGAATTGGGCGGCCGCGCGCGCGAGCGGTTAAGGAGACTCGAAGCAGTTAGTTAGAAAGCGTCGTGGCAAGCAGAAAGGAGATTAATAAAAAAAGGGTGAACGATTGGCGCGATCCGGGGAAATTCGCAAAGCCAATTTAGGGGATACGCCTAAGATGAAATTCTGAACGTTACTTGTATTTTCGAAGCACCGATATCGATCAAGCCGTGGGACTACCGGTCAACAATATGAAAATTGTGCGACCATTTCCCAGGTGTTAGTGTAAAACTAATGATAGACCCCTACGTCTATCCTGTGAAACTGCGGTTCGAATTAGTGACTGATCAAAAGCCACTAGAAACCATTTTTAAGCCAACATCAAAGCCTTCAGCGCGTATCGAAAGCTGGCTTTCTGCGTCTCCAAGCGTATAAGTTCAAGGTCATTTACAAATCAGGAAAGGAAAATATAGCCGTTTGTGAGTTCTTACGACATTGCAGGAGAGCATAGTATATTGCAAATTATTGAAACCGCTACACCAATATCAATATCTATATCTGAAATTGCTGAAAGCAGCACACAAGATTAGGAAATAGTAGACGCAATGATATGCCTTCAACAGAGTTCCTGAGACTCCGCAATGTCAAATAAATTATACCCATTTCGACATGAGCTGTCAACGATTGGGACAATTATGCTAAGAGGAGTTCGAATTGTTATTCCTTCAGCATTGAGACAGAATGTATTGGGGCTGGCACATGAAGGACATCCGGGTGAATCAGCCATGAAGCGTAGATTGAGGTCCAAAGTCTGGTGGCCCCAAGTTGACAGAGATACCAAGTAGTTCTAGTATCCCAAGCAATAAATCCACCGCCAATGAAGAGAACAGAATTTCCGAATGGGCCATGGATTTCGGTCGCTACAGATCTTTTAGGGCCACTACCCAACAATGAATATATTTTAGTTTAAATAGACTATTACTCTAGATACATGGAGCTTAAATTCCTTCGCCCCATCGTATCAGAATAAATAGTTGGGTCATTTGGGGAAATTTTCAGTGGGCTGGGGTTCCCGAAAGTGTTACGAACCGGTAATGGCCGACAGTATGTAAGTGTTGAGTTCAGGAACTACTGTAAAATATGCGGCATCGAGCAAATAACAACACCTCCTTATTAATCGTGATAAACTAATAGTTATAAACTCGATATGCGCGCTCAGTATACGATTCTAAATTTTTGTTTACCTGATGCATTTTGCTTTGTAGGTACAATCCATATAGGCCTAAAATAAGGGGAATTGCTGGGGCCTACGATACCGTAATCTAAAATGTTTTGAATTTGGTGTTTAACTTCATGTTCGTATGCTTGTGGATAACTATATGTTTTTGTATGCAAATGTGAATTGTGAGTAGTGTTAATAACAGGTTTTTCTCGATTATTATATTGATATTGTTTCAACAAGCTTATTAAATTAAATGTTTCTCCTTCATTTAAATGTTCAAATCGGTAAAGGCTTGAATTCGTAAATTCTTGATTTTTAGAATTATCTCTGATTGGAGTTTTGAAGTGTTGATTAGTTTCAATATTTGATTGAACTACGAATGAGTTTGGTTTGTGATTAGAATATTGTTGATTAATTCATACTTTCTATTATATGCTTCTGAAATTGCTACCAATTAATAGATCATAATCTGATGAAAATTGATGTAAAAGAAGTTCATTATTACTCTTGAACAAGATGTTTGAAAGGATATTAACTTTTTGTGATGGTTAAAGGTCCATTACTGATTTGAATAAAACAATCGGTATAATGAATTGGCACATAGGCATAAAAATGCTTCTACAAGTGAGACCCCATAATTTGTGAGAATCGCGTCCCATGCGTACACACAATCAAACGCATGTACGTAGGTGTGTGCAGTTCACAAGATGTCCAAATGTTTGGGTTTAAAATTCCTACAGGCAGCAAGAGCTTCGCACACAGGCATATAAATGCTCATACATATATTAAGGGACTGTATGTGTGTATGTGCATGCTCGTCGCGAAAATATGTTCTTTATGCGCACCAACGCTTTCATACCCTTCCTATAAATAATAACGAAAACGTAAACATTTTGCATGAGTATGGCAAATGTTTTGAAGAGTTAGATATCTCAGAAGGGAAGACATGGGATCTTGCTGCAAAGAAATTTCAATTTTTGTGAGCTACTGCTTGTGCTCACATGCATGTGAGAGAGAGAGAGAGAGAGAGAGAGAGAGAGAGAGAGAGAGAGCGAGAGAGAGATAGAGAGAGAGAGAGAGAGAGAGAGAGCAGGGAAAAAAGTTGAGCATAGAACCGTTTCATTTCAAATGTTGACCATCTCGATCGATTGTCGCGTAGTTGCGTACCCCGAAGTTGTGTGGGGTGTCAATGCTCAAAAAAAATGGGACAAAATTTGTACACAGCGTGTCCAGTCTATGTGTTCTATGGTTAGTGGCTGAGATTAGTTAAAACACTAACCATAACAAATATTTTTACAGCCAAAAATGTTAAGTTCAGGGACCACTATACTTCGTATTTGCTCCGCTCGGCCACTGGAGGCTCGGGCAGTGAAAATACTTCACGACAAAATCAGTGCGCTGCGAGCGCTCAAGCCGAATGGTCCCTTTTTATATGAAGCATAACTATGTGCTATTTGTCCCACTCTCTTTCGCTCTATCTATGTCTTCTCTCTCAATGGTCTTTCAAATCATCGAACCCAGCAGCACACAAAAATTGTAATTTTTCGCGACGATCCCAGCTCTTTCCTTTCGAGTGAAAAGTATACCGAAATCTCAAAGGCGTTTGCCACGCTCATGCACACAAAATATTAGCGTTTCGATGATTATGCATGATGATGATGCACATAAAGAATATGATTTCATGACGGGCATGCAAACACACACTTGCAGTCTCTGGAAACATTTATGAACATGTTGCTGCCTGTGTACGAAGCTCTACTCTTATAGGGCTTATAAACTATCGAACTCTTCAAAGGGCTACCATGCTCATGTAAAATGTTTTCATTATTATTTGTGGAAAGGGTATGAAAGCGTTGATGTACATATAGAATATGTTTTTGTCAATCAGTCACTATAACAACCGAACGTTGCGGTTCTTCTCATCCACGCGTAAAATACTCGCTAACAAATTAAAACAAGTAAGGAAGCTATAGTCGAGAGTGTTCGACTAGAAGATACCCTGATCCCTACGAAGAGCTGATATTCACGCACGCATAAGCACGCGCTCTGTTAACTGCGCAGTAAGCAGCGCTTGGGCTGCGCTGCAGTGTGGGCAATACTATGAGAATTTTGTTGCTGAATAATTTCTCCTGTAGTAGGACTATCTTCATTAACCGTAATTTCAATACTTTTAGACCTGGAGATTTGGTGTGTATATACATCTGGTCAATACGCAAATTTTGTCATTTACAGATTTTGGATACCACGCCCCCTTCGCACCCAATTTGCAAAAAACGTATTTTAAGTGCTAGAGACTTGTGCTTTGGAATGTGCACACATTTGCACGTTATGATCACGTTCTGAAAGTTTCATGAAGATAGTCCTACTACAGGAGAAATTATTCAGCAACAAAATTCTCATAGTATTGCCCACACTGCAGCGCAGCCCAAGCGCAGTCGCTGCTCACTGCGCAGTTAGCAGAGCGCGTGTTTATGCGTGCGTGAATACCAGCTCTTTGTAGGGATCAGGGTATCTCCTAGTCGAGCAGTTTCGACTAGAGCTTTCTTACTTGTTATACCCTGATCCCATTAAAAATGGGAAATCAGGGTATAATGGTTTTGTGAAAACCCCATAAAGTATATATATTCTTGATCAGGGCGACGAGCTGAGTCGATATAGCCCTGTCCGTCTGTCCGTCCGTCCGTCCGTCCGTCCGTCCGTCCGTCCGTCCGTCCGTATGAACGCCTAGATCTCAGAAGATATAAGAGCTAGAGACTTCAAATTTTGTATGCATACTCATGTATACCATACGCAGTACAAGTTTATCTTTTTTTTTCGATAACTCGTCCGATTACTTTTTTATCGCGAATAATCGATAAATTGATTTTGTTTATTCACCGTAATTTTAATACTTTTAGACCTGGAGACTTCAGATTTGGTGTGTATATACATCTGATAAATACGCAGATTTTGTCATTTACAGATTTTGGATACCACGCCCCCTTCGCCCCCAATTTGCAAAAAACGTATTTTAAGTACTAGAGACTTGTGCTTTGGAAAGTACACACATTTGCACATTGTGATCACGTTCTGAAAGTTTCATAAAGATAGTCTTACTACAGGAGAAATTATTCAGCAACAAAATTCCCATAGTATTGCCCACACTGCAGCGCAGCCCAAGCGCAGTCGCTGCTTACTGCGCAGTTACAAGAGCGCGTGCCTATGCGTGCGTGAATATCAGCTCTTTGTAGGGATCAGGGTATCTCCTAGTCGAGCAGTCTCGACTAGATCTTCCTTACTTGTTTTTTCTTATTCTTTCCATTCTGTTTGTAATAGATATCATTTTCAATAATAAGATGTTTATTATCTTTTAAGCCTGAATTTTGCTTTTGATCATTTCTTATATCTTCCATGCTTATAATATTTACTGTTTGCAATTTATCTTCATTATTTTCATAGAATTCGTAGACAGGATTTCTGCTAAGACAATCAGCTTCGGTATTATCCTTGCCGGGATTATATATGATTTTGAAATTATATTGAGAAAGGTAGTGTGTCATGTCACCCAACTCGTCGTCTGTTCTGTTTTTTATGTTTAAGTGCTCTAATGGTTTGTGGTCTGTGTAAATAATGAATTCGATTCCAATCAGCCAATGTTGCCAGAACTTTAAGCATTCTTTAATGGCCAGACATTCTAAAAAAATCGCCTTCTTCTTTTTTTGTGATGCATTCAATATTTTTGAAAAGTAAGCTATTGGTTTTTGCGTACCATCTTTTTGCGTTTGTTTTAAGATCGCTCCAATACCTTTTATACTTGCGTCTGTGTATATGAAAGTTTGAGCTTTTTGATTGTAGATGGCCAGAATTGGTTTCGAGCACAAGTATTGTTTTGCTTTATGGAAGGCTGTCTCACATTCAGTTGACCAATCGAATCTTACATCTTTTCTGAGCAAGTTGTGTAGGGGATCGAGCAAAATTGAGACGTTAGGAATGTATTTTCCATAAAAATTCACTTTACCTAAGAATTGTCGTATATTTTTCTTATTTTGTGGTAGGGGAAAGTCTATTATAGATTTTAAATTATCTTTTAGAGGAGTTACTGAATTCTCTGTGATAAAATGACCCCCTGACTGAACTTGCCGCAAATGTGCATTTTGTTAGTTTCAACCGGAATCCTTCCTTTACTATAGCATCTAACAATTGTCTTAGTTGAATTATGTGTTCATTGAAAGTCTTTGAGAATATCATAATATCGTCTATTTAGTTTACGACAAAATTTGATAAGTTGTATTTTCTAATTATATTCACTAAAATTCTTTGAAATATTGCAGGAGATGTTTTTGATCCAAAAGGGAGACATGTCCATTGATAATGACCTTCTTGTGTTACAAATGCAGTCCGTTGCCTATCTTGAATCCTCAATGGTATAGACCAGAAGGCTGAGTTTATATTCAGCGCTGTGAAAATTTTAAATCAACGGTTTCAACAATTAAAACTTCAATCAAAGGAAATGGTTGTGTAAAATCAATACATAGTCTAATCTTCTTCCCGTCATCTCTTTTATAAGCCAATGTGACTGGTGCTGCAAATGGACTATAGGATTTCTCAATTAGGTCATGTTTCAATAATTGAGCCACTTGCTTTTCAATTTCAACTTTGTCTTCTACAGAACATTTATAAGGTCTTTTGAACCAGTATTTTTATACCCTGATCCCATTAAAAATGGGAAATCAGGGTATAATGGTTTTGTGAAAAGTATGTAACAGGCAGAAGGAGGCGTGGCAGACCCCATAAAGTATATATATTCTTGATCAGGGCGACGAGCTGAGTCGATATAGCCCTGTCCGTCTGTCCGTCCGTCCGTCCGTCCGTCCGTCCGTCCGTCCGTCCGTCCGTCCGTCCGTCCGTCCGTCCGTCCGTCCGTATGAACGCCTAGATCTCAGAAGATATAAGAGCTAGAGACTTCAAATTTTGTATGCATACTCATGTATACCATACGCAGTACAAGTTTATCTTTTTTTTTCGAAAACTCGCCCGATTACTTTTTTATCGCGAATAATCGATAAATAGATTTTGTTTATTCACCGTAATTTCAATACTTTTAGACCTGGAGACTTCAGATTTGGTGTGTATATACATCTGATCAATACGCAGATTTTGTCATTTACAGATTTTGGATACCACGCCCCCTTCGCCCCCAATTTGCAAAAAACGTATTTTAAGTACTAGAGACTTGTGCTTTGGAATGTACACATATTTGCATATTATGATCACGTTCTGAAAGTTTCATTAAGATAGTCCTATTACAGGAGAAATTATTCAGCAACAAAATTCTTATAGTATTGCCCACACTGCAGCGCAGCCCAAGCGCAGTCGCTGCTTACTGCGCAGTTAGCAAAGCGCGTGCTTATGCGTGCGTGAATATCAGCTCTTTGTAGGGATCAGGGTATCTCCTAGTCGAGCAGTCTCGACTAGAGCTTCCTTACTTGTTATACCTCGATCCCATTAAAAATGGGAAATCAGGGTATAATGGTTTTGTGAAAAGTATGTAACAGGCAGAAGGAGGCGTGGCAGACCCCATAAAGTATATATATTCTTGATCAGGGCGACGAGCTGAGTCGATATAGCCCTGTCCGTCTGTCCGTCCGTCCGTCCGTCCGTCCGTCCGTATGAACGCCTAGATCTCAGAAGATATAAGAGCTAGAGACTTCACATTTTGTATACATACTCATGTATACCATACGCAGTACAAGTTTATCTTTTTTTTTCGATAACTCGTCCGATTACTTTTTTATCGCGAATAATCGATAAATTGATTTTGTTTATTCACCGTAATTTCAATACTTTTAGACCTGGAGACTTCAGATTTGGTGTGTATATACATCTGATCAATACGCAGATTTTGTCATTTACAGATTTTAGATACCACGCCCCCTTCGCCCCCAATTCGCAAAAAACGTATTTTAAGTACTAGAGACTTGTGCTTTAAAATGTACACACATTTGCACATTGTGATCACATTCTGAAATTTTCATGAAGATAGTCCTATTACAGGAGAAATTATTCAGCAACAAAATTCTCATAGTATTGCCCACACTGCAGCGCAGCCCAAGCGCAGTCGCTGCTTACTGCGCAGTGAGCAGAGCGCGTGCTTATGCGTGCGTGAATATCAGCTCTTTGTAGGGATCAGGGTATCTCCTAGTCGAGCAGTCTCGACTAGAGCTTCCTTCCGAGATATTCACGCACCCATATGCACGCGCTCTGCTAAGCGACTGCAGTAAGCAGCGACTGCGCTTGGGCTGCGCTGCTGTGTGGGCACTACTATGAGAATTTTGTTGCTGAATAATTTCTCTTGTAGTAAGACTATCTTAATGAAACTTTCAGAACGTGATCACGATATTCAAATGTGTATACATTCCAAAGCACAAGTCTTTAGTACTTAAAATACGTTTCTTACAAATTGCTTGCAAAGGGGGCGTGGTATAAATCTGTAAATTACAAAATCTTTGTATTGATCAGATGTATGTAGACACCAAATCTGAAGTCTCCAGGTCTAAAAGTATTAAAATTACGGTGAATAAACAAAATCAATTTATCAATTATTTTCGATAAAAAAGTAATCGGACGAGTTATCGAACAAAAAAAGATAAACTTGTACTGCGTATGGTATACATGAGTACAGTAGAGTATACAAGTCTCTAGCTCTTATATCTTCTGAGAACTAGGCGTTTATAATGCATGAATGCATAATGCATGAATGCATAATGCATGAATTTGCCAAAGCACAAGTCTCTAGTATTACGGACAGACGGGCAGGGCTATATCGACTCAGCTAGTCGGCCTGATCAAAAATATATATTCTTTATTCTTACTTTATACAAAACCATTATACCCTGATTTCCATTTTTAATGGGATCAGTGTATAACAAGTAAGGAAGCTCTAGTCGAGACTGCTCGACTAGGAGATACCCTGATCCCTACAAAGAGCTGGTATTCACGCACTCATAAGCACGCGCTCTGCTAACTGCGCAGTAAGCAGCGACTGCGCTTGGGCTGCGCTGCAGTGTGGGGCAAAGCTATGGGAATTTTGTTGCTGAATAATTTCTCCTGTAGTAGGACTATCTTCATGAAACTTTCAGAATGTGATCACAATGTGCAAATGTGTGTACACTCCAAAGCACAAGTCTCTAGTACTTAAAATACGTTTTTTGTAAATTGGGGGCGAAGGGGGCGTGGTATCCAAAATCTGTAAATGACAAAATCTGCGTATTGATCAGATGTATAAACACACCAAATCTGAAGTCTCCAGGTCTAAAAGTATTGAAATTACGGTGGATAAACAAAATCAAATTATCGATTATTCGCGATAAAAAAGTAATCGGACGAGTTATCGAAAAAAAAGATAAACTTGTACTGCGTATGGTATACATGAGTATGCATACAAAATTTGAAGTCTCTAGCTCTTATATCTTCTGAGATCTAGGCGTTCATACGGACGGACGGACGGACGGACGGACGGACGGACGGACGGACAGGGCTATATCGACTCAGCTCGTCGCCCTGATCAAGAATATATATACTTTATGGGGTCTGCCACGCCTCCTTCTGCCTGTTACATACTTTTCACAAAACCATTATACCCTGATTTCCCATTTTTAATGGGATCAGGGTATAAAAATATATCGTATCTCCCGCAAGAAGAAGAATAATCATTGAAGTCCCAAGTTTGAGAAATAGGAGTATAAACATTTAATTGTTGATTCCCTTATTTTAGGTTAGTAACCATGTGTAATTGTCATTCATTGTAATAAAAAACTCTTATATTAGACCAATCAAATTGTGTTGTTTCTCCCAGGGGGGGTCCCACAAGATTATTATAAATCAACAATTATTACGTTTATGGACGAATAACAATAATAATACACAAGTTCATATGGACGGGCGGATGGATGGACGGATAGACGGACAAGACTATATCGACTCAGCTCGTCGGGTATAAAAAAACAGAAACATTATGGCAAAACTACAATTTGGATTTGAAGTGGCTGCTGATGAAGACCAAAAATCAAACAATATTATAATAAAATTTTTAACGGACGAAGATGGAAAAAAATACAGCATTCCACAAAATTACCAATCATGCAAAGCACACTCTGAACTTATGAAGCTGCCGGAATTCAGGAACGTTGCAAAATCATTGCAAAAACGTGGACAGTTCAGGAATGTGTGTTATTCAATAACTATCTGCTACAAGACATTTCTGGTATGGAACAAAACAAAGCAAACACGTCGGCAAATCAAGTAGATACGACTTTAATTAACCTTCTTGAAGAATTGTGTGTAAGAGAAAGCGAACCTTCGAAAGATTTTTGAATATAGTATGTGAATAGAGTATGTGACAAATTTGTGCTGGATAAATTTGAAGGAAAAAAGTGAATTCAAACCAATGGTTACAGAGCTATGAAAGTGAGTGTAATAGGTTAGGTATTAGCCAAGATGGGGAAAAAATTGAACCTTTAATACTATTCCTAAATTAGGCAGCAGCGGAGTAGTTTAACTCTGCGTTAATTAAACATACATACATTGAACTCTGAATGGGTAACGTTGAAAGAAAATATTTTACAAACTTTTGCAGATGAAGGTTGGTCTTCTATCACCTATGCGTTGAATTACAAATATGTATATCTCTGGCTCACTTGTGGATTACGCTTTAAAGAAAGAACGTTTATTACTTGAGACCGATAAAAATATGAATAATACAACTTTGATAAACCTAATTGCCCATGGATTGCCAAAATTTATTAGAAACTAAATTGACAGACAAGATGTTAGAGATTCAGTTGCTTTATTTGGTGAACTGAAAAAATATGAGGACACTGTCGAAATAAAATATGTCAAAATAAATGAAAACAAATCTAAAGCATTTAAGACAGAAGTGAAATCCAAGTTTAAACAGCCTTGTACGATTTGTGAAAGCAAAGGGAATAAAAATAGATAGCACCCTGTAGATTTGTGTTGGTTCAATGTCAAGGGAAACTAAAGCTTTGAATCAGATAAAAGAATAAACTCAGTATTGGAAATTGACACTACAGAAGATCATAAAAAAACAAAATATTCTACCTCTAATTGTAGTAAAAGTAGTCCTAGATGGGAAAAACTGAATGCACGGGTATTTATGACCCTGTCTCAAATGTCACACTTATAAATTCTAATTTAGTAAAAATTAAACATTTGACAAAAGATAACCATAGAAGTTGAAATCGAAAAGCATGTGGCTCACTGGCATTGGCTTATAAAAGAGATGAAGGGAAGAAGATTAGACTATGTATTGATTTTAGAGATTTAAACAAACTAATAGTACCTCAATCACAACCATTTCCTTTGATTGAAGATTTAATTGTTAAAACCGTTGATTGTAAATTTTTCACAACGCTGGGCATAAACTCAGCCTTCTGGTCTATACCATTGAGAATTCAAGATAGGCAACGGACTGCATTTGTAACACAAGAAGGTCATTATCAATGGACATGTCCCCCTTTTGGATTAAAAACAGCTCCTGCAATATTTCAAAGAATTTTAGTGAATATAATTAGAAAATACAACTTATCAAATTTTGTCGTAAACTATATAGACGATATTATGATATTCTCAAAGACTTTCAATGAACACATAATTCAACTAAGACAATTGTTAGATGCTATAGTAAAGGAAGGATTCCGGTTGAAACTAACAAAATGCACATTTGCGGCAAGTTCAGTCAGATATTTGGGTCATTTTATCACAGAGAATTCAGTAACTCCTCTAAAAGATAATTTAAATCCCCTACCACAAATACGACAATTCTTAGGTAAAGTGAATTTTTATGTAAAATACATTCCTAACGTCTCAATTTTGCTCGATCCCCTAGACAACTTACTCAGGAAAGATGTAAGATTCGATTGGTCAACTGAGTGTGAGACAACCTTCCGTAAAGTAAAACGATACTTGTGCTCGAAACCAATTATTGCCATCTACAATCTCCTGTAGTAGGACTATCTTCATGAAACTTTCAGAACGTGATCATAATGTGCAAATGTGTATACATTCCAAAGCACAAGTCTCTAGTACTTAAAATACGTTTTTTGCAAATTGGGGGCGTGGGTGGGCGTGGTATCCAAAATCTGTAAAAGACAAAATTTGCGTATTGATCAGATGTATATACACACCAAATCTGAAGTCTCCAGGTCTAAAAGTATTAAAATTACGGTGAATAAACAAAATCAATTTATCGATTATTCACGATAAAAAAGTAATCGAAAAAAAAAAGATAAACTTGTACTGCGTATGGTATACATGAGTATGCATACAAAATTTGAAGCCTCTAGCTCTTATATCTTCTGAGATCTAGGCGTTCATACGGACGGACGGACGGACCATATCGACTCAGCTCGTCGCCCTGATCAAGAATATATACAGTTTGTCAAGAAACACTTTACACACTATGAAAAAAATATATTTTTTGACTTTAGATGCCAATATAAAAGCAATTTATTAAAGAAAACAAATGAATTTTTTGCAAAGCTCTTTAATAATAAATTTTAAGTTGAATTAAAACAAGTAAGGAAGCTCTAGTCGAGACTGCTCGACTAGGAGATACCCTGATCCCTAGAAAGAGCTGATATTCACGCACGCATAAGCACGCGCTCTGCTAACTGCGCAGTAAGCAGCGACTGCGCTTGGGCTGCGTTGCAATGTGGGCAATATTATGGGAATTTTGTTGCTGAATAATTTCTCCTGTAGTAGGACTATCTTCATGAAACTTTCAGAATGTGATCACAATGTGCAAATGTGTGTACACTCCAAAGCACAAGTCTCTAGTACTTAAAATACGTTTTTTGTAAATTGGGGGCGAAGGGGGCGTGGTATCCAAAATCTGTAAATGACAAAATCTGCGTATTGATCAGATGTATATACACACCAAATCTGAAGTCTCCAGGTCTAAAAGTATTGAAATTACGGTGGATAAACAAAATCAAATTATCGATTATTCGCGATAAAAAAGTAATCGGACGAGTTATCGAAAAAAAAGATAAACTTGTACTGCGTATGGTATACATGAGTATGCATACAAAATTTGAAGTCTCTAGCTCTTATATCTTCTGAGATCTAGGCGTTCATACGGACGGACGGACGGACGGACGGACGGACGGACGGACGGACAGGGCTATATCGACTCAGCTCGTCGCCCTGATCAAGAATATATATACTTTATGGGGTCTGCCACGCCTCCTTCTGCCTGTTACATACTTTTCACAAAACCATTATACCCTGATTTCCCATTTTTAATGGGATCAGGGTATAAAAATATATCGTATCTCCCGCAAGAAGAAGAATAATCATTGAAGTCCCAAGTTTGAGAAATAGGAGTATAAACATTTAATTGTTGATTCCCTTATTTTAGGTTAGTAACCATGTGTAATTGTCATTCATTGTAATAAAAAACTCTTATATTAGACCAATCAAATTGTGTTGTTTCTCCCAGGGGGGTCCCACAAGATTATTATAAATCAACAATTATTACGTTTATGGACGAATAACAATAATAATACACAAGTTCATATGGACGGGCGGATGGATGGACGGATAGACGGACAAGACTATATCGACTCAGCTCGTCGGGTATAAAAAAACAGAAACATTATGGCAAAACTACAATTTGGATTTGAAGTGGCTGCTGATGAAGACCAAAAAATCAAACAATATTATAATAAAATTTTTAACGGACGAAGATGGAAAAAAATACAGCATTCCACAAAATTACCAATCATGCAAAGCACACTCTGAACTTATGAAGCTGCCGGAATTCAGGAACGTTGCAAAATCATTGCAAAAACGTGGACAGTTCAGGAATGTGTGTTATTCAATAACTATCTGCTACAAGACATTTCTGGTATGGAACAAAACAAAGCAAACACGTCGGCAAATCAAGTAGATACGACTTTAATTAACCTTCTTGAAGAATTGTGTGTAAGAGAAAGCGAACCTTCGAAAGATTTTTGAATATAGTATGTGAATAGAGTATGTGACAAATTTGTGCTGGATAAATTTGAAGGAAAAAAGTGAATTCAAACCAATGGTTACAGAGCTATGAAAGTGAGTGTAATAGGTTAGGTATTAGCCAAGATGGGGAAAAAATTGAACCTTTAATACTATTCCTAAATTAGGCAGCAGCGGAGTAGTTTAACTCTGCGTTAATTAAACATACATACATTGAACTCTGAATGGGTAACGTTGAAAGAAAATATTTTACAAACTTTTGCAGATGAAGGTTGGTCTTCTATCACCTATGCGTTGAATTACAAATATGTATATCTCTGGCTCACTTGTGGATTACGCTTTAAAGAAAGAACGTTTATTACTTGAGACCGATAAAAATATGAATAATACAACTTTGATAAACCTAATTGCCCATGGATTGCCAAAATTTATTAGAAACTAAATTGACAGACAAGATGTTAGAGATTCAGTTGCTTTATTTGGTGAACTGAAAAAATATGAGGACACTGTCGAAATAAAATATGTCAAAATAAATGAAAACAAATCTAAAGCATTTAAGACAGAAGTGAAATCCAAGTTTAAACAGCCTTGTACGATTTGTGAAAGCAAAGGGAATAAAAATAGATAGCACCCTGTAGATTTGTGTTGGTTCAATGTCAAGGGAAACTAAAGCTTTGAATCAGATAAAAGAATAAACTCAGTATTGGAAATTGACACTACAGAAGATCATAAAAAAACAAAATATTCTACCTCTAATTGTAGTAAAAGTAGTCCTAGATGGGAAAAACTGAATGCACGGGTATTTATGACCCTGTCTCAAATGTCACACTTATAAATTCTAATTTAGTAAAAATTAAACATTTGACAAAAGATAACCATAGAAGTTGAAATCGAAAAGCATGTGGCTCACTGGCATTGGCTTATAAAAGAGATGAAGGGAAGAAGATTAGACTATGTATTGATTTTAGAGATTTAAACAAACTAATAGTACCTCAATCACAACCATTTCCTTTGATTGAAGATTTAATTGTTAAAACCGTTGATTGTAAATTTTTCACAACGCTGGGCATAAACTCAGCCTTCTGGTCTATACCATTGAGAATTCAAGATAGGCAACGGACTGCATTTGTAACACAAGAAGGTCATTATCAATGGACATGTCCCCCTTTTGGATTAAAAACAGCTCCTGCAATATTTCAAAGAATTTTAGTGAATATAATTAGAAAATACAACTTATCAAATTTTGTCGTAAACTATATAGACGATATTATGATATTCTCAAAGACTTTCAATGAACACATAATTCAACTAAGACAATTGTTAGATGCTATAGTAAAGGAAGGATTCCGGTTGAAACTAACAAAATGCACATTTGCGGCAAGTTCAGTCAGATATTTGGGTCATTTTATCACAGAGAATTCAGTAACTCCTCTAAAAGATAATTTAAATCCCCTACCACAAATACGACAATTCTTAGGTAAAGTGAATTTTTATGTAAAATACATTCCTAACGTCTCAATTTTGCTCGATCCCCTAGACAACTTACTCAGAAAAGATGTAAGATTCGATTGGTCAACTGAGTGTGAGACAACCTTCCGTAAAGTAAAACGATACTTGTGCTCGAAACCAATTATTGCCATCTACAATCTCCTGTAGTAGGACTATCTTCATGAAACTTTCAGAACGTGATCATAATGTGCAAATGTGTATACATTCCAAAGCACAAGTCTCTAGTACTTAAAATACGTTTTTTGCAAATTGGGGGCGTGGGTGGGCGTGGTATCCAAAATCTGTAAAAGACAAAATTTGCGTATTGATCAGATGTATATACACACCAAATCTGAAGTCTCCAGGTCTAAAAGTATTAAAATTACGGTGAATAAACAAAATCAATTTATCGATTATTCACGATAAAAAAGTAATCGAAAAAAAAAAGATAAACTTGTACTGCGTATGGTATACATGAGTATGCATACAAAATTTGAAGCCTCTAGCTCTTATATCTTCTGAGATCTAGGCGTTCATACGGACGGACGGACGGACCATATCGACTCAGCTCGTCGCCCTGATCAAGAATATATACAGTTTGTCAAGAAACACTTTACACACTATGAAAAAAATATATTTTTTGACTTTAGATGCCAATATAAAAGCAATTTATTAAAGAAAACAAATGAATTTTTTGCAAAGCTCTTTAATAATAAATTTTAAGTTGAATTAAAACAAGTAAGGAAGCTCTAGTCGAGACTGCTCGACTAGGAGATACCCTGATCCCTAGAAAGAGCTGATATTCACGCACGCATAAGCACGCGCTCTGCTAACTGCGCAGTAAGCAGCGACTGCGCTTGGGCTGCGTTGCAATGTGGGCAATATTATGAGAATTTTGTTGCTGAATAATTTCTCCTGTAGTAAGACTATCTTCATGAAACTTTTAGAACGTGATCACAATGTGCAAATGTGTGTACATTCCAAAGCACAAGTCTCTAGTACTTAAAATACGTTTTTTGCAAATTGGGGGCGAAGGGGGCGTGGTATCCAAAATCTGTAAATGACGAAATCTGCGTATTGATCAGATGTATATACACACCAAATCTGAAGTCTCCAGGTCTAAAAGTATTGAAATTACGGTGAATAAACAAAATCAATTTATCGATTATTCGCGATAAAAAAGTAATCGGACGAGTTATCGAAAAAAAAAGATAAACTTGTACTGCGTATGGTATACATGAGTATGCATACAAAATTTGAAGTCTCTAGCTCTTATATCTTCTGAGATCTAGGCGTTCATACGGACGGACGGACGGACGGACGGACGGACGGACGGACAGACGGACAGGGCTATATCGACTCAGCTCGTCGCCCTGATCAAGAATATATATACTTTATGGGGTCTGCCACGCCTCCTTCTGCCTGTTACATACTTTTCACAAAACCATTATACCCTGATTTCCCATTTTTAATGGGATCAGGGTATAAAAAGATCGAATTAATTCTAACCGTAGTAGATGCCCCTTTTTCTAACGGTCTAAACGAGAGATTAAACCAAACTTTGGTAAATAAAGTGATGTGTGCTCAATGACGACGGTGGTACAAAAAAGGCCTGGTCGAAAATTGCAGTAGATAAAAATAAAACAGTGCAAAAATAGAACAGTGCATACTGTAACAGGATTTTCTCATATCTATTTGATGAACGGAGAGGTTACTGATTTACTACCTCCGGAGCTAGGAAATATAAACAGCTATCCTAAAAATTTGGAAGAAGATCGACATTTAGCCCTGCTCAGATAAAAAAAATCACATGAATATAATAAATCACTGTTTGATAAAGTAATATGAGCATAAACTTTTAATTGTTGATTAAAAAACTCTTAATTTAGACGAATCAAATTGTGTTTACGGAAGAAATGCACGAATCAACATTTGCTGTGACATCTGGGTCTACATTCTTATCGTCTGCCAAGTTGCCCAGACTTACGCTACCCATATTTGATGGCAATTATGCGGCTATAAGAATTTTAGTGCATTATTCACTCAAATGGTGGATCAGTAGAACAGCTTATCAAACATCGAGAAGTTTAATCAGCTGATAAGCTGTTTAAAGGGCCAGCAGTAAAGGCATTTCAGATCACACCTTAAAACTATCAAAAGGCACTTAATCGTTTGAATCAGCGCTACAACAATCCAACATTAGTGTTCTTGGGCAATATCTCGTCGTTGTTTATGTCGTGTGTGTGTCGAGATCAAATAGTTAAGAAACTCGAAGTTTGATTGACAACTCTACAGCATTGTACAACTCATTAACTTCATTAGGCAACGAGTCTCAAATTGCACAGGCAATGTTAATAGCCATTATCATGGATAAGATGGATGTGGAAACTAAACGCAAATGGAACGAATCATTGGATTATTCAAAGTTATCTACGTGGGACTTATGTGTTCAGGTAGTTGAAAGGCATTGCCAATTATTGGAATCATGCGGTAAGTCCGAATAGAGCCAGGATCGATCTTCGACTACTAGGAAACCACAAAGCCAGACGACCACGCGACATGGTTTGTCCTTTAATTGTTCAACTAATTCATGTCCTTTTTGTCTTAGTTCAGAACATCGAGTATCGTGTTTCAGTCAGCTTCAGGAGATGTCAGTTACAGATCGCTATGAAGCAGCAAAACGACATTCTCTATGCCTGAACTGTCTTGGCGAGGGCCACCAGGCATCTAAGTGTCCCTCTGCTCAAAAATATCGATTCTGTTCGAGACTTCATAACAGCTTACTACATCGAAAGGAAGCTGCGACTAGATCGGCATCAACGTTACCCATCGCTTCCAATTCAAACGATGTTGTCATACATGCACACACCAATCGAACAGACCAAGCCATTCTAGCAACGGCCATCGTCGAGGTCATGGTTGCATCTGGAACTTATAGGATCGGTCGTGCTCTATTGGATTCTTGCTCCCAGGTCAACTTCATCTCATAACAGTTCGCGAATCTCTAGCATTGGCGAATCACACACACACACATCAAGTTTGGTACTCCGGATCACGTCAAGATGCCCATTGATTTCTGTGTGACATCACACATTGCATATCAGCAGTTTCACAAAACTCGTCATATCCTACGCTTCAGAAAACGTTACTTGGATGGATTGTGTCTGGACGCTATGAAGGTACACAGAGACCGGCACACTTCTAAGGGCTTTTGCAGGAGGAGTCTATCAACAATAATTTGGAAAGGCTCTGGCATATCGAAGATTTGAATAAACCAATCGAAAAGTTCACACCTGAGCAACTGCAGTGCGAACAAATGATTACTCGATTCGTACGTCAACACGCGGATGGTACCATTTAAGGACGACCAAAGATATCTAGGATCTTCATACGAGTCAATCAAACTGAGATTCGAGCCATTGGTACGGCGCTTAAATCGCAATCCTCAGATAAAGGCATCATATACGGAATTTCGGCGCGAATATGAAGGTTTGAATCACATGAGTTTGGTAAACGCACCAAGGCTTGGCACCTCAACGAAGCTCAGAGTTGTCTTCGATGCATCAAATCGAACCTCATCTCAACGATCACTGAATGACTTATTAATGGTTGTTCCGACTATTCCGACGGATATATATACGCTTCTGCTACGCTTTCGAACTTATAGATATGCACTCACTGCAGATATTGTGAAAATGTTCAGAGATTCAACAGATAAACCACTTCATATAAATTGAACACAGTCACCTACGGTACGGCCACAGCACCATATATCGCAATACGCAGTTCGACATATTTGGCTGATCTACATATACAAACTCACAAACTTGGAGCACAAGCTATAAATTCATCATTGGGTATGACACATCGAAAGGCCTACAACAACTCAAGGCAGAGGTCATCGAAGTACTTGGCAAAGGCAAATTTGAATTAGCAAAATGGCATTCAAGCCACGCGGACTTCGTCGACGATAGCACAATAAAGGATTGGAATCTAGAGGATGGTTCCGTTAGAAGCACATTGGGTTTAACTTGGAATTAACGTCAGGACATATTGCTATTTGCTTTTCGACCCAAATGCTCCATTGATGCAATCACCATGATGACAATTTTATCAGTAGCATCTTCACTCTTCGATTCATTGGGACTAGTAGTGTCTGAATCTGATGAGTCTGTGCCGAAACACTTTGCCTAGCTTGGAAATCGTTTGCAACATCGCTTCTCTGGAGTCGCTGACAATACCTCGACTAAGTATGCAGCCGAACATCAAGTAGCTGCAGATGCATGGATTTTGTGACGCTTCTATTGGTGCATTCGGATGCTGCATATATGCACGCACAGTTGCAGCGGACGGCAACGTTCGAGTCCACCTGATCACGTCAAAGTGCAAAGTAGCCCCAATTCGTAAGCTATCGCTACCAAAACTTGAGCTCGCGGCTTTCCACCTACTGGCACAGCTCTACGTGAAAATCAAGGGGATTTTCACATTTAAACAACAAATCTATCTGTGGACCTTCTCGTCGATAGTTCTTCATTGGATACAGCAACATTCTGCGACACTGTCAGGCTTTGTTGGGAACCGCGTTTTTGACATACACGAAACCACACCGAATTGTCATTAGAGACACGTTTCGAGAGGATGTGAATCCATCGAATCTATCCGGTTTATGGGGCCGGCGTACCTGAAGCAGAGCCCAAACGGTTGGCCAAAGGACTAACGTCACGAACCAGATCCTGAGGTCATAACACTTGAGATGCGCAAGTCCGCTTTCAAGGTTACGACGGATGGCAACTTTCTAGTCGACAAACTTATAAGCATAAGTTCGCATCGTCGTTGCTTGCGAATTGTTGCTTGAGCTGTCTACGCCCTCGCCGACACCTCAAGAACAACGGCGTGCATTTAATTGCATTATTTGGAATCTGCAGCAACAGCACTTCGCAGATGAAATTCACGCTTTGCAGAAAAATAGGCAAATGTCAAGTCACATAAAATTTCTAAATCCATGCGGACCATCAACGTCTACCATCGCATTCAGGGCAAGGCTCCTCGTAAGGCCTATATTGCCATATTCGTATGCTTCGCAACCAAGGCCGTGCATATCGGGGTAGTATCTGATCTCTCAACGGATGCCTTCTTAGCCGCTTTGAGGCGCATGATTACACGACGTGCAACGTCACAAATTTCACTGGAGCAAGAAATCAATTAAAGGATCTACGGAACTACTTCTTCAAGCAAGAAAATCAACAATCAATAATCAGTTTTTGCACAAATGAATTCATAAACTTTCGTTTCATCCCACCCAGAGTACCACACTTTGGCGGCCTCTGGGAGGCGGCAGTTAAAAGCGCCAGGGGACTCGTGACGCAAAGGTTAATGAATGCCCGGCGAACGTTTGAGGAATTGGCTACAATCACAGCGGAAGTAGAAGTTATTCTACTTGGCTTGGGTGCTCTGACACCGGGTCACTTCCTAGTTGGAGACTCCTTGCGAGCATTGCCTGAACAAACTATACAAGATGAACAGCTGAAATCTTTGGACCGCTGGCGTTTGATACCTGGTATCAAACAATATTTTTGGCGACGCTGGTCGGCTGACTACTTCAACGAACTGAACGTACATGGTTCTCATACATGAAGACAACATACCTTCTCAGAAGTGGATAATGGGTCGCATTACAGCTACAATTCCTGGACGAGATCAATGAGTACGAGTTGTAGATGTACACACTGCCAAGGGCACAATCCGGAGACCAATTCACAAAATAGCTATCCTTCTTGTCTCTTGAAAGACTCCGTCATTCAATGGGGCCGGGATGTTGGGCCAAATCATTCATATTTGTATACCTACAATGTGTCAAGAATGAGTTGGCACACTGCAAAAAAATTTGATTTTTTGATTTTGGATGCAAATATCTAAGTAATTAATGCATAAAAAATTTGTTTTAAAATAGGAATATTTTTAATATTATTTTATTAATTTACATATAAAAAAAAAAAGAAACATAAAATTCAATATGTAAAGAACAAATCAACAAAAACAAACATCACTCATTAATAACAGTGTCAATAACATTATTATCATAAAATGTATAACGGCGCAGTAGTATAGGACGATGGAAAAAAATACAGCATTCCACAAAATTACCAATCATGCAAAGCACACCCTGAACTTATGAAGCTACCGGAATTCAGGAACGTTGCAAAATCATTGCAAAAACGTGGACAATTCAGGAATGTGTGGATGAAAGTAAGTGACGAGACTCTAAGACTATACAGGGATGAAAGTGGTAACATGTTATTCAATAACTATCTGCTACAAGACATTTCTGGTATGGAACAAAACAAAGCAAACACGTCGGCAAATCAAGTAGATACGACTTTAATTAACCTTCTTGAAGAATTGTGTGTAAGAGAAAGCGAACCTTCGAAAGATTTTTGAATATAGTATGTGAATAGAGTATGTGACAAATTTGTGCTGGATAAATTTGAAGGAAAAAAGTGAATTCAAACCAATGGTTACAGAGCTATGAAAGTGAGTGTAATAGGTTAGGTATTAGCCAAGATGGGGAAAAAATTGAACCTTTAATACTATTCCTAAATTAGGCAGCAGCGGAGTAGTTTAACTCTGCGTTAATTAAACATACATACATTGAACTCTGAATGGGTAACGTTGAAAGAAAATATTTTACAAACTTTTGCAGATGAAGGTTGGTCTTCTATCACCTATGCGTTGAATTACAAATATGTATATCTCTGGCTCACTTGTGGATTACGCTTTAAAGAAAGAACGTTTATTACTTGAGACCGATAAACAACAACTTTGATAAACCTAATTGCCCATGGATTGCCAAAATTTATTAGAAACTAAATTGACAGACAAGATGTTAGAGATTCAGTTGCTTTATTTGGTGAACTGAAAAAATATGAGGACACTGTCGAAATAAAATATGTCAAAATAAATGAAAACAAATCTAAAGCATTTAAGACAGAAGTGAAATCCAAGTTTAAACAGCCTTGTACGATTTGTGAAAGCAAAGGGAATAAAAATAGATAGCACCCTGTAGATTTGTGTTGGTTCAATGTCAAGGGAAACTAAAGCTTTGAATCAAATAAAAGAATAAACTCAGTATTGGAAATTGACACTACAGAAGATCCAAAAAAACAAAATATTCTCCCTCTAATTGTAGTAAAAGTAGTACTAAATGGGAAAACTGAATGCACGGGTATTTATGACCCTAGCTCAAATGTCGCACTTATAAATTCTAATTTAGTAAAAATTAAACATTTGACAAAAGATAACCGTAGAAGTACAATAAAAACAATTAGTGGTGGGCGTAAGATTGATGCCTTGATAGCATTGAGAGCAAGAATACTCGATATGGAAGATAGAGTCAATGCGTTTGTATACAGCAATAATGATTTCAATTATGTTATGATCCTAGGATTAGTTACTATAAAAAGATTTGGATTGACACATGACACATATTTAAACATCCATTCACAAAAAGAATTAAATTCTAATCTAGATAATAAAAATATATTGAAAGATACCAAAATTACTAATAAAAAAAAGAACAAGACTCAAAATGATAAAGAAATTAAGACTGAAAATGCTTTTGCTAAGATTCAAGTAAATTTCAATGAAGGCATTAATGTAAATGGTTTCAATATTGATATTGACCATTTAAATACGGATCAAAGAAATAAAATAAATTCATTGTTAAACAATTATAAACATAATTTTTCCAAAGATAAATATGATGTTGGTAAAGTAAGGAACTGTGAAGCGTTCATAGATCTACAAATAAAACAAGTAAGAAAGCTCTAGTCGAGACTGCTCGACTAATCCCTACAAAGAGCTGATATTCACACAACGGACGGACGGACGGACGGACGGACGGACGGACGGACGGACGGACGGACAGACGGACAGGGCTATATCGATTCAGCTCGTCGCCCTGATCAAGAATATATATACTTTATGGGGTCTGCCACGCCTCCTTCTGCCTGTTACATACTTTTCACAAAACCATTATACCCTGATTTCCCATTTTTAATGGGATCGAGGTATAAAAATACTGGTTCAAAAGACCTTATAAATGTTCTGTAGAAGACAAAGTTGAAATTGAAAAGCAAGTGGCTCAATTATTGAAACATGACCTAATTGAGAAATCCTATAGTCCATTTGCAGCACCAGTCACATTGGCTTATAAAAGAGATGACGGGAAGAAGATTAGACTATGTATTGATTTTACACAACCATTTCCTTTGATTGAAGTTTTAATTGTTGAAACCGTTGATTTAAAATTTTCACAGCGCTGAATATAAACTCAGCCTTCTGGTCTATACCATTGAGGATTCAAGATAGGCAACGGACTGCATTTGTAACACAAGAAGGTCATTATCAATGGACATGTCTCCCTTTTGGATCAAAAACATCTCCTGCAATATTTCAAAGAATTTTAGTGAATATAATTAGAAAATACAACTTATCAAATTTTGTCGTAAACTAAATAGACGATATTATGATATTCTCAAAGACTTTCAATGAACACATAATTCAACTAAGACAATTGTTAGATGCTATAGTAAAGGAAGGATTCCGGTTGAAACTAACAAAATGCACATTTGCGGCAAGTTCAGTCAGGGGGTCATTTTATCACAGAGAATTCAGTAACTCCTCTAAAAGATAATTTAAAATCTATAATAGACTTTCCCCTACCACAAAATAAGAAAAATATACGACAATTCTTAGGTAAAGTGAATTTTTATGGAAAATACATTCCTAACGTCTCAATTTTGCTCGATCCCCTACACAACTTGCTCAGAAAAGATGTAAGATTCGATTGGTCAACTGAGTGTGAGACAGCCTTCCATAAAGCAAAACAATACTTGTGCTCGAAACCAATTCTGGCCATCTACAATCAAAAAGCTCAAACTTTCATATACACACACGCAAGTATAAAAGGCATTGTAGCGATCTTAAAACAAACGCAAAAAGATGGTACGCAAAAACCAATAGCTTACTTTTCAAAAAAATTGAATGATTCACAAAAAAAGGAGAAGGCAATTTTTTTTAGAATGTCTGGCCATCAAAGAATGATTAAAACTCTGGCAACATTGGCTGATTGGAATCGAATTCATCATTTACACAGACCACAAACCATTAGAGCACTTAGACATAAAAAACAGAACAGACGATGAGTTGGGTGACATGACACACTACCTTTCTCAATATAATTTCAAAATCATATACAAGCCCGGAAAGGATAATACCGAAGCTGATTGTCTTAGCAGAAATCCTGTCTACGAATTCTATGAAAATAATGAAGATAAATTGCAAACAGTAAATATTATAAGCATAGAAGATATAAAAAACGATCAAAAGCAAAATGTAGGCTTAAAAGATAACAAACACTTTATGATTGAAAATGATATCTATTACAAATAGAACGGAAAGAATAAGAAAAAAATAGTTTTGAGTGAGGAATATAGTAAAATACTATATCTGCTACATCTATACTACATCTGCAAAAGATGTTATATTTGTATAAGAAACAAAACAAGATTAAATAAGAAATTCGGATGGTTATCATATTTAAGTTCCGCAGAAAGACCTTTACAAATAATGTCTTTGGATACAATTTGAAGATTTGGTGGACAACGATCGACTAAAAGATATTTGCATTTATTAGTACACCATTTTACTAGATTCGCATATATATTATGTTCGAAAAACCAACTCGCTTACGACTTCATAAAACTAATAGGAAAAGTACCGAAGGAGAATTCGATTGAAATTTTAATTTCTGCCTGTTATAACAAGAAGAGAAACAAGTAAGGAAGCTCTAGTCGAGACTGCTCGACTAAGAGATACCCTGATCCCTACAAAGAGCTGATATTCACGCACTCATAAGCACGCGCTCTGCTAACTGCGCAGTAAGCAGCGACTGCGCTTGGGCTGCGCTGCAGTGTGGGCAATACTATGAGAATTTTGTTGCTGAATAATTTCTCCTGTAATAAGACTATCTTCATGAAACTTTCAGAATGTAATCACAATGTGCAAATGTGTGTACATTCCAAAGCACAAGTCTCTAGTACTTAAAATACGTTTTTTGTAAATTGGGGGCGAAGGGGGCGTGGTATCCAAAATCTGTAAATGACAAAATCTGCGTATTGATCAGATGTATATACACACCAAATCTGAAGTCTCCAGGTCTAAAAGTATTGAAATTACGGTGAATAAAGAAAATGAATTTATCGATTATTCGCGATAAAAAAGTAATCGGACGAGTTATCGAAAAAAAAGATAAACTTGTACTGCGTATGGTATACATGAGTATGCATACAAAATTTGAAGTCTCTAGCTCTTATATCTTCTGAGATCTAGGCGTTCATACGGACGGACGGACGGACGGACGGACGGACGGACGGACAGACGGACAGGGCTATATCGACTCAGCTCGTCGCCCTGATCAAGAATATATATACTTTATGGGGTCTGCCACGCCTCCTTCTGCCTGTTACATACTTTTCACAAAACCATTATACCCTGATTTCCCATTTTTAATGGGATCAGGGTATAAAAACACCCCTTATCTGAGACATTTAGGGTTGCTCCGAAGCTCTCAATACAACGACAGTATCATGCGATGCGAGAGCTTTGAGCATAAAGCAACGGCAGTATCATTCGATGCGGGAGCTTTGCAACGGCAGTATCAGGTCCCTCTTAAGCTTTGTCGATGCCAGCGATAATGCCGTCAACGACAACTACTTTCTCAACATAGTTAATTTAGTCTTAAGCTTCAACTGAACGAATTAATTAATAATTAACTTACACGAGTATGCACACAAAATTTCAAGTCTCTAGTTCTTATATCTTCTGAAATCTAGGCGTTCATACGGACGGACGGACGGAGAAACTGACGGACAGGGCTATATCAACTCAGCTCGTCGCCCTTCCTTCTACCTGTTACACACTTTTCACAAAACCATTCTACCCTGATTTCCTATGTCGTGCAGTATTTTCACTGCTCGAGGTTCCAGCGACCGAGCCGAGCAAATACGATGTATAGTGGTCCCTGGACTTAACATTTTCGGCTGTAAAAAAATTTGTTCTACATGTCCAGTCTATGTGTTGTATGGTTAGTGAGACACACTAAATCTGAAGTCTCTAGGTCTTAAGGTATCAAAATTACGCTGAATAAACAAAATTAATTTATCGATTATTTTCGATGAAAAAGTAATCGGGCGAGTTATCGAAAAAATATGATAAGCTTGTACTGCGTATGGTATACAAGACTATGCATAACAAATTTGAAGTCTCTAGCTCTTATATCTTCTGAGATCTAGGCGTTCCCCGCCCGGACGGACAGACGGACAGGGCTACATCGACTCAGCTCATCGTCCTGATCAAGAATATATATACTTTATGGTATCTGCGATGCTTCCTTCTGCCTGTTACATACTTTTCACAAAACCATTATACCCTGATTTCCCATTTTTAATGGGATCAGGGTATAAATAGAAGGGAATATAATACAAGTATGTGGAGGAGGAAAAACGCTCACCAGAAATGCAAATCACCTTAAAAGGATCCCTGGTGAAATGGAATCGTCCGATACTACCAACATGAAATCGGTTCCAATACATGCCACTAACAAAACTCCACAGTCAACCTCACAACCCGAGCAGCAAGCACGAAAAGAGAATTACGAAAACTCCACCGAGGAATTAAAGCTTAAGCTTAAGCTTAAGCTCGTGAGGAAAGGAGGACACAGAGATGCTAAGCGGCAATCGACGGTTGCAAGGCAGAGCCCGTTAACTCTCTCTCTCTCTCTTTTTGTCCGAATCGAGTGGTAGTACTTTTGTGACGATTGAAGCGGCCGCATTGAAGCGGAAAAAAATATATTACATTACGTTGAAAGTAAAGTGTTTTATTAAAGTACTGGGTTATTACAATAAGGGAAGACATATTATAAAAAAAATCGAAATTCTATAAAAATATTCTGAATCTATGTTTAAAATCCGAAAACTCTAGCTTTAAAGATGTAGGAGATATAATTTAATAACTGATTTTCGATAAGCTTTGTAATCGTGATAAACTAATAGTGATAAATTCGATATGCGCGCTCAGTATACGATTCTAAATTTTTGTTTACCTGATGCATTTTGCTTTGTAGGTACAATCCATATAGGCCTAAAATAAGGGGAATTGCTGGGGCCTACGATACCGTAATCTAAAATGTTTTGAATTTGGTGTTTAACTTCATGTTCGTATGCTTGTGGATAACTGTATGTTTTTGTATGCAAATGTGAATTGTGAGTAGTGTTAATAACAGGTTTTTCTCGATTATTATATTGATATTGTTTCAACAAGCTTATTAAATTAAATGTTTCTCCTTCATTTAAATGTTCAAATCGGTAAAGGCTTGAATTCGTAAATTCTTGATTTTTAGAATTATCTCTGATTGGAGTTTTGAAGTGTTGATTAGTTTCAAGATTTGATTGAACTACGAATGATTTTGGTTTGTGATTAGAATATTGTTGATTAATTCATACTTTATATTATATAAATTTACAGTTTAGGATTTATAGTCTATAACGACTTGTGCTTCTGAAGTTTCTACCAATTAATAGATCATAATCTGGGGAAAATTGATGTAGAAGAAATTCATTATTACTCTTGAACAAGATGTTTGAAAGGATATTAACTTTTTGTGATGGTTAAAGGTCCATTACTGATTTGAATAAAACAATCGGTATAATGAATTGGCACATAGGCATAAAAATGCTTCTACAAGTGAGACCCCATAATTTGTGAGAATCGCGTCCCATGCGTACACACAATCAAACGCATGTACGTAGGTGTGTGCAGTTCACAAGATGTCCAAATGTTTGGGTCTAAAATTCCTACAGGCAGCAAGAGCTTCGCACACAGGCATATAAATGCTCATACATATATTAAGGGACTGTATGTGTGTATGTGCATGCTCGTCGCGAAAATATGTTCTTTATGCGCACCAACGCTTTCATACCCTTCCTATAAATAATAACGAAAACGTAAACATTTTGAATGAGTATGGCAAATGTTTTGAAGAGTTAGATATCTCAGAAGGGAAGACATGGGATCTTGCTGCGAAGAAATTTCAATTTTTGTGAGCTACTGCTTGTGCTCACATGCATACATATATATACGTATTTGAGAGAACAGAGAGTAAAGAGAGAGAGCAAGGAAACAAGTTGAGCATAGAGCCGTTTCATTTCAAATGTCGACCATCTCGATCGATTGTCGCATAGTTGCGTACCCCGAATTTAAACGTAAGGAGCCGAGCGAATACGAAGTTGTGTGGGGTGTCAATGCTCAAAAAAAAAAATGAAACAACATTTTTACACAGCGTGTCCAGTCTATGTGTTCTAGGGTTAGTGGCTGAGATTAGTTAAAACACTAACCATAACAAATTTTTGTACAACCAAAAATGTTAAGTTCAGGTACCACTATACTTCGTATTTGCTCGGCTTCGTCGCTGGAGGTTCGGGCAGTAAAAATACTGCACGACAAAATCAGTGCGCTACGAGCGCTCAAGCCGAATGGTTCCTTTTTATATGATGAACAACTATGTGCTATTTGTCCCACTCTCTCTCTCTCTCTCTCTTGTTCTATCTCTGTCTTCTCTCTCTCAATGGTCTTTCAAATCATTGAACCCAGCAGCACACAAAAATTGAAATTTTTCGAGACGATCCCAGCTCTTTCCATTTGAGTGAAGAGTATACCGAAATCTTAAAGGCGTTTGCCACGCTCATGCACAAAAAATACTAGCGTTTCGATGATTATTTGTGGGAAGGGTATGAAAGCGTGATGCGCATAAAGAATATGATTTCATGACGGGCATGCACACACACACTTGCAGTCTCTGGAAACATGTATGAACATTTGGCTGCCTGTGTACGAAGCTCTACTAATATAGGGCTTATAGAGTAACGAACTTTTCAAAGGGCATAAAGGGTGTTAAAATGCGTTGCGCCTAATTTATATAAAGTGACAAAATTTATATAAAGTTAATCTCCCCACTATTTAATTATTTACAATTTCCTATTATTAAAAATGTTGGTTTTACCCATAGGCAAACCTATATGTGTATGTATATGTATACATGTAAGTAAAAACATATTCATTGGGCGCAACACATTTGCATACCCGTTATACAAATAATACTAAAAATCTTACAATTTTACATTATCATTGTAAGCTCTTTCAATAGATTGGTACACTTTTCAATTAGAAGGGCAAAATGGGATCGTAACATTTTCCTACGCACTGGCTTGTGAGTGCATAAGTTATTATATTTTTTTTTTTTTGTTAATATTGAAGTAAATTAACACGTACGAAGTAACGGTGTTAACTCTTGTTAAGAAGCAATGGAGTTGCTTGAAATGAGAAGACATGGATAATTCCGTGGCGACGACCGACGTTCTTTATTTCCAAAAATCAACTAACTCTAAGTGACATTAATTCTTATAATCGAAGCTAGCCCTAAGCCCTGAAAACGCTGGCATTGCATATAGTGCGAGGGATCATATATCGCTGAGAAGCAACAGTGTTGCGCGTGTACGCTTCTGCCGCTGTTGTGCAATATCCGCTTGAGACGAATGGTGTCGTAAGCATTTATGCTGGGAATGCATGGTCAGCTTGAATATTTACGTTTTGCTGGTCAGTTGTGTTAACTCATACATACAGTGCCTCCACATTACATTACTTCGTACACATGCAGCCAAATGCTCATACATGTAGTAAGGGACTGTATGTGTGTATGTGCATGCTCGTCGCGAAAACATGTTCTTTATGCGCTCCAACGCTTTTAGAGAGAGAGTTCTCAGTTGATAATTATCAAACGAATTTACTTTTGCTCTATAAATTTGATTGTTTTGATACTTCAAATAATTCGATTAAAGTTTCTTATAATTGCGGTCGGCCAATTAAAGCAATTTAATTTATTTCCGCGGTTCGCTGTGTCTTCAATAATTTGTGTTGTTTTACTCATTCACGAAGTGAATTAGTATATTGGTTTTGTGCATGTCCGTCTTGCTGTCCGTCCGTCTGTCCGTCTGTCCGTATGAACGCAATAACAACAAGTAAGAACGTTGCAGTTGGGCGTTACCAACTGCGGAATACTCATTCACTTTCCGGTTCTAGCATATACAATTTTCAATATGACACGACACAAAAAGTGGCCTACAAATTATTTTTATACCCTGAACCCATTGAAAATGTGAAATCGGGGTATAATGTTTTTGTTAAAATGTCTGTAACTGGTAGAAGGAGGCGAGGCATACTCCATAAAGTATATATATTCTTGATCAGGGCGACGAGGTGAGTCGATTTAGCCATGTCCGTCTGTCCGTACTAGAGACTTGTACTTTGGAAAATTCATGCATTTCAATTTTATAATCACGATATAAAAGTTTCATGAAAATAGTCCATCGATAAGAAAAGTTATTAAACAATTAAGTTCCCATAGTAAACCCACACTACAGCTATTGCGTGTTTATGCGTGCGTGCCTCTGTGTGTTTGTGTTTCTTTTGAAGCAGAAAAAAACGAAGAATTCTTGAAATATCAGTTCCTGGAAGGGATCAGGGGATTTCGTAGTCGAGCAGTCTACAGACAAAAGCGCGCCTTCTAGCATATTCTAGGAATTTCGATTGATTTGTGAATCTTTCAGTCGTTATTTTAGTTTTGTGAGATGACGCTCTAGCACTGAAGTTACATATATAATTTTTCGCTACTAGATAACCAACCGGAGCAGTGGTGCCGATGGTTGAGGCAACGCAAGTTCGATCACATTTTCTTTTTTCATAAATTCGATATTTTATTGGGAGGGTACGAGCTTGAATGAATATCACTTAATATTTTTCATTTTCTTAGTCGAAAATTGTTATAAGTTTAAATTTGTTTCTTCTTAGATAGCTCTCAAATGCTTATACGTAGATATATACATACATATATAAAATACGTACATATACAAAAAAGTCTGCATACACAATTTCAGCACGTGCTCATTAGTATGTGTGTATGTATGTACATATAATACGTACTTTAGCATTTTCTAAGAATTTCAATTGCGATTGATTTGTCTTTGCATTGTTTTTGAATTCCCAACCGCTACTTTGGCTTTTCTTTGCTATATGGCAACCTAACAATAATGTCATTTCGTTTTAATTACCATTGTTGCGAGTGCCGCGGTGGCGCTGTAGGCAATGGCGCGGAATGCTTTTATTTTAGCTATTTTGTTGAGATGCGAGTTCAAATCCCGTGGAAAACTTTTTTAAAAATTGAAGTTTTATGTTATTATCATTTCGTTTATATTTTTTCAATTTCATAAAAATGTTTCCTTCCGTCTTATGAATATCTCCAAAGCTTATTTATATATATAAGTAACGCACGCATATAAATTTCTTAGTTGGCCGCTACAAATGCCGATTCGCCACGCCTCTAGTGGACGTAGATTGTCGCACTTCGAACCCCGAAGAAAACGTTTAATTTGTTTAAGATTTATAATTTTATTTTTATTTTTTAAATTCCACAAAAATGTTTTCTTCCGTGCTATCAATGCCTATTAAGGCCAGTTCTTACAACGATCGAGTGGTAGCCCAACTGCAAAATTGGAATGCGTACGCTCAAAAAATGTGAAAATTACAGGGTATTTTTTTTTATATGCCCCGCCCCTAAAGAGGCGTAACAACTATTTTTGGGTCATCGATAGAGGAGGCTACCAGTAACCCAAATATCCAAATTTGAAGCTTCTAGCTCTATAACTGTAGGAGATATAAACTTTTGCGGTTTGCCACGCCCCCTGTGGGCGGAGATATATGCACTATAGCTTTTTGGCCTGGGGTGATCAACCCGAGTATATATATTAAATTTCAGGTCTCTAGCATCAATAGTGCCCAAAATATAGCAGAATTTGAAGAATCACTATATCTTCAGATCCGATTTGCCACGCCCCTAGTGGGCATACATATAATTTTTCAACCAATCTGTATAGAATCGTAGCATTAGCTCACATGCAAAATTTGAGTGTTCTAGCTTTAAAACTCTAGGAGATACAGTTTTTTACATGATTTCTGGCATATCTGGCATATATAAATCGGAGATATACACGAGTATGTGTTCCAAATTTCAAGTCTCTAGCTCTAATAGCGCCGAAATAGATTGCGTTCACACGGACAGACGGACGGACAGCAAGACGGACATGCACAAAACCAATATACTAATTCACTTCGTGAATTCGTTTAAAAATATACATAATATACGTATGTAGACATAAGAATCCTCATGCTGTTGGCTGTTCGTCACCAGGACCAAAAAGCATAAGATGACCCGCGAGGCCGACATCTTCGTAGCCAAGAAGAAAGGCTTTGTGCCCAACGAACATCGCGAGAAGGTCCAAAAGGAGGTTAACAGCAACCTGTTGAAACCTGTGTGAAGACCTACACCGGTCACGCCCAGCAAAACTAGCTGGGCTGGGACAACTGTTTAAGCTCATCAATGCCCATCTCATCAAGGCAATCTACGACTAAAGAACCAAGGCAACTAAGGGGGACCGGCAGCGCTTCAAAGAGCACCCATCGTTAACAATTATTAATTAAGACTATTTCTAAGAAAAACTTTTGTAATACTGAGCGATATCAAGTTGCCCGGTCTATCGCATGGCATGCAAATAATAGACTGGAAGACCACTGCGTTGGTCGAATAGGGAAAATATAAGCAAACTTTAAGAAGTGAAATTCCCCTCAAAGCCGGCGCAGAAAGAAAAAAGCCGAGCTTAAAAAACTGCTGTTTGCAAAAGAACCTCCACTCTGGGAGACGGCGAATAAGCTAACGGCTAAACTTGATCATATCAAGTCAGTCTTGGATAAATTAAAACAAGTAAGAAAGCTCTAGTCGAGGCTGCTCGACTAAATTACGGTGAATAAATAATATCAATTTATCGATTATTCTCGATACAAAAGAAATCGGATGGGTTATCGATAATACACGACTTTGCATACAAAATTTGAAGACTCTAGCTCTTATATTTTTTGATCTGGGCGTTCATACGGACGGACGAACGGACGGACAGACGGACAGGGCTATATCGGCTCAGCTCTTCGCCCTGATCAAGAATATATATACTTTATGGGGTCTGCCACGCCTCCTTCTGCCTGTTACATACTTTTCACAAAACCATTATACCCTGATTTCCCATTTTTAATGGGATCAGGATATAAAAATTGATCTACCATTAGTAATCAGTAACGGATTAGCCGTTTAGGATTAGGATTAAAAGTCAAACGTTGCGGACTCCACCGCCAATGTAATAAATATAGTCGAGGTAAATACACCCGAGCTTAAAGTAATTATGATCTTAATGATCATTATAGCAGTTTTATTCTGCGCAAGCACAATAGCAAAGTTGTACAGAATGCACAATAGGTGCCTAAAGAAAAAGTATATTAGTAGAGCCAACGACTTGGACAACATTTAATTTTTTTTTAACAAGTCTAAGTTTTTTTTATATAACAAAAAACCACCAAGAAATCAAATTAGTGTATATACATGGACTACGCAGAGATAGCTAACAGAGTACAAAAGCATAGGGCTGATTATGCAAAATCGTAAAAATGTTTGAATCAAAATAAGCCGATTCAAGCATGTGTGTTAAATAAGTACACAGTTGTATTAGTTTGTGCTTATAATGAAATATTAGATATAGCAAACGAGAGAATTAATTAGTAATGAACAAACTATAATTGAAATAGTTAATCAGTTATCTAAGGCAGTAAAAGGAGAATCAGTAGATGTCATATCTGCAAAATTCCGGAATCTGCAACAAAAAAACAAAACGGCTAATCATTACACCGAAGAGGTGGAGAAGCTTACTCTATCCCGTGAAGGAGCGTACATCAACGATGGCCTAAGTTCGGATTTAGCAAACAAATACAGCACAACACTAGCCGTAAAAGCAATGATTCAAAATTGCTCAATCAATAATATGAATGATGCCATATAAAAATTTTTTAACAGTTGCACTGAAGCAACAAGACAGTCGAACACTGTCCTATATTACGAAAAACAGAATAACAGGGGTATCCGTGGGAATAACCAAAGAAGAGGTAATAACCACAATAATGGTTACCAAAGCAATAACAACAGGAAACTCTAGAGGCTGTGGCAACCCGACTCGAGGCCACAACAACAGCAAGAATGTGAGAGTGGCGCAACATACGCCGGAAAACTCGCAGAACCCTTTAGGCGAAAACACACATTAAAATCGATGATTCACTCAATCAACTTTAGTCTTAACATTTTTGTTTGCTTCATTAACCATTCAACAAATAAAAAACTTACATTTTTAATAGATTCTGGCGCCGATATATCACTTTTAAAAATAAATTCAGATAAATATGAAACTAAACACAATAAAATTATAGACATCCAAGGCATAGGCCAAGGAGATACAAGATCCCAGGGCGGTATTATTGACGGTATTATTGGCATTGATTTCATAAAAATTGGATTGGTTTATACTCAGACCCCGCAATCTAAATTACCCAATTTATGTACCAATTACATATTGTTCTGGCAACAATACCTTACTTCTGCCAGCAAGATCCCAAGTGGTAAGAAAAATAGAAATAAATTCATTGGCCGACTACATATTCGTACCAATGGTATTTCTGTCGCAAATACAATATCAACTCCAAACATTTTTACATCCGTATTTTAAATACAATGAATTCTGACCAATTGGTCAATGCTAATAAACTAGCTTACGAAAAACTTTCAAATTACGAAATTCTCCTAACCGACCAATACAGTAGATGCAAGACAGTACTTAAGAAACTTAAGAAAAAAAAACTTTCCGCCACAATTTAAAGAAAAGTTAACAAAACTATGCACTAAGTATAGCGACGTATTCGGATGAATCCGAACCCATAACAACTAACAATTTATATGAGCAAACCCTAATACTAAGGGATGATAAACCAATTTACATAAAAAACTACAGAAGCCCGCATAGCCACATAGGAAAAATTCAAAGACAAGTAGAAAATGACAGAATTGTAGAACCGTCAGTATCCGAATACAATAGACCACTCCTATTAGTACCAAAGAAATTGAACTGGAAAAAAGATCGCGAAACATAACGTCTTTTTCAACGAGCAATCGCTCATATCGCTTCACTCGATTACCATTTGGTCTTAAAATAGCACAAATTCGTTTCAGAGAATGATGACTATAGCATTCATAACAGGCTTAGAACCTTCGCTGGCATTCCTTTATATGGATGACTTCATGGCTACAGGATGTTCCGAAAGCCACATGCTATAAACTTAACATGCTAACTTAACAAATGTTCATTTTTCATGCATGAAGTCACATTTATAGGTCACAAATGTACAGATAAAGGAGTACTGCCAGATGACAAGAAATTTGACGTCATCAAAAATTACGCTGTCCCTCATTACGCAGATAGCGCGAGACGATTCAGAGCATTTTGCAATTATTATCGGCGATTTATTAAAAACTTCGCCGACTATTCACGGCACATAACTCAATTATGTAACAAGTAAGAAAGCTCTAGCCGAGACTGCTCGACAAGGAGATACCTTGATTCCTACAAGGAGCTGATATTCACACACGCATAAGCACGCGCTCTGTTAACTGCGCAGTAAGCAGCGGGTACGCTTGGGCTGCGCTGCAGTGTGGGCAATACTATGAGAATTTTGTTGCTGAATAATTTCTTTTGTAGTCGGACTGTTTTCACGAAACTTTCAGAACGTGATCATAATGTGCGAATGTGTGAATACATTCCAAAGCACAAGTCTCTACTACTTCAAATACCAAATTTTTTACAAATTGGGTGCGAAGGGGGCGTGGTATCCAAAGTCCGTAAATTACAAAATTTTCATATTGATCAGATGTATGTACACACCAAAGTTGAAATCTCCAGGTCTAAAGGTATTAAAAATACGCTGAATAAACAAAAAAAAATTTCAAGGCTCTCGCTCTTATATCTTCTGAGATCTAGACGTTCCTACGGGCGGACGGACGGATGGACAGACGGACAGGGCTATATCGACTCAGCTCATCGTCCTGATCAAGAATAGATATACTTTATGGGGTCTGCGATGCTTCCTTCTGCCTGTTACATACTTTTCACAAAACCATTATACCCTGATTTCCCAATTTTAATGGGATCAGGGTATAAAAGGACACATATACTAGTCGCCGGCTGCAGGGTGATATATGTATGTATGTATGTATATAGATACATACAGGCTCTCATTTAAACTAATAATTAAATAAAATCAATATCTTTTGTTTTAATTGTTCATTTGGCAAAATGTTCTATTTAACAAAAGAGCCAAATTCCATAAGCACAATTATTTCCACTTGTCCTTATACTCATTCACGAAAGTAAATTAGTATATTGGTTTTGTGCATGTCCGTCTACCTGTCCGTCCGTCTGTATAAATAAAGTGTTAAAATTTTCCCGATCTGCCCACTAGAGGCGTGGCAAATCAAAAAATGCGATATGCCAGAAATCATATTCGTTGAAGAGCTAGAGTGCTGTTGACCACCCAGAATCAAAAGCTATGGCGGTTAATCGGATAAAACTGTATCTCCCAGAGTTTTAAAGCGCTGACATTTTGCACGTGAGCTAATGTTACGATTCTTTAAAGATCGGTTGAAGAATTATATGTCTACGCCCACTAGGGGCGTGGCAATCGCCATTTGTAGTGTCAAATTGCGACATTTATATGCGTAAGCCATCTATATATAAATTGGCATTGATATCAAGAAAGAAAATATTTTTGTGGAATTTAACAACAAAATAAAATAATAAAATAGGCGGTCTGCGCCTCTGCCTACAGCGCCACCGCGCCTTTCACAGTAACAGTAATTAAAACGAAATCACATTATTGTTAGGTCTGGCTGGGAATTCAAACACAATGCTAAGAAAAATCAATCGCAATTGAGATTCTTAAAAAATGCTACACACAAACAAAATGAGCACGCGCATACATATATATATATGTGCATAGGCAGACTATTGTATATATGTGCATATTTTATATATGTATATATCTACGTATAGGCATTTGAGAGCTATTTAAGAAGAAACAAATTTAAACTTATAACAATTTTCGACTAAGAAAATAAAAAATATTAAGTGCTATTCATTCAAGCTCGCACCCTCCCAATAAAATATCGAATACATGAAAAAAGAAAATATGATCGAACCCACTCTATATACCACGACTTGCTTTGCCTTAACCATCGCCACCCCTACTACGGTTGGTCCTCTAGCAGCGAAAAATTATATATGTAACTTCAGTGCTAGAGCGTCATCTCACAAAACTAAAATAAGAACTAAAAAATTCACAAATCAATCGCAATTCCTAGAATATGCTAAAAGACGCGCTTTTGTCTGTACGCATAGAATAAACGATAATAGTTTATATAATTGATAGTTGTGCTACTAATAACCTTCTCTATCGATTACAAGTAAGAAAGCTCTAGTCGAGACTGCTCGACTATGAAATTCCGTGATCCCTCCAGGAACTGATATTTCATGAATTCTTCGCTTTTTTCTGCTTCAAAAGAAACACAAACACACAGAGGCACGCACGCATAAGCATTAGCTGCAGTGTGGGCTTACTATACTTAATTGTTTAATAACTTTTTTTGTCGATGGACTTCATCTTCATGAAACTTTTATATCATGATTATAATATTGAAATGCATGCATTTGCCAAAGCACAAGTCTCTAGTTGTACGTACAGAGGGACGGAAAGACAGACAGACAAGGCCAAATCGACTCAAATCGTCAAGAATATATATACTTTATGGGGTCTGCCACGCCTTCTTCTGCCTTTTACATACATTTCGACAAAACCATTGCCCATGATTTCCCATCTTCAATGGGTTCAAAGTATAAAAATAATTTTTGGGCCACTTTTTGTGTAGTGTCATTTTGAAAATTTTAAATGTAAGAACCGGATTGTGAATGAGTATTCCGCAGTTGGTAACTCCCCACTGCAAAGTTCTTACTTGTTTTTATTTGATTTATTTGCCGGATCATGCTCATGAAAGGGGGCGCTTTTTATACTCATTCACGAAGTGAATTAGTATATTGGATTTCTGCTTGTTCGTCTTTCGGTCCGTCTGTCCCTCTGTCCGTATGAGCGCACTCTATTTCGGCGCTATTAGAGCTAGGCTCTTGAAATTTGGAATATATACTCGTATATATCTCCGACTTATAAAGTGTTAAAATTTTCCTGATCCGCCCACCAGGGGCGTGACAAATCGGAAAATGCATTTTCAGATATGCCAAAAATCATATTAGTTGAAGAGCTAGAGCGCTGAAATTTGGAATGTAGATTTGTGTTGACCACCCAAAATCAAAAGCTATGTACTCCTTGAGTTTTAAAGCTAGAGTGCTGACATTTTGCACGTGAGCTAATGTTACGATTCTATAAAGATTGGCTAAAAAATTATATGTCTAAGCTTACTAGGGGCGTGGTAAATCGGATCTGAAGATATAGTGATTTTTCAAATTCTGCTATATTTTGGGCACTATTGATGCTAGAGACCTGAGATTTGGTATATATACTCGGGTTGATCACTTAAGACCGAAAAGCTATAGTGGATATATCTCCGCCCGCAGGGGGCGGAGAAGCTTCAGCTTTAGGGGCGTGGCATATCAAAAAATATCCTGTAATTTTCACATTTTTTGAGCATTCAAATTTTGTAGTTGAGTTACCATTAGCTCGTTCTAAGAACTGGCCAAAAATGCTCCTCCCCCACACAGCCCAGCAATGCTATTAACAGCGTACTGTTAACAACATAGTGGCGGGCGCTCTTTACTTGGCTCTCCGCTAAGTACTGACCGCTTTTTTCCTCCTTTTCCTAAGACACTCATTATCTAATTCGTACGAGATCGCGCGTTTTTTCCTAACGAATCCATCCCACCATTTTGGAAGCAAATGGTTGAAATAAAGTGAATTTTCCCAGCATTCAACCTGCGTGTTTCTTTGTACTTATCGACGCCACCTCTACAAACAGTACATATATACACATACGGGCACTTCTGATCCGCCATATTCCCTTGTATATACATATATATGTACTAATTTATATTATATCAACTGCATGCCTATATGTATATATCCTTATATATATAGATATGTACGAATCTGAGTTAAAATCAATACAGAAGCATACACATGTGCTAGTCCTAACTAGTCCGCCACTCCGTCCTAAATATCGCCAAATCATTCATATATGTATCTGTATTTCTCCATAACTATATATGAATATTCCGGTCAATATTTGTTAAAGCGAAAAGAACAATATCCTTTGTTGATTGAGTAATAAATTTATTTATACACATTTTACTACATCCGCACATACACATATACATACTAGTCGCCGGCTGCAGGGTGACATATGTATATGTATATGCAAACATACAGGTTTCTCACTCGAACTTTTAAATAAATAAGATCAATATCCTTCTTTTTTTTTTTTTTAATAATTTTATTTGGCAAATTTAACAAAAAAAAACCACATCCCATAAGTATAATTATTTCTACATGTTTTATTTATTAATTTGCTAATGTCATCTGTTTGTACGATCATACGCTCATACATACATACATTTGTATGCACATAGGAGCGTCTTTACATTTCTTTAATTTCCACTCGAGTATTTTCAAACAGCCTAGCAACACAATTAACATATGTATAAATTCGCAAAAACAAATTTCATTTTTATAGGCACGACACATTTACTAAATAATAAACTTAAGTGGTTAAATTGGTTGATTTGTTTTGTGTCTAAGCTCTTGTGATCTTCACTAGTACCAATCAATACAATAACTATCGCCGGTCGGCACAATTTCGTGACAATAGTTGTTCGCGATCAGAATGAATCGTAGTTTAAAACTATTGTAAAGCAAAAGCTTCGGAATGTATACACATTGAAACATTATAATCATTAAAACCCCTTCGCCACCAATTTGTAAAAATTTGTATTTTAAGTACTAGAACCTTGTGCTTTGGAATGTATACACATTGGAACTTTATAATCACGTTCTAAAAGATTCAAGATCGTCCTAATATGAAAGAAATTATTCAGCAACAAAATTTGCATAATGTTGCCACACTGCAGTGCAGCCCAAGCGCAGTCGCTGCTTACAGCGCAGTTAGCAGAGCGCGTTCTTATGCGTGCGTGAATGTCAGCGACTTGTAGGGATCAGGGTATCTACTAGTCGAGCAGTCTCGCCTATTTAAATTTAATACATTTTTGCTTTTTCGTTTATTTTCTTAACGGGACAATATTTATTTGCTAATTTCTTTTCTGTTCAGTAGAAAACTTCCGTGCGTCGTTCTTCGAATGACTTTCTTTTTCCTCATCAGAATTTTCCGTCAGCTAACCTCTATTTACCATCCATGTCTGATCGTTCGGGTCGAGCGCAACTGAGTGTACCCGCTTCGCGTTTGATCAAACGCAGCTCCTCTGCTTCTCCGATTCAGTCCAGGAAACCGCAGACCACCAGCACATTCAAGCGCAGCTCTGTCGTCTCCCGACCAAGTCCAAAGCCCGCAAGTCCGTCAAAAACGTCGCTGTCTGACTTAATCTCAGCCGCGGATGGGCTTTTTTGAGACCCGCATTGACTTCTTTGAGGATATGGGCTCCACTTTGGCAGCTCAACTCCAATCCTTAGAAATCCGACGGGATCGGATCAAGGTCCTTTGGGAGAAAGCAGAACTGCAGTGTGATGCGTGTTCCAAAGCGCTTAGCCAAAAGACTGGTAGTGGCGAATTTGAAGAAATAGAGGCAAAATTCGATCACTTCTACACTGTCTATGAACGGTGTACAGCTCAGTTGAGCTGCCCCATTTCGGCAAGGAATGCACCGTCTGCCCCCGTTTCCGTTTCTCTTGGCTCATCTGGAAGCTGTCGCCTTCCATCCATTGACACGGAGGTGTTCCACGGCGATTATTTGCGCTGGCCAAAGTTTCGTGATCTCTTCATGGCCATTTATATCAAGAATCCGCGCTAGACTCCAGTGGAAAAGTTATTCCACCTTAATTAAAATGCCATGCCATATTATGCGAACTAGTCGCAGAGTATCCTCTCACAAACGACGGCTTTGCATCAGCATGGATCTTCTTGTTTAATAGTTTCGCGAATAAGCGGCTGCTAAAAATTCTTCTTCCACCTAAAAATTCTTCTCAGCCTTTTCAAAGTCACCAAGGAGTCAGGCTCGCCTCTCAGAGAGTTGCATAGCACTACGCATAGGTGTGTCACGGCAATCGAGCACTTCAATTTGCCAGAACAATCTCGATCTCTCTGCGAGCATTCACTCACACGAAAAACAGCAATTCCAGCATGGCAGGACGTTAGTCACTTCCTTAGAGAGCGTGTGTGTGCTCTCGAGACTATGTAAGGTGATCATTCCAAAAGTTCCAATCTCAGTTCCGTGATGCGCATACTCTGCTCTTCCCAGACGAATGAACTCGCTCAGAACGCAATTGGACACAATCAGCACAAAGTGCGATCTGTGTTCAAGAGAGAATCATCCAATCTGATTCTGCACTCCTTTTCTCCAATTTTCCATCCATGAACGAGAGGCCTAAAAAACTTCAAAGAAGCTTTGTCTAAACTTTTCCGCTAAGGATCACCAGTTACGAGAGTGTACCAGTAAGCATAACTGCTTTAAGTGCAATGCTCGGCATAACACCACCAATAACACAAACGCTATAGCTGCCACTCCGACTGATGTTATGTCTAACGTCCAAACGTATCTGGCTGCCAATACGCGATCAGTATATGCCATTTCGGAGCAATCTATCCTGCCCGTGCTTTAGTCGACTCAGGGCCCGAAGCAACTTTCTTTTCTGAGCGACTATTCTGTAAGACCAAGTTGCCTTTCAAATCCGTGCATACTCATGTTTCCGGCTTAAATCAAGCAGTGACAAGCACACAAGCTATGCAACGTTGACATTGGTTTCCCTTTGAGAGAGCTTCTGCTCTCGTCGTTCCAAATTTGGCTGATAACATCCCCTCGTCACCAACTCCGCATTCTTGATAAAAAAACTTCCGAACGTTCAGCTGACCCTAAGTTCTACCAGAGTGCGGAAACTGATGTTCTGATAGGAGAGGATATCCTTCCGACTATTATTCAGGGAGGTTACCATCCTAATATTTGTGGATCTCTTCTCGATCTAGAGACGGGTTTCGGCTGGGTACTGACAGGCCCACTTTCACAGACGACATCAGGAACGCTCTCCTCCTTCACAACTCAAGTTTCTGTGTCGGAAGAGGCAAAACTTGAGTCTCCTATAGCCGTGTCATCTGCCGTAACTCTTCCATTCCGAGTTCCCGAAAGTGAGGGTCGGTTTCAAGCTCTCCGTCCATCATCGAATGATATAAGCTTGAATAATAATCTTCATTCAGGCTTATTATTCCAACCCGAAGCTCGTGCTGCTTGTGTTGTCTAATCACCTTTCATGTCGTGTTCTGACGAGCAGGTAATACGCCCTCCTAATCGATCGATATTCTATGTAAAGACGCCGTTGTCAGAAGGTACCAAACCTCCCAGAGCCAGCTCCTTCCAGTGCCGCGTATGCAGACGAACCCACGGTCTCTGGGTATAATGGTTTTGTGAAAAGTATGTAACAGGCAGAAGGAAGCATCGCAGACCTTATAAAGTATATATATTTTTGATCAGGGCGATGAGCTGAGTAGATGTAGCCCTGTCCGTCTGTCCGTCTGTCCGTCCGTCCGTCCGTATGAACACCTGTATACCATACGCAGTACAAGCTTATCATATTTTTTCGATAACTCATCCGATTAATTTTTTATCGAGAATAATCGATATATTGATTTTGTTTCTTCAGCCACTAACCATACAACACATAGACTGGACATGTAGAACAAATTTTTTCTAGAGACTGCAAGTTTGTGTGTGCATGCCCATCGTGAAATCATATTCTTTATGCGCATCAATGCTTTCATACCCTTCCCGCAAATAATCATCGAAACGCTAATATTTTGTGTGCATGAGCGTGGCAAACGCCTTTAAGATTTCGGTATACTCCTCACTCAAAAGAGAGCTGGGATCGTCGCGAAAAATTTAAATTTTTATGTGCTGCTGGGTTCGATGATTTGAGAGACCATTGAGAGAGAGAGAAGAGTGAGATAGAGCGAGAGAGAGAGAGAGAGAGAGAGAGAGAGAGAGAGAGAGAGCAGGACAAATATCACATAGTTGTGCTTCATATAAAAAGGGACCATTCGGCTTGAGCGCTCGCAGCGCACTGCGTTGAAAAAATTTGTTCTACATGTCCAGTCTATGTGTTGTATGGTTAATGGTAATTCGAATACTTTTAGACCTGGACTCTTCAGATTTGGTGTGTACATACATCTGAACAATACGAAGATTTTGTAATTTACAAATTTCGAATACCACACCCCCTTCGCCACTAATTAAAAAAAAACGTATTTTATCAGACGTGCTTACTTTGTGCTAAAAAAATTTGTTTGTTTTCTTAGTTTAAATAATCTCATTAAAGTTTCACAAAAAGGTTTGATCCGTTGTTCACTGTGGCTTTAATAAATTGCGTTCATATTTCTGAAGTTTTTGGTGCATTTTCTATTTTTTGGCGCTCTCCAAATCCCACTGTTATTAAGTTTGTAAGTGTGAGTGCTTGCAAAATTGCACTCACTTACTCTTGTTGTTGTATTTGCCTTTCTCGAATTTTAACTTCGCGCTGTGCAAGTATACTCTCTCGTTCTGTACTTTCATTCTGCTCTCTAATGGCAGTTTGTTGTTGTGACTCGCTCTCTAAGCATAATTCTATCTATTTTTGTTTTTATACTTCTATTTCATTGTGTTTGATCCCAATTGCCAATATGAATTGCTGCAAAAAAGCTTGCACTTTCAAGCAGACAGTTGATTCTGCACAACCGAAATTTGTAAGTTGCTGGTTGTGCGAAAATTTAATGCATACTAAATGTGCAGGTCTTACTGGGCTTGATTATGGCAAAATTATGGTAATGATAATTGGTAATGGGGGCGTACGCTGGTGTTGGCCGATTTGCTTGGATAAACAGATAAACTTTACTAAAATGTATGGTGCTGTCTGGGCTCAGTTTTTAAAACTTAAGAAGATTTCTAATCAGTTATCCAGTGACATGGCAGCTGCTGAACAAATATTAAAGCAGTATAGCTTTGAAAGTCTGACTTCTTTGTTTTTGGTGCCTCCTTCCGTACTAACATTCGTTTGCTCCTACCTCACCTTGTGCTTCTGTACTGTCATCGGCTGCTAATTCACTTGATCCTTCATCACCCGGTCCTGAATCTATTGTTTCTTCTTTCGATGCTGCTATAGAAACTCAAGTTCCTGTTCAAAAAGTAGATTCTTCTCCAAATGTTGTTTAAACAAGTCAGACACACCTGGCATTACCTTATCAGTCGTCTTTCCTCGAAAGCAAATTTTCTTATCCAGGCTTTCATCTAATACGACATGTGAGGCAGTATCGGCTTTTATAACAAGCAAGATTTCAGCCAAAGCTCGAAGTTTAGTTTTGCGACTTCGCTTCATTGAAGATAAATGTACTGTAATGGTTGGTAAAAAAAATTATTTTTGAGATCTGTAATTGCAGCGCATATCGTCTGTGACAAAATTGTCACCTGCGCCGCAAGGTCAGTGAGCTTTGGATTAAGCTACGCTTTAGAAAAGAGCTTTTGCCAAGCCAAGCTGCTTCGCTCAAGGTCTCCAAAAAGAGCGGAAAATGAAGTAGAGCACTGGAATGTGGCACTATAAAAACAGAGGCACATTGCCAGCTCGATCTTTTCCTTTTCCGGCGCTCTACAAAAATCAGACACCTCACCTCAAAATGAAAAAACTATTTTTGTATTTTTGAATAAAAATAGATTGGTGTCCGGCCAATAAATCACATTTATAAATATCCAACATATATATAAAGTTTAAGCAATCTCATAAGCCTAATCAGCGCCCACGGTGCAGCTGATCAAAATCGCGCACCTTCTAAAGCTTGCGAGCTTTGCATGGCTGACGCTCTCTGGCTTTTTCGTGCATAACTTTCACGAAAAAAAAGAGGTATGTTTCGGAAAGAAAGAAAAGACAAGAAATTTAAGTTTTAGAAGATAGTTAATATTCTGAACTTTCAGTCGACTTTAGTGCATTTCACATACCCTAAATCACAAAATCACATGTACAGCCTGTCAAGAATGAGTTGGCACACTGCAAAAAAATTTGATTTTTGGACTTTGGATGTAAATAACTAAGTATTTGATGCATAAAAAAAATTGTTTTAAAATAGGAATATGTTTAATATTATTTTATTAATTTAAATAATAATAATATGCCATGTCTTAAGTTTTAAAAACTGAGCCCAGACAGCACTATACATTTTAGTAAAGTTTATCTGTTTATCCAAGCAAATCGGCCAACACCAGCGTACGCCCCCATTACCAATTATCATTACCATAATTTTGCCATAATCAAGCCCAGTAAGACCTGCACATTTAGTACGCATTAAATTGTCGCACAACCAGCAACTTACCAATTGCGGTTGTGCAGAATCAACTGTCTGCTTGAAAGTGCAAGCTTTTTTGCAGCAATTCATATTGGCAATTGGGATCAAACACAATGAAATAGAAGTATAAAAACAAAAATAGATAGAATTATGCTGAGAGAGCGAGTCACAACAACAAACTGCCATTAGAGAGCAGAATGAAAGTACAGAACGAGAGAGTATACTTGCCCAGCGCGAAGTTAAGATTCGAGAGAGGCAAATACAACAACAAGAGTAAGTGAGTGCAATTTTGCAAGTACTCACACTTAAAAACTTAATAACAGTGGGATTTGGAGAGCGCCAAAAAATAGAAACATTAAAGCAAAATGCAAGCAATGTAAATAATAAACGAGCCCCTTTTTATATGAAGCACAGCTATGTGCTATTTGTCCTGCTCTCTCTCTCTCTCTCTCTCTCTCTCTCTCTCTCCGTTCTCGCTCCATCTCACTCTTCTCTCTCTCTCTCAATGGTCTCTCAAATCATCGAACCCAGCAGCACATAAAAATTTAAATTTTTCGCGACGATCCCAGCTCTCTTTTGAGTGAGGAGTATACCGAAATCTTAAAGGCGTTTGCCACGCTCATGCACACAAAATATTAGCGTTTCGATGATTATTTGCGGGAAGGGTATGAAAGCATTGATGCGCATAAAGAATATGATTTCACGATGGGCATGCACACACAAACTTGCAGTCTCTAGAAAAAATTTGTTCTACATGTCCAGTCTATGTGTTGTATGGTTAGTGGCTGAAGAAACAAAATCAATATATCGATTATTCTCGATAAAAAATTAATCGGATGAGTTATCGAAAAAATATGATAAGCTTGTACTGCGTATGGTATACAGGTGTTCATACGGACGGACGGACGGACAGACGGACAGACGGACAGGGCTACATCTACTCAGCTCATCGCCCTGATCAAAAATATATATACTTTATAAGGTCTGCGATGCTTCCTTCTGCCTGTTACATACTTTTCACAAAACCATTATACCCAGAGACCGTGGGTTCGTCTGCATACGCGGCACTGGAAGGAGCTGGCTCTGGGAGGTTTGGTACCTTCTGACAACGGCGTCTTTACATAGAATATCGATCGATTAGGAGGGCGTATTACCTGCTCGTCAGAACACGACATGAAAGGTGATTAGACAACACAAGCAGCACGAGCTTCGGGTTGGAATAATAAGCCTGAATGAAGATTATTATTCAAGCTTATATCATTCGATGATGGACGGAGAGCTTGAAACCGACCCTCACTTTCGGGAACTCGGAATGGAAGAGTTACGGCAGATGACACGGCTATAGGAGACTCAAGTTTTGCCTCTTCCGACACAGAAACTTGAGTTGTGAAGGAGGAGAGCGTTCCTGATGTCGTCTGTGAAAGTGGGCCTGTCAGTACCCAGCCGAAACCCGTCTCTAGATCGAGAAGAGATCCACAAATATTAGGATGGTAACCTCCCTGAATAATAGTCGGAAGGATATCCTCTCCTATCAGAACATCAGTTTCCGCACTCTGGTAGAACTTAGGGTCAGCTGAACGTTCGGAAGTTTTTTTATCAAGAATGCGGAGTTGGTGACGAGGGGATGTTATCAGCCAAATTTGGAACGACGAGAGCAGAAGCTCTCTCAAAGGGAAACCAATGTCAACGTTGCATAGCTTGTGTGCTTGTCACTGCTTGATTTAAGCCGGAAACATGAGTATGCACGGATTTGAAAGGCAACTTGGTCTTACAGAATAGTCGCTCAGAAAAGAAAGTTGCTTCGGGCCCTGAGTCGACTAAAGCACGGGCAGGATAGATTGCTCCGAAATGGCATATACTGATCGCGTATTGGCAGCCAGATACGTTTGGACGTTAGACATAACATCAGTCGGAGTGGCAGCTATAGCGTTTGTGTTATTGGTGGTGTTATGCCGAGCATTGCACTTAAAGCAGTTATGCTTACTGGTACACTCTCGTAACTGGTGATCCTTAGCGGAAAAGTTTAGACAAAGCTTCTTTGAAGTTTTTTAGGCCTCTCGTTCATGGATGGAAAATTGGAGAAAAGGAGTGCAGAATCAGATTGGATGATTCTCTCTTGAACACAGATCGCACTTTGTGCTGATTGTGTCCAATTGCGTTCTGAGCGAGTTCATTCGTCTGGGAAGAGCAGAGTATGCGCATCACGGAACTGAGATTGGAACTTTTGGAATGATCACCTTACATAGTCTCGAGAGCACACACACGCTCTCTAAGGAAGTGACTAACGTCCTGCCATGCTGGAATTGCTGTTTTTCGTGTGAGTGAATGCTCGCAGAGAGATCGAGATTGTTCTGGCAAATTGAAGTGCTCGATTGCCGTGACACACCTATGCGTAGTGCTATGCAACTCTCTGAGAGGCGAGCCTGACTCCTTGGTGACTTTGAAAAGGCTGAGAAGAATTTTTAGGTGGAAGAAGAATTTTTAGCAGCCGCTTATTCGCGAAACTATTAAACAAGAAGATCCATGCTGATGCAAAGCCGTCGTTTGTGAGAGGATACTCTGCGACTAGTTCGCATAATATGGCATGGCATTTTAATTAAGGTGGAATAACTTTTCCACTGGAGTCTAGCGCGGATTCTTGATATAAATGGCCATGAAGAGATCACGAAACTTTGGCCAGCGCAAATAATCGCCGTGGAACACCTCCGTGTCAATGGATGGAAGGCGACAGCTTCCAGATGAGCCAAGAGAAACGGAAACGGGGGCAGACGGTGCATTCCTTGCCGAAATGGGGCAGCTCAACTGAGCTGTACACCGTTCATAGACAGTGTAGAAGTGATCGAATTTTGCCTCTATTTCTTCAAATTCGCCACTACCAGTCTTTTGGCTAAGCGCTTTGGAACACGCATCACACTGCAGTTCTGCTTTCTCCCAAAGGACCTTGATCCGATCCCGTCGGATTTCTAAGGATTGGAGTTGAGCTGCCAAAGTGGAGCCCATATCCTCAAAGAAGTCAATGCGGGTCTCAAAAAAGCCCATCCGCGGCTGAGATTAAGTCAGACTGCGACGTTTTTGACGGACTTGCGGGCTTTGGACTTGGTCGGGAGACGACAGAGCTGCGCTTGAATGTGCTGGTGGTCTGCGGTTTCCTGGACTGAATCGGAGAAGCAGAGGAGCTGCGTTTGATCAAACGCGAAGCGGGTACACTCAGTTGCGCTCGACCCGAACGATCAGACATGGATGTTAAATAGAGGTTAGCTGACGGAAAATTCTGATGAGGAAAAAGAAAGTCATTCGAAGAACGACGCACGGAAGTTTTCTACTGAACAGAAAAGAAATTAGCAAATAAATATTGTCCCGTTAAGAAAATAAACGAAAAAGCAAAAATGTATTAAATTTAAATAGGCGAGACTGCTCGACTAGTAGATACCCTGATCCCTACAAGTCGCTGACATTCACGCACGCATAAGAACGCGCTCTGCTAACTGCGCTGTAAGCAGCGACTGCGCTTGGGCTGCACTGCAGTGTGGCAACATTATGCAAATTTTGTTGCTGAATAATTTCTTTCATATTAGGACGATCTTGAATCTTTTAGAACGTGATTATAAAGTTCCAATGTGTATACATTCCAAAGCACAAGGTTCTAGTACTTAAAATACAAATTTTTACAAATTGGTGGCGAAGGGGTTTTAATGATTATAATGTTTCAATGTGTATACATTCCGAAGCTTTTGCTTTACAATAGTTTTAAACTACGATTCATTCTGATCGCGAACAACTATTGTCACGAAATTGTGCCGACCGGCGATAGTTATTGTATTGATTGGTACTAGTGAAGATCACAAGAGCTTAGACACAAAACAAATCAACCAATTTAACCACTTAAGTTTATTATTTAGTAAATGTGTCGTGCCTATAAAAATGAAATTTGTTTTTGCGAATTTATACATATGTTAATTGTGTTGCTAGGCTGTTTGAAAATACTCGAGTGGAAATTAAAGAAATGTAAAGACGCTCCTATGTGCATACAAATGTATGTATGTATGAGCGTATGATCGTACAAACAGATGACATTAGCAAATTAATAAATAAAACATGTAGAAATAATTATACTTATGGGATGTGGTTTTTTTTTGTTAAATTTGCCAAATAAAATTATTAAAAAAAAAAAAGAAGGATATTGATCTTATTTATTTAAAAGTTCGAGTGAGAAACCTGTATGTTTGCATATACATATACATATGTCACCCTGCAGCCGGCGACTAGTATGTATATGTGTATGTGCGGATGTAGTAAAATGTGTATAAATAAATTTATTACTCAATCAACAAAGGATATTGTTCTTTTCGCTTTAACAAATATTGACCGGAATATTCATATATAGTTATGGAGAAATACAGATACATATATGAATGATTTGGCGATATTTAGGACGGAGTGGCGGACTAGTTAGGACTAGCACATGTGTATGCTTCTGTATTGATTTTAACTCAGATTCGTACATATCTATATATATAAGGATATATACATATAGGCATGCAGTTGATATAATATAAATTAGTACATATATATGTATATACAAGGGAATATGGCGGATCAGAAGTGCCCGTATGTGTATATATGTACTGTTTGTAGAGGTGGCGTCGATAAGTACAAAGAAACACGCAGGTTGAATGCTGGGAAAATTCACTTTATTTCAACCATTTGCTTCCAAAATGGTGGGATGGATTCGTTAGGAAAAAACGCGCGATCTCGTACGAATTAGATAATGAGTGTCTTAGGAAAAGGAGGAAAAAAGCGGTCAGTACTTAGCGGAGAGCCAAGTAAAGAGCGCCCGCCACTATGTTGTTAACAGTACGCTGTTAATAGCATTGCTGGGCTGTGTGGGGGAGGAGCATTTTTGGCCAGTTCTTAGAACGAGCTAATGGTAACTCAACTACAAAATTTGAATGCTCAAAAAATGTGAAAATTACAGGATATTTTTTGATATGCCACGCCCCTAAAGCTGAAGCTTCTCCGCCCCCTGCGGGCGGAGATATATCCACTATAGCTTTTCGGTCTTAAGTGATCAACCCGAGTATATATACCAAATCTCAGGTCTCTAGCATCAATAGTGCCCAAAATATAGCAGAATTTGAAAAATCACTATATCTTCAGATCCGATTTACCACGCCCCTAGTAAGCTTAGACATATAATTTTTCAGCCAATCTTTATAGAATCGTAACATTAGCTCACGTGCAAAATGTCAGCACTCTAGCTTTAAAACTCAAGGAGTACATAGCTTTTGATTTTGGGTGGTCAACACAAATCTACATTCCAAATTTCAGCGCTCTAGCTCTTCAACTAATATGATTTTTGGCATATCTGAAAATGCATTTTCCGATTTGTCACGCCCCTGGTGGGCGGATCAGGAAAATTTTAACACTTTATAAGTCGGAGATATATACGAGTATATATTCCAAATTTCAAGAGCCTAGCTCTAATAGCGCCGAAATAGAGTGCGCTCATACGGACAGAGGGACAGACGGACCGAAAGACGAACAAGCAGAAATCCAATATACTAATTCACTTCGTGAATGAGTATAAAAAGCGCACCCTTTCATGAGCATGATCCGGCAAATAAATCAAATAAAAACAAGTAAGAACTTTGCAGTGGGGAGTTACCAACTGCGGAATACTCATTCACAATCCGGTTCTTACATTTAAAATTTTCAAAATGACACTACACAAAAAGTGGCCCAAAAATTTTTTTTATACTTTGAACCCATTGAAGATGGGAAATCATGGGCAATGGTTTTGTCGAAATGTATGTAAAAGGCAGAAGAAGGCGTGGCAGACCCCATAAAGTATATATATTCTTGACGATTTGAGTCGATTTGGCCTTGTCTGTCTGTCTTTCCGTCCCTCTGTACGTACAACTAGAGACTTGTGCTTTGGCAAATGCATGCATTTCAATATTATAATCATGATATAAAAGTTTCATGAAGATGAAGTCCATCGACAAAAAAAGTTATTAAACAATTAAGTATAGTAAGCCCACACTGCAGCTAATGCTTATGCGTGCGTGCCTCTGTGTGTTTGTGTTTCTTTTGAAGCAGAAAAAAGCGAAGAATTCATGAAATATCAGTTCCTGGAGGGATCACGGAATTTCATAGTCGAGCAGTCTCGACTAGAGCTTTCTTACTTGTAATCGATAGAGAAGGTTATTAGTAGCACAACTATCAATTATATAAACTATTATCGTTTATTCTATGCGTACAGACAAAAGCGCGTCTTTTAGCATATTCTAGGAATTGCGATTGATTTGTGAATTTTTTAGTTCTTATTTTAGTTTTGTGAGATGACGCTCTAGCACTGAAGTTACATATATAATTTTTCGCTGCTAGAGGACCAACCGTAGTAGGGGTGGCGATGGTTAAGGCAAAGCAAGTCGTGGTATATAGAGTGGGTTCGATCATATTTTCTTTTTTCATGAATTCGATATTTTATTGGGAGGGTGCGAGCTTGAATGAATAGCACTTAATATTTTTTATTTTTTTAGTCGAAAATTGTTATAAGTTTAAATTTGTTTCTTCTTAAATAGCTCTCAAATGCCTATACGTAGATATATACATATATAAAATATGCACATATATACAATAGTCTGCCTATGCACATATATATATATGTATGCGCGTGCTCATTTTGTTTGTGTGTAGCATTTTTTAAGAATCTCAATTGCGATTGATTTTTCTTAGCATTGTGTTTGAATTCCCAGCCAGACCTAACAATAATGTGATTTCGTTTTAATTACTGTTACTGTGAAAGGCGCGGTGGCGCTGTAGGCAGAGGCGCAGACCGCCTATTTTATTATTTTATTTTGTTGTTAAATTCCACAAAAATATTTTCTTTCTTGATATCAATGCCAACTTATATATAGATGGCTTACGCATATAAATGTCGCAATTTGACACTACAAATGGCGATTGCCACGCCCCTAGTGGGCGTAGACATATAATTCTTCAACCGATCTTTAAAGAATCGTAACATTAGCTCACGTGCAAAATGTCAGCGCTTTAAAACTCTGGGAGATACAGTTTTATCCGATTAACCGCCATAGCTTTTGATTCTGGGTGGTCAACAGCACTCTAGCTCTTCAACGAATATGATTTCTGGCATATCGCATTTTTTGATTTGCCACGCCTCTAGTGGGCAGATCGGGAAAATTTTAACACATTATTTATACAGACGGACGGACAGGTAGACGGACATGCACAAAACCAATATACTAATTTACTTTCGTGAATGAGTATAAGGACAAGTGGAAATAATTGTGCTTATGGAATTTGGCTCTTTTGTTAAATAGAACATTTTGCCAAATGAACAATTAAAACAAAGGATATTGATTTTATTTAATTATTAGTTTAAATGAGAGCCTGTATGTATCTATATACATACATACATACATATATCACCCTGCAGCCGGCGACTAGTATATGTGTCCTTTTATACCCTGATCCCATTAAAATTGGGAAATCAGGGTATAATGGTTTTGTGAAAAGTATGTAACAGGCAGAAGGAAGCATCGCAGACCCCATAAAGTATATCTATTCTTGATCAGGACGATGAGCTGAGTCGATATAGCCCTGTCCGTCTGTCCATCCGTCCGTCCGCCCGTAGGAACGTCTAGATCTCAGAAGATATAAGAGCGAGAGCCTTGAAATTTTTTTTTGTTTATTCAGCGTATTTTTAATACCTTTAGACCTGGAGATTTCAACTTTGGTGTGTACATACATCTGATCAATATGAAAATTTTGTAATTTACGGACTTTGGATACCACGCCCCCTTCGCACCCAATTTGTAAAAAATTTGGTATTTGAAGTAGTAGAGACTTGTGCTTTGGAATGTATTCACACATTCGCACATTATGATCACGTTCTGAAAGTTTCATGAAAACAGTCCGACTACAAAAGAAATTATTCAGCAACAAAATTCTCATAGTATTGCCCACACTGCAGCGCAGCCCAAGCGTACCCGCTGCTTACTGCGCAGTTAACAGAGCGCGTGCTTATGCGTGTGTGAATATCAGCTCCTTGTAGGAATCAAGGTATCTCCTTGTCGAGCAGTCTCGGCTAGAGCTTTCTTACTTGTTACATAATTGAGTTATGTGCCGTGAATAGTCGGCGAAGTTTTTAATAAATCGCCGATAATAATTGCAAAATGCTCTGAATCGTCTCGCGCTATCTGCGTAATGAGGGACAGCGTAATTTTTGATGACGTCAAATTTCTTGTCATCTGGCAGTACTCCTTTATCTGTACATTTGTGACCTATAAATGTGACTTCATGCATGAAAAATGAACATTTGTTAAGTTAGCATGTTAAGTTTATAGCATGTGGCTTTCGGAACATCCTGTAGCCATGAAGTCATCCATATAAAGGAATGCCAGCGAAGGTTCTAAGCCTGTTATGAATGCTATAGTCATCATTCTCTGAAACGAATTTGTGCTATTTTAAGACCAAATGGTAATCGAGTGAAGCGATATGAGCGATTGCTCGTTGAAAAAGACGTTATGTTTCGCGATCTTTTTTCCAGTTCAATTTCTTTGGTACTAATAGGAGTGGTCTATTGTATTCGGATACTGACGGTTCTACAATTCTGTCATTTTCTACTTGTCTTTGAATTTTTCCTATGTGGCTATGCGGGCTTCTGTAGTTTTTTATGTAAATTGGTTTATCATCCCTTAGTATTAGGGTTTGCTCATATAAATTGTTAGTTGTTATGGGTTCGGATTCATCCGAATACGTCGCTATACTTAGTGCATAGTTTTGTTAACTTTTCTTTAAATTGTGGCGGAAAGTTCTTTTTTCTTAAGTTTCTTAAGTTTCTTAAGTACTGTCTTGCATCTACTGTATTGGTCGGTTAGGAGAATTTCGTAATTTGAAAGTTTTTCGTAAGCTAGTTTATTAGCATTGACCAATTGGTCAGAATTCATTGTATTTAAAATACGGATGTAAAAATGTTTGGAGTTGATATTGTATTTGCGACAGAAATACCATTGGTACGAATATGTAGTCGGCCAATGAATTTATTTCTATTTTTCTTACCACTTGGGATCTTGCTGGCAGAAGTAAGGTATTGTTGCCAGAACAATATGTAATTGGTACATAAATTGGGTAATTTAGATTGCGGGGTCTGAGTATAAACCAATCCAATTTTTATGAAATCAATGCCAATAATACCGTCAATAATACCGCCCTGGGATCTTGTATCTCCTTGGCCTATGCCTTGGATGTCTATAATTTTATTGTGTTTAGTTTCATATTTATCTGAATTTATTTTTAAAAGTGATATATCGGCGCCAGAATCTATTAAAAATGTAAGTTTTTTATTTGTTGAATGGTTAATGAAGCAAACAAAAATGTTAAGACTAAAGTTGATTGAGTGAATCATCGATTTTAATGTGTGTTGTCGCCTAAAGGGTTCTGCGAGTTTTCCGGCGTATGTTGCGCCACTCTCACATTCTTGCTGTTGTTGTGGCCTCGAGTCGGGTTGCCACAGCCTCTAGAGTTTCCTGTTGTTATTGCTTTGGTAACCATTATTGTGGTTATTACCTCTTCTTTGGTTATTCCCACGGATACCCCTGTTATTCTGTTTTTCGTAATATAGGACAGTGTTCGACTGTCTTGTTGCTTCAGTGCAACTGTTAAAAAATTTTTATATGGCATCATTCATATTATTGATTGAGCAATTTTGAATCATTGCTTTTACGGCTAGTGTTGTGCTGTATTTGTTTGCTAAATCCGAACTTAGGCCATCGTTGATGTACGCTCCTTCACGGGATAGAGTAAGCTTCTCCACCTCTTCGGTGTAATGATTAGCCGTTTTGTTTTTTTGTTGCAGATTCCGGAATTTTGCAGATATGACATCTACTGATTCTCCTTTTACTGCCTTAGATAACTGATTAACTATTTCAATTATAGTTTGTTCATTACTAATTAATTCTCTCGCATGACCTTTAAGTTTTGTTTTAATTAGGCTAATGGCTGTTTGCTCGTGTGTAGCTTTTAAAGAATCTATTAGATTCAATGCATCAACGAAACTGCGTAGATTTTCAGCCTTTCCGTCAAACTATGGTAGGAGTGACGAGGCGAGTTTTAAAAAGTTTACTACTGTTTGAGCCATATTTGGTCGTCGCAATTCCGCATTTGGACTTCTACCTCCTTCGTAGGTAGGTTTTATGTCATCCACATGTACAATGCTAGTATAGCTTATGTTTGGAGACCCTGGTTTTGGACTTGCTGTGCCTGTTTCTTGCATCGGATTTTATTGTGCTTGGCAAATATAGATCTTATGTGAAGTTTTCTTTAATTGCAAATAATTGCCATTTAAGACGTCTTATAACGTCAGACAATTGAGTCCAATGAAATAGGGTGAGTCTGCTTTGATTGTTTCGTTTAACACACATGCTTGAATCGGCTTATTTTGATTCAAACATTTTTACGATTTTGCATAATCAGCCCTATGCTTTTGTACTCTGTTAGCTATCTCTGCGTAGTCCATGTATATACACTAATTTGATTTCTTGGTGGTTTTTTGTTATATAAAAAAAACTTAGACTTGTTAAAAAAAAATTAAATGTTGTCCAAGTCGTTGGCTCTACTAATATACTTTTTCTTTAGGCACCTATTGTGCATTCTGTACAACTTTGCTATTGTGCTTGCGCAGAATAAAACTGCTATAATGATCATTAAGATCATAATTACTTTAAGCTCGGGTGTATTTACCTCGACTATATTTATTACATTGGCGGTGGAGTCCGCAACGTTTGACTTTTTGTCAAGCATGCTGACGGCTAATCCGTTACTGATTACTAATGGTAGATCAATTTTTATATCCTGATCCCATTAAAAATGGGAAATCAGGGTATAATGGTTTTGTGAAAAGTATGTAACAGGCAGAAGGAGGCGTGGCAGACCCCATAAAGTATATATATTCTTGATCAGGGCGACGAGCTGAGTCGATATAGCCCTGTCCGTCCGTCCGTCCGTCCGTCCGTCCGTCCGTCCGTCCGTCCGTATGAACGCCTAGATCTCAGAAGATATAAGAGCTAGAGACTTCAAATTTTGTATGCATACTCATGTATACCATACGCAGTACAAGTTTATCTTTTTTTTTCGATAACCCCTCCGATTACTTTTTTATCGCGAATAATCGATAAATTGATTTTGTTTATTCACCGTAATTTCAATACTTTTAGACCTGGAGACTTTAGATTTGGTGTGTATATACATCTGATCAATACGCAGATTTTGTCATTTACTGATTTATGATACCACGCCCCCTTCGCCCCCAATTTGCAAAAAACGTATTTTAAGTACTAGCAAATTGTGCTTTGGAATGTACACACATTTGCACATTGTGATCACATTCTGAAAGTTTCATGAAGATAGTCCTACTACAGGAGAAATTATTCAGCAACAAAATTCTCATAGTATTGCCCACACTGCAGCGCAGCCCAAGCGCAGTCGCTGCTTACTGCGCAGTTAGCAGAGCGCGTGCTTATGCGTGCGTGAATATCAGCTCTTTGTAGGGATCAGGGTATCTCCTAGTCGAGCAGTCTCGACTAGAGCTTCCTTACTTGTTATACCATGATCCCCTTAAAAATGGGAAATCAGAGTATAATGGTTTTGTGAAAATTATGTAACAGGCAGAAGAAAGCACCGCAGACCATATCATGTATATATATTCTTGATCAAGGCGTTGAGCAGAGTCGATATAGCCCTGTCCGTCTGTCCGTCCGTTCGTCCGTCCGTCCGTCCGTATGAACGCCCAGATCTAAAAATATAAGAGCTAGAGTCTTCAAATTTTGTATGCAAAGTCGTGTATTATCGATAACCCATCCGATTTCTTTTGTATCGAGAATAATCGATAAATTGATATTATTTATTCACCGTAATTAAGTCGAGCAGCCTCGACTAGAGCTTTCTTACTTGTTTTAATTTATCTAAGACTGACTTGATATGATCAAGTTCAGCCGTTAGCTTATTCGCCGTCTCCCAGAGTGGAGGTTCTTTTGCAAACAGCAGTTTTTTAAGCTCGGCTTTTTATACCCTGATCCCATTAAAAATGGGAAATCAGGGTATAATGGTTTTGTGAAAAGTATGTAACAGGCAGAAGGAGGCGTGGCAGACCCCATAAAGTATATATATTCTTGATCAGGGCGACGAGCTGAGTCGATATAGCCATGTCCGTCTGTCCGTCCGTCCGTCCGTCCATCCGTCCGTCCGTATGAACGCCTAGATCTCAGAAGATATAAGAGCTAGAGACTTCAAATTTTGTATGCATACTCATGTATACCATACGCAGTACAAGTTTATCTTTTTTTTTCGATAACTCGTCCGATTACTTTTTTATCGCGAATAATCGATAAATTCATTTTGTTTATTCAGCGTAATTTCAATACTTTTAGACCTGGAGACTTCAGATTTCATGTGCATATACATCTGATCAATACGCAGATTTTGTCATTTACAGATTTTGGATACCACGCCCCCTTCGCCCCCAATTTGCAAAAAACGTATTTTAAGTACTAGCAAATTGTGCTTTGGAATGTACACACATTTGCACATTGTGATCACATTCTGAAAGTTTCATGAAGATAGTCCTACTACAGGAGAAATTATTCAGCAACAAAATTCTCATAGTATTGCCCACACTGCAGCGCAGCCCAAGCGCAGTCGCTGCTTACTGCGCAGTTAGCAGAGCGCGTGCTTATGCGTGCGTGAATATCAGCTCTTTGTAGGGATCAGGGTATCTCCTAGTCGAGCAGTCTCGACTAGAGCTTCCTTACTTGTTTCTTTCTGCGCCGGCTTTGAGGGGAATTTTACTTCTTAAAGTTTGCTTATATTCTCCCTATTCGACCAACGCAGTGGTCTTCCAGTCTATTGTTTGCATGCCATGCGATAGACCGGGCAACTTGATATCGCTCAGTATTACAAAAGTTTTTCTTAGAAATAGTCTTAATTAATAATTGTTAACGATGGGCGCTCTTTGAAGCGCTGCCGGTCCCCGTTAGTTGTCTTGGCTCTTTAGTCGTAGATTGCCTTGATGAGATGGGCATTGATGAGCTTCAACAGTTGTCCCAGCCCAGCTAGTTTTGCTGGGCATGACCGGTGTAGGTCTTCACACAGGTTTCAAAAGGTTGCTGTTAACCTCCTTTTGAACCTTCTCGCGATGTTCGTTGGGCACAAAGCCTTTCTTCTTGGCTACGAAGATGTCGGCCTCGCCGGTCATCTTATGCTTTTTGGTCCTGGTGACGAAAAGCCAACAGCATGAGGATTCTTATGTCTACATACGTATATTATGTATATTTTTAAACGAATTCACGAAGTGAATTAGTATATTGGTTTTGTGCATGTCCGTCTTGCTGTCCGTCCGTCTGTCCGTATGAACGCAATCTATTTCGGCGCTATTAGAGCTAGAGACTTGAAATTGGGAACACATACTCGTGTATATCTCCGATTTGTAAAGTGCTAAAATTTTTCTGATCCGCCCACCAGGGGCGTGGCAAATCGGAAAATGCATTTTCCGATATGCCAGAAAAATTTTGAACGTAGCTTCGTGTTGACCACCCAAAATCAAAAGCTATGGCGGATATATCTACGACCTTTGGGGGCATGGCAAATCGGGTAAAACTGTACCTCCTAGAGTTTTAAAGCTAGCACACTCAAATTTTGCATGTGAGCTAATGCTACGATTCTATAAAGATTGGATGAAAAATTATATGTCTACACCCACAAGGGGCGTGGCAAATCGGATATGAAGATATAGTGATTGTTCAAATTCTGCTATATTTTGGGCACTATTGATGCTAGAGACCTGAAATTTATATACTCGGGTTGATCACCCAAGACCAAAAAGCTATAGTGGATATATCTTCGCCCACAGGGGGCGTGGCAAACCGCAAAAGTTTATATCTCCTACAGTTATAGAGCTAGAAGCTTCAAATTTGGATATTTGGGTTACTGGTAGCCTCCTCTATCGATGACCCAAAAATAGTTGTTACGTCTCTTTAGGGGCGTGGCATATAAAAAAAATACCCTGTAATTTTCACATTTTTTGAGCGTACGCATTCCAATTTTGCAGTTGGGCTACCACTCGATCGTTCTAAGAACTGGCCTTAATAGGCATTGATAGCACGGAAGAAAACATATTTGTGGAATTTAAAAAATAAAAATAAAATTATAAATCTTAAACAAATTAAAAGTTTTCCTCGGGGTTCGAAGTACGACAATCTACGTCCACTAGAGGCGTGGCGAATCGGCATTTGTAGCGACCAAATAAGAAATTTATATGCGTGCGTTACTTATATATATAAATAAGCTTTGGAGATATTCATAAGACGGAAGGAAACATTTTTATGAAATTGAAAAAATATAAACGAAATGATAATAACATAAAATTTCAATTTTTAAAAAAGTTTTCCGCGGGATTTGAACTCGCATCTCAACAAAATAGCTAAAATAAAAGCATTCCGCGCCATTGCCTACAGCGCCACCGCGGCACTCGCAATAATGGTAATTAAAACGAAATGACATTATTGTTAGGTCGCCATATAGCAAAGAAAAGCCAAAGTAGCGGTTGGGAATTCAAAAACAATGCAAAGACAAATCAATGGCAATTGAGATTCTTAGAAAATGCTAAAGTACGTATTATATGTACATACATACACACATACTAATGAGCACGTGCTGAAATTGTGTATGCAGACTTTTTTGTATATGTACGTATTTTATATATGTATGTATATATCTACGTATAAGCATTTGAGAGCTATCTAAGAAGAAACAAATTTAAACTTATAACAATTTTCGACTAAGAAAATGAAAAATATTAAGTGATATTCATTCAAGCTCGTACCCTCCCAATAAAATAAAATGTGATCGAATATGACTTGAACCCACGCTATCTAACACGACTTGCTTTGCCTCAACCATCGGCACCACTGCTCTGGTTAGTTATCTAGTAGCGAAAAATTATATATGTAACTTCAGTGCTAGAGCGTCATCTCACAAAACTAAAATAACGACTGAAAGATTCACAAATCAATCGAAATTCCTAGAATATGCTAGAAGGCGCGCTTTTGTCTGTAGACTGCTCGACTACGAAATCCCCTGATCCCTTCCAGGAACTGATATTTCAAGAATTCTTCGTTTTTTTCTGCTTCAAAAGAAACACAAACACACAGAGGCACGCACGCATAAACACGCAATAGCTGTAGTGTGGGTTTACTATGGGAACTTAATTGTTTAATAACTTTTCTTATCGATGGACTATTTTCATGAAACTTTTATATCGTGATTATAAAATTGAAATGCATGAATTTTCCAAAGTACAAGTCTCTAGTACGGACAGACGGACATGGCTAAATCGACTCACCTCGTCGCCCTGATCAAGAATATATATACTTTATGGAGTATGCCTCGCCTGCTTCTACCAGTTACAGACATTTTAACAAAAACATTATACCCCGATTTCACATTTTCAATGGGTTCAGGGTATAAAAATAATTTGTAGGCCACTTTTTGTGTCGTGTCATATTGAAAATTGTATATGCTAGAACCGGAATGTGAATGAGTATTCCGCAGTTGGTAACGCCCAACTGCAACGTTCTTACTTGTTGTTATGAGGTTTACTAAGTCGGTTAGCTTATTTATTTGTTTATGCATTATTGTGTTTATTGTTACTTGCCTATTTTCTGATTCTATAAGTTCTTTCTGTGTAAATTTAAGCTTTTACGAAATCATCGGAGTCTGGTGTGCCAGCTACGACTTTAAGAACGGTGCCTAGCACATTAATGGTTCTAGCATGTCTATTATGGATATTTACTGTTTCTAAATGTTTTATATCCGTGTCTAATAACTGTCTCATGTGTGATCGTGGGAAATTTTTTCTTAGTTCTTTCGTGTCCTTTACTATTGCTGAGTATAGAGTAAGATTAAATGAATGTTTTAAATATTGGTAATCCGTCCAAGATCGGTATGTCTGAGATCGGTATGTAATCTATGTTCGTATAATCAGTAAGTTTCGCCGCTATCGTTGTAGCAAAAAGAATTATAGCCCAAATCCTAAAAGACAAAAAAAGAGTTTAACGTTTTGTTTATATTAGGTTGTCCTTGTGGACCACCCTCCCTTTTATTAAGACCGTTGTCCCCAAGTCTGCGTCAATTTTGTTTTTGTCGTACAGAGGTGTCAATTGGTTTTTGTAGGTGACGGTTGTACTTAGCTGTTTTACAGATTCTGCAATGTGCAACAACTTCGTTTGCTAGTTTTGTCATTTTTGGAAAGAAATATTCTTGTAAAATCTTTCTGGGCTGCTCTGTGGGTTTGATTATGTTCTGCTACAATTATTTCCTTTTGTTCGTTTTTGTCAATAATGTCATTTACCATATGTTTTGTATATCGAAATATTGTTGTTGGGAAAGTTTCTACTACTACTGTTGTATGAATGCCAGTACCGGTAACTCGCAATGAATTGCATTAACGACGTCCTTTTTGACTACATCGTAAAGTCTTTCGATTAACGAATCTCTGTCTGAGAAGTGAATTGTATGTCGGATTTTTTTACCGAATAAGATGACTGCACAATCAGAAGCTACTTTATTTTCTTCAATTATAATTTGGTTTTGGAAACAGTTGATTGGTTTGTCCGTTGTTTCTATGGTGTACGTGAGCGATACTTCACTGTGCAGTGTAACTCTGTCTGACTCTGCATCATCTTCCAAGGCATGCATATTATGCCGTGATAGCGCGTCAGAACGGTAGCAGGGAGCCAAGTCTAAAAAATTCACCTGGTCATATTCGTCCTCAATGTCTTCTGCCTCAATTTCTGCGATAGTCCGATATTCACTACCGTCCTGTTCATATTCTGTATCTCCTGTTTCAAAATGGTTAACTCTTTGCTGCTTCGGTCCTGTAAGTCGAGCACTACTATTTTTTGGTCTCTTGTTTGATTGTCCCTGATTATTATAACTTTCATATTTTGTGTTTTATTGTTGAGTCGGCCACTGAATTTGTATTGAGGGAGCCGTATTTGTTTGGTATTAGGTCGTCTGTCCAAAGCGAGAGGATGTGTCAACGTCCATTGATTCAACTTGTTCCCGTCGTGGTGAGAATTCTTGTTTCTTATAATATGGACTTTTTTTCTGGCTGGTTGTATTTTGGGTCTTGAGTTAGATTCCTATCCTTGCCTTGTTGTTTTTGCTCGGTTCTTTGAGCCCTTTCTTCTAAACTACATGAAAAATTCGTGGCAAACATGTAACGGTCATGATTAGACTCGACTTCTTGGGCTAATGCCAGTGCAGAGGGAAGATCAACTGGACTAGCTGAGAATAGGACACCACTTAAACCTTTTTTGGTACCGAGATGAATACTCGGAGAGCGTCTGCCCTGTATTTCTCATTTAACGAAGAGGCAACATTGGTGTCATAGGTCATGATTGTCTTATTTATTTATTTATTTATTTAATTAAAAGATATTGACAATTCACAGTCAACTTAGGTGAAAAAAAAAAACTTAAACTATACATGTAAAGCCTAAAAAAGTACAGAAAATTATTACAAAAGTATCACCAACCCGATGGGGGGTATTTTATTTGCCAGTCCGGCCAGCTATGCCCAATTCACAGCCAAATATGGTCAGTGATACTATTGAGCTAAGCAAAGAGAGTGTTAACATGAAAACTTAAACTAAAGGTTAAAAGAACTTAAATATAGTTAATATCATTTTAAGATAACAATTAGTAATTAAATAGGAAGATTTAAAAATAAAATGCCAAGATAGATACAGAAAATAGAATACGAAATAGAAAAAATAAAATAGAAATATAGAATAGGATAGAGAGATCACTGCAAAAATATTGGCAGCAGAATGTTACCAATGCATATGTCTAGGCATTGCGAGTGATTTCCCTAAGGTAAGATAGAAGCAAGGATTTTATATTGGGAAGAGAGAGCTCTAAGTTAAAACGTGATGATATTTATTATAATGTAAACATAGTACATGAAACGAACTATGCAAGGAATAATCCGTAGTACAGCACGGAAGGTAAAGACGACGATAGTGTCTAGTTGATCGGGACGGAACCGAAAAATTTAGACGTATCAACAATGATGGGGAATAAATATTACCTTTAATTGATTAACGATGGAAGATCAATAAGTTGAAGCCTACTAAGGTAAGACGGTAATCGTAAGTTACTGTCCCAGTTAAGATCCCTTAAGGCAAAGAGAAGAAACTGTTTCTGGACCGATTCAATACGATCCTGATACAGTTTATGTTGAGGAGACCATACAACTGAGCCATACTCAAGGATAGGACGCACAAGCGAAATAAATAGTTGCCTGGTAGTAAAAGGATCTTTAAGTTCCTTAGCCCAACGTTTAATAAAGCCAAGCATACTTTTGGCTTCATTTACGATGGTAGAAATATGAAGACTGAAAATTAAGTTTACAGTCAAAGAGAACACCAAGATCTTTGACTGTAAAGATGCGTTGCAAAGTAATGTTACTAATTTTATAATCAACAATATAAGGAACGGTACAACTGAATGTCATTGTCATACACTTTGAGCAATTTATGTGCAACTGATTCGCCACACACCAAAGTTGAAATGCATTTAGGTCATCTTGAAGTTGAAGATGCCCATTTGCACTGGAGTATGGGAGGCAAAGTTTTATATCATCCGCATACATAAATATAGCGGAATAAGAGATACAGCTGGGAAGGTCATTTACGAAAAGTGAAAAGAAGTAATGGTCCCAAATGGTTACCCTGAGGTACACCGGACGAAACAAAGATTAGTTTAGAAATAGCTGTTCTCAGCAAGACTCTTTGTGTTCTACCCTTCAAATAGAATTAAATCCAGGACACAAGTTTAGTGGAAAATCATAGCGTTCAAGCTTTAGATTGAGAATCTGGTGGTAGACTAAGTCAAAGGCTTTACTGAAGTCATATAAATAACATCAGTCTGCATTTTTTTAGAAAAACTGTCATTAATAAGCGACGTAAATTCAAGTAAATTAGAAGATGTTGATCGATTCTGAACAAAACCATGTTGGGATGGTTGAATAATCGATTTACAAAAATGTTGCAAGGCCGATGTTATAAGTTTTTCAAATAACTTCGGAATAGCAGATAATTTCGCAATACCTCTATAATTTGAGATATCAGATCTTCCACCTTTTTTATATAACGGAATGATGAAAGATTCTTTCCAAATTGAAGGGAACACAGAGGTTTCCAAAGATAAATTAAGCAATTTTAGTAATGGTGACTGAAGAGAAACACTACACTCTTTAATCACACAACTTGGAATATTGTCAGCACCTGGAGAAAAAGATGATTTCATCGTCCTAATGGCAGCAGCTAAAGAGGCTGCAGTGACTTTAGGAGCATTAATAGATACATATTCAGGAAGTAAGTATGGGTATGAGTTGTTATAGAGATCAACAGAAGAGTACGTGGATTGAAAAAAATCTGCAAATAGATCAGAGGAATCCTGGTCATTACAAGTTTTCTCAGCACCAAGGACAAATGAGGACGACAAACCTGAAGATTTACGCTTCAATTTAACAAATGAGTAAAATTGTTTAGGATCCCGAGCAAACTGACGTTTGCAACGTATAAGGTAATTCTCATAACAACGAGAATTTAAGATATTGAAGTTTGAATTGGCTATGGAATATTTGGACCAGTCAACACTTGAGCCAGGCTTTTTATACTTTTTGAAACATTTAGTTTTAATATTTCTTATTCTTTCTTTCTTTCTCTTCTCCACTTCGTCATAGTGCTGTAGTAGTGTCAGATTTCCTTGAGGGAGTGTTGTCAGCTCTTGTTCAATTAGGTATATCGTTCGTTTGTCTGCGTACGTGAAAAAATTTAGAGGAGTGTCAAAGGAAGAGAGCACCACATTGGAGGCGTTCTTAATTTTGTTTTTTAATATTCCTAAAGCTTGATAATGTTTCGAGCTGCCATCATGTTTTTCATATACTTTGTATGCGGTATGCGCAGCTTTCCTCCATGATACGTAAATCTCATTTTTTCCTTCAAATTCTGGAAGGCATTTCATGATATCAAGGGTTTCGTTGCAAATGACGCTTGCCCTGATCTCGGCTTCTCTAAATGTTTCTACGTCAGGAGTGCTAACTTGTACAGAACCAATACGTTGTTCGATGTCACGAATTTCTGATCAAAGTTTTCTTTTTGGGTTCTTAAAGCGCTTGTAACTGCGCATTCTACAATTGCTCTTAACTGTTTGTTTGATAAAGATATTTTTAAATTTTCACCTGTGTGTAGTGTTTTTTATTAATTATTGATATTGAAAGGTAGGAATTGTATTTGAATTGGATTTTAACAATTTGTTGTTTTTTTTTTTATTGTTTTTATATTATATTAGTAGAGCTGCTGTTTTGATGACTTTTTTGTTTTAGTTGTGTATTATTTATAATTTATATTGCCTTTTTTCCAATATTTATTCGTTGAATATTTTGTTGAATTTGTTGAATTGAATTCGGTTTTTTGAGTTCGATTACGTTGGGCGCCAGTTATTATATTTTGCTTTTCTAGTATTAGAGTGAAAGTACGAAGTAACGGCGTTAACACTTGTTATGAGGCAACGGTGTTGCGTTAAATGAGAAGACTTGGAAAATTCCGTGGCGACGACCGACGTTCTTTATTTCCAAAAATCAACTAACTCTAAGTGATATTAATTCCTATAATCGAAGCTAGCCCTAAGCCCTGAAAACGCTGGCATTGCATATAGTGCGACGGATCATATATCGCTGAGAAGCAATAGTGTTGCGCGTGTACGCTTCTGCCGCTGTTGTGCAATATCCGCTTGAGACGGCTGGTGTCGTAAGCATTTATGCTGGGAATGCATGGTCACCTTGAATATTTACGTTCTGCTGATCGGTTGTGTTAACTTATATATATATATATATATATATATATATATATATATATATTGAGACGGCTGGTGTCGTAAGCATTTATGCTGGGAATGCATAGTATATATATATATATATATATATATATATATATATCATATATATACATATACATATATATGTTTGTATATCTGTATCTATTAAGACAGTGTCACAATACTGAATGTTATTCTGTTTAGCTTATGAATATGAAGGGTAGATATGCTACACTGTTACAACTGGAAAATCAAAAATCTTTTGTAAAACATTTGCGACTATTTGATTCGCGCGTGTTTGCTCTGGACAAGGCGAAGAAAAGCAAATTCTAGGTAAGAGGAGTATATCTTTGTTGGGTACTCATACATAGCAAAGGAATATCGTCTGTGCGATCCAGAAAAGCTGATAGTCATTGAAGGGCGTGATGTCTTGTAGAGGGTGAGTGAACACAAAAACCAATCGATTATGATACGTCTTGATACGCCAGAGATTTCAAGTCAAGAGCAAATGACAGCAGCAATTTAGAAGAAGGTCAAGTTAAAGTTGGAAACAACAACAGTTGTGCTCCAGTGACATAACAGCCAGAGAAGGACGCAGTGCAGGCCCACGATAATCCGCAATGATTAATCATTACAATCAACGACGTACCAGACGAGGTTGAAGAGTCTGCTTGATCAAGTAGACACGGACGCACCGCGATCAGACGAAGGGGCGTTGCAAGGTCAATAGATGGGTCAAGGTTGTTTCGAAATGTGTTTTTCACAAACTGCATATCATACTCCGTACCATTATCGCTGCGCAAAGCCTTTATTTTCTTGCCTTTGTAACATTCTGCAAATCTTTTAGCATCTTGAATTTTTATTTATCATAGAGACATATATCTTAGGCGAGAAATCTTAAATAAATGTCACAAAATAACGATTGCCACCGATTGACCTAACGTTCATTGGTCCACATACACTTGAGTGCACGAATTCAAGCACTAGCTATTTAATGCACTAAATTTGAACTGATTACGTATATCATAATTTATTTGCATATGCATGTTATCAGCATTCATACCATACACTGCTGCTGAAATCTTTAAATTTTAAATGTCCAAATCTATTATGTCATTGCATTGTGTGGGAAAATAGGCTCATTGAATGCATTAAACTGCTTTGTGGGCTTTGAGCGAACACGTACAGACTATTTTCTTCATTTGCTTTTAGCAACAATTCACTTATAATGTTTTTTATACTCTGAACTTATTTTCAACGGGAAATCTGGGTATAATGGTTTTGTTAAAAGTATGTAACAGACAACTGGCGGCGAGCTCAGTCGAGTTAGACTTGTCCGCCCGCCCGCCCGTCCATCCGTATGAACACCGAGATCTCAGAAGATAAAAGAGTTAGAGACTTGAAACAGAAGTAAAAAAACAACAAGTTGCAGTCGGGCGTTACCAACTGCGAGATACTCATTCACAATCCGGCTCTTGCATGTATAATTTTCAATATGACACGGCACAAGTTTCCATAGTAAGCCCACACTGCAGTTAATGCATGTTTATGCGTTCGTGCGTCTGTGTGTTTGTGTTTCTTTTGAAGCAGAAAAAGCGAAGAATTCTTGAAATATCAGTTCCTGGAAGGGATCAGGGGATTTCGTAGTAGAACACTCTAGACTAGAGCTTTCTTAGTTAGCTCAACTATCAATTATATACATTTTTATCGTTTATTCTATGCGTACAGACAAAAGCGCGTCTTCTAGCATATTCTAGAAATTGCGATTGAATTGTGAAGTTTTCAGTCGTTATTTTAGTTTTGTGAGATGACGCTCTAGCACTGAGTTACATATATAATTTTTCGCTGCTAGATGACCAACCCTAGTAGGGGTGGCGATGGTTAAGGCAACGCAAGTCGTGTTAGATAGCGTGGGTTCAAGACTTATTCGATCCCATTTGCTTTTTTCATAAATTCGATATTTTATTGGGAAAGTGCGAGCTTGAATGAATAGCACTTAATATTTTTCTTTTTCTTAGTCGAAAATTGTTATAAGTTTAAATTTGTTTCTTCTTAAATAGCTCTCAAATGCTTATACGTAGATATATATATATATAATATGTACACATATACAAAAGTCTGAATAACAATTTCAGCCTTACTTATGCACGTGCTCATTTGTATGTGTGTAAGTTACCACCCAGCTCACAACGCATTTCTTATTAAACATATAAACAATTTCAAATATGTATGTTTATTTTCTTATTTCCAACAGTTACCACCCAGCTCACAACGCATAGCTCACAAACGCATAAACAATTTCAAGTATGCTTATTTTCTTATTCCCGACTCTAACAGCTTAGAAGCATTGCAATGACACTTAAGCATCACTTAGCCAGAAAACATAACTGCGACATTCATAACATAAATGTCGAATATCGGCGCAATCACGCAGCGCAATCACTTAATGTAAACATAATCCGTTCTTGTGATTTCACAACTCAAGTGCCGATTTTCAGAAGCCAATCTCGTGAGCTTTCAGCACTCAGGACAGAAGTTTTTTTATAAACATTTCAGAAGCCAATCCCGTGAGCTTTTTAGCACTCAGAAAATAAGCTTTTTCATAAACATAACTGAAGAGTATAAGATCAGCATAAGTTCATGATTGTACTTTAGCTCTAAATTTGGTTTTGAATAAAGAGCAATACTACAAAAAAATATTTTTTTTTACCAATCACTCTTAAAGATCGGTTAATTTGTATGTATATACATATAATGCGTACTCTAGCATTTTCTTTCTTTGCTATATGGCGACCTAACAATAATGTTATTTCGTTTAAATTACTATTACTGTGCAGAGGCGCAGCGTATCTCTATTTTAGTTATTTTGAATGTGGTGCGGATTTCCGCGAAAAACTTTTTTGAAAAATCGAAATTTTATGTCATTACCATTTCGTTTATATTTTTTCAATTTCATAAAAATGTTTCCTTCCGTATTATGAAAATCTATAAAGCTTGTATATATATATAAGTGACATATAAATTTCTTAGTTGGCTGCTACAAATGCCGATTCGCCACGCCTCTAGTGGGCGTAGGTTGTTGTGCTTCGAGCCCCGAGGAAAACTTTTAGTTGTTTTTAATTTTTTTCAAGACTTATAATCTAATTTATATTTTGTGAATTTCACAAAAATGTTTACTTCCGTGTTATCAATGCCTATTAAGCCTGTTTATATATAAGTTAACACAACAGATCAGCAAAACGTAAATATTCAAGCTGACCATGCATTCCCAGCATAAATGCTTACAACACCAGCCGTCTCAAGCGGATATTGCACAACAGCGGCAGAAGCGTACACGCGCAACACTGTTGCTTCTCAGCGATATATGATCCCTCGCACTATATGCAATGCCAGCGTTTTCAGGGCTTAGGACTAGCTTCGATTATAAGAATTATTGTCACTTAGAGTTAGTTGATTTTTGGAAATAAAGAACGTCGGTCGTCGCCACGGAATTATCCAAGTCTTCTCATTTCACGCATTTCCGTTGCTTCTTAACAAGTGTTAACATCTTTACTTCGTACGTGTTAATTAACTTCAATATTAACAAGTAAGAAAGCTCTAGTCGAGACTGTTCGACTAGGAGATACCCTGATCCCTACAAAGAGCTGATATTCACGCACGCATAAACACGCGCTCTGCTAACTGCGCAGTAAGCAGCGACTGCGCTTGGGCTGCGCTTCAGTGTGGGCAATACTATGAGAATTTTGTTGCTAAATAATTTCTCCTGTAATAGGACTATCTTTATGAAACTTTCAGAACGTGATCATAATATGCAAAAGTGTATACATTCTAAAGCACAAGTCTCTAGTACTTAAAATAGGTTTTTTGCAAATTGGGGGCGAAGGGGGCGTGGTATCCAAAATCTGTAAAAAACAAAATTTGCGTATTGGTCAGATGTATATACACACAATAAACAAAATCAATTTATCGATTATTCGCGATAAAAAAGTAATCGGACGAGTTATCGAAAAAAAAAGATAAACTTGTACTGCGTATGCTATACATGAGTATGTATACAAAATTTGAAGTCTCTAGCTTTTATATCTTCTGAGATCTAGGCGTTCATACGGACGGACGGACGGACAGACGGACAGGGCTATATCGACTCAGGTCGTCACCCTGATCAAGAATGTATATACTTTATGGGGTCTGCCACGCCTCCTTCTGCCTGTTACATACCTTTCACAAAACCATTATACCCTGATTTCCCATTTTTAATGTGATCAGGGTATAAAAACACAACACACACGTTATTTGCATGTTATGAGTGATAGTGAAATACACGATTTAGTAACAAAATTTCAAAGTATAAATACAGGGGAAAAGTTAAAAATGGCTTTGTCTAACGAACAGTAAAGAGCAATCGTAGAAGGCGCAGTAACAAGCGCTTTAAGAACGCAAAAAGAAAACTTTTATCAGAAATTACGTGACATTGAACAACGTATTAGTACTGTACAAGTTAGCACTCCTGAGGTAGAAACATTTAGAGAGGCCGAGATCAGACCAAGCGTCATTTGGAATGAAACTCTTGATATCATGAAATCCCTTCCAGAATTCGAGGGAAAAAATGAAGCTTACGTATCATGGAGGAAAGCTGCGCATACCGCATACAAAGTATATGAAAAACATGATGGTAGCTCTAAACATTATCAAGCTTTAGGAATATTAAGAAACAAAATTAAAAACGCCGCCGATATGGTACTCTCTTCCTTTGACACTCCTCTCAATTTTAAGGCCAATGTAAATCGGTTAGATTTCACGTACGCAGATAAACGACCGATATACCTTATTGAACAAGAGCTGTCAACACTCCGTCAAAGAAATTTGACACTACTACAGTACTATGACGAAGTAGAGAAGAAACTGACTCTACTCATAAATAAGACAATCATGACCTACGACACCAACGTTGCTTCTTCGTTAAATGAGAAATACAGGGCAGACGCTCTCCGAGTATTCATCTCGGTACCAAAAAAGGTTTAAGTGGTGTCCTATTCTCAGCTAGTCCAGTTGATCTTCCCTCTGCACTGGCATTAGCCCAAGAAGTCGAGTCTAATCATGACCGTTACATGCTTGCCACGAATTTTTCATGTAGTTTAGAAGAAAGGTCTCAAAGAACCGAGCAAAAACAACAAGGCAAGGATAGGAATTTAACTCAAGACCCAAAATACAACCAGCCAGGGAAAAGCCCATATTATAGGAAACAAGAATTCTCACCACGACGGGAACAAGTTGAATCAATGGACGTTGACACATCCTCTCGCTTTGGACAGACGACCTAATACCAAACAAATACGGCTCCCTCAATACAAATTCAGTGGCCGACTCAACAACAAAACGCAAAATACGAAAGTTACAATAATCAGGGACAATCAAACAAGAGACCAAAAAATAGTAGTGCACGATTCACAGGACCGAAGCAGCAAAGAGTTAAGCATTTTGAAACAGGAGATACAGAATATGAACAGGACGGTAGTGAATATCGGACTATCGCAGAAACTGAGGCAGAAGACATTGAGGACGAATATGACCAGGTGAATTTTTTAGACTTGGCTCCCTGCTACCGTTCTGACGCGCTATCACGGCATAACATGCATGCCTTGGAAGATGATGCAGAGTCAGACAGAGTTACACTGCACAGTGAAGTATCGCTCACGTACACCATAGAAACAACGGACAAACCAATCAACTGTTTCCAAAACCAAATTATAATTGAAGAAAATAAAGTAGCTTCTGATTGTGCAGTCATCTTATTCGGTAAAAAAATCCGACATACAATTCACTTCTCAGACAGAGATTCGTTAATCGAAAGACTTTACGATGTAGTCAAAAAGGACGTCGTTAATGCAATTCATTGCGAGTTACCAGTACTGGCATTCATACAACAGTAGTAGTAGAAACTTTCCCAACAACAATATTTCGATATACAAAACATATGGTAAATGACATTATTGACAAAAACGAACAAAAGGAAATAATTGTAGCAGGACATAATCGAACCCACAGAGCAGCCCAAGAAAGTGTAAAACAGATTTTACAAGAATATTTCTTTCCAAAAATGACAAAACTAGCAAACGAAGTTGTTGCACATTGCAGAATCTGTAAAACAGCTAAGTACAACAGTCACCTACAAAAGCCAATTGACAACTCTGTACAACAAAAATAAAATTGACGCAGACTTGGGGACAAAGGAAGGGTGGCCCACAAGGACAACCTAATATAAACAAAACATTAAACTCCTTTTTTATCTTTTAAGATTTGGGCTACGGATTTTCAATATCTAAAACATTCAACTATCTTATTCCATACTCAGAAATAGTAAAGGACACGAAACAGTTAAAACAAGTAAGAAAGCTTTAGTCGAGACTGCTCGACTAGGAGATACCTTGATCCCTACAAAAAACTGATATTCACGCACGCATAAGCACGCGCTCTGCTAACTGCGCAGTACGCAGCGACTGCGCTTGGGCTGCGCTGCAGTGTGGGAAATACTATGAGAATTTTGTTGCTGAATAATTTCTCCTGTAGTAGGACTATTTTTATGAAACTTTCAGAACGTTATCATCATGTGCAAATGTGTGTACATTCCAAAGCACAAGTCGCTAGTACTTAAAATACGTGCAAATTGGGGGCGAAGGGGGCGTGGTATCCAAAATCTGTAAATGACAAAATCTGCGTATTAATCAGATGTATATACACAGCAAATATGAAGTCTCCAGGTCTAAAAGTATTAAAATTACGGTGAATAAACAAAATCAATTTATCGATTATTCGCGATAAAAAGTAATCAGACGAGTTATCGAAAAAAAAAGATAAACTTGTACTGCGTATGATATACATGAGTATGCATACAAAATTTGAAGTCTCTAGCTCTTATATCTTCTGAGATCTCGGCGTTTATACGGACGGACAGACGGACAGGGCTATATCGACTCAGCTCGTCACCCTGATCAAGAATATATATACTTTATGGGGTCTGCCACGCCTCCTTCTGCCTGTTACATACTTTTCACAAAACCATTATACCCTGATTTCCCAGTTCCTGGAAGGGATCAGGGGATTTAGTAGTCGAGCAGTCTAGACTAGAGCTTCCTTACTTGTAATCGATAGAGAAGGTTATTAGTAGCTCAACTATCAATTATATACATTTTTATCGTTTATTCTATGCGTACAGACTAAAGCGCGTCTTCTAGCATATTCTAGAAATTGCGATTGATTTGTGAATCTTCCAGTCGTTATTTTAGTTTTGTGAGATGACGCTCTAGCAATGAAGTTACATATATAATTTTTCGCTAGCAGATAATCAACCGGAGCAGTGGTGACGATGGTTGAGGCAACGCAAGTCGTGTTAGCTGGCGTGGGTTCAAGACCTATTTGATCAAATTTTCTTTTTTCATAAATTCGATATTTTATTGGGAGGGTGCGAGCTTGAATGAATAGCACTTAATATTTTTCTTTTTCTTAGTCGAAAATTGTTATAAGTTTAAATTTGTTTCTTCTTAAATAGCTCTCAAATGCTTATACGTAGATATATATATATAAAATATGTACACATATACAAAAGTCTGAATAACAATTTCAGCCTTACTTATGCACGTGCTCATTTGTATGTGTGTAAGTTACCACCCAGCTCACAACGCATTTCTTATTAAACATATAAACAATTTCAAATATGTATGTTTATTTTCTTATTTCCAACAGTTACCACCCAGCTCACAACGCATAGCTCACAAACGCATAAACAATTTCAAGTATGCTTATTTTCTTATTCCCGACTCTAACAGCTTAGAAGCATTGCAATGACACTTAAGCATCACTTAGCCAGAAAACATAACTGCGACATTCATAACATAAATGTCGAATATCGGCGCAATCACGCAGCGCAATCACTTAATGTAAACATAATCCGTTCTTGTGATTTCACAACTCAAGTGCCGATTTTCAGAAGCCAATCTCGTGAGCTTTCAGCACTCAGGACAGAAGTTTTTTTATAAACATTTCAGAAGCCAATCCCGTGAGCTTTTTAGCACTCAGAAAATAAGCTTTTTCATAAACATAACTGAAGAGTATAAGATCAGCATAAGTTCATGATTGTACTTTAGCTCTAAATTTGGTTTTGAATAAAGAGCAATACTACAAAAAAATATTTTTTTTTACCAATCACTCTTAAAGATCGGTTAATTTGTATGTATATACATATAATGCGTACTCTAGCATTTTCTTTCTTTGCTATATGGCGACCTAACAATAATGTTATTTCGTTTAAATTACTATTACTGTGCAGAGGCGCAGCGTATCTCTATTTTAGTTATTTTGAATGTGGTGCGGATTTCCGCGAAAAACTTTTTTGAAAAATCGAAATTTTATGTCATTACCATTTCGTTTATATTTTTTCAATTTCATAAAAATGTTTCCTTCCGTATTATGAAAATCTATAAAGCTTGTATATATATATAAGTGACATATAAATTTCTTAGTTGGCTGCTACAAATGCCGATTCGCCACGCCTCTAGTGGGCGTAGGTTGTTGTGCTTCGAGCCCCGAGGAAAACTTTTAGTTGTTTTTAATTTTTTTCAAGACTTATAATCTAATTTATATTTTGTGAATTTCACAAAAATGTTTACTTCCGTGTTATCAATGCCTATTAAGCCTGTTTATATATAAGTTAACACAACAGATCAGCAAAACGTAAATATTCAAGCTGACCATGCATTCCCAGCATAAATGCTTACAACACCAGCCGTCTCAAGCGGATATTGCACAACAGCGGCAGAAGCGTACACGCGCAACACTGCTGTTATTGATTTTTGGAAATAAAGAACGTCGGTCGTCGCCACGGAATTATCCAAGTCTTCTCATTTCACGCATTTCCGTTGCTTCTTAACAAGTGTTAACATCTTTACTTCGTACGTGTTAATTAACTTCAATATTAACAAGTAAGAAAGCTCTAGTCGAGACTGTTCGACTAGGAGATACCCTGATCCCTACAAAGAGCTGATATTCACGCACGCATAAACACGCGCTCTGCTAACTGCGCAGTAAGCAGCGACTGCGCTTGGGCTGCGCTTCAGTGTGGGCAATACTATGAGAATTTTGTTGCTAAATAATTTCTCCTGTAGTAGGACTATCTTTATGAAACTTTCAGAACGTGATCATAATATGCAAAAGTGTATACATTCTAAAGCACAAGTCTCTAGTACTTAAAATACGTTTTTTGCAAATTGGGGGCGAAGGGGGCGTGGTATCCAAAATCTGTAAAAAACAAAATTTGCGTATTGGTCAGATGTATATACACACAATAAACAAAATCAATTTATCGATTATTCGCGATAAAAAAGTAATCGGACGAGTTATCGAAAAAAAAACAAGCGCAGTAACAAGCGCTTTAAGAACGCAAAAAGAAAACTTTTATCAGAAATTACGTGACATTGAACAACGTATTAGTACTGTACAAGTTAGCACTCCTGAGGTAGAAACATTTAGAGAGGCCGAGATCAGACCAAGCGTCATTTGGAATGAAACTCTTGATATCATGAAATCCCTTCCAGAATTCGAGGGAAAAAATGAAGCTTACGTATCATGGAGGAAAGCTGCGCATACCGCATACAAAGTATATGAAAAATATGATGGTAGCTCTAAACATTATCAAGCTTTAGGAATATTAAGAAACAAAATTAAAAACGCCGCCGATATGGTACTCTCTTCCTTTGACACTCCTCTCAATTTTAGGGCCAATGTAAATCGGTTAGATTTCACGTACGCAGATAAACGACCGATATACCTTATTGAACAAGAGCTGTCAACACTCCGTCAAAGAAATTTGACACTACTACAGTACTATGACGAAGTAGAGAAGAAACTGACTCTACTCATAAATAAGACAATCATGACCTACGACACCAACGTTGCTTCTTCGTTAAATGAGAAATACAGGGCAGACGCTCTCCGAGTATTCATCTCGGTACCAAAAAAGGTTTAAGTGGTGTCCTATTCTCAGCTAGTCCAGTTGATCTTCCCTCTGCACTGGCATTAGCCCAAGAAGTCGAGTCTAATCATGACCGTTACATGTTTGCCACGAATTTTTCATGTAGTTTAGAAGAAAGGGCTCAAAGAACCGAGCAAAAACAACAAGGCAAGGATAGGAATCTAACTCAAGACCCAAAATACAACCAGCCAGGGAAAAGCCCATATTATAGGAAACAAGAATTCTCACCACGACGGGAACAAGTTGAATCAATGGACGTTGACACATCCTCTCGCTTTGGACAGACGACCTAATACCAAACAAATACGGCTCCCTCAATACAAATTCAGTGGCCGACTCAACAACAAAACGCAAAATACGAAAGTTACAATAATCAGGGACAATCAAACAAGAGACCAAAAAATAGTAGTGCACGATTCACAGGACCGAAGCAGCAAAGAGTTAACCATTTTGAAACAGGAGATACAGAATATGAACAGGACGGTAGTGAATATCGGACTATCGCAGAAACTGAGGCAGAAGACATTGAGGACGAATATGACCAGGTGAATTTTTTAGACTTGGCTCCCTGCTACCGTTCTGACGCGCTATCACGGCATAACATGCATGCCTTGGAAGATGATGCAGAGTCAGACAGAGTTACACTGCACAGTGAAGTATCGCTCACGTACACCATAGAAACAACGGACAAACCAATCAACTGTTTCCAAAACCAAATTATAATTGAAGAAAATAAAGTAGCTTCTGATTGTGCAGTCATCTTATTCGGTAAAAAAATCCGACATACAATTCACTTCTCAGACAGAGATTCGTTAATCGAAAGACTTTACGATGTAGTCAAAAAGGACGTCGTTAATGCAATTCATTGCGAGTTACCGGTACTGGCATTCATACAACAGTAGTAGTAGAAACTTTCCCAACAACAATATTTCGATATACAAAACATATGGTAAATGACATTATTGACAAAAACGAACAAAAGGAAATAATTGTAGCAGGACATAATCGAACCCACAGAGCAGCCCAAGAAAGTGTAAAACAGATTTTACAAGAATATTTCTTTCCAAAAATGACAAAACTAGCAAACGAAGTTGTTGCACATTGCAGAATCTGTAAAACAGCTAAGTACAACAGTCACCTACAAAAGCCAATTGACAACTCTGTACAACAAAAATAAAATTGACGCAGACTTGGGGACAAAGGAAGGGTGGTCCACAAGGACAGCCTAATATAAACAAAACATTAAACTCCTTTTTTATCTTTTAAGATTTGGGCTACGGATTTTCAATATCTAAAACATTCAACTATCTTATTCCATACTCAGAAATAGTAAAGGACACGAAACAGTTAAAACAAGTAAGAAAGCTCTAGTCGAGACTGCTCGACTAGGAGATACCCTGATCCCTACAAAGAGCTGATATTCACGCACGCATAAACGCGCGCTCTGCTAACTGCGCAGTAAGCAGCGACTGCGCTTGGGCTGCGCTGCAGTGTGGGAAATACTATGAGAATTTTGTTGCTGAATAATTTCTCCTGTAGTAGGACTATCATCATGAAACTTTCAGAACGTGAACATAATGTGCAAAACATTCCAAAGCACAATTCTCTAGTACTTAAAATACGTTTTTTGCAAATTGGGGGCGAAGGGGGCGTGGTATCCAAAATCAGTAAATGACAAAATTTGCGTATTGACCAGATGTATATACACAGCAAATATGAAGTCTCCAGGTCTAAAACTATTAAAATTACGGTGAATAAACAAAATCAATTTATCGATTATTCGCGATAAAAAGTAATCGGATGAGTTATCGAAAAAAAAAGATAAACTTGTACTGCGTATGGTATACAAGAGTATGCATACAAAATTTGAGGTCTCTAGCTCTTATATCTTCTGAGATCTAGGTGTTCATACGGACGGACGGACGGACGGACGGACGGACAGACGGACAGGGCTATATCGACTCAGCTCGTCACCCTGATCAAGAATATATATACTTTATGGGGTCTGCCACGCCTCCTTCTGCCTGTTACATACTTTTCACAAAACCATTATACCCTGATTTCCCATTTTTAATGGGATCAGGGTATAAAAAAATTTTCCAAGATTACACATGAGACAGTTATTAGACACAGATATAAAACATATAGAAACACTAATAGCCACAGTAAATATCCATCATAGACATGCTAGGAGCACTAATATGCTAGGCACCGTTCTCAAAGTCGTAGCTGGTACACCAAACTCCGATGATTTCGTAAAATCTTAAATTTACACAGAAAGAACTTATAGAATCAGAAAATAGGCAAGTAAAAATAAACACAACAAGTAAGGAAGCTATAGTCGAGAGTGCTCGACTAGACGATACCCTGATCCCTACAAAAAACTGATATTCACGCACGCATAAGCACGCGCTCTGCTAACTGCGCAGTACGCAGCGACTGCGCTTGGGCTGCGCTGCAGTGTGGGAAATACTATGAGAATTTTGTTGCTGAATAATTTCTCCTGTAGTAGGACTATCTTTATGAAACTTTCAGAACGTGATCATAATATGCAAAAGTGTATACATTCTAAAGCACAAGTCTCTAGTACTTAAAATACGTTTTTTGCAAATTGGCGGCGAAGGGGGCGTGGTATCCAAAATCTGTAAAAAACAAAATTTGCGTATTGGTCAGATGTATATACACACAATAAACAAAATCAATTTATCGATTATTCGCGATAAAAAGTAATCAGACGAGTTATCGAAAAAAAAAGATAAACTTGTACTGCGTATGATATACATGAGTATGCATACAAAATTTGAAGTCTCTAGCTCTTATATCTTCTGAGATCTCGGCGTTTATACGGACGGACAGACGGACAGGGCTATATCGACTCAGCTCGTCACCCTGATCAAGAATATATATACTTTATGGGGTCTGCCACGCCTCCTTCTGCCTGTTACATACTTTTCACAAAACCATTATACCCTGATTTCCCAGTTCCTGGAAGGGATCAGGGGATTTAGTAGTCGAGCAGTCTAGACTAGAGCTTCCTTACTTGTAATCGATAGAGAAGGTTATTAGTAGCTCAACTATCAATTATATACATTTTTATCGTTTATTCTATGCGTACAGACTAAAGCGCGTCTTCTAGCATATTCTAGAAATTGCGATTGATTTGTGAATCTTCCAGTCGTTATTTTAGTTTTGTGAGATGACGCTCTAGCAATGAAGTTACATATATAATTTTTCGCTAGCAGATAATCAACCGGAGCAGTGGTGACGATGGTTGAGGCAACGCAAGTCGTGTTAGCTGGCGTGGGTTCAAGACCGATTTGATCAAATTTTCTTTTTTCATAAATTCGATATTTTATTGGGAGGGTGCGAGCTTGAATGAATAGCACTTAATATTTTTCTTTTTCTTAGTCGAAAATTGTTATAAGTTTAAATTTGTTTCTTCTTAAATAGCTCTCAAATGCTTATACGTAGATATATATATATAAAATATGTACACATATACAAAAGTCTGAATAACAATTTCAGCCTTACTTATGCACGTGCTCATTTGTATGTGTGTAAGTTACCACCCAGCTCACAACGCATTTCTTATTAAACATATAAACAATTTCAAATATGTATGTTTATTTTCTTATTTCCAACAGTTACCACCCAGCTCACAACGCATAGCTCACAAACGCATAAACAATTTCAAGTATGCTTATTTTCTTATTCCCGACTCTAACAGCTTAGAAGCATTGCAATGACACTTAAGCATCACTTAGCCAGAAAACATAACTGCGACATTCATAACATAAATGTCGAATATCGGCGCAATCACGCAGCGCAATCACTTAATGTAAACATAATCCGTTCTTGTGATTTCACAACTCAAGTGCCGATTTTCAGAAGCCAATCTCGTGAGCTTTTTAGCACTCAGAAAATAAGCTTTTTCATAAACATAACTGAAGAGTATAAGATCAGCATAAGTTCATGATTGTACTTTAGCTCTAAATTTGGTTTTGAATAAAGAGCAATACTACAAAAAAATATTTTTTTTTACCAATCACTCTTAAAGATCGGTTAATTTGTATGTATGTACATATAATGCGTACTCTAGCATTTTCTTTCTTTGCTATATGGCGACCTAACAATAATGTTATTTCGTTTAAATTACTATTACTGTGCAGAGGCGCAGGGTATCTCTATTTTAGTTATTTTGAATGTGGTGCGGATTTCCGCGAAAAACTTTTTTGAAAAATTGAAATTTTATGTCATTAACATTTCGGTTATATTTTTTCAATTTCATAAAAATGTTTCCTTCCGTATTATGAAAATCTATAAAGCTTGTATATATATATATATATAAGTGACATATAAATTTCTTAGTTGGCTGCTACAAATGCCGATTCGACACGCCTCTAGTGGGCGTAGGTTGTTGTGCTTCGAGCCCCGAGGAAAACTTTTAGTTGTTTTTAATTTTTTTCAAGACTTATAATCTAATTTATATTTTGTGAATTTCACAAAAATGTTTACTTCCGTGTTATCAATGCCTATTAAGCCTGTTTATATATAAGTTAACACAACAGATCAGCAAAACGTAAATATTCAAGCTGACCATGCATTCCCAGCATAAATGCTTACAACACCAGCCGTCTCAAGCGGATATTGCACAACAGCGGCAGAAGCGTACACGCGCAACACTGTTGCTTCTCAGCGATATATGATCCCTCGCACTATATGCAATGCCAGCGTTTTCAGGGCTTAGGACTAGCTTCGATTATAAGAATTATTGTCACTTAGAGTTAGTTGATTTTTGGAAATAAAGAACGTCGGTCGTCGCCACGGAATTATCCAAGTCTTCTCATTTCACGCATTTCCGTTGCTTCTTAACAAGTGTTAACATCTTTACTTCGTACGTGTTAATTAACTTCAATATTAACAAGTAAGAAAGCTCTAGTCGAGACTGTTCGACTAGGAGATACCCTGATCCCTACAAAGAGCTGATATTCACGCACGCATAAACACGCGCTCTGCTAACTGCGCAGTAAGCAGCGACTGCGCTTGGGCTGCGCTTCAGTGTGGGCAATACTATGAGAATTTTGTTGCTAAATAATTTCTCCTGTAATAGGACTATCTTTATGAAACTTTCAGAACGTGATCATAATATGCAAAAGTGTATACATTCTAAAGCACAAGTCTCTAGTACTTAAAATAGGTTTTTTGCAAATTGGGGGCGAAGGGGGCGTGGTATCCAAAATCTGTAAAAAACAAAATTTGCGTATTGGTCAGATGTATATACACACAATAAACAAAATCAATTTATCGATTATTCGCGATAAAAAAGTAATCGGACGAGTTATCGAAAAAAAAAGATAAACTTGTACTGCGTATGCTATACATGAGTATGTATACAAAATTTGAAGTCTCTAGCTTTTATATCTTCTGAGATCTAGGCGTTCATACGGACGGACGGACGGACAGACGGACAGGGCTATATCGACTCAGGTCGTCACCCTGATCAAGAATGTATATACTTTATGGGGTCTGCCACGCCTCCTTCTGCCTGTTACATACCTTTCACAAAACCATTATACCCTGATTTCCCATTTTTAATGTGATCAGGGTATAAAAACACAACACACACGTTATTTGCATGTTATGAGTGATAGTGAAATACACGATTTAGTAACAAAATTTCAAAGTATAAATACAGGGGAAAAGTTAAAAATGGCTTTGTCTAACGAACAGTAAAGAGCAATCGTAGAAGGCGCAGTAACAAGCGCTTTAAGAACGCAAAAAGAAAACTTTTATCAGAAATTACGTGACATTGAACAACGTATTAGTACTGTACAAGTTAGCACTCCTGAGGTAGAAACATTTAGAGAGGCCGAGATCAGACCAAGCGTCATTTGGAATGAAACTCTTGATATCATGAAATCCCTTCCAGAATTCGAGGGAAAAAATGAAGCTTACGTATCATGGAGGAAAGCTGCGCATACCGCATACAAAGTATATGAAAAACATGATGGTAGCTCTAAACATTATCAAGCTTTAGGAATATTAAGAAACAAAATTAAAAACGCCGCCGATATGGTACTCTCTTCCTTTGACACTCCTCTCAATTTTAAGGCCAATGTAAATCGGTTAGATTTCACGTACGCAGATAAACGACCGATATACCTTATTGAACAAGAGCTGTCAACACTCCGTCAAAGAAATTTGACACTACTACAGTACTATGACGAAGTAGAGAAGAAACTGACTCTACTCATAAATAAGACAATCATGACCTACGACACCAACGTTGCTTCTTCGTTAAATGAGAAATACAGGGCAGACGCTCTCCGAGTATTCATCTCGGTACCAAAAAAGGTTTAAGTGGTGTCCTATTCTCAGCTAGTCCAGTTGATCTTCCCTCTGCACTGGCATTAGCCCAAGAAGTCGAGTCTAATCATGACCGTTACATGTTTGCCACGAATTTTTCATGTAGTTTAGAAGAAAGGGCTCAAAGAACCGAGCAAAAACAACAAGGCAAGGATAGGAATCTAACTCAAGACCCAAAATACAACCAGCCAGGGAAAAGCCCATATTATAGGAAACAAGAATTCTCACCACGACGGGAACAAGTTGAATCAATGGACGTTGACACATCCTCTCGCTTTGGACAGACGACCTAATACCAAACAAATACGGCTCCCTCAATACAAATTCAGTGGCCGACTCAACAACAAAACGCAAAATACGAAAGTTACAATAATCAGGGACAATCAAACAAGAGACCAAAAAATAGTAGTGCACGATTCACAGGACCGAAGCAGCAAAGAGTTAACCATTTTGAAACAGGAGATACAGAATATGAACAGGACGGTAGTGAATATCGGACTATCGCAGAAACTGAGGCAGAAGACATTGAGGACGAATATGACCAGGTGAATTTTTTAGACTTGGCTCCCTGCTACCGTTCTGACGCGCTATCATGGCATAACATGCATGCCTTGGAAGATGATGCAGAGTCAGACAGAGTTACACTGCACAGTGAAGTATCGCTCACGTACACCATAGAAACAACGGACAAACCAATCAACTGTTTCCAAATTATAATTGAAGAAAATAAAGTAGCTTCTGATTGTGCAGTCATCTTATTCGGTAAAAAAATCCGACATACAATTCACTTCTCAGACAGAGATTCGTTAATCGAAAGACTTTACGATGTAGTCAAAAAGGACGTCGTTAATGCAATTCATTGCGAGTTACCGGTACTGGCATTCATACAACAGTAGTAGTAGAAACTTTCCCAACAACAATATTTCGATATACAAAACATATGGTAAATGACATTATTGACAAAAACGAACAAAAGGAAATAATTGTAGCAGGACATAATCGAACCCACAGAGCAGCCCAAGAAAGTGTAAAACAGATTTTACAAGAATATTTCTTTCCAAAAATGACAAAACTAGCAAACGAAGTTGTTGCACATTGCAGAATCTGTAAAACAGCTAAGTACAACAGTCACCTACAAAAGCCAATTGACAACTCTGTACAACAAAAATAAAATTGACGCAGACTTGGGGACAAAGGAAGGGTGGTCCACAAGGACAACCTAATATAAACAAAACATTAAACTCCTTTTTTATCTTTTAAGATTTGGGCTACGGATTTTCAATATCTAAAACATTCAACTATCTTATTCCATACTCAGAAATAGTAAAGGACACGAAACAGTTAAAACAAGTAAGAAAGCTCTAGTCGAGACTGCTCGACTAGGAGATACCCTGATCCCTACAAAGAGCTGATATTCACGCACGCATAAACGCGCGCTCTGCTAACTGCGCAGTAAGCAGCGACTGCGCTTGGGCTGCGCTGCAGTGTGGGAAATACTATGAGAATTTTGTTGCTGAATAATTTCTCCTGTAGTAGGACTATCATCATGAAACTTTCAGAACGTGAACATAATGTGCAAAACATTCCAAAGCACAATTCTCTAGTACTTAAAATACGTTTTTTGCAAATTGGGGGCGAAGGGGGCGTGGTATCCAAAATCAGTAAATGACAAAATTTGCGTATTGACCAGATGTATATACACAGCAAATATGAAGTCTCCAGGTCTAAAACTATTAAAATTACGGTGAATAAACAAAATCAATTTATCGATTATTCGCGATAAAAAGTAATCGGATGAGTTATCGAAAAAAAAAGATAAACTTGTACTGCGTATGGTATACAAGAGTATGCATACAAAATTTGAGGTCTCTAGCTCTTATATCTTCTGAGATCTAGGTGTTCATACGGACGGACGGACGGACGGACGGACAGACGGACAGGGCTATATCGACTCAGCTCGTCGCTCTGATCAAGAATATATATACTTTATGGGGTCTGCCACGCCTCCTTCTGCCTGTTACATACTTTTCACAAAACCATTATACCCTGATATCCCATTTTTAATGGGAGCAGGGTATAAAAAGTACAGAAAATTATTACAAAAGTATCACCAAACCGATGGGGGTATTTTATTTGCCAGTCCGCCCAGCTATGCCCCAATTCACAGCCAAATATGGTCAGTGATACTATTGAGCTAAGCAAAGAGAGTGTTAACATGAAAACTTAAACTAAAGGTTAAAAGAACTTAAATATAGTTAATATAATTTTAAGATAACAATTAGTAATTAAATAGAAGGTGTTAAAAAAAAAAAAAAATAAATAAAATAAATAAATAAATACCAAGATAGATACAGAAAATAGAATAAGAAATAGAAAGAAAAAGAAAAAGAAGTGCTAAAATAGAAATATAGAGTAGGATAGAGAAATCACTGCAAAAACATTGGCAGCAGAATGTCTAGGCATTGCGAGTGATTTCCCTAAGGTAAGATAGAAGCAAGGATTTTATATTGGGAAGAGAGAGCTCTAAGTGAAAAACGTGATGTTATTTATTATAATGTAAACATAGTACATGAAACGCACTATGCAAGGAATAATCCGTAGTACAGCACGGAAGGTAGAGAGGACGATAGTGTCTAGTTGATCGGGACGGAACCGAAAAATTTAGACGTATCAACAATGAAGGGGAATAAATATTACCGTTAATCAATTTATGCAGGAAAACAATTCTTAAAATTGTTCTGCGATTGATTGACGATGGAAGATCAATAAGTTGAAGCCTACTAAGGTAAGACGGTAATCGTAAGTTACTGTCCCAGTTAAGATCCCTTAAGGCAAAGAGAAGAAACTGTTTCTGGACCGATTCAATACGATCCTGATACAGTTTATGTTGAGGAGACCATACAACTGAGCCATACTCAAGGATAGGACGCACAAGCGAAATAAATAGTTGCCTGGTAGTAAAAGGATCTTTAAATTCCTTAGCCCAACGTTTAATAAAGCCAAGCATACTTTTGGTTTCATTTACGATGGTAGAAATATGAAGACTGAAATTAAAATTACAGTCAAAGAGAACACCAAGATCTTTAACTGTAAAGATGCGTTGCAAGGTAATGTTACTAATTTTATATAAGGAACGGTACGACTGAATGTCATTGTCATACACTTTGAGCAATTTAGGTGCAACTGATTCGCCACACACCAAAGTTGAAATGCATTTAGGTCATCTTGAAGTTGAAGATGCCCATTTGCACTGGAGTATGGGAGGCAAAGTTTTATATCATCCGCATACATGAATATACTGGAATAAGAGATACAGCTGGGAAGATCATTTATGAAAAGTGAAAAGAGTAATGGTCCCAAATGGCTACCCTGAGGTACACCGGACGAAACAAAGATAAGTTTAGAAATAGCTGTTCTCAGTAAGACTCTTTGGGTCCTACCCTTTAAATAGGACGAAATCCAAGACACAAGTTTAGTGGAAAATCCTAAGCGTTCAAGCTTTAGAATTAGAATCTGGTGGTGGACTGAGTCAAAGGCTTTACTGAAGTCAGTATAAATAACATGAGTCTGCATTTTTTTAGAAAAACTGTCATTAATAAGCGATGATTTTTTCAAATAACTTCGGAATAGCAGATAATTTCGCAATACCTCTATAATTTGAGATATCAGATCTTCCACATTTTTATACCCTGATCCCATTAAAAATGGGAAATCAGGGTATAATGGTTTTGTGAAAAGGATGTAACAGGCAGAAGGAGGCGTGGCAGACCCCATAAAGTATATATATTCTTGATCAGGGCGACGAGCTGAGTCGATATAGCACTGTCCGTCTGTCCGTCCGTCCGTCCGTCCGTCTGTCCGTCCGTCCGTCCGTCCGTATGAACGCCTAGATCTCAGAAGATATAAGAGCTAGAGACTTCAAATTTTGTATGCATACTCATGTATACCATACGCAGTACAAGTTTATCTTTTTTTTTCGATAACTCGTCCGATTACTTTTTTATCGCGAATAATCGATAAATTGATTTTGTTTATTCACCGTAATTTTAATACTTTTAGACCTGGAGACTTCAGATTTGGTGTGTATATACATCTGGTCAATACGCAGATTTTGTAATTTACAGATTTTAAATACCACGCCCCCTTCGCCCCCAATTTGCAAAAAACGTATTTTAAGTACTAGAGACTTGTGCTTTGGAATGTACACACATTTGCACATTGTGATCACATTCTAAAAGTTTCATGAAGATAGTCTTATTACAGGAGAAATTATTCAGCAACAAAATTCTCATAGTATTGCCCACACTGCAGCGCAGCCCAAGCGCAGTCGCTGCTTACTGCGCAGTTAGCAGAGCGCGTGCTTATGCGTGCGTGAATATCAGCTCTTTGTAGGGATCAGGGTATCTGCTAGTCGAGCAGTCTCGACTAGAGCTTCCTTACTTGTTTATATAACGGAATGATGAAAGATTCTTTCCAAATTGAAGGGAACACAGAGGTTTCCAAAGATAAATTAAACAATTTTAGAAATGGTGACTGAAGAGAAACACTACACTCTTTAATCACACAGCTTGGAATATTGTCAGCCCTGGAGAAAAAGATGATTTCATCGTCCTAATGGCAACAGCTAAAGAGGCTGCAGTGACTTTAGGAGCATTAAAAGATACATATTCAGGAAGTAAGTATGGGTATGAGTTGTTATAGAGATCAACAGAAGAGTACGTGGTTTGAAAAAAATCTGCAAATAGATCAGAGGAATCCTGGTCATTACAAGTTTTCTCAGCGCCAAGGACAATTGAGGACGGCAAACCTGAAGATTTACGCTTCAATTTAACAAATGAGTAAAATTGTTTAGGATCCCGAGCAAACTGACGTTTGCAACGTATAAGGTAATTCTCATAACAACGAGAATTTAAGATATTGAAGTTTGAATTGGCTATGGAATATTTGGACCAGTCAACACTTGAGCCAGGCTTTTTATACTTTTTGAAACATTTAGTTTTAATATTTCTTAAAGTCAAAAAAGTCTTAGTGAACCAAGGCGGTTTATTTAAAATGGGCGATATACGACAGAAAGGAACGCACACATCCAGAATAGAGCTTAAGGTATTATAAAACAAGTAAGGAAGCTCTAGTCGAGACTGCTCGACTAGGAGATACCCTGATCCCTACAAAGAGCTGATATTCACGCACGCATAAGCACGCGCTCTGCTAACTGCGCAGTAAGCAGCGACTGCGCTTGGGCTGCGTTGCAATGTGGGCAATATTATGAGAATTTTGTTGCTAAATAATTCCTCCTGTAGTAGGACTATCTTCATGAAACTTTCAGAACGTGATCACAATGTGCAAAGGTGTGTACATTCCAAAGCACAAGTCTCTAGTACTTAAAATACGTTTTTTGCAAATTGGGGGCGAAGGGGGCGTGGTATTTAAAATCTGTAAATGACGAAATCTGCGTATTGATCAGGTGTATATACACACCAAATATGAAGTCTCCAGGTCTAAAAGTATTGAAATTACGGTGAATAAACAAAATCAATTTATCGATTATTCGCGATAAAAAAGTAATCGGACGAGTTATCGAAAAAAAAGATAAACTTGTACTGCGTATGGTATACATGAGTATGCATACAAAATTTGAAGTCTCTAGCTCTTATATCTTCTGAGATCTAGGCGTTCATACGGACGGACGGACGGACGGACAGACGGACAGGGCTATATCGACTCAGCTCTTCGCCCTGATCAAGAATATATATACTTTATGGGGTCTGCCACGCCTCCTTCTGCCTGTTACATACTTTTCACAAAACCATTATACCCTGATTTCCCATTTTTAATGGGATCAGGGTATAAAAAGACAATATAAATTATAAACAACGCAACTAAAACAGAAGTTCACCGAGGAAGCAGTTCATCAGCAGCAGCAGCTCTACTAACATAATTTAAGAACATATGAGTAGGGTGTTCAAAAAAAAAAAACAAAAAAAAAAAAAAAACAAACTTAAAATCCAATTTAAATACAATTCCAACCTTTTAATATTAATTAGTAATAAAAAACACAACACACACGTTATTTGCATGTTATGAGTGATAGTGAGATACAGGATTTAGTAACAAAATTTCAAAGTATAAATACAGGTGAAAAGTTAAAAATGGCTTTGTCTAACGAACAGTAAAGAGCAATCGTAGAAGGCGCAGTAACAAGCGCTTTAAGAACACAAAAAGAAAACTTTGATCAGAAATTGCGTGACATTGAACAACATATTAGTTCTGTACAAGTTAGCACTCCTGAGGTAGAAACATTTAGAGAGACCGAGATCAGGGCAAGCGTCATTTGCAATGAAACTCTTGATATCATGAAATCCCTTCCAGAATTTGAAGGAAAAAATGAAACTTACGTATAATGGAGGAAAGCTGCGCATACCGCATACAAAGTATATGAAAAATATGATGGTGACATTAAATTAAAAACGCCGCCGATATGGTACTCTCTTCCTTTGACACTCCTCTCAATTTTAGGCCCACTATAAATCGGTTAGATTTCACGTACGCAGACAAACGACCGATATACCTTATTGAACAAGAGCTGTCAACACTCCGTCAAGGAAATTTGACACTACTACAGTACTATGACGAAATAGAGAAGAAACTGACTCTACTCATAAATAAGACAATTATGACCTACGACACCAACGTTGCTTCTTCGTTAAATGAGAAATACAGGGCAGACGCTCTACGAGTATTCATCTCGGGTACCAAGAAAGGTTTAAGTGATGTCCTATTCTCAGCTAGACCAGTTGATCTTCCCTCTGCACTGGCATTAGCCCAAGAAGTCGAGTCTAATCATGACCGTTACATGTTTGCCACGAATTTTGCACGTAGACGCAAAATATGAAAGTTACAATAATCAGGGACAATCAAACAAGAGACCAAACAATAGTAGTGCACGACTCACAGGACCGAAACAGCAAAGAGTTAACCATTGAGAAACAGGACAGTAGTGAATATCGGACTATCGCAGAAACTGAGGCAGAAGACATTGAGGACGAATATGACCAGGTGAATTTTTTAGACTTGGCTCCCTGCTACCGTTCTGACGCGCTATCACGGCATAATATTCATGCCTTGGAAGATGATGCAGAGTCAGACAGAGCTACAATGCACAGTGAAGTATCGCTCACGTACATCATAGAAACAACGGACAAACCAATTAACTGTTTCAAAAACCAAATTATAATTCAAAAAAATAAAGTAGCTTCTGATTGTACAGTCATATTATTCGGTAAAAAAATCCGACATACATTTCACTACTCAGACAGAGATTCGTTAATCGAAAGAGTTTACGATGTAGTCAAAAAAGACGTCGTTAATGCAATTCATTGCGAGTTACCGGTACTGGCATTCATACAACATAAATTAGTAGAAACTTTCCCAACAACAATATTTTGATATACAAAACATATGGTAAATGACATTATTGACAAAAACGAACAAAAGGAAATAATTGTAACAGAACATAGTCGAGCCCACAGAAAGTGTAAAACAGATTTTACAAGACTATTTCTTTCCAAAAATGACAAAACTAGCAAACGAAGTTGTTGCACATTGCGGAATCTGTAAAACAGCTAAGTACAACCGTCACCTACAAAAACCAATTGACACCTCTGTACAACAAAAACAAAATTGACGTAGACTTGGGGACAACACTCTTAATAAAAGGGAGGGTGGTCCACAAGGACAACCTAAGATAAACAAAACATTAAACTCCTTTTTCATCTTTTAAGATTTGGGCTATGGATTTTCAATATCTAAAACATTCAACTAATCTTATTCCATACTCAGCAATAGTAAAGGACACGAAAGAGTTAAGAAAAATCACACATGAGACAGTTATTAGACACAGATATAAAACATATAGAAACACTAATAGCCACAGTAAATATCCATCATAGACATGCTAGGAACACTAATATGCTAGGAACCGTTCTTAAAGTCGTAGCTGGCACACCAGACTCCGACGATTTCGAAAAGCTTAAATTTACACAGAAAGAACTTGTAGAATCAGAAAATAGGCAAGTAACAATAAACACAAAAATGCAGGAACAAATAAATAAGCTAACCGACACAGTAAACCTCATAACAAAAACAAGTAAGGAAGCTCTAGTCGAGACTGCTCGACTAGGAGATACCCTGATCCCTACAAAGAGCTGATATTCACGCACGCATAAGCACGCGCTCTGCTAACTGCGCAGTAAGCAGCGACTGCGCTTGGGCTGCGCTGCAGTGTGGGCAATACTATGAGAATTTTGTTGCTGAATAATTTCTCCTGTAGTAGGACTACCTTCATGAAACTTTCAGAAAGTGATCACAATGTGCAAATGTGTGTACATTTTAAAGCACAAGTCTCTAGTACTTAAAATACGTTTTTTACAAATTGGGGGCGAAGGGGGCGTGGTATCCAAAATCTGTAAATGACAAAATCTGCGTATTGATCAGATGTATATACACACCAAATCTGAAGTCTCCAGGTCTAAAAGCATTGAAATTACGGTGAATAAACAAAATGAATTTATCGATTATTCGCGATAAAAAAGTAATCGGACGAGTTATCGAAAAAAAAGACAAACTTGTACTGCGTATGGTATACATGAGTATGCATACAAAATTTGAAGTCTCTAGCTCTTATATCTTCTGAGATCTAGGCGTTCATACGGACGGACGGACGGACGGACGGACGGACGGACAGACGGACAGGGCTATATCGACTCAGCTCGTCGCCCTGATCAAGAATATATATACTTTATGGGGTCTGCCACGCCTCCTTCTGCCTGTTACATACTTTTCACAAAACCATTATACCCTGATTTCCCATTTTTAATGGGATCAGGGTATAACAAGTAAGGAAGCTCTAGTCGAGACTGCTCGACTAGGAGATACCCTGATCCCTACAAAGAGCTATTCACGCACGCATAAGCACGCGCTCTGCTAACTGCGCAGTAAGCAGCGACTGCGCTTGGGCTGCGCTGCAGTGTGGGCAATACTATGAGAATTTTGTTGCTGAATAATTTCTCCTGTAGTAGGACTATCTTCATGAAACTTTCAGAACGTGATCACAATGTGCAAATGTGTGTACATTCCAAAGCACAAGTCTCTAGTACTTAAAATAAGTTTTTTGCAAATTGGGGGCGAAGGGGGCGTGGTATCCAAAATCTGTAAATGGCAAAATCTGCGTATTGACCAGATGTATATACACACCAAATCTGAAGTCTCCAGGTCTAAAAGTATTAAAATTACGGTGAATAAACAAAATCAATTTATCGATTATTCGCGATAAAAAAGTAATCGGACGAGTTATCGAAAAAAAAAGATAAACTTGTACTGCGTATGGTATACATGAGTATGCATACAAAATTTGAAGTCTCTAGCACTTATATCTTCTGAGATCTAGGCGTTCATACGGACGGACGGACGGACGGACGGACGGACGGACGGACGGACGGACGGACAGACGGACAGGGCTATATCGACTCAGCTCGTCGCCCTGATCAAGAATATATATACTTTATGGGGTCTGCCACGCCTCCTTCTGCCTGTTACATACTTTTCACAAAACCATTATACCCTGATTTCCCATTTTTAATGGGATCAGGGTATAAAAAGACAGCAGCCCAAAGGCGTTAAAATACAAAAATTGATCTACCATTAGTAATCAGTAACGGATTAGCCGTCAGCATGCTTGACAAAAAGTCAAACGTTGCGGACTCCACCGCCAATATAATAAATATAGTCGAGGTAAATACACCCGAGCTTAAAGTAATTATGATCTTAATGATCATTATAGCAGTTTTATTCTGCGCAAGCACAATAGCAAAGTTGTACAGAATGCACAATAGGTGCCTAAAGAAAAAGTATATTAGTAGAGCCAACGACTTGGACAACATTTAATTTTTTTTTAACAAGTCTAAGTTTTTTTTATATAACAAAAAACCACCAAGAAATCAAATTAGTGTATATACATGGACTACGCAGAGATAGCTAACAGAGTACAAAAGCATAGGGCTGATTATGCAAAATCGTAAAAATGTTTGAATCAAAATAAGCCGATTCAAGCATGTGTGTTAAATAAGTACACAGTTGTATTAGTTTGTGCTTATAATGAAATATTAGATATAGCAAACGAAACAATCAAAGCAGACTCACCCTATTTCATTGGACTCAATTGTCTGACGTTATAAGACGTCTTAAATGGCAATTATTTGCAATTAAAGAAAACTTCACATAAGATCTATATTTGCCAAGCACAATAAAATCCGATGCAAGAAACAGGCACAGCAAGTCCAAAACCAGGGTCTCCAAACATAAGCTATACTAGCATTGTACATGGGGATGACATAAAACCTACCTACGAAGGAGGTAGAAGTCCAAATGCGGAATTGCGACGACCAAATATGGCTCAAACAGTAGTAAACTTTTTAAAACTCGCCTCGTCACTCCTACCATAGTTTGACGGAAAGGCTGAAAATCTACGCAGTTTCGTTGATGCATTGAATCTAATAGATTCTTTAAAAGCTACACACGAGCAAACAGCCATTAGCCTAATTAAAACAAAACTTAAAGGTCATGCGAGAGAATTAATTAGTAATGAACAAACTATAATTGAAATAGTTAATCAGTTATCTAAGGCAGTAAAAGGAGAATCAGTAGATGTCATATCTGCAAAATTCCGGAATCTGCAACAAAAAAACAAAACGGCTAATCATTACACCGAAGAGGTGGAGAAGCTTACTCTATCCCGTGAAGGAGCGTACATCAACGATGGCCTAAGCTCGGATTTAGCAAACAAATACAGCACAACACTAGCCGTAAAAGCAATGATTCAAAATTGCTCAATCAATAATATGAATGATGCCATATAAACATTTTTTAACAGTTGCACTGAAGCAACAAGACAGTCGAACACTGTCCTATATTACGAAAAACAGAATAACAGGGGTATCCGTGGGAATAACCAAAGAAGAGGTAATAACCACAATAATGGTTACCAAAGCAATAACAACAGGAAACTCTAGAGGCTGTGGCAACCCGATTCGAGGCCACAACAACAGCAAGAATGTGAGAGTGGCGCAACATACGCCGGAAAACTCGCAGAACCCTTTAGGCGACAACACACATTAAAATCGATGATTCACTCAATCAACTTTAGTCTTAACATTTTTGTTTGCTTCATTAACCATTCAACAAATAAAAAACTTACATTTTTAATAGATTCTGGCGCCGATATATCACTTTTAAAAATAAATTCAGATAAATATGAAACTAAACACAATAAAATTATAGACATCCAAGGCATAGGCCAAGGAGATACAAGATCCCAGGGCGGTATTATTGACGGTATTATTGGCATTGATTTCATAAAAATTGGATTGGTTTATACTCAGACCCCGCAATCTAAATTACCCAATTTATGTACCAATTACATATTGTTCTGGCAACAATACCTTACTTCTGCCAGCAAGATCCCAAGTGGTAAGAAAAATAGAAATAAATTCATTGGCCGACTACATATTCGTACCAATGGTATTTCTGTCGCAAATACAATATCAACTCCAAACATTTTTACATCCGTATTTTAAATACAATGAATTCTGACCAATTGGTCAATGCTAATAAACTAGCTTACGAAAAACTTTCAAATTACGAAATTCTCCTAACCGACCAATACAGTAGATGCAAGACAGTACTTAAGAAACTTAAGAAACTTAAGAAAAAAGAACTTTCCGCCACAATTATGAGAAAAGTTAACAAAACTATGCACTAAGTATAGCGACGTATTCGGATGAATCCGAACCCATAACAACTAACAATTTATATGAGCAAACCCTAATACTAAGGGATGATAAACCAATTTACATAAAAAACTACAGAAGCCCGCATAGCCACATAGGAAAAATTCAAAGACAAGTAGAAAATGACAGAATTGTAGAACCGTCAGTATCCGAATACAATAGACCACTCCTATTAGTACCAAAGAAATTGAACTGGAAAAAAGATCGCGAAACATAACGTCTTTTTCAACGAGCAATCGCTCATATCGCTTCACTCGATTACCATTTGGTCTTAAAATAGCACAAATTCGTTTCAGAGAATGATGACTATAGCATTCATAACAGGCTTAGAACCTTCGCTGGCATTCCTTTATATGGATGACTTCATGGCTACAGGATGTTCCGAAAGCCACATGCTATAAACTTAACATGCTAACTTAACATATGCTCATTTTTCATGCATGAAGTCACATTTATAGGTCACAAATGTACAGATAAAGGAGTACTGCCAGATGACAAGAAATTTGACGTCATCAAAAATTACGCTGTCCCTCATTACGCAGATAGCGCGAGACGATTCAGAGCATTTTGCAATTATTATCGGCGATTTATTAAAAACTTCGCCGACTATTCACGGCACATAACTCAATTATGTAACAAGTAAGAAAGCTCTAGCCGAGACTGCTCGACAAGGAGATACCTTGATTCCTACAAGGAGCTGATATTCACACACGCATAAGCACGCACTCTGTTAACTGCGCAGTAAGCAGCGGGTACGCTTGGGCTGCGCTGCTGTGTGGGCAATACTATGAGAATTTTGTTGCTGAATAATTTATTTTGTAGTAGAACTATCTTTATGAAACTTTTAGAACGAGATCATAATGTGTATACATTCCAAAGCACAATTCTTTAGTACTTAAAATACGTTTTTTACAAATTAGATGCGAAGTTGGCATGATATCCAAAATCTGTAAATTACACAATCTGCGTATTGATCAGATGTATGTAAGTTAACACAACTGACCAGCAGAACGTAAATATTCAAGCTGAATGCTTACGTCACCGGCCATATCAAGCGGATATTGCATAACAGCGGCAGAAGCGTCCACGCGCAACAGTGTTGCTGCCCAGCGATATATGATCCCTCGCACTATATGCAATGCCAGCGTTTTCAGGGCTTAGGACTAGCTTCGATTATAAGAATTAATGTCACTTAGTTGATTTTTGGAAATAAAGAACGTCGGTCGTCGCCACGGAATTTTCCAAGTCTTCTCATTTAACGCAACACCGTTGCCTCATAACAAGTGTTAACGCCGTTACTTCGTACTTTCACTCTAATACTAGAAAAGCAAAATATAATAACTGGCGCCCAACGTAATCGAACTCAAAAAACCGAATTCAATTCAACAAATTCAACAAAATATTCAACGAATAAATATTGGAAAAAAAGGCAATATAAATTATAAATAATACACAACTAAAACAAAAAGGTCACTGATGAAGCAGTTCATCAAAACAGCAGCTCTACTAATATAATATAAAAACAAAAAAAAAAAAAACAACAAATTGTTAAAATCCAATTCAAATACAATTCCTACCTTTCAATATCAATAATTAATAAAAAACACTACACACAGGTGAAAATTTAAAAATATCTTTATCAAACAAACAGTTAAGAGCAATTGTAGAATGCGCAGTTACAAGCGCTTTAAGAACCCAAAAAGAAAACTTTGATCAGAAATTCGTGACATCGAACAACGTATTGGTTCTGTACAAGTTAGCACTCCTGACGTAGAAACATTTAGAGAAGCCGAGATCAGGGCAAGCGTCATTTGCAACGAAACCCTTGATATCATGAAATGCCTTCCAGAATTTGAAGGAAAAAATGAGATTTACGTATCATGGAGGAAAGCTGCGCATACCGCATACAAAGTATATGAAAAACATGATGGCAGCTCGAAACATTATCAAGCTTTAGGAATATTAAGAAACAAAATTAAGAACGCCTCCAATGTGGTGCTCTCTTCCTTTGACACTCCTCTAAATTTTTTCACGTACGCAGACAAACGAACGATATACCTAATTGAACAAGAGCTGACAACACTCCCTCAAGGAAATCTGACACTACTACAGTACTATGACGAAGTGGAGAAGAAACTAAATTTACTCAGGGCAGCATCATTTTTTTATAATACCCTAAGCTCTATTCTGGATGTGTGCGTTCCTTTCTGTCGTATATCGCCCATTTTAAATAAACCGCCTTGGTTCACTAAGACTTTTTTGACTTTAAGAAATATTAAAACTAAATGTTTCAAAAAGTATAAAAAGCCTGGCTCAAGTGTTGACTGGTCCAAATATTCCATAGCCAATTCAAACTTCAATATCTTAAATTCTCGTTGTTATGAGAATTACCTTATACGTTGCAAACGTCAGTTTGCTCGGGATCCTAAACAATTTTACTCATTTGTTAAATTGAAGCGTAAATCTTCAGGTTTGTCGTCCTCATTTGTCCTTGGTGCTGAGAAAACTTGTAATGACCAGGATTCCTCTGATCTATTTGCAGATTTTTTTCAATCCACGTACTCTTCTGTTGATCTCTATAACAACTCATACCCATACTTACTTCCTGAATATGGGTCTATTAATGCTCCTAAAGGAGCACTGCAGCCTCTGCTGCCATTAGGAGGATGAAATCATCTTTTTCTCCAGGGCTGACAATATTCCAAGCTGTGTGATTAAAGAGTGTAGTGTTTCTCTTCAGCCACCATTAACCATTGTTTAATTAATCTTTGGAAACTTCTGTGTTCCCTTCAATTTGGAAAGAATCTTTCATCATTCCGCTATATAAAAAAGGTGGAAGATCTGATATCTCAAATTATAGAGGTATTGCGAAATTATCTGCTATTCCGAAGTTATTTGAAAAAATTATAACATCGGCCTTGCAACATTTTTGCAACTCGATTATTCAACCATCCCAACATGGTTTTGTTCAGAATCGATCAACGTCCTCTAATTTACTTAAATTTACGTCGCTTATTAATGACAGGTTTTCTAAAAAATGCAAACTTTGACTCAGTCCACTACCAGATTCTCAATCGAAAGCTTGAACGGTATGATTTTCCACTAAACTTGTGTCCTGGATTTCATTCTATTTGAAGGGTAGAACACAAAGAATCTTGCTGAGAACAGCTATTTCTAAACTAATCTTTGTTTCGTCCGGTGTACCTCAGGGTAACCATTTGGGACCATTACTTCTTTTCACTTTTCGTAAATGACCTTCCCAGCTGTATCTCTTATTCCGCAATATTTATGTATGCGGATGATATAAAACTTTGCCTCCCATACTCCAGTGCAAATGGGCATCTTCAACTTCAAGATAACCTAAATGCATTTCAACTTTGGTGTGTGGCGAATCAGTTGCACCTAACTTGCTCAAAGTGTATGACAACGACCTTCAGTCGTACCGTTCCTTATATTGTTGACAATAAAATTAGTAACATTACCTTGCAGCGCATCTTTACTGTCAAAGATCTTGATGTTCTCTTTGACTGTAAACTTAATTTCAATCTTCATATTTCTACCATCTACCACCTTTAAACTACCTACCATTAAACTTTGGGCTAAGGAACTTAAAGATCCTTTTACTACCAGGCAACTATTTATTTCCCTTGTGCGTCCTATCCTTGAGTATGGCTCAGTTGTATGGTCCTCAACATAAACTGTATCAGGATCGTATTGAATCGGTCCAGAAACAGTTTCTTCTCTTTGCCTTAAGGGATCTTAACTGGGACAGTAACTTACGATTAATTGTTTTCCTGCATAAATTGATTAACGGTAATATTTATTCCCCATTCATTGTTGATACGTCTAAATTTTTCGGTTCCGTCCCGATCAACTAGACACTATCGTCCTCTCTACCTTCCGTGCTGTACTACGGATTATTCCTTGCATAGTTCGTTTCATGTACTATGTTTACATTATAATAAATAACATCACGTTTTTCACTTAGAGCTCTCTCTTCCCAATATAAAATCCTTGCTTCTATCTTACCTTAGGGAAATCACTCGCAATGCCTAGACATTCTGCTGCCAATGTTTTTGCAGTGATTTCTCTATCCTACTCTATATTTCTATTTTAGCACTTCTTTTTCTTTTTCTTTCTATTTCTTATTCTATTTTCTGTATCTATCTTGGTATTTATTTATTTATTTTATTTATTTATTTTTTTTTTTAAACACTATTTAATTACTAATTGTTATCTTAAAATTATATTAACTATATTTAAGTTCTTTTAACCTTTAGTTTAAGTTTTCATGTTAACACTCTCTTTGCTTAGCTCAATAGTATCACTGACCATATTTGGCTGTGAATTGGGGCATAGCTGGCCGGACTGGCAAATAAAATACCCCCATCGGGTTGGTGATACTTTTGTAATAATTTTCTGTACTTTTTATACCCTGATCCCATTAAAAATGGGAAATCAGGGTATAATGGTTTTGTGAAAAGTATGTAACAGGCAGAAGGAGGCGTGGCAGACCCCATAAAGTATATATATTCTTGATCAGGGCGACGAGCTGAGTCGATATAGCCCTGTCCGTCTGTCCGTCCGTCCGTCCGTCCGTCCGTCCGTCCGTATGAACGCCTAGATCTCAGAAGATATAAGAGCTAGGGACTTCAAATTTGTATGCATACTCATGTATACCATACGCAGTACAAGTTTATCTTTTTTTTTCGATAGCTCGTCCGATTACTTTTTTCTCGCGAATAATCGATAAATTGATTTTGTTTATTCACCGTAATTTTAATACTTTTAGACCTGGAGACTTCAGATTTGGTGTGTATATACATCTGATCAATGCGCAAATTTTGTCATTTACAGATTTTGGATACCACACCCCCTTCGCCCCCAATTTGCAAAAAACGTATTTTAAGTACTAGAGACTTGTGCTTTCGAATGTACACACATTTGCACATTGTGATCACGTTCTGAAAGTTTCATGATGATAGTCCTACTACAGGAGAAATTATTCAGCAACAAAATTCTCATAGTATTTCCCACACTGCAGCGCAGCCCAAGCGCAGTCGCTGCTTACTGCGCAGTTAGCAGAGCGCGTGCTTATGCGTGCGTGAATATCAGCTCTTTGTAGGGATCAGGGTATCTCCTAGTCGAGCAGTCTCGACTAGAGCTTTCTTACTTGTTTATGCTTTACATGTATAGTTTTAGTTTTTTTTTTTTTACCTAAGTTGACTGTGAATTGTCAATATCTTTTATTTAAATAAATAAATAAATAAATAAGACAATCATGACCTATGACACCAATGTTGCCTCTTCGTTAAATGAGAAATTCAGGGCAGACGCTCTACAAGTATTCAAGAAAGAACTAAGAAAGCTTTAATTGATGTCCTATTCTCAGCTAGACCAACTGATCTTCTTTCTGCACTGGCATTAGCCCAAGAAGTCGAGTCTAATCATGACCGCTACATGTTTGCCACGAATTTTACCCGTAGTTTAGAAGAAAATGATCAGAGAAAAGAAAAGAAAATGATTAGACTTGGCTGCCTGCTACCGTTCATAGACAGATCAGTGGCAGGAAGGACAGAAAGATTACTTATAGATACAGGAGCCTCGAAAAACTATGTTAAGCCATTAAAAGAATTAAAACATATTAAGCCAGTAGAAAAGCCCTTTCGAATAAAATCAATTCATGGCTATAACGATATTGACAGGAAGTGTACAATGAATCTTTTTAACACAAATACAACATTCTTCTTACTGCCAAACCTCACGATATTTGACGGTATAATTGGACTTGATTTACTAAATCAGAACAATGTTGTATTAGATTTCAAATATTAATAGTTAATAACACATTGCACTTCTAAGACTATTTATTTCCAAAAATGCCCAGCCATAAATTTTACAGATGTCAAAGAAAAAGAAACCCCTCAAGCTATAAAAACAAAATTTCAAACAATGCTCAAGAAACGAACAGGAGTCTTTGCTGAACCAAATGAAGCACTCCCGTATAATACCAACATCATTGCCACCATTAGAACAGAAAATGAAGATCCCATATATTCCAAATTATACCCTTATCCAATTGGCGTATCAGAATTCGTAAACGCAGAAACTCAAGATCTGTTAAAAAAACCATTATACCCTGATTTCCCATTTTTAATGGGATCAGGGTATAAAAATGGTATAATTCATCCGTCTCGTTCACCGTACAATAACCCCGTTTGGGTTGTAGATAAAAAAAGGTACCGATGAACAGGAAAGTAAAAAGAAGCGTTTAGTCATAGACTTCAGAAAACTAAACCAAAAAACAATATATGACAATTATCCAATCCCCAACATACCCTCTATCTTAATCAACTTAGCTACAGCAAAATATTTTACAAGCCTAGATTTGAAATCCGGATTTCACCAGATTTTAGTTGCTGAAAAGGACAGAGAAAAGACAGCCTTTTCTGTAGGAAGTGGAAAGAATGAGTTTTGCAGGCTTGAAAAATGTACCCAGTATTTTTTAAAGAGCTATTAACGATGTGCTCAGAGAGCAAATCGGAAAATCTTGTTACGTTTTGTCGATGACGCAATAATTTTTTCTGAAAACATGGAAATCCATGTCAAACATATTTCCTGGGTCTTAGATAAACTATACGAAGACAACATGAGAGTTTCGCCAGAAAAGTCACACTTTTTCAAAGAAACTGTGTAATATCTACGTTTCGTGGTCTCAAGTAAAGGTATAATGACATGTCCAAGTAAAGTTAAGGCGATTCGTAACTACGAATTACCAACAACTCTGTTTAACGTCAGATCATTCCCCGGGCTGGCAAGTTACTATAGGTGTTTTATCAAAGACTTCGCGCCTTTAGCAAAACCTATAAGCTACATCTTAAAAGGCGAAAACCAGTCAAATTCGACGAGAGTCAACTTACGGCATTTGAGAAGCTGAAAGAGGTTCTCTCATCCGAAAATGTAATGTTACTCTGTTACCCCCGACTACAAGAAAGTGTTTGATTGAACAACTGATGCTTCGTCCTTTGGTCTAGGGGCAGCCCTATCACAAGGTGGAAAACCAATCACCATGATATCAAGGACATTTAAAGACAGGGAACTTAGCTTTGCAATAAATGAAAGAGAATTATTTGCTATAGAAGAAGATTTCTAATCACCTATTCAGTGACATGGCTGCTGTTGAACAAATATTAAAGCAGTATAGCTGTGAAAGTCCTCCTCCTCAATCGAGACTCCTTTGTGTTTGTGCCTCCAGCCCGTTTAACATCGCCAACTAATTCGTTGGCTCCTACCTCACGTTGTGCTGCTGTACTGTCATCGGCTGCTAATTCACTTGATCTTACATCACCCGGTCCTGAATCTATTGTTTCTGTCCTGTCAATGCTGCTATAGAAAGTCAAGTCCCTGTTCAAAAAGTGGATTCTGCTCCAAATGTTGTTCAAACAAAGGGTGAGAATAAGTCAGACACTCCCGGCATTACCATATCTGTTGTCTCTCCTCGAAAGCAAGTATTCTTATCCAAGCTTTCATCTGATACGACATGTTAGGTAGTATCGGCTTTTATATCAAGCATGATTTCAGCCAATGTTTTTATATCGAAGTTTAGTTTCGCAACTCCGCGAGAAATTGCTTCATTTAAGATTACTGTACCTGTCGAATACTTTACAACTATATGTGATCCAAAATTCTGGCCACCTCATGTAGTTGTCCATGAATTCAAACCTAAGAATCGCATTGAATCCTATTTCCTTAAATCTACCTTCGGTGCAATCAACATCCCACATTATACCAAAAAACTAAATATCATACAATCTTCTTTTCAGCTGTCCTTGATTCTGAGGTGTTAATTGCAGTTAAATCCTCTCCGAATCATTTACCTTTTCGTTGCTTCATGATGCGGAGATTATTGGAGTTAAATTATTTTCCCATCGTGCTCATTGTATACCACATGTTCTAATATCCCTCCCATTTCTGAAGTAGAAGTTTCTGCTCAATATATAGCTTGTATTAAAGAAATTTATGACCATGTAAAAGATAGAGACCTGCTTCTGGTGTTGGGTGATTTTAATATTCCTAACACGTTTTGGTCCTCCACTTGTAATGCAAATCACCTTTTTTCGACAATTGATCACTATCTTGTTGATGAATTGCTTAATCTGTGTAGTGTTTCTTTTCAGTCACCATTACTAAAATTGTTTAATTTATCTTTGGAAACTTCTGTGTTCCCTTCAATTTGAAAAGAGTCTTTCATCATTCCTCTATATAAAAAAGATGGAAGATCTGATATCTCAAATTATAGAGGTATTGCGAAATTATCTGCTACTCCGAAAAAATTATAACATCGGCCTTGCAACATTTTTGCAAAGCTCTCTTGATGGTAATTCGAACATACATGCGCATATATGTGTGCATGTGTTTTTGTATGAGTGCATAAAAGTCGAGTAAAGTGATTGGATTATGGGCCCTTGTATGGTTCAGAGGATCTCCAAGTCGAGCAGCCACGACAAGAGCTGTCTTGCATGTTTGTATTTTAGTTTTGACAAATATGCTATTCAATTGTGGTGACACATCGCATAGCTTCGTAAACAATGATTTCGACCTTTTTTTTTAAAGATTTTTTCTGTAAACTGTCATAAATAGTATATATTGTAGTACTCTACATATACATATGTACGATTGCACATGAAAGCATTCACCTCTGTTAACTAAACACCGGGTGCCTGTATTCTTAAACGTTGAAATTGATATTGACTTTTTTGTTTATAGCTTACATGTTTATGAAACGACTTTAATAATACATATTAAATAATTTTAGGTTTAATGGAAAGCAATCACGATTCGACAGCTGCATGTGAACAACTTAACAATACTGAACGGGATGATAGCTCATGTAGTGATGAGGGAATCGACAATCAATCAGCTCAATCTTATCTTGGCAGAGTTACGCCTCCAAAATCTTTATTGTCAACAGATCGTTCAAAGTCAGCGAGTGTGTTGGATGAAACTAAATTAGGTAATCACGTTGGCTCGAAAAATTCAGTATTAAAATCGGACTCTCTCGATGACTTGATAGCTGTCGTGGAACAAAAAGACATGGATATGACAACTTTAAGTAATAGGTAAAAACTATGTTATCACACAAACAATCAAGTCAGACATAAATAAGTTTTTAATACGTTAATCATAGTATTATAATAAATATATGATTGGATGTGAATTTGTTTTTCTTTTGATAAATAATTACCTAAAATCTCTTCTGTACCTCTAAAAATAAAAGCTTAAAAAGTAGTTTGCATGTAACTTTTGTATATAGAATTAATATTTTACGTATATGGCATCAACCACAAAGAAGTTAATCTTATATGTTAATATAAACTTGAAACATATTTTATATATATAATTAAATATTTATTGTGAAGAAGGAGTCAAACTAATGCCACGTCACAAGCTAACGGCAACGCTAATGTTATTCAAAAGACGAACGAGTACCTCAAGAGACAATTTATCATAGGCTTATTTTATATGCTGTTGAAATTATGCAGCAGCAACAGGACACGTCGCTGCGACGGGTCTTTTGTCGTCAGTCGGACGCGCTTTTCCTAGAATTTTCGCAACAGTATTTATGATTTGGCTATCCAGCCTATTCTGGATATGCCAATCCAAGAAAGTACAGTTGTGAACTAGTTTCAACAATATATGTATGTATTGTAAACATAGTCATGATCATGATCCTGCGAGTTATGATAGGGTTACACTGTAATGATTAGAATTATAATTATTAAGTATGTATTGTTTGGGATACAAGTTTTATATTATTATTAATAAGTGTGAGCTGACAATATTAGTTACGCTAAATTTTAATTAAAATATTGCTCTCTTTTTTGGCTATTTTGCATGACTTTATATTATGAACGTATGAACGTCGATATCTCAGAAGATATAAGAGCTAGAGACCTGAAATTTTGCATGCATTCTCGTGTATATCATACCACCATACAACACATAGACTGGAAATGTAGAACAAATTTTGGCAACGCTCGAAAATCTGTCGCATAGGTACCAATCAACTTGTTTGCGCTGTTGGTATTTTGTGGCTCGGTTAATGAAAACATAACACGATGAAATCAGTGCGCTGCAGGCGCTCAAACGGAATGCTCCCTTTCTTATATGAAGCACAGCTATTCGCTATTTGTCCTACTCTCTCTCACTCTATCTCTCTTCTTTCTCTATGGTCTCTGAAATCATCGAACTCAGCAGCAAAAATAGAAAATTTTCTCGACGATTTTTATATGAATTCACGAAGTAATTTATTATACGAATTCACGAAGTGAATTAGTATATTGGTTTTGTGCATGTCCGTCTTGCTGTCCGTCCGTCTGTCCGTATGAACGCAATCTATTTCGGCGCTATTAGAGCTAGAGACTTGAAATTTGGAACACATACTCGTGTATATCTCCGATTTATAAAGTGCTAAAATTTTCCTGATCCGCCCACTAGGGGCGTGGCAAATCGGAAAATGCATTTTCCGATTTGCCAGAAATCATGTTAGTTGAAGAGCTAGAGCGCTGAAATTTGGAACGTAGCTTCGTGTTGACCACCCAAATTCAAAACCTATGGCGGATACATCTACGCCCATTGGGGGCGTGGTAAATCGGGTAAAACTGTATCTCCTAGAGTTTTAAAGCTAGAACACTCAAATTTTGCATGTGAGCTAATGCTACGATTCTATAAAGATTGGTTGAGAAATTATATGTCTACGCCCACTAGGGGCGTGGCAAATCTGATATGAAGATATAGTAATTTTTCAAATTCTGCTATATTTTGATAGACTCTTGAAATTTGGTATATATACTCGGGTTGATCACCCAAGACCAAAAAGCTATAGTGGATATATCTCCGCCCACAGGGGGCGTGGCAAACCGCAAAAGTTTATATCTCCTACAGTTATAGAGCTAGAAGCTTCAAATTTGGATAATAAGTTACTGGTAGCCTCCTCTATCGATGACCCTTTTTAGGAGCGTGGCATATCAAAAAATACCCCGTAATTTTCACATTTTTTGAGCGTAAGCATTCAAATTTTGCAGTTGGGTTACCATTAGCTTGTTCTAAGAACTGGCAAAAAAAGAGGTGTCTACGTCCACTACGCCGTGGCAATCGCCATTTCTAGTGTCAAATTGCGACATTTATATGCGTGAGCCATCTATATATATAAATAGACTTAATAGGCATTGATAGCACGGAAGAAAACATTTTTGTGGAATTTAAAAAATAAAAATGAAATTATAAATCTTAAACAAATTAAAAGTTTTCCTCGGGGTTCGAAGCGCAACCATCCACGCCCACTAGAGGCGTGGCGAATCGGCATTTGTAGCGGCCAACTAAGAAATTTATATGCGTGCGTCACTTATATATATAAATAAGCTTTGGAGATATTCATAAGACGGAAGGAAACATTTTTATGAAATTGAAAAAATATAGACGAAATGATAATAAGATAAAATTTCAATTTTTAAAAAAGTTTACCGCGGGATTTGAACCCGCACCTCAACAAAATAGCTTAAATAAAAGTATCCCGCGCTTTTGCCTACAGCGCCACCGCGACACTCGCAATATTGACAATTAAAACGAAATGACATTATTGTTAGGTCGCCATATAGCAAAGAAAAACCAAAGTAGCGGTTAGGAATTCAAAAACAATGCAAAGACAAATCAATCGCAATTGAGATTCTTAGAATATGCTAAAGTACGTATTATATGTACATACATACACACATACCAATGAGCACGTGCTGAAATTGTATATGCAGACTTTTTGTATATGTACGTATTTTATATATGTATGTATATATCTACGTATAAGCATTTGAGAGCTATTTAAAAGCAAACAAATTTAAACTTATAACAATTTTCGACTAAGAAAATGAAAAATATTAAGTGATATTCATTCAAGCTCGCACCCTCCCAATAAAATATCGAATTTATGAAAAAAGAAAGTGTGATCGAACTTGCGTTGCCTCAACCATCGGCACCACTGCTCCGGTTGGTTATCTAGTAGCGAAATATTATATATACATATATGTCTGTAACTTCAGTGCTAGAGCGTCATCTCACAAAACTAAAATAACGCCTCAAAATTTCACAAATCAATCGGAATTCCTAGAATAGGCTAGAAGGCGCGCTTTTGTCTTTAGACTGCTCGACTACGAAATCCCCTGATCCCTTCCAGGAACTGATATTTCAAGAACTCTTCGCTTTTTTCTGCTTCAAAAGAAACACAAACACACAGAGGCACGCACGCATAAACTCGCATTAACTGCAGTGTGTAAGTTAACACAACTGATCAGCAAAACGTAAATATTCAAGCTGACCATGCATTCCCAGCATAAATGCTTACGACACCAGCCGTCTCAAGCGGATATTGCACAACAGCGGCAGAAGCGTACACGCGCAACACTGTTGCTTCTCAGCGATATATGATCCCTCGCACTATATGCAATGCCAGCGTTTTCAGGGCTTAGGGCTAGCTTCGATTATAAGAATTAATGTCACTTAGAGTTAGTTGATTTTTGGAAATAAAGAACGTCGGTCGTCGCCACGGAATTATCCAAGTCTTCTCATTTCAAGCAACTCCATTGCTTCTATACAAGTGTTAACAACGTTACTTCGTACGTGTTAAATCACTTCAAAATTAAAAACCAAAATATAGTAACTTGTACTATGGGAACTTAATTGTTTAATAACTTTTCTTGTCTATTTTCATGAAACTTTTATATCGTGATTATAAAATTGAAATGCATGAATTTGCCAAAGTACAAGTCTCTAGTATCACGGACAGACAGACATGGCTAAATCGACTCAGCTCGTCGCCCTGATCAAGAATATATATACTTTATGGAGTTTGCCACGCCTTCTTCTACCTGTTACATACATTTTAACAAAAACATTATACCCTGATTTCACATTTTCAATGGTTTCAAGGTATAAAAATAATTTGTAGGTCACTTTTTGTGTGTCATATTGAAAATTGTACATGCTAGAGCCGGAATGTGAATGAGTATTCCGCAATTGGTAACGCCCAAGTGCAACGTTCTTACTTGTTTTCTTTCCTTTTGAGTGAAGACTGTACCAAAATCTTATTATTTGTGGGAAGGTTATGAAAGCGTTGATGAGCATAAAAAATATGATTTCGCAACGGGCATGCCCGTCTCTGGAAACATGTATGAGCGCCTAATGAATATGTTTTTACTTACATGTATACATTTCAAACATGTATACATATCAAATGCTCATACGTGTTTCCAGAGAGACTGCAAGTGTTTCATGAAGATAGTCCCACTGCAAGAGCAATTATCCAGCAACAAAATTCTCATTGTATTCCCCACAATCCAGCCCAAGCGCTGTCGCTGTTACTGCGCAGTTAGCAGAGCGCGTGCTTATGCGTGCGTGAATATCAGCTCTTTGTAGGGATCAGGGTATCTCCTAGTCCTATTTGAATAATTTGAATTGCTTGCGAGCGCGCGCCGCTGGTGATCGGCAATGCAACTCTACCCGGCGTGCAGAGTCAGTGTGGGGAGTTGCATTGCCGAAATCTAATGAAATCAAATGAAATCAAATGAAATCAAATGAAATGAAATAAAATGAAATCAAATGAAATCAAGTGAAATCAAATGAAATCAAATGAAATCAGTAATAGCATTGTTTGTTTAAAGAAGAGGAAATAAAGAGCGAAGTATTATAAGTTAAAATATGTAGTTTAAGCGAAACGGAAATTGACCATACAAGGATGAAGGGTGCCGAGCGTTATCATCCGGGGCTGAGCGTCGGCTGGGTCTATCAGCGATGCAAGGAGGAGCTGATCGCTATAGCTCGCGAGCTCGGACTTGACAGCGAAGGTCGCGGAACTGAGGAAGCGTCTGTCGACGCTAGGTATGGGCGGCCGTGCTTACAAAAAGTCAGAGCCCGATTTGCGGAAAGCACAGGAGCATGGGCCCATCCAACGTCATCGCTAAGGCTGAGCGAACCGACGGCGAATAACGAATAGTAACAGGGACCCGCAGAGGCGAAAGGGAGATCAGCGATAGCGTTGAGGGCAAGACACTGCTTGCGGAGCCGAGAGCTGACTACCGGACTCCCGTGCCCCCGCTGCCACTTAAGAGGCAGCCGCCTTGGGGCGTGGCGATCATGTGAGAAAGTGGGGCATGAGGTACGACGGCCGGACGGACCCACTAGGATTCGTGGAAACAGTAGAGGAGCGGGCGATCACGTACGGAATGGAGTTAGACCGAATGCCGAGGGCGATGAGCGAGATATGTACGGGCAGCGCAGCAAAGTGGTTCTTGACCATCGACTTGGACCGAGTTCAAAAGAGAGTTTTTGGACTTCTACAGGTTGTACGTGAGGCGTCACGACTTCTCGACGCTGACGCAACTAACCCAGATGGCGGCGGAATACGAGAACGTACAAGGGGAGACAGGGAAGAGTACGCGAGATTGCTGTGGAGGAGACGACGCGGGAAACGGCTAGGGGCGCCCTCCGCAAGGGCGGGGCGCCGCCATCTAGACACCAAGAGTGGAGTAAGAGGTCCGCTGACAGTGGACGACGGTAGGATCGTTGCGACGGTGCGAATCGGGGGTCGGAAGATGACGGCCACGATCGACATCGGGGCCACACGCGGCTTCATGAGCGAGGATTGCATGCGCCGGCATACGGTTCGAGGGGAGCGACAAGGAGTGCAGTCTCAATTTAGGTTGGCCGACGGGTCTGCACTGGAGGTGAAGGAGACGATGAAGGTGGAGGTGGGTCTCGCAGGGAAGGTGGTGCGGATGACGATGCTCATCATGCCAACCATGCTGGACCACCTCATTCTAGGGATGGACTTCCTGTGCTCCATGAGTACCACGTTGCGCTTCGGCATTGCGGAGCTCGCGATGAGGACGGGGAAGGAGTCGATGAGAGAAGCACCGCAGCCACTCGGGCAGGCGTCATCTTGCGCCGGTTTGGGATAGCCAAGATGTTCGTCTGCGACAACTGCGTCCCGTTCTTGAGCAAGAGTTTCAAGTCGTTCATGGAGTCCCTGGGGGTAAGACTACAGTTCACAGCTCCGTATTCCCCGCAGGAGAATTCTACGGAGAGGACGAATCGCACCGTGAAAACTATGATAGCACAATACATCGAGGGCCACCAGAGTTCGTGGGATGAACTGTTGCCCGAGATCTCGCTAGTGGTCAATTCAGGTATGGCGGATTCCATGGGATTCACGCGCTCGTTTCTGATGATGGGCCGAGAGCCTCGGCTGCCGGCCGCACTCTACGATGAGGTCACGTCGGGGTCCGCAACGTGAGAGATCTATCCAACGGAGAGGGAGCAGAGGATGATTTTCGAAGTGGTCCGCAGCAACCTTCAAAGGGCCTCGAAGGATCCGGACAGGTACTACAACCTGCGCCGACGCGAGTGGAGGCCGACAGTCGGGTCGATGGTCCTGCTGCGACAGCACCAGTTCACTACACGCCCGAGATCCCAACTAACTATAACATGATAAAACTAATCCAAGAAACCCACCCCAGCCAGAACAAAATCCGTGTAGAAACGATCACTAAATACTTCATATTACAGAGACACGAAGTGGAAGAAGAGGTGATCTCCGTAAGCAGCGGAAACGAATTTGGCGACGCGGAGTGGAAGGAGTCGTCGGCTTACGTGGAGGACTTAAGCAGCGACGACACGGAGCCGTTCCCCCGCGGAACCTAGCAGGAGAGGCGCAGAGATCAGAGGGAGGGTCGCGCATATTACCGGTCGCGCATATTACCGGTCGCGAGAGCGAGAACAGCGTAACCAACGACTTCACACGGTCTACCACTCATCAGTCAACATCGCTGAGAGACTGGACGGGGCCGCCATGATGATGAGGGTCGATTTCACGACGGTGTACGTGGAGGCGTCCGGAGTGCGGATGACGCCGCCGTACGTCTAGGAACTCATATCCCCTCCCCGGCTTCCGGCCACACCGGTGATGGAGATCGACCTCATTTCTGAGGAGGAAGGTTCGGGGAGGTGGGCCAGCCCGACGCCGTGGATGGCCAGCAAGGAGGAGGAACCCGCTGAGACGGTGACCAGCAGCCAAATCCCCTCGCGAGGGGGGAAAAACGGCAGGGAGCACTGTTCCTCCGTCCCTGACCACACCCCAGAAGGCACGAAGCGGTCCGAGCCTAGAGGACGAGCAACACCCCTAGGCGCGCAGTGGACAAGGAGGGGCGACGACAGGACGACGACTCCCGAGGCCCCTCTCGGCCACGAGGATGTGGCCGCCCCGAGCGAGTCATAGTGCGGTACACGCCAGGAGCGGTGGAAAGCCGGAGGTGGATGACTGGCCCCGAGCGGGCCCCGTCGGCGAAGCGCAGACGCCGTCGCTCTCGACGCCGCACGCGTCCAGGCACCGGGAGGACACCTACCTCGGACGGGCCCGCCGGCATGGAAGCGGAGGCTGAGCGTGGCGCACAGGAGGCCGCCTGCGGCGACCAGGCCGGAGCTGCGCTCCGGTCGAGGGATCTACCGAAACGGCGGGAGTTCTCGGACGACCTGGCCGAGATCTTCGACGGCTGGGAGTCGGACGTATCAGAGTGGATACGGAGGGCAAACTTAGAGATGCTCCCGCTAATCCCGTGCGGCTGGATAGTGCACCCCGAGGGTACCACGTTTAGCGCGGAGGCCATCGAGCTGGTGAGGAGGGTGGTGGCGTCCCAAGGTCGGCAGTATCGATGGACCCGGTTCCGAGTACCAGCCGACGGGGTCGTATTCATCGTCACGGTGGCGGCCAACGGAGCCGTGGTCGTCTCCTGCTTAAGTAAGAGGGGTGTAAGGCGGCTTTCCCGCGCGCCACCTTACAACTCATAAGCTACTTGCTCAGGATTAGTAATTTTGTAGTGTTTAAGTTAGGATTAGTCATTTTGTAGTGTTTAAGTTAGGATTAGTCATTTTGTAGTGTTTAAGTTAGGATTAGTTTTGTAGCGTATAAGTAAGATTTGAATTGAATTTGTAAGGCGGCTTGCCAGCGCACCAGATTTGTAGCGTAGGTTGGTAGTACGTAAGTTAGTATAAGTTTGTTAGTAGTACGTAAGCTGGTATAAGTTTGTTAGTAGTGGATAAGTTTTCAAATAAGATGAGCGCGCGCGCCGTCGGCGATCGGCGATGCAACTCGGCCCAGCGTGAAGAGCCGGCGAGAGCAGAGAGTGGAGAGTTTGCCGACGCCGAGGTTAATTGGGTGGCCGCGCACGCGAGCGGCCGAGGAGATGCTGGGGAGTCGAAGTTAAGAGGCGCCGGGATTAAGACGCACAGGCAGTCGAAGTTAGAGAGCGCCGGGGATTAGCACGACGAGTGAGTGAGAGATCACGGTGATGAGCACGTGCGAAAACGTGCGAAGAAAATTCTAGAAGATGCGGTGACTAGAGAGTACAGTGTTTAAGCGAAGTGAAAAAAAATGATAGAAATTAATAAAGTTTGTGAAGTAATTTGAAGAACGAAATGTGAGTTTGATCCTTTTGCTCCTCCACTCCCCGCCCGTGTCTCAGAAATTATAAATTTCTTGTGAGTAAGCCCTGGGCAGACTGAGTCTGCCCCAGCTGGAAAAATCGTAACCTTACAAGTGGCGCCCGAGCAGGGACATGGCTGGAGTGGAGTGACAAGAAAAACAAAAGGAGCAGAAAAGATCAAACGAGCGAGTCGCACTCAAACGCGCGCGTCATCGCAGTGCAGTTTCGAAAGTTCTAGAGTGTGACTCCCCTCCCCCCCTCCGCTTCTGACATAGAACTGTGGAATATTCGCGAAACTCGCTACATTTTGGCGCGGCTGTACGCAAGCGCGCCGAAATCTAGCGCCGGTCCCGTTGTCGTAACCGTTGCGTTTCTGTCGGCGAGTCATGGAGGTGTGGTATGCGCGGGCATAGCCGAAACGCGGTGAGGCAGCATGTGCGAGAAAAGAGATGATCGCGCGTGTGCGGATATACCCTAAGTTGGGTATAGTGACAACAGCTTAACGGACCGAAAGCCATAAAAGTTAAAGTGAACAGTGGGCCGCAGGCCACCGACGACTGAGTGACTTCGCGCAAGAGTGCTAATAATATAATATATAATAATAATAACTGGTCGGGTATATCCCAGGAAGGGTATCTCAAATAAACATAGCGGCCAAGGGCCATAAAACTTCGAACGCGCAGTGCTCACATGATGATGTGCGGATATACCCCAGGAAGGGTATCGGGAAATAACGTAACGGGCCGGGGGCCATAAAAGTTGAAAATGGGCACTGGGCCACGGGCTACAAAAAACTGAGTGCTAGTGTGACAATATGACGTGTCGGATATACCCTAGGAAGGGTATCGCGAATAAACATAGCGGTCCAAGGGCCATAAAACTTCGAATGCACAGTGGGCCGAGGGCCATAGAAAACGGACAATGCAAAGTGAGTTTATGTGTTGGCGGGTCGGAAATACCTTGCCATAAAGTAGAGTAGCGGACCAGAGGCAATAAAGCTAAAGTGCACAGTGGATCAAAATTAGAATAAAATGAAATAAAATAAAATATCGAAGAATAATAATAATAAAAAGTAAAATAAAATATAAAGTGGAATAAAGTGAAATAAACTGAAGTAGAACCATATACAATTAAATAAAATAAAATACATTTTTATAAAACAAGACAAAAGGAAAGCTAATAAAGAGATAAAGTGAAGTAAAAAAAAAAATAAATAAAAATAATAAAAATGAAGGGAAATAAAATAAAATGAAATAATATGAAAATAAAAGAAAAGGGAAAAAGAGACAAAAGGAAAAAGAAGACAAAAGTAAAGTAAGAAAAAAAAAATAAAAATAAAAAGTAAAAAAAAAAAATGAGTCAAGAAGCAAAAAAAAAAACTGCATTAAAAAAAAGGGGGGGAAGGGGAATATATGAAGAAGATGAAGAGAACTTAAAGTAAAACAAAAAAGAAAAAAAAAATATAAGAGAAATAAATTAAATAAAGAGAAATTATCGAAGACTTAAGAAAAGGAGGACATATGTATGTAGATATAAGAAAAATTGAGAAAATGAAGAAAATAAAAGAAAACTAAGTAGTATAAGCTAGAAATACATATATTAAGCGAAGCAGGCGAGAATGGAGAAATAATAAATGAATAATCGTAATCGTAAGGCGAGCGTCATCATCTGGGGCTGAGTATGGGCGGCCGCGCCTATCAGAAGTCGGAGCCAGTTCTGCGAAAAGCCCAAGAGCATGGACCCATCCCGGTGTCATCGCTGGAACTGAGCGTGCCAATGGTAGGCAGTGGGACTGGGGTTAGAAGCAGAGGGAGGTCGACGATAGCTATGAGGGCAAGACCCTGCCAGCGGAGCCGAAGACCGACCGTCGGAGTCCCGTGCCCTCGCTGCCACTTGAGAGGCATCCGCCTTGGGGTGTGGCCGAGCAAGTGAGAAGGTGGGGCATGAGGTACGACGGCCGGACGGATCCCGTTAGGATTCATAGAGATAGTAGAGCAGCGAGCTATAACGTACGGCATAGAGTTTGACCGGATGCCGAGGGCAATGAGTGAGGTGCTCAGGGACAAGGCAGCGAAGTGGTTTGTGACCAGTGGTTTGAGAGACGCGCCCTGGGCTGAGTTTAAGGGGGCGTTCTTGGAGTTTTTCTTGCCGCCTCAGTATTTCGAACGCCTATAGGATCAGATACGGGCTCGTCATCAGCGAGAGGGTGAGAATTTTAAAGACTACTTGATCGAGCTCAGGGTATTGATGCGCCGAGCGAGTTATAACGCGGCGCAGGAGTTATACAGTGCTTATGAGAACGCCGCGCCAGAGTATAGGTTGCACGTGCGGCGGCATGACTTCACAACGCTGACGCAACTGACTCAATGGCGGCGGAATATGAGTATGTGCAAGGGTAGCGGAGAGATCAGGAGAGGAGGGCCGCGTCGATCCGGTTGGAGGCTGCCTGGTAGAAGCCGGCAGAAATCCGACCTGGCAACCGAATGGGCCGAATGGAAGGCCGCTCGGCGGTGCCAGCTGTAGGAGAGGCGGTACATGGGATGGCGATACAGAAGGCAGGATCTGGGGTGGTGTCACGGCGGGTATGCTACAGGTGCGCGCAGGCAGAGCATACCGCGAGAGGGTGCAATGAGCAGGCGTTGTTTTGCCGGCAGTGCGGAAAGAAGGGGAAGAGCACGATATTGTTGTGAAACAGACGACGCGGGAAACGAGTCAGGGCGCCCTGCGCGAAAGGCGGGGCGGCGCCGTGTAGACAGCAAGAAGGAAGTAAGTCCGATAGTAGTAGAACATAGGAGGATCGTCGCGACGGTGCCGATCGGAGGTCAGAAGATGACGGCTACGATAGACGCCGGGACCATGCGCAGCGAGGGTTGAGTACGCTGGCAGACGATTCGAGGCGAGCTGATGAGAGAAGCGCCGTTGTCACTTGGGCAGGGCGTGTCGATAGAGAACAGACAGACTAGAGGCCAGGAATCGCTCGCTCGACCAGCGGCTCGTGGATGCGAGAAGAGATTTGATGCCGAGGCGTCGCGTTGGTCCCCAGCGCCCAAACAGAGCGCGGTGGTGACGGATGAGAGATCGCCAGTCGGCGGGCGGGGCGTGTCAAGCGAAAGCGCGCCGTCCGGCTGGGCGAAGGAAATGAGTCGTAGTAGGACGACTCTGGCTGTGAGGACAAAGAGTTGGGAGGAAGGGCCGAAGGAGCGTCCTCCAGAAGTAAAGAGGATAGAATTGGAGGTCGAAGGTGAAGCTAGAGGTAGCCTATCGACGAGAGAGAAGCTGGACGCAGAAGTCGTAGGTGAATCTAGAGGTAGCCTAGCGACACGAGGAGGACTGGATGCGGAGGAATCTAGGGGTAGCCCACCGACGCAAGGAGTACCGGAGAAGAATGAGCAGAGAAAAGCAGAGCCTTCCCCCGGCGACACAGGGTGGCCGGAGGATGCAAAAGACGAGTCCAAGGGGCGTCCGCCAGAGATAAGAAGGATAGAGTCAGAGACGGGTGAATCCAGAGGTAGCCCGCCGGTGCGAGAAGCACGAGAAACAGAAGAAGAAAATATGGAATCCTTCCCCGGCAACGCAGGGTGGCCGGAGGATTTAGAGGACGAGCTGGAGGACTTCGTGGGAGAAGAATTGACGCTTTTTGAGAGCCTGGGAGAAGTGTTCAAAGTAGCCGAGCATAGCATCAGGACGCGGGATGGTAGGCCTAGCAAACAAAGTTATCATCCGAGGAATCCGGCTAGGCGAGAGGTGATCGACGAACATATAGACTAATTGATTCGAGTTGAGGCCATTGAGCCGTCACGGAGCCCGTACAGTGCGCCCATTGTCAAGAAGAAGACCGGAGGATGGCGTGTGTGCGTGAATTACCGGCTGCTCAATGCACACTCGATCACGGGTGCCTACCCTGTTCCAAGGATCGACCACATCATTAAGAAGCTACGACACGAGCGATACATATCCACCACAGCCTTGGAAAGCTGTCAGCAAGCGGTGGAGGTCAGTCCCTTTCGCAAGTGGCTGGCGAGGAAGCACGGCAGGATCAAGGAAGACTGGGAGGACTACGTCGAGGGAAGCGGACAGCGATGTCGACACGTGGGCCTTCGAAACGGACGAGGAGGAAGGTCGGCGTTTACGGCTGGCGGCACTGGCGGACCAGGTACAGCCGACGGGGCCGTTTTCAACATCACGGTGGCGGCCACAGGAGCCGTGGGCATCTCCCGGTGAAGTAAGGGGCGGGTGTAAGGCGGCTTGCCAGCGCACCACCTTAAATTTGTTTGTAGCATGTAAGCTTTGTTAGATTTGTAGCGTAGGTTGGTAGTACGTAAGTTAGTATAAGTTTGTTATTAGTACGTAAGCTAGTATGAGTTTGTTAGTAGTGGATAAGTTTTCAAATGAGATGAGCGCGCGCGCCGTCGGCGATCGGCGATGCAACTCGGCCCAGCGTGAAGAGCCGGCGAGAGCAGAGAGTGGAGAGTTGCATTGCCGACGCCGAGGTGAATTGGGTGGCCGCGCACGCGAACGGCCGTGGAGTCAAAGTCACAGGCAGTCGAAGTTAGAGAGCGCCAGGGATTAGCACGACGAGTGAGTGAGAGATCACGGTGATGAGCACGTGCGAAAACGTGCGAAGAAAATTCTAGAAGATGCGGTGACTAGAGAGTACAGTGTTTAAGCGAAGTGAAAAAAAAAATGATAGAAATTAATAAAGTTTGTGAAGTAATTTGAAGAACGAAATGTCAGTTTGATCTTGCCATCCTTTTGCTCCCCCACTCCTTGCCCGTGTCTCAGAAATTATAAATTTTTTGTGAGTAAACCCTGGGCAGACTGAGTCTGCCCCAGCTGGAAAAATCGTAACCTTACAAATTGAATGAATTAAGTTAGATTTGAATTGAATTGAATAATTTGAATTGCTTGCGAGCGCGCGCCGCTGGTGATCGGCAATGCAACTCTGCCCGGCGTGGAGAATCAGTGTGGGGAGTTGCATTGCCGACGCCGCGGTCACGCGCGCGAGTAGCGGAAGACAGAGACAGTTGATTTGGAAGCGCCGTGGGGAACAGATGCGAGCGAGAATGATTGAAAGTTTAAATATAGGCGAAGCGAAAACGTGCGACGCGCAATTCGGTCGTAAGAAAAGGAATAAAAAAATTGTAACGGAGCGTAAAAAGTGAGTTTTTTCTTCTTTATCTACCCTCCCCCATCCACAACTAACACTTCCAGCGAGTTTTCGGGCGCGGCTCTCGTCCCTCCGAAAACACGTTTGCTTTCCCCGCCCCACCCTCCGTACACGCACGAAGCGTTGAGTGCGCTTCACGACGCCACTCAGCTTAAGCCGATCTGCTGGCACGCACGTGGGCGTGACGGTCAAGATCCTCAATCTGCCACCCTTTTGCTCCCCCACTCCCCACCCGTGTCTCCCAAATAGAAATATTTTGTGAGTAAGCCCTGAGCAGACTCAGTCTGCCCCAGCTGGATAACAACGTAACCTTACAATGTAACAGGCAGGTAGAAGCGTGGCAGAACCCAGGGTCGACGGACTGAGAATATTTAGCCTTGTCCGTCTGTCGAAGAAAATATACGAGTTAGAGATTTCAAATTATTTTTTAATGTCAGTATATTAAGCCTGGATATCGAGTTAACCTCTAAAAATCGATAACACATACCGTTAATGTTTATCGATTAAAAACCTTATAGAAAATTATTTATAAAATTATGTCTCCTACACATTTAAAAAGTCAAATTTTAAATATAGATTCAGATGATTTTTATACACTTTCTGCTTTCTATATATTTTGGATACCGGCTCCAAATTCACGAAACTACCCTAATGGTTTTGTGAAAAGTATGTAACAGGTAGAAGGAGGCGTGGCAGACCCCATAAAGTATATATATTCTTGATCAGGGCGACGAGCTGAGTCGATATAGCCCTGTCCGTCTGTCCGTCCGTCCGTCCGTCCGTCCGTCCGTATGAACGCCTAGATCTCAGAAGATATAAGAGCTAGAGACTTCAAATTTTGTATGCATACTCATGTATACCATACGCAGTACAAGTTTATCTTTTTTTTTCGATAACTCGTCCGATTACTTTTTTATCGCGAATAATCGATAAATTGATTTTGTTTATTCACCGTAATTTTAATACTTTTAGACCTGGAGACTTCAGATTTAGTGTGCATATACATCTGATCAATACGCAAATTTTGTCTTTTAAGATTTTGGATACCATGCCCCCTTCGCCATCAATTTGGAAAAAACGTATTTTAAGTACTAGAGGCTTGTGCTTAGGAATGTACACACATTTGCACATTGTGATCACGTTCTAAAAGTTTCATGAAGATAGGCCTACTATAGAAAAAATTATTCAGCAACAAAATTCTCATAATATTGCCCACACTGCAGCGCAGCCCAAGCGCAGTCGCTGCTTACTGCGCAGTTAGCAGGGCGCGTGCTTATGCGTGCGTGAATATCAGCTCTTTGTAGGGATCAGGGTATCTCCTAGTCGAGCAATCTCAACTAGAGCTTCCTTACTTGTTTTAAATTGGGGGCGATTGTCTGTAAATGACAAAATCTCCAGGTCTAAAAGTATTAAAATTACGCTGAATAAATAAATCAATTTATCGATTATTCGCGATAAAAAACTAATCGGACGAGTTATCGAAAGGGGGCGTGGTATCCAAAATCTGTAAATTACAAAATCTTCCTATCGTATCAGATGTATGTAAACAGTAAATATGAAGTCTCCAGGTCTAAAAGTATAGAAATTACGCCGAATAAACAAAATCAATAAACAAAATCAAGTATTCGGATGAGTTATCGAAATAAAAAGATAAACTTGTACTGCGTATGGTATTCATGAGTATGCATACAAAATTTGAAGTCTCTAGCTCTTATATCTTCTGAGATCTAGGCGTTCATACGGACGGACGGACGGACGGACAGACGGACAGGGCAATATCAACTCAGCTCGTCGCCCTGATCAAGAATATATATACTTTATGGGGTCTGCCACGCCTCCTTCTGCCTGTTACATACTTTTCACAAAACCATTATACCCTGATTTCCCATTTTTAATGGGATCAGAGTATAACAAGTAAGGAAGCTCTAGTCGAGACTGCTCGACTAGGAGATACCCTGATCCCTCCAAAGAGCTGATATTCACGCACGCATAAGCACGCGCTCTGCTAACTGCGCAGTAAGCAGCGACTGCGCTTGGGCTGCGCTGCAGTGTGGGCAATACTATGAGAATTTTGTTGCTGAATAATTTCTCCTGTAATAGGACTATCTTCATAAAACTTTCAGAATGTGATCACAATGTGCAAATGTGTGTACATTCTAAAGCACAAGTCTCTAGTACTTAAAATAGGTTTTTTGCGAATTGGGGGCGAAGGGGGCGTGGTATCCAAAATCTGTAAATGACAAAATTTGCGTATTGATCAGATGTATACACACACCAAATCTGAAGTCTCCACGTTTAAAAGTATTAAAATTACGGTGAATAAACAAAATCAATTTATCGATTATTCGCGATAAAAAAGTAATCGGACGAGTTATCGAAAAAAAAGATAAACTTGTACTGCGTATGGTATACATGAGTATGCATACAAAATTTGAAGTCTCTAGCTCTTATATCTTCTGAGATCTAGGCGTTCATACGGACGGACGGACGGACGGACGGACAGACGGACAGGGCTATATCGACTCAGCTCGTCGCCCTGATCAAGAATATATATACATTATGGGGTCTGCCACGCCTCCTTCTGCCTGTTACATACTTTTCACAAAACCATACATACTTTTCAAAAAGACGTATTTTAAGTACTACAGACTTGTGCTTTGGAATGTATACACATTTGCACATAGATCTTGATATTTTGAATAACAACAGCCGCAATGCTGATGCTGTCACAGCGTACATAGTTAAGGAAATTAATATAGAAAGTTTAAAAAAATTAAATATACAACGAATTAAAGCCAAAGTGACTAATTTCGTTTATTATATAAAACGTTATTTACGCCGATACAATAGAAATCTAGAACGATTTAAGTCCATTCACACAGAATGGCTTGCATAACACACGGAAATAAAAATTGATGTGGAGAATACTACAAAGCCATCACCATCCAAAATGGGACGTCCAAAATTGGAATATGCAGAGGCTTTACTATAGACTATAGCAATATATATATACTATATACTAATAGCAATATCCTGTGAGTTCTCAATTAACCCAGAAAAGTACCGACGTTTTTGCGAAGACACTTTTTCTTTATATATGAAGACATATCCATGGTACCCAATGTCTCCAACTGTACATAAAATATTAGTTCACGGAGCAGATATTATAGATCTATGTGTAGTTCCTGTTGGATGTTTGGGGGAAAATGCTTCCGAAGCACGAAACAAGCATTATAAAATGGACCGACGTGCTCATGCCAGAAAAAGTTGTAGATTGAATTATATGGCTGACGTTTTTAATAGAGCTATGGACACATCTGATCCATTAATATCAAGCACATAAATAAAAGGCTAAAAAATTTGAAAAAAAAAACCGCTTCCGATAGGAGTTATAAACCTATTGGAGATTCCAACATCAGAGTTAAGTTCATGGAATTCATTTAATAATATTGATGATGATCAAACCGAATCGGTTGACGAAACCGATGACAAATACGACAATTCTTTTGTTTTGGATGAGGAAGACTTATAACTCTAAGCTTTTATTAAAGGTTGAAATATTGTTTAAAAAAATCTGGGAAATGTTAAAATTTATATATTATTTGTTAGCGTTGCTTTATTTTAATATAACATTTAATTAATAAAATTAAAAAAAAAAAAAAAAAAAAATATTAAATTTACATAGACTTAAAAAGGGGCGAAAAAAAGGCGTGGCCCAATTGACCAGGAAAAAAATCCGAAATTCAAGTAAAATATGAATAAAATAATAAAAAAAAAATTAGGCTTCTAACGTTATTTGTAGACTTTATGCCGCCAAAATCGACTAATCGCCCATAGTGCATTGTGATCACGTTCTGAAAGTTTCATGAAGATAGTCCTACCACAGGAGAAATTAGTTAGCAGTTAGCAGAGCGCGTGCTTATGCGTGCGTGAATATCAGCTCTTTGTAGGGATCAGGGTATCTCCTAGTCGAGCAGTCTCGACTAGAGTTTTCTTACTTGTTTAAATACATATGTACGTATGTATGTACTAGGGTACTACATGAATGAGAAAAAGGCTGTTTTTGAATTAATAATGCGCAATATACATGTGTATATGTATGTATGTATGTATGTTATGTAACATTGAAGCTAGGCCGAAAACGAATTGAGTGAAAGAGGCCGCCGACCAAAACAGAATTGAAGGAGTACGAGTACATAAGTTGATAACTTCGCATACAGACACACAAATGATCATACATGTAGCACGGGACTATAAGTGTGTATATGCATGCTTGTCGCGAACAGACTTCAATTTTTCTACACAATTGCTTGTGCACGCATAAAAAGGGAAACAGAAAGAGTAAGTGGAAGAGAGTAACGTAAAAATAGCGCATAGCATATGAAAATGTGATCATGTACATACATATGTTTGAGCGCTTGCAGCGCACTGATTTTATCAAGCCGAGCAAATACGAAGTAGAATATGCATGCAAAAACACGAGTGAATTCAAAAGACGAAGTCAAAGAACGCTTTAATGTCAACATGCTTTATTAACGAGTAGTTCAAGACTAAAGACAATTTTATTATAGGCTTATTTTGTATGCTGTTGATATTATGCAGCACCAGGACGCGTCGCTGCGACGCTGCGATGGCTCTTTTGTCGTCAGCTGAGCACGCTATTCCTAGAATTTTGTCAGGAGTAACATGCAACGACTTTTTTCCAATTTCGCGCCAGTATTTATGATTTAGCTATACAGTTTATTCTGAAAATCCAGTTGTGAACTTATTTCAACTATGTATTGTAGACATAGTCAATATGGATATGTCTATATATGTATATTAATATATTAATGAGTTAAAAATATTTATTCGATTTCGGAGTTGGATTAGAACTAACTTAAGAATAATTGTACAAGCATTATTAATAGCTAAGCCGCCGTGGTCACTGCTGTTGCAGCTGATTGGTGTTATGGAGCTGACTCAGCGCACGTGGCGAATATGCAAACGTTGGCCCTAATCGGTTCCGGCAAAGTGTATTGATCTTACTGCTGACGACAGACTCGATTGTGTTACTGTTTGGTTGTGCTGACGTAGCGTACGTGCCAAAAGTGCATGCATTGGGTCGGGAAATATTTATTTATTTATTTAATTAAAAGATATTGACAATTCACAAGTCAACTTAGGTGAAAAAAACTAAAACTATACATGTAAAGCCTAAAAAAGTACAGAAAATTATTACAAAAGTATCACCAACCCGATGGGGGGTATTTTATTTGCCAGTCCGGCCAGCTATGCCCCAATTCACAGCCAAATATGGTCAGTGATACTATTGAACTAAGCAAAGAGAGTGTTGACATGAAAACTTAAACTAAAGGTTAAAAGAACTTAAATATAGTTAATATAATTTTAAGATAACAATTAGTAATTAAATAGGAAGGTGTTAAAAAAAATATCAAGATAGTTACAGAAAATAGAATAAGAAATAGTAAGAAACAAGTAAGGAAGCTATAGTCGAGAGTGCTCGACTAGAAGATACCCTGATCCCTACAAAGAGCTGATATTCACGCACGCATAAGCACGCGCTCTGCTAACTGCGCAGTAAGCAGCGACTGCGCTTGGGCTGCGCTGCAGTGTGGGCAATATTATGAGAATTTTGTTGCTGAATAATTTCTCCTGTAGTAGGCCTATCTTCATGAAACTTTTAGAACGTGATCACAATGTGCAAATGTGTGTACATTCCAAAGCACAAGTCTCTAGTACTTAAAATACGTTTGCAAATTGATGGCGAAGGGGGCGTGGTATCCTAAATCTGTAAATAACAAAATCTGCGTATTGATCAGATGTATATACACACCAAATCTGAAGTCTCCAGGTCTAAAAGTATTGAAATTACGGTGAATAAACAAAATCAATTTATCGATTATTCGCGATAAAAAAGTAATCGGACGAGCTATCGAAAAAAAAGATAAACTTGTACTGCGTATGGTATACATGAGTATGCATACAAAATTTGAAGTCTCAAGCTCTTATATCTTCTGAGATCTAGGCGTTCATACGGACGGACGGACGGACGGATGGACGGACAGACGGACAGGGCTATATCGACTCAGCTCAACGCCCTGATCAAGAATATATATACTTTATGTGGTCTGCCACGCCTCCTTCTGCCTGTTACATACTTTTCACAAAACCATTATACCCTGATTTCCCATAGTATAAAAAGACGTGCTAAAATAGAAATATAGAATAGGATAGAGAAATCACTGCAAAAACATTGGTAACAGAATGTCTAGGCATTACGAGTGATTTCCCTAAGGTAAGATAGAAGCACGGATTTTATATTGGGAAGAGAGAGCTCTAAGGGAAAAACGTGATGTTATTTATTATAATGTAAACATAGTACATGAAACGCACTATGCAAGGAATAATCCGTAGTACAACACGGTAGGTAAAGCGTACGATAGTGTCTTGTTGTTTGGGACGAAACCGAAAAATTAATACGCATCAACAATTACCGTTAATCAATTTATGCAGGAAAACAATTCCCAATATCGTTCTGCGATTGATTAACGATGGAAGATCAATAAGTTGAAGCATACTAAGGTAAGACGGTAATCGTAAGTTACTGTCCCAGTTAAGATCCCTTAAGGCAAAGAGAAGAAACTGTTTCTGGACCGATTCAATACGATCCTGATACAGTTTATGTTGAGGAGACCATACAACTGAGCCATACTCAAGGATAGGACGCACAAGCGAAATAAATAGTTGCTTGGTAGTAAAAGGATCTTTAAATTCCTTAGCCCAACGTTTAATAAGTCCAAGCAATCTTTTGGCTTCATTTACGATGGTATAAATAAGAAGATTGAAATTAAGTTTACAGTCAAAGAGAACACCACGATCTTTGACAGTAAAGATGCGTTGCAAGGTAATATTACTAATTTTATAGTCTACAATATAAAGAGCGGTACGACTGAAGGTCATTGTCATACACTTTGAGCAATTTAGGTGCCACTGATTCGCCACACACCAAAGTTGAAATGCATTTAGGTCATCTTGAAGTTGAAGATACCCATTTGCACTGGAGTATGGGAGGCAAAGTTTTATATCATCCGCATACATAAATATAGTGGAATAAGAGATACAGTTGGGAAGGTCATTTATGAAACATTTATGATCTCACGACATAAATGATGGAATCATAATTAATGAACACAAGATCTAGTGTGCGATTCAGATGATTAGAAATAGAGTTCATCTGAAACGTAGACAGATTAAACAATTCATCAAAAAGATAGTGATCAAGTGTCGGAAAAAAGTGATTTGTATTACAATTTGAAGACCAAGAAGTGTTAGGAATATTAAAATCACCCAACACAAGAAGCAGGTCTCTATCTTTTACATGTTCATAAATTTCTTTAATACAATTTATATGTTGAGCATAAACTTCTACATCATAAGAGGGAGGGATATAAGAACATGTGATAAACAATGAGCACGATGAAAGTGTTAATTTAACTCCAATAATCCCCACATCATGATGGAATGAAAAGGTAAACAATTCGGAGAGGTTATTTGATTTAAGAGCAATTAAAACCCCACCTCCTTTACGCATCAAACGGTCAAGTCTATAAATAGTGAAATTACTTGAAGGAATCTCACTATTATGAATATTATGACTTAACCATGTTTCGGTGAAAGCGATAATGTCATATTGTATACTAAAACTTTGCAAAAATAGATGTTTAAGCTTAGAATTTAAACCACGTACGTTTTGATAGATCAAGGACAGCTGAGAAGAAGATTGCATGATATTTAGTTTTTTGGTAAAGGGTTTGATGTTGATTGCACCGAAGGTAGATTCAACGAAATGGGATTCACTTTATTGCGATTCTTAGGTTTGAATTCATGGACAACTACATGAGGTGCCCAGAATTCAGGATCACATATAGTTGTAAAGTATTCGACAGGTACAGTGATCTTAAATGAAGCAATTTCTCGCGGAGTTGCGAAACTAAACTTCGATATAAAAACATTGGCTGAAATCATGCTTGATATAAAAGCCGATACTACCTAACATGTCGTATCAGATGAAAGCCTGGATAAGAATACTTGCTTTCGAGGAGAGACAACAGATAAGGTAATGCCTACAGTGTCTGTCTTATTATTACACATTGTTTGAACAACGTTTGGAGAAGAATCCACTTTTTGAACAGGGACATGAGTTTCAATAGCAGCATCGAAAGGAGAAACAATAGATTCAGGACCGGGTGATATAGGTGCAGGTGAATTAGCAGCCGATGACAGTACAGAAGCACAAGGTGAGGGAGGAACCAGCGAATTAGGCGATTATTTTACTACGGAAGGAGGTACCAACAATAAAGGGGTTTCAGATTGAGGTGGACGATTTTCAAAACTATACAGATTTAATATTTCTTCAGCAGCAGCCATATCACTGGATAACTGATTAGAAATCTTATTCAGTTTTAAAAATTGAGCCCTCACAGCACTATACATTTTAGTTAAGTTTATCTGTTTATCTGTTTATCCAAGCAACTCGGACAAGACCAATTACCAACTATCATTACCATAATCTTGTCATAATCACACCCAGTAAGACCTGCACGTTTAGTATGCATCAAATTGTCGCACAACCAGCAACTTACAAATTGTGGTTGTGCAGAATCAACTGCCTGGTTGAAAGTGCAAGCTTTTTTGCAGCAGCTCATATTGACAATTGAGATCACACCAAATTAAGAAAATGAAACAGAAATATAAAACTTTGTTTTTATAGAGAAAAAAAAAATAAGAAATAAGAAATGTTGAGAGAGCAAGTCACAACAACAAACAGCTTTTAACAGAGCAAGTCACAACAGCAAAACAGCCGTTAGATGGCAGACCGAAGGTACAGAGCGAGAGAGTATACTTGCACAGCGCAAAGTTAAAATTCGAGAGAGGCAAATACAACAACAAGAGTAAGTGAGAGCGAAGTGGGGAGAGCGCCAAAAAATAGAAACACTAAAGCAAAATTCAAATAATGTAAATAATAAGCCAACGCTGCACCAAAACTTCAGAATTAAAAACACAAATTATTGAAGACACAGCGAACCGCGGATCAAAGCTCGCATAACAAAATAAAGAAAATTGCTTTAATTGGCCGACCACAATTATAAGAAACTTTAATCGAATTATTTAAAGTATTAAAACAATCAAATTTATAGAAACGTCTGATAATTATCAACTGAGAACTCTCTCTGAGTTATGTATGTATTTGAATCAGTGCCCTATCGTAATCTCCTCCCCTTTTAGATGCGTCTTAGTTCGCAACATAGAAACTTGTAGGGCCACGCAGGGTCAGGTTGATTGTTGCTCTTGTATTGTTGCTCCTTTTCAGGAAAATGCATTTTCCGATATGCCAGAAATCATATTAGTTGAAGAGCTAGAATGCTGAAATTTTGAACGTAGATTCGTGTTGACCACCCAAAATCAAAAGCTATGGCGGATAATCGGATAAAACTGTATCTTCCAGATTTTTAAAGCTAGAGCGCTGACATTTTGCACGTGAGCTAATGGTACGATTCTTGAGTTGAGTTACAGGTAGCCTCCTTTATCGATGCATGCAGTTAGGTTACCATTAGCTCGTTCTAAGAACTGGCCAAAAATGAGGTGTCTACGGCTACTAAGTGCGTGGCAATCGCCATTTGTAGTGTCAAACTGCGACATTTATATACGTGAGCCATCTATATATATGCGTGGGCGTGAATTGTTGTTATATTTTAATATATATTTTTTAAATTCTATACAAATGCTTTCTTCCGTGTTATCAATGCCTATTAAGCCTGGTATACACGCTTATGCATGCAGAGATCTAGGCGTTCATACGGCCGGACGGACAGACGGACAGGGCTATATCGACTCAGCTCGTCGCCCTGATCAAGAATAAATATACTTCCTTCTGCCTGTTACATACTTTTCGCAAAACCATTATACCTTTATTTCCTATTATTAGTGGGATCAGGGTATAAAAACAGCTGAGCAAAGCACAAAAAAACAAAAAACAAAAAAAAAAAAAACAAACAAAAACAAAACAAGTAAGGAAGCTCTAGTCGAGACTGCTCGACTAGGAGATACCCTGATCCCTTATAGCTGATATTCACGCACGCATAAGCACGCGCTCTGCTAACTGCGCAGTAAGCAGCGACTTGGGCTGCGCTTCAGTGTGGGCAATATTATGAGAATTTTGTTGCTGAATAATTTCTCCTGAGGTAGGACTATCTTCATGAAACTTTCAGAACGTAATCACAATGTGCAAATTTGTGCACATTCCAAAGCACAAGTCTCTAGTACTTAAAATACGTTTTTTGCAAATTGTGGGCGAAGGGGGCGTGGTATCCTAAATCTGTAAATGACAAAATTTGCGTATTGATCAGATGTATATACACACCAAATCTGAAGTCTCCAGGTCTAAAAGTTTTAAAATTACGGTGAATAAAATCAATTTATCGATTATTCGCGATAAAAAGTAATCGGACGAGTTATCGAAAAAGAAAGATAAACTTGTACTGCGTATGGTATACATGAGTGTGCATACAAAATTTGAAGTCTCTAGCTCTTATATCTTCTGAGATCTAGGCGTTCAGACGGACGGACGGACGGATGGAAAGAGAAGAGAAAAGAAGCAGACAAAAGATGACAAGGGAGCTCTTAAAATCGACAAGTGGATCAAAGGAGAGAGCGGGAGCTTTTGCATACATATATGCGAATTGGTGAACAGCTGTAAAGCACACCGAAAAGGTCAGTGAACGGGTTGGCTCAGCTGGCGGACAAAAACATAGGGATTATTATTTTAACATTACTTTGTATACCCTGATCCCATTAAAAATGGGAAATCAGGGTATAATGGTTTTGTGAAAAGTATGTAACAGGCAGAAGGAGGCGTGGCAGACCCCATAAAGTATATATATTCTTGATCAGGGCGACGAGCTGAGTCGATATAGCCCTGTCCGTCTGTCCGTCCGTCCGTCCGTCCGTCCGTCCGTCCGTCCGTCCGTCCGTCCGTATGAACGCCTAGATCTCAGAAGATATAAGAGCTAGAGACTTCAAATTTTGTATGCATACTCATGTATACCATACGCAGTACAAGTTTAACTTTTTTTTTTCGATAACTCGTCCGATTACTTTTTTATCGCGAATAATCGATAAATTGATTTTGTTTATTCACCGTAATTTCAATACTTTTAGACCTGGAGACTTCAGATTTGGTGTGTATATACATCTGATCAATGCGCAGATTTTGTCATTTACAGATTTTGGATACCACGCCCCCTTCGCCGCCAATTTGCAAAAAACGTATTTTAAGTACTAGAGACTTGTGCTTTGGAATGTACACACATTTGCACATTGTGATTACATTCTGAAAGTTTCATGAAGATAGTCGTATTACAGGAGAAATTATTCAGCAACAAAATTCTCATAGTATTGCCCACACTGCAGCGCAGCCCAAGCGCAGTCGCTGCTTACTGCGCAGTTAGCAGAGCGCGTGCTTATGCGTGTGTGAATATCAGCTCTTTGTAGGGATCAGGGTATCTCCTAGTCGAGCAGTCTCGACTAGAGCTTCCTTACTTGTTAATTCTGTTTTTATACATGCATTATAATATCAAGACCGAATATCAACGACTTATAAATGTAACATTTGTCGCTCACCTACGGCAATGTCCAACGATGAAAGCGCTTCCATGAAGGTTTATGCTGTTGGCTATGGTCAAATAAAAGAATTGCATATGTGAAACAAAAAAAACCAAAAAAAAAAAAATAATGCAAATAAAATAAAATATGAAGACAAAAGGAATTGTTTAACAGTGTTCAGTGGGAAAGTTGAGGATGTTACAAAATATTAATACTGATTATTAATTCTAACTTAGCAATTAGGATATATATATTTAAAAGTTTATTGAAAAAAAAAAAAAAAAAAAAAACAAAAAAAATTATTCCGTGTTGTCTCCGACAACTGGCGGCCAAATATAACTTGTGCGGCTCACGACGCTGGACGACGTTAAATAGTTTGCTCGCTCGATCGATGCTTGTTTAGTAACAAGTGGTGTGTGTGTGCGTTTCTTTTGAATTTAGTTTCGGCCGGTAATTTTGGGCAGCAAATGGAAGTTTTTCATTGCTTCAGGTATTTCAGTGCATGCACGCAAGTGCAGCGAAAAATAAAATAAAAATTCTGGCTGAGTGCCAAACCTGCAAAAACCTATTTGCAGGTTTGGCACTGTGCGTTTCGATCATGGCATTAAATAGCTTACTACTAGGACTTATCGCTTAACTGCTTGGCACTAGCACAAAAAAACTCAACTACACACAATTTCTCTTTTATAAATTTCTTTCTTTTTTTATATAAAAAAAATTCGTTTACAATTTAAAACTGTCTGAGGCGATTATCAACTATCACTCTTGACGTGTGAAAAATTAATGAAATATGGCCGCAGCTTCTAGCGGCAAGCAAGCGCTGGGGAACATTTTTTTTCCTGTTTATTGTTTTTCCTATTTATCTGGAAATTTATAAATTCATCTGTTAATAAATGTTTTCAAATCTTTCGCCGTTATGATCAGCGGAACTAAATCGGAACAGCGGAACTAACGGAGTCTGCTTTTCCAGCGCCACTACAACTCAATTGTCAGACATTATAAAACGTTGGGCCAAATCACTCATATTTGTATACTTTTATTCTTATATTTGGGACCACTCTAATTACTTGCATCTTTAGAATTGTTAAACTCTTTATTATTTTCACTCAATCGCCAAACTGTAAGCAATCTGCGCTTGCTCATACGTTTCTATAATTTAGTCTATAGCGAGAATAAACATTTGCACTTACGATATGCTGAATTTTATATACGGCTCATTTGTTTAGTGGAATAGCACTCCCATACTCTGAAACTCATGCTGGGCTGGAAAACGTTCATTTTGGGGCTGTGCTATTCGAAGTTCCGTGAAACGCTTTAGAGTTCTAATTTGGCTTATGTGCATATATATTCTGCATATATACATATGTACATAAGCGGGAATGTTCCAGCATACAAAGTATTAACTGTGTACACATTCGCTTGCCTTGCTCTTCGCACCGCCGAGACACCGTTTATTCGCTTTGGTTGACTTCGGTGTCTCTCTGTGACCCCCCGCCGTCGCATCACCGAGTCATGTCTATCGTTTCGACGTTCGTTCGCAGCAACAGCAGCTTCTGATTGCAATCTTCGTGCGATCACAGCAGCAAGTCACCGGCACTGCGCTTTGTCATCATTTTCGTCAAACGTTTGGATAATCATATTGTAATGCAATAAGTGCAGCTGCTCACAAACGCACTAACACACATACACAACAGCTGCGCGGCATAACATAAAGACAACAACAAGTTTAGTGAAATTCATCTCTAAATATTCTGCACGCTCAGTTGAGTGAAATTCGTCTCGTACATTGCAATTCTTCGCCTAATATTCTGCACACGAAATTAAGTGCTCAGTTGAGTGAAATTTGTGACTTGTATTGTTCGTTGCTCTAATAAATATTTTGCGTAACTTGAATTTAACTCTGGCAGCGAATTTTATCACTTTTAATTTAAATTAATTAAATTTTTTCAAAATTTTATCAATTTATTCAAATATAAACATAAAGTTTTTGTTGGTCGAATAATGACTCTGGAGAGCCTTAAAACACAGCCCGCGAATACTCGCCGGAATATTAGCCCCATTCGTAATGTCGTTGATCCCAAGCTAAGAGAAGGGAAGTCTGCGCCTACTCAAGCTGAATTTAAGTGTCGCTTGGAAATTTAGGAAGCTTGGTTTAAGCAAGCAATGGTTTTGCAGACGCACATTGAAAAGGAATGTCCGACCGATTCAGGACGCACCGAACTGGAGGAGCTGTATGTAGACATAAAAGTTTGCATTACAAAGCAACTTACGGAAGAAATACGCGAATCAACATTTGCTGCGACATCTGGGCCAACATTCTTATCGTCAGCCAAGTTGCCCAGACTTACGCTACGTACATTTGATGGCAATTATGCGGACTACAAGAATTTTAGTGCATTATTCAGTCAAATGGTGGATCAGCAGAACAGCTTATCAACCAAGCAGCTGATAAGCTGCTTAACGGGACCAGCATTGGAAACAGTAAAGGCATTTCAGATCACACCTGAAAACTATCGGAAGACACATGCTCGTTTGAATCAGCGCTACGACAATCCAACATTAGTGTTCTTGGACAATATATCGTCGTTGTTTATGCTCAAGAGTGTGTCGAGAGCAAATAGTCAAGAAATTCGAAGTTTGATTGACAACTCTACAGCATTGTACAACTCACTAACTTCATTAGGCAACGAGTCACAAATTGCACAGGCAATGTTAATAGCCATTGTCATGGATAAGATGGATATTGAAACTAAACGCAAATGGAACGAATCATTGGATTACTCAAAGTTACCTACGTGGGATTTGTGTGTACAGGTAGTTGAAAGGCATTACCAATATTTGGAATCATGCGGTAAGTCCGAATCGAGGCAGGCTCGAACTTCGACTACTAGCAAACAACGAAGCCAGACGACCACGCGACATGATTTGTCCTTTAATTGTTCAACTAATTCATGTCCTATTTGTCTTAGTTCAGAACATCGAGTATCACGTTGCAGTCGGCTTCAGGAGATGTCGGTTACAGATCGCTACGAAGCAGCAAAACGATATGCTCCATGTCTAAACTGTCTTGGCAGGGGCCACCAGGCATCCAAGTGTCCCTCTGCTCAAAGATGTCGATTCTGTTCGAGACTTGATCACAGCTTACTACATTGAGAGGCAGCTGCGAAAAGATCGGCATCTACGTTACCCATCGTGTCCAATTTAAACGATGTTGTCACACATACAAGTTATAGTACTTTGGTTATATTGAAGTGAATTAACACTTGTTAAGAAGCAACGGACTTGTGTGAAATGAGAAGACTTGGATAGTTCCGTGGCGACGACCGACGTTCTTTATTTCCAAAAATCAACTAACTGTAAGTGACATTAATTCTTATAATCGAAGCTAGCCCTAAGCCCTGAAAACGCTGGCATTGCATATAGTGTGAGGGATCATATATCGCTGAGAAGCAACATTATTGCGCGTGTACGCTTCTGCCGCTGTTGTGCAATATCCGCTTGAGACGGCTGGTGTCGTAAGCATTTATGCTGGAAATGCATGGTCAGCTTGAATATATACGTTTTGCAGTTGTGTTAACTCCTCCCCCACTTAGGTGAATGACGTCCTCGGAGTTCTTGAAACTGTTAATTACCGCCTGAAGATCACGCTGACGTTTGTTCCTCCGATGTCTTTGGTAAAGTTTCATTAGGGCGTAGCAGGAAAATAGAAGGATGACCACGGTTAGTCCAGATATTATTGGTCTTCTTACCAGTCATTCTTTTAATTTTGCAATGTCCCGGAGGTTTCTTATGCTTAGCTTCTGTAGGTACGGCAGGCTTGGTATTTCCTGATGATCCGTTATATTTAGAAGCGTAGATGCCGCTGGTCTCGGGGGTTTCCTCTCGTAGTTTTAGGATTACGGTGTCGTTTACCTTTATCTCGTTGTCAAAGGTAAGGAGGAATGTCCCTTTCACCATTTGCTTATCAACTATAGCTGCTCTGTCGTTGATGATGATAACGCCATCGTCGACGATGGTTAGAGGTTCAAGATGGCTAGGTCGAGTTGAGCAATGTGCAGTGCCACCTGAGAGCAGTTGTTGCGCGCACGTTGTATAGGCTAATTTCTTGCAGAACGTTGTTGTGAGGACTGCACTACAATTTCCTATTGATATTACATGGTTGCCGCAGACAGCTATATTGTAGTCTTCGGCGAAATTTATTATAATGCCATTGTGTTGAACAGGGTATATTGTTAGTTTCTTACATACTACGTTAGGCTTAGGGTATCTTATTGCAAAATGTAGAAAGTTATTATTAAGCAAGACTTGTAACTTGAGATACTTCCATTAGATCAGTAATAGTGATATTTATAGGGTGTTCATTAACAATCAGAAGAATCCAATATGGAGGGGTTTACAATTCCAACTTTTGCCAGTGTTACTGATAGCATTAAGGTTTCTAATTTTGAAATAATTATTCTGTTTGTTGAGAGCAGTGTTTCATACAAATGTTCTGTGTCTATCTGCTTTGTTTTTGTTATAAGGTTTGCTGTGTCGGTTAGCTTATTTATTTTGTAATTGTCGGTACGAAACATTTTTGTTGAGATCTGAAATTGCAGCGCATATCGGTTGTGACAAACTTGTCACCTGCGCCGCAAGGTCAGTGAGCTTTGAGTTAAGCTGAGCTTAAGTTTCAAGAAAATAGTCCGTCGACAAGAAAAGTTATTAAACAATTAAGTTCCCATAGTAAGCCCACACTGCAGCTAATGCGTGTTTATACATGCGTGTCTCTGTGTGTTTGTGCTTCTTTTGAAGCAGAAAAAACGAAGAATTCTTGAAATATCAGTTCCTGGAAGGGATCAGGGGATTTCGTAGTCGAGCAGTCTACAGACAAAAGCGCGCCTTCTAGCCTATTCTAGGAATTGCGATTGATTTGTGAAATTTTCAGTCGTTATTTTAGTTTTGTGAGATGACGCTCTAGCACTGAAGTTATATATATAATTTTTCGCTACTAGATAACCAACCAGAGCAGTGGTGCCGATGGTTGAAGCAACGCAAGTCGTGTTAGGTATCGTGGGTTCAAGACCTATTCGATCACATTTTCTTTTTCATAAATTCGATATTTTATTGGGAGGGTGCGAGCTTGAATGAATAGCATTTAATACTTTTCATTTTCTTAGTCGAAAATTGTTATAAGTTTAAATTTGTTTCTTTATAGATTGCTCTCAAATGCTTATACGTAGATATATACATATGTATATAAAATACGTACATATACAAAAAGTCTGCATACACAATTTCAGCACGTGCTCATTGGTATGTGTGTATGTATGTACATATAATACGTACTCTAGCAATTTCTAAGAATCTCAATTGCGATTGATTTGTCTTTGCATTGTTTTTGAATTCCTAGCCGCTACTTTGGCTTTTCTTTGCTATATGGCGACCTACGAATAATGTCATTTCGTTTTAATTACCATTGTTGCGAGTGCCGCGGTGGCGCTGTAGGCAATGGCGCGGAATGCTTTTATTTTAGCTATTTTGTTGAGATGCGAGTTCAAATCCCGTGGAAAACTTTTTTAAAAATTGAAGTTTTATGTTATTATCATTTCGTTTATATTTTTTCAATTTCATAAAAATGTTTCCTTCCGTCTTATGAATATCTCCAAAGCTTATTTATATATATAAGTAACGCACGCATATAAATTTCTTAGTTGGCCGCTACAAATGCCGATTCGCCACGCCTCTAGTGGACGTAGATTGTCGCACTTCGAACCCCGAAGAAAACGTTTAATTTGTTTAAGATTTATAATTTTATTTTTATTTTTTAAATTCCACAAAAATGTTTTCTTCCGTGCTATCAATGCCTATTAAGGCCAGTTCTTACAACGATCGAGTGGTAGCCCAACTGCAAAATTGGAATGCGTACGCTCAAAAAATGTGAAAATAACAGGGTATTTTTAATATGCCACGCCCCTAAAAAGGCGTAACAACTATTTTTTGGTCATCGATAGAGGAGGCTACAAGTAACTCAAATATCCAAATTTGAAGCTTCTAGCTTTATAACTGTAGGAGATATAAACTTTTGCGGTTTCCCACGCCCCTGTGGGCGGAGATACATCCACTATAGCTTTTTGGCCCTGGGTGATCAACCCGAGTATATAAATTTCAGGTCTCTAGCATCAATAGTGCCCAAAATATAGCAGAATTTGAAAAATCACTATATCTTCAGATCTTTATAGAATCGTAGCATTAGCTCACATGCAAATAATATTGTTTTTATAATGTTTTAAATATTGGTAATCCGTCCAAATGGCTACATATCCGTTTGAGATCGGTATGTAATCTATGTTCGTATAATCAGTAAGTTTCGCCGCTATCGTTGTAGCCAAAATAATTATAGCCCAAATCCTAAAAGATAAAATTAGTAGTTTAATGTTTTGTTTATCTTAGGTTGTCCTTGTGGACCACTCTCCCTTTTATTAAGACCGTTGTCCCCAAGTCTGCGTCAATTTTGTTTTCGTTGTACAGAGGTGTCAATTTTCCCTAAACGTCTGTTTGCTTTTACAAGAACTGTATCGCCTACTTGGAATTGTCTATCATGTTTTGTTTCATTTATCCTGTTTATTTGAAACTGCTGTGCCTTTTGAATTTTATTTCTTATTTCAATTTCAAGTTCTGAGGAGGATGAGTGAATTATGTCGATTGGACGTTTGTCTGTTACCGAGTGAACTGTGTTGTTGTATTCGATAGTTGCTTGAAGTATCGTTTCAACGGTATCAGTAATTTTCCTTTGAGCTGTTAGGCATCTTACGATGTCGCTGAGAGTGCTATGGAATCTCTCGATCTGTCCATTCGAAGTACTATAAAGTGGTGGGGTATTTACGATTTGAATGTTATACTGGCTGTTTAATAGTGACTTTATTGTTTCCTTATGTGTGTGAGTGCTCATTGTCGCAATAGATCGTCTTGATATGTCGATAAAAATTTACAAGTTGTAAAATTGCCGACTGTATGTCAATTATTGTCCTTGAAGCAATGGGTTGAACAGTTGCGAATTTTGAAAATTTGTCTATGGATGTAAGGAAGTATTTTTTATCGGTTGAGTATACGTCAATGTGTAGCATTTCACATCGGAAGGTATAGGAGATTCTCCAAGTATTTGTGTGTGGGTGATGGTTGTACTTAGCTGTTTTACAGATTCTTCAATGTGCAACAACATCGTTTGCTAGTTTTGTCATTTTTTGAAAGAAATAGTCTTGTAAAATCTGTTTTACACTTTCTTGGGCTGCTCTGTGGGCTCGATTATGTTCTGCTACAATTATTCCCTTTTGTTCGTTTTTGTCAATAATGTCATTTACCATATGTTTTGTATATCGAAATATTGTTGTTGGGAAAGTTTCTACAAATTTATGTTGTATGAATGCCAGTACCGGTAACTCGCAATGAATTGCATTAACGACGTTTTTTTTTTGACTACATCGTAAACTCTTTCGATTAAGGAATCTCTGTCTGAGAAGTGAATTGTATGTCGGATATTTTTCCGAATAAGATGACTGTACGATGAGAGGCTACTCTATTTTCTTCAATTACAATTTGGTTTTGGAAACAGTAGATGGGTTTATCTGTTGTTTCTATAGTATACGTGAGCGATACTTCACTGTGCATTGTAGCTTTGTCTGACTGTGCATCGTCTTCTAAGGCATGAATATTATGCCGCGATAGCGCGTCAGCAACGTAGTTTTCCTTCCCTGGCTTGTAATAGATGTTTGCATTATACCCATCTATAAAAGCTTTCCAACGCCTGATTTTTGCGTTTGGATTGCGGTCAGGTACTGCAAACGTCAGGGGTTGGTGGTCCGTAAAAATATTCAAATTTTTTACTCCGTACAGATAATTTCGGAGGCTTTTCAAGGCCCAGACTATAGCAAGTAATTCTCTTTTATTCGTTGCAAAGCTAAGTTCCCTATCTTTTAATGTCCTTGATATCATGGTGATTGGCTTTCCACCTTGTGATAGGACTGCACCTAGACCAAAGGACGAAGCATCAGTTGTTAAATAATTTAATATGTTTTTTTCTTTTAATGGTTTAGCATAGTTTGGATTGCGGTCAGGTACTGCAAGCGTAAGGGGTTGGTGGTCCGTAAAAATATTCAAATTTTTTACTCCGTACAGATAATTTCGGAGGCTTTTCAAGGCCCAGACTATAGCAAGTAATTCTCTTTCATTCGTTGCAAAGCTAAGTTCCCTATCTTTCAATGTCCTTGATATCATGGTGATTGGCTTTCCACCTTGTGATAGGACTGCCCCTAGAACAAAGGACGAAGCATCAGTTGTTAAATCAAACGCTTTCTTGTAGTCGGGGTAGAGTAACATTACATTTTCGGATGCGAGAACCTGTTTCAGCTTCTCGAATGCAGCGAGTTGACTCTCGTCAAATTTGACTGGTATTTTCTTTGATTATCCGGCGCTAACTTTGCCGTTTTCGCCTTTTAAGATGTCGCTTATAGGTTTTGCTAGAGACGCGAAGTCTTTGATAAAACACTTATAGTAGCTTGCTAACCCGAGGAATGATCTGACGTTAAACAGAGTTATTGGTAATTCGTAGTTACGAATCGCCTCAACTTTACTTGGACATGTCTTTATACCTTTACTTGAGACCACGAAACCTAGATATTCGACACTTTCTTTGAAAAAGTGTGACTTTTCTGGCGAAACTGTTGGCTTCGTATAGTTTATCTAAGAGCCAGGCGATATGTTTGACGTGGTTTTCCATGTTTTCAGAAAAAATTATTACGTCATCGACGTAAACGTAACAAGATTTTCCGATTTATTCTCTGAGCACATCAATCAATCGCTCTTTGAAAAATACTGGGTGCATTTTTCAAGCCAAAAAGGAGTCTGCAAAACTCATACTTTCCACTTCCTACAGAAAAGGCTGTGTTTTCCCTGTCCTTTTCAGCAAGTAAAATCTGGTGAAATCCGGATTTCAAATCTAGTGTTGTAAAATACTTTGCTGTACCTAAGTTGGATAAGATAGAGGCTATGTTGGGGATTGGATATTTGTCATCTATTGTTTTTTGGTTCAGTTTTCTGAAGTCTATGACTAAACGCTTCTTTTTTCTACCCTGTTCATCGGTACCTCTTTTATCTACAACCCAAACGGGGTTATTGTACGGTAACGAGACGGACGTATTATACCGTTTTTTAACAGATCTTGAGTTTCTGTGATTACGAATTCTGATACGCCCATTGGTTATGAGTATAATTTGGAAAATATGGGATCTTCATTTTCTGTTCTAATGGCGACAATGGTGTTGGTATTATACGGGAGTGCTTCATTTGGTTCAGCAAAGACTCCTGTTCGTTCCTTGAGCTTTGTTTGAAATGTTAGAGCTGGAGGGGTTTCTATTTCTTTGATGTCTGTAAAATTTACGGCTGGGCATTTTAGAAATTTAATAGGCTCAGAAGTGCAGTTTGTTATTAACTTCTTATTTTTGAAATCTAATACAACATTGTTCTGATTTAGTAACTCAAGGCCAATTATACCGTCAAATGTCGTGAGGCTTGGTAGTAAGAAGAATGTTTTATGTGTGTTAAAAAGATGCATTGTATATGTCCTGTCTATAACGTTATAGTCATGAATTGATTTTATTCGAAAGGGTCTTTTTACTGGTTTAATATGTTTTTTCTTTTAATGGTTTAACATAATTTTTCGAGGCTCCTGTATCTATAAGTAATCTTATTGTCATTCCTGCCACTGATCTTTCTATGAACGGTAGCAGGGAGCCAAGCCTAAAAAATTTATCTGGTCATATTCGTCGGGTTCGTCCTCAATGTCTTCTGTCTCAGTTTCTGCGATAGTCCGATATTCACTACTATCCTGTTCATACTCTGCATCTCCTGTATCTAAATGTTTAACTCTTTGCTGCTTCGGTCCTGTGAGTCGTGCACTCTTATTGTTTTGTCTCTTGTTTGGTTGTCCCTGATTATTGTAACTTTCATATTTTGCGTTTTGTTGTTGAGTCTGTTTGAGGGAGCCGTATTTTGTTGGTATTGGGTCGTCTGTCCAAAGCGAGCCGATGTGTCAACGTCCGTTGGTTCAACTTGTTCCCGTCGTAGTGAGAATTCTGGTTTCCTATAATATGGGCTTTTCCCTGGCCGGTTGTATTTTGGGTCTTGAGTTAGATTCCTATCCTTGCCTTGTTGTTTTTGCTCGGTTCTTTGAGCCTTTTCTTCTAAACTACGTGCAAAATTCGTGGCAAACATGTAACGGTCATGATTAGACTCGACTTCTTGGGCTAAGGTTGTCGAAAATTTTTAAAATATCGTCGATGATATTTAAAGTTTTGAAAAAATATCAAAATTATATTTGATATTCAACTTTATATCTATATATCGATATTTTTCGATATTTTTTAAAACTTTTTTCCCACAATTATTTTATACTCTATCCCCCCTCAAAAAAAAAAAAAAAAAGAATAATAACAATACATAGTTTGTATTTATATGATAAACTGCCTTAACTTCAGTATTTGGTACTAAAATATTAAGAAACGCGTTCTGTGATATGAGTATCCGTCATACATTTTATTACCGAAGGAAGGCACTGAGCTACCTGGAGTGGTTAGGCCCCATATTTAATATACAACCACTTGTTTTTATTACTTTAAGTCACAAATTACATCTGCCCGTTACATTTTTAAAGTCTGAATAATTCGTTTTCACCATATTCAATATTTTACTCTTGCACTTGGTTCACTTACCACAAGAGTAACCAATTCAAAAATATCAAAATATCGCAACAAATATTCTATATTTGGCAAAAACAAATATTACGATATAAATATATTTTTTTAACAAAAAATATCGATATTTTGATATATCGATATATTTTCGACAACCCTAGCTAATGCCAGTGCAGAGGGAAGATCAACTGGTCTAGCTGAGTATAGGACATCACTTAAACCTTTCTTGGCACCCGAGATGAATACTCGTAGAGCGTCTGCCCTATATTTCTCATTTAACGAAGAAGCAACGTTGGTCCCTGATCTCGGCCTCTCTAAATGTTTCTACCTCAGGAGTGCTAACTTGTACAGAACTAATACGCTGTTCAATGTCACGCAATTTCTGATCAAAGTTTTCTTTTTGCGTTCTTAAAGCGCTTGTTACTGCGCCGTCTACGATTGCTCTTAACTGTTCGTTAGAAAAAGCCATTTTTAGCTTTGCCCTTGTATATATACTTTGAAATTTTGTTACTAAATCCTGTATCTCACTATCACTCATAACATGCAAATAACGTGTGTGTTGTGTTTTTTATTACTAATTAATATTAAAAGGTTGGAATTGTATTTAAATTGGATTTTAAGAGTTTGTTTATTTTTTTTTTTTTTGAACACCCTACTCACATGTTCTTAAATTATGTTAGTAGAGCTGCTGCTGCTGATGAACTGCTTCCTCGGTGAACTTCTGTTTTAGTTGCGTTGTTTATAATTTATATTGTCTTTTTTCCAATGTTGTTATGTTCGATTGCGTTGGAAATTTGTTTAGTTAAATTCGGGTTTTTGTTCGATTTCGTTGGGTATTTGCTTAATTTAATTCGGGTTTTTGTTCAATTGCGTTGGGTATTTGTTTAATTAAATTCGGATTTTTTGTTCGATTTCGTTGGAAATTTGTTTAATTAAATTCGGGTTTTTTGCTCGATTGCGTTGGGCGCCAGTTATTATATTTTGGTTTTTAATATTGAAGTAAATTAACACGTACGAAGTAACGGTGTTAACACTTGTTAAGAAGCAACGGAGTTGCTTGAAATGAGAAGACTTGGATAATTCCGTGGCGACGACCGACGTTCTTTATTTCCAAAAATCAACTAACTCTAAGTGACATAAATTCTTATAATCAAAGCTAGCCCTAAGCCCTGAAAACGCTGGCATTGCATATACTGCGAGGGATCATATATCGCTGAGAAGCAACAGTGTTGCGCGTGTACGCTTCTGCCGCTGTTATGCAATATCCGCTTGAGACGGCTGGTGTCGTAAGCATTTATGCTGGGAATGCATGGTCAGCTTGAATATTTACGTTCTGCTGATCGGTTGTGTTAACTTACACACACCAAATGAACAGACCAAGTCATTCTAGCAACGGCCAACGTCGAGGTCATGGATGCATCTGGAACTTACAGGATCGGTTGTGCTCTTTTGGAATCTTACTGCCTGGTGAACTTCATCTCAGAGCGGTTCGCACAATCACTACGCTTGCCAAGAGTCGAACGGCATATCCGAATCTCTAGCATTGGCGAATCACATACACACATCAAGTTTGGCACTTCGGCCACAATCAGGTCACGATTGGAGGATTTCAAGATGCCCATTGATCGCCACATCGATATTTCATCTGGGAACATACCGAAAAACACACCACTAGCAGATGAGCAGTTTCACAAAACTCGTCATATCGATTTATTTATTGGAACTGAAACATTTGTTGAAATTCTTACAGGGGGACAAATCAAATTGGGTCCCTGCCTTCCTACGCTTCAGAAAACGTTACTTGGATGGATTGTGTCTGGACGCTATGAAGGCACACAGAGACCGGCACACTGCTACTTGCTTTCACAGGAGGAGTCAATCAGCAACAATTTGGAAAGGCTCTGGCATATCAAAGATTTGAGTAAACCAATCGACAAGTTCACACCTGAGCAACTGCAGTGCGAACAAATGTTTAGTCGACCCGTACGTCAACAAGCGGCTGGTTGAATTATTGTTCGGCTACCATTTAAGGATGACCCAAGATATCTAGGATCTTCATACGAGTGAGCCAAACTGAGATTCGAGTCATTGGAACGGCGCTTAAATCGCAATCCTCAGTTAAAGGAATCATATACGGAGTGTCTGCGCGAATATGAAGATCTGAATAACATGAGCCAAACTACTACATACCACATCATTGCGTCTTTAAGCCAAATAGCATTTCAACAAAGCTGAGAGTGTTCTTCGATGCATCAAATTGAACCTCATTGCATCACTGATTGACTTATTAATGGTTGGGCCGACTATTCAGACAGATCTATATACGCTTCTGCTACGCTTTCGAACTGACAGATGTTGTGAAAATATTCAGGCAAGTATTAATGAATATATTCTTTGGAGAAATTCAACAGATAAATCACTTCGCACATATAAGCTGAATACAGTCACCTACGGGACGGCCACAGCACCATATCTCGCAATACGCAGTATGACATATTTGGCTGATCTACACATACAAATTCACAAACATGGAGCACAAGCTATGTGGGCATGACACATCGGAAGGCCTACAACAACTCAAGGCAGAATCATTGAAGTATTTGGCAGAGGAAAATTTGAATTAGCAAAATGGCATTCAAGCCACCCGGATTTCGTTGACGATAGCACAGGCGATGAAAACGGTGGTGTGGATAGTAAAAAGTTAACTGGACATCAGAGGGATAGTGTCGCCCGTTGGTTGGATGACCAACTTGTGGACGGATCTGCAGATGATACCTCGTATGGTAAGAACGTCCGCCACTCGGACCCGTCCGTCATCTCCTGCGTAGGGGATGTGGACTCGGGCGAGCCGCCATTCGTTAGTGGCGGTATTGTCATCCATAACTGTTGGTGGAGAGCCTTAAGTCGCTGCCAGCGATTCAGGATTAACATCGCATTTTCGAGGATTTTTGGCACAGCGATGGAGAGAAGGGGCCCACCGGAAGTGACCCGGAGTCAAGGCAAGTAAGTCGCTGGAGTCCTCAGACATGGGTGCAATCGGCCTGGAGTCGATTTCGATTTTAGCCAAAGTTCGAAAGTTCCTCGAAAGGGTACTTTGCCGAAGAGGTAGACTTGTAGAACAAAGCCTTGAAACGCTTCACGCCAGCTTCCCACAGACCGCCCATGTGGGGCGCGCTAGGGGGATTGAAATGCCAGGATAGGCAAGCACTTCAGATCTAAGAGATTCTCTGAAGTCTCGCGATAAAGTCTTGGCAGCCCCGACAAATGTTTTTCCATTGTCGGAGTAGACCTTTCGCGGACACCCACGTCGAGCCACTAATCGGGAGAATGCAGCCAGGAACTTCTCGGTGGTCAAGTCAGACGTGGCCTCAAGATGGATGGCCGTGTAGTTCTTCACGTCGAAAGGGCCTGCAAAATCGACGCCCATGAACGTGAAGGGCCTGGAAAACGTTGACTGTTCGGCTGGCAAATCGGCCATCATTTGCGTTTGGAGACGCTTACGGTAATCTACACAGGATTTGCATGAGTTTATCTCGGACTTAATCAGGACCTTTAGCTTGGGAATCCAGAATTGTGAGCGGACGAGTCTCATCATCAACCATATAGAGCTTAAATAGAGCTCTCGTGGATCAACTCACTCTCAACCCACTCCCCAGGGTTAGTGATTTCGGTGATCTTACTAACCCAATTGGCGACGAAAGTCGTCCATTTGAAAGGTGGCTTTTTAAGCCAGGCCAGGACGATGGCCGAGTCTGTCCAATAAAAGGACTGGAAATTAGCTGCAGGGGATGCCGGAAGCACTATTGAACATAGGTCAGCCAGAAGAACGGCGCCGCACAGTTCCAAACGGGGTATGGACAGTAACTTGATTGAGGCCACGCGCGTTTTTGACACGGCGAAGGGGCCCAACCAGCCGGCAGGGTCGAATAACTTCGAAGCCTGCGAGAGCACGCTTCTTTTAGTTCAAGTCACCTGAAGAGTAATGCCGGACGGCGAAAAGAAAAACTCATCGGAATGAGCTTTCCAAAGGATGCCAAGAGTCTTTGCTGTGCTGGAATCTTCTAGCTCTAAGAACGCAACGGGAACCGCAACGGGAACCCCGCACTATCAAGAGCTTCTTTAAGCTCTGCAATAGTTGCAGTCACCTTGGCTTTAGAATGCGCTCGTGCAAGCACGTCGTCGACGTACATGCATTCGGAGATGACCTTGCTGGCGAGAGGTAGCCGGGATCTCACGTCGTGTGCGAGCTGTTTGAGTACTCTCAAAGCCAGGAAGGGAGCGCAATTCACTCTGAAAGTGACGGTGTTCAGCTCATAGTCGCCAATGTTGCCATCAGGCTTGCGGGCAAGGATGCGTTGGAACGGGGTGTGTTTGGGATCAACACGAATTTGGCGATACATTTTTGTGATATCAGCATTGAGCATTGATATCAGCATCGCCATTGGAGGATCTGCATGGTGAGGTCTGACTGAAGGACCGGGCCTGAGTGAAGAACATCGTTCAGGCTTTTCCCACTGGAGGATGGGCACGATGCATTGAACACCACCCTCACTTTGGTGATGGTGCTGTCGGGCTTAAATACCGCATGGTGCGGCAAGTAAAAGTTTCCATTTGCGGGATCGCAGTAGAGAGAAACCTCATATGACCCAGGTCGAGATACTCTTGCAGAATAGCTTCGTATTCGGCCTTGAGTATCGGATTTTTTGCTGATCGGCTTTCGTTTTTAAGAAACTGCGCAAGTGCGATGGAACGCGAATGCCCCAGGTCAACGTTATCGGGATTTTTGAAAGGGAGGGTCACAACATAGGATCCAAAATTGCCTACACACACACCAAGTCAGGCTCACAGGCTACCTTGGGTACATCCTCCACCTCCCAGAATTCGGACATGAGGTGGTCGAGCTTCTCTTCTTCAGAGAAGATAAGTCGAGTCGTGAATGCGGAAACAGTTTCTTAGGAATTTTGTGTGACTGGACCAGTAAGGATCCAGCCGCAGAGGTTAGGACGGAAACCCCCCTGGACGATCGACGGAAGGATATCCGCCCCCAAGAGAACATCAATTTGGGCGCTCTTGAAAAGCAAGGGTTCAGTTAATGGGATATCGGGAAGGTTATCCAAAAGCCGCTGCGGGATTGGATATGATGGCAGATTGTCGGATAGACGTGGGAGGACGAGCGCAGATGCTTCGATTTTCTGTGACTGGGCCGCCACAGAGTGGCCTAGGCTGAACACCTCTGTTTGCACAGATCGAAAAGGTAGCCTCATTAGGCGGAACAACCTTTCGGAAATGAAAGTCGTCTCGAACCCCGAATCGATTAGAGCTCGTGCGGGATACGTGGCTCCTAAGTAGCACACGTCAATTACCACCGTACCGAGCAGGACACCTTGGGTGTTAGCTGTTAAATATGTTTGGACATTAGGCGATGCTTCGGTCGGACGAGGAGTTACAGAAACCGTGGATGAGGAGCTGATCGTCGCGGAAAGTGACTAACATCTTGCCAGGCTGGGATTTCAGATTTTCTCTGCAATGAGTGCTCCCAGAGAGATCGAGTCTGTTCTGGCAATTTGGATGTGCACAAGAACACTAGGATGCAGTCCTAATTCTCCGTCGAGATTCGAGTATGCTCGGTGGCAGTGATGCACCGATGGATGGTGTCATGCAACTCTCTGAGAGCTGAGCCTGACTCCTTGGCGACTTTGGACAGGTTGAGAAGAATCTTAAGCTGGCTGTTGACTAACAGCAGCTTATTCTCGAAACGATCACTCAAGGCGCCCCAAGCTGATGCAAAGCCGTCGTTTGTGAGCGGACACTCGGCGACCAAAGCATTTGCATCACCTGCTGTTTTTGAATTGAGGTGGAATAGCTTTTCCACCGGAGTCAAGCACGGATTCTGGATATAAATGGCTGTGAAGAGGTCACGGAACGTTGGCCAGCGCAGGTAATCGCCGTGGAACATATTCGTGTCTACGGCGGCAGCCTCCTGACGAAACGGAAGGAACAGAACTGAGGCGGACGGTGCAGCCTTTGCCAAAATGGCGTTGATTCGCTTGCTCAATTGTGCGGTACATCGTTCGTAGACCGTGTAGCAATGGTTGAATTTCGCCTCTATGGCCTCAACTTCGCCACTAGCAGACCCCTGGCTAAGCGCTTTGGAGCACGCATCATATTGCTGCTCCGCTTTCTCCCATAGAACCTTGACCCGATCCCGTCGGATCTCTAACGCTTGGAGTTGAGCTGCCGGAGTGAACTCAATATCCTCCGCGTAGTCAATGCGGCTCTCAAACTTGGTGAGCCTATCTGCAGCCGCTATAAGGTCGGACAGCGCCATTTTCGGGGACGGACTTGCAGGCGTAGCTGGGGATCGAGTTTCGATCGGACGACGTTTGAACGTGCCGGTGGTCTGCAGTTTCCCGGACGAAATCGGAGATGCGAAAGCACTGCGCTTGATCAAACGCGAAGAGGGTACGTTCAGCTGTGCACGGCTAGAACGATCGGACATGGGGTTGACTAGAGGGGCTTCGCACAGAATAAACTAAGTTGGAAATAAACCATTGATTCGGAGCAGATAGAGGAAGCGAAAAAAGTAACTTAATTAGGATAAATTAAGTTTTAGTTATACCCGGACGAAATGAGAAGAAGTAATTAACTTAATTAGGATAAATTAAGTTGGAGTACAAAAAACGTCTATTTGAATAAATAAGAACGAAAGAACTGAAAAAATGAACTTAATTAGGATAAATTAAGTTTCAGTTCAATTTGGACGAAATGGAAAAGCTAATTAACTTAATTAGAATAAATTAAGTTGGAGTAAAAAACTTCTATTTGAATAAATAAGAACGAAAGAACTGAAAAAAATTACTTAATTAGAATAAATTAAGTTTGAGTTGTGTTCCGAATAAATGGAAGGAATTAATCAACTTAATTAGAATAAATTAAGTTATATTCGAAATAAATGAAAGAAATTAATTAACTTAATTAGGATAAATTAAGTTTGAGTTGTATTCGAATAAATGGAACGAATTAATCAACTTAATTAGAATAAATTAAGTTTGAGTTATATTCGAAATAAATGAAAGAAATTAATTAACTTAATTAGGATAAATTAAGTTTGGAGAACAAAAGTTTATTTGAATAAATAAACGGAAAGAAATAAATCACTGAATATTCGTGCAATGAATCTCGATCATGAACTGTCGGCACGAAAATGTGGCGGCCGGCGATAGCGATCGAATATTGGTGTTAGTGAGAATTACAACCAAAAGCACATCACACACAAAAAAAAGTTTATTTAAAATTTATTTTATTTTAAATTTATTTAGAATTGTTGCTGTCAATGCTTGTGGAATAAAACAACAAATGTATTTGGATCCAGTTTATTTAATAATCTTGCTGGTACATTGACACGCACATACAGTTTGTCAAGAAACACTTTATACACTATCAAAAAAATATATTTTGAAAATTTGTCTATGCATGTAAGGAAGTATTTTTGATCGGTTGAGTATACGTCAATGTGTAGCATTTCACCCACATAGGAAGGTATAGGAGTTTCTCCAAGTATTTGTTTTTGTGGGTGACGGTTGTACTTAGCTGTTTTACAGATTTTGCAATTTGCAACAACTTCGTTTGCTAGTTTTGTCATTTTTTGAAAGAAATAGTCTTGTAAAATCTGTTTTACATTTTCTTGGGCTGCTCTGTGGGCTTGATTATGTTCTGTTACAATTATTTCTTTTTGCTCGTTTTTGTCAATAATGTCGTTTACCATATGTTTTGTATATCGAAATATTGTTGTTGGGAAAGTTTCTACTAATTTATGTTGTATGAATGCCAGTACCGGTAACTCGCAATGAATTGCATTAACGACGTTTTTTTTGACTACATCGTAAACTCTTTCGATTAAGGAATCTCTGTCTGAGAAGTGAATTGTATGTCGGATATTTTTCCGAATAAGATGACTGTACGATGAGAGGCTACTCTATTTTCTTCAATTACAATTTGGTTTTGGAAACAGTAGATGGGTTTATCTGTTGTTTCTATAGTATACGTGAGCGATACTTCACTGTGCATTGTAGCTTTGTCTGACTGTGCATCGTCTTCTAAGGCATGAATATTATGCCGCGATAGCGCGTCAGCAACGTAGTTTTCCTTCCCTGGCTTGTAATAGATGTTTGCATTATACCCATCTATAAAAGCTTTCCAACGCCTGATTTTTGCGTTTGGATTGCGGTCAGGTACTGCAAACGTCAGGGGTTGGTGGTCCGTAAAAATATTCAAATTTTTTACTCCGTACAGATAATTTCGGAGGCTTTTCAAGGCCCAGACTATACCTCTCCCCTATTTCGGAGGCTTTTCAAGGCCCAGACTATAGCAAGTAATTCTCTTTCATTCGTTGCAAAGCTAAGTTCCCTATCTTTCAATGTCCTTGATATCATGGTGATTGGCTTTCCACCTTGTGATAGGACTGCCCCTAGAACAAAGGACGAAGCATCAGTTGTTAAATCAAACGCTTTCTTGTAGTCGGGGTAGAGTAACATTACATTTTCGGATGCGAGAACCTGTTTCAGCTTCTCGAATGCAGCGAGTTGACTCTCGTCAAATTTGACTGGTATTTTCTTTGATTATCTAGAGACGCGAAGTCTTTGATAAAACACTTATAGTAGCTTGCTAACCCGAGGAATGATCTGACGTTAAACAGAGTTATTGGTAATTCGTAGTTACGAATCGCCTCAACTTTACTTGGACATGTCTTTATACCTTTACTTGAGACCACGAAACCTAGATATTCGACACTTTCTTTGAAAAAGTGTGACTTTTCTGGCGAAACTGTTGGCTTCGTATAGTTTATCTAAGAGCCAGGCGATATGTTTGACGTGGTTTTCCATGTTTTCAGAAAAAATTATTACGTCATCGACGTAAACGTAACAAGATTTTCCGATTTATTCTCTGAGCACATCAATCAATCGCTCTTTGAAAAATACTGGGTGCATTTTTCAAGCCAAAAAGGAGTCTGCAAAACTCATACTTTCCACTTCCTACAGAAAAGGCTGTGTTTTCCCTGTCCTTTTCAGCAAGTAAAATCTGGTGAAATCCGGATTTCAAATCTAGTGTTGTAAAATACTTTGCTGTACCTAAGTTGGATAAGATAGAGGCTATGTTGGGGATTGGATATTTGTCATCTATTGTTTTTTGGTTCAGTTTTCTGAAGTCTATGACTAAACGCTTCTTTTTTCTACCCTGTTCATCGGTACCTCTTTTATCTACAATCCAAACGGGGTTATTGTACGGTAACGAGACGGACGTATTATACCGTTTTTTAACAGATCTTGAGTTTCTGTGATTACGAATTCTGATACGCCCATTGGTTATGAGTATAATTTGGAAAATATGGGATCTTCATTTTCTGTTCTAATGGCGACAATGGTGTTGGTATTATACGGGAGTGCTTCATTTGGTTCAGCAAAGACTCCTGTTCGTTCCTTGAGCTTTGTTTGAAATGTTAGAGCTGGAGGGGTTTCTATTTCTTTGATGTCTGTAAAATTTACGGCTGGGCATTTTAGAAATTTAATAGGCTCAGAAGTGCAGTTTGTTATTAACTTCTTATTTTTGAAATCTAATACAACATTGTTCTGATTTAGTAACTCAAGGCCAATTATACCGTCAAATGTCGTGAGGCTTGGTAGTAAGAAGAATGTTTTATGTGTGTTAAAAAGATGCATTGTATATGTCCTGTCTATAACGTTATAGTCATGAATTGATTTTATTCGAAAGGGTCTTTTTTACTGGTTTAATATGTTTTTTTTCTTTTAATGGTTTAACATAGTTTTTCGAGGCTCCTGTATCTATAAGTAATCTTATTGTCATTCCTGCCACTGATCTTTCTATGAACGGTAGCAGGGAGCCAAGCCTAAAAAATTTATCTGGTCATATTCGTCGGGTTCGTCCTCAATGTCTTCTGTCTCAGTTTCTGCGATAGTCCGATATTCACTACTATCCTGTTCATACTCTGCATCTCCTGTGTCTAAATGTTTAACTCTTTGCTGCTTCGGTCCTGTGAGTCGTGCACTCTTATTGTTTTGTCTCTTGTTTGGTTGTCCCTGATTATTGTAACTTTCATATTTTGCGTTTTGTTGTTGAGTCTGTTTGAGGGAGCCGTATTTTGTTGGTATTGGGTCGTCTGTCCAAAGCGAGCCGATGTGTCAACGTCTGTTGGTTCAATTTGTTCCCGTCGTAGTGAGAATTCTGGTTTCCTATAATATGGGCTTTTCCCTGGCCGGTTGTATTTTGGGTCTTGAGTTAGATTCCTATCCTTGCCTTGTTGTTTTTGCTCGGTTCTTTGAGCCTTTTCTTCTAAACTACGTGCAAAATTCGTGGCAAACATGTAACGGTCATGATTAGACTCGACTTCTTGGGCTAAGGTTGTCGAAAATTTTTAAAATATCGTCGATGATATTTAAAGTTTTGAAAAAATATCAAAATTATATTTGATATTCAACTTTATATCTATATATCGATATTTTTCGATATTTTTTAAAACTTTTTTCCCACAATTACTTTATACTCTATCCCCCCTCAAAAAAAAAAAAAAAAGAATAATAACAATACATAGTTTGTATTTATATGATAAACTGCCTTAACTTCAGTATTTGGTACTAAAATATTAAGAAACGCGTTCTGTGATATGAGTATCCGTCATACATTTTATTACCGAAGGAAGGCACTGAGCTACCTGGAGTGGTTAGGCCCCATATTTAATATACAACCACTTGTTTTTATTACTTTAAGTCACAAATTACATCTGCCCGTTACATTTTTAAAGTCTGAATAATTCGTTTTCACCATATTCAATATTTTACTCTTGCACTTGGTTCACTTACCACAAGAGTAACCAATTCAAAAATATCAAAATATCGCAACAAATATTCTATATTTGGCAAAAACAAATATTACGATATAAATATATTTTTTAACAAAAAATATCGATATTTTGATATATCGATATATTTTCGACAACCCTAGCTAATGCCAGTGCAGAGGGAAGATCAACTGGTCTAGCTGAGTATAGGACATCACTTAAACCTTTCTTGGCACCCGAGATGAATACTCGTAGAGCGTCTGCCCTATATTTCTCATTTAACGAAGAAGCAACGTTGGTCCCTGATCTCGGCCTCTCTAAATGTTTCTACCTCAGGAGTGCTAACTTGTACAGAACTAATACGCTGTTCAATGTCACGCAATTTCTGATCAAAGTTTTCTTTTTGCGTTCTTAAAGCGCTTGTTACTGCGCCGTCTACGATTGCTCTTAACTGTTCGTTAGAAAAAGCCATTTTTAGCTTTGCACCTGTATATATACTTTGAAATTTTGTTACTAAATCCTGTATCTCACTATCACTCATAACATGCAAATAACGTGTGTGTTGTGTTTTTTATTACTAATTAATATTAAAAGGTTGGAATTGTATTTAAATTGGATTTTAAGAGTTTGTTTATTTTTTTTTTTTTTTAACACCCTACTCACATGTTCTTAAATTATGTTAGTAGAGCTGCTGCTGCTGATGAACTGCTTCCTCGGTGAACTTCTGTTTTAGTTGCGTTGTTTATAATTTATATTGTCTTTTTTCCAATGTTGTTATGTTCGATTGCGTTGGAAATTTGTTTAGTTAAATTCGGGTTTTTGTTCGATTTCGTTGGGTATTTGCTTAATTTAATTCGGGTTTTTGTTCAATTGCGTTGGGTATTTGTTTAATTAAATTCGGATTTTTTGTTCGATTTCGTTGGAAATTTGTTTAATTAAATTCGGGTTTTTTGCTCGATTGCGTTGGGCGCCAGTTATTATATTTTGGTTTTTAATATTGAAGTAAATTAACACGTACGAAGTAACGGTGTTAACACTTGTTAAGAAGCAACGGAGTTGCTTGAAATGAGAAGACTTGGATAATTCCGTGGCGACGACCGACGTTCTTTATTTCCAAAAATCAACTAACTTTAATTGACATTAATTCTTATAATCGAAGCTAGCCCTAAGCCCTGAAAACGCTAGCATTGCATATAGTGCGAGGGATCATATATCGCTGAGAAGCAACAGTGTTGCGCGTGTACGCTTCTGCCGCTGCTGTGCAATATCCGCTTGAGACGGCTGGTGTCGTAAACATTTATGCTGGGAATGCATGGTCAGCTTGAATATTTACGTTTTGCTGGTCAGTTGTGTTAACTTATACGTACCTACGTGTATCACCCTGCGGCCGGTGTCGGGTATTTGTCTGTCTTATTTGCCCGCATGTAATTTAAATAAATTTACTACCCAACCAACAAAGAATATTGTTTCTTGTAATATTTATTTATTTATTTTATGTGTGTGCAATTTGGATATATCCACAGACACGTAGTTATTTTAATTTAAATTAGCACATTTGTAGCTATGTATAATATGGCGGATCATGAGTGCCGTATGTGCATATGTGCTATTCAAATTAAAACAAGTAATTTATACTTATCTTAGCGCCAAATGGAGTGCTGGTAATGAAGTAATGAAGAATCCGGCTCGAAGGACCAAAATGTGCAGGGTTGACGCTAGATAGTTAAATTAAGTAAAAACTCGAGAGTTTGGTTTTCAATGTAATTCACTTTATTTCAGAACTTTTCGGTTTAGAGTAACACTTGTAAAAACGGAGTAGTAAAATTGGAGACCGTACTTAGCGGAGCGCCAAGTACTGAGAGACCGCTTCTATGTTATTAACAGCACGCTGTTAATAACATTGCCGGGCTGTGTGGGGGAGGAGCAGTTCTTGTTAATGGGATCTGGCATTAACACTAGTATTTAAAAATACATTTTTTACAAATTTATCAGTAAGGCGAAGAATATAAGGGTGAGGGGTGCATTATAACAGAAATCGAAATTCTATAAAAGTCAACTTAATCTATATTTAAAATTAGGAGATTCTAGTTTTAAAGATGTAGGAGATATAATTTTATAATTGATATGATAGATAAAATCATCCCGTTAGTTATAGTTTTTTCGTGATAAATTGATATGCGTGCTATATATTCGGACAAAAAAAAAAAAAAAAAAAAAGGAAGTATCTTGCTCTTAAATGTTCTGAGATCGACGCGTTCATACATACAGACAGACTGGCAGATCCTGAACCCGGCAAAGAACTGATATTCTAATAATTCTGACTTCTTGTATACAGTCATACAAAAGCACAAGCTCACATTCATTCACACGCACGTATAAGCACGCGCTCTGCTGTGCAGTATATACGTCAAGATCTCAGAAGATACAGGAGCTAGAGCTAGCGCAGTACAAGTTTATCATATTTTTTCGATAACTCATCTGATTTTTTTTATCGAGAATAATCGATAAATTGATTTTGTTTATTCCGCGTAATTTGAATACTTTTACACCTGGAGACTTCAGATTTACTGTGTACATACATCTGACTAATACAAAGATTTTGTACCTTACAGATTTTCGATACCATACATACTCATCCGATTACTTTTTTATCGAGAATAGTCGATGAATTGATTTTGTTTAATCAGCGTAATTTAGATACTTTTAGATCTAAACATCTGATCAATACGCAGATATTTTAATTTATAAATTTTGGACACCACGCTCCCTTCGACGGAATTTGTATTTTAAATATTTTAAGTTCTAAAGACTTGTGATTTGGAATGGAATGAACAATGGAACATTATAATCACGTTCTAAAAGCTTCATGAAGATCGTTTAACTATGAAAGAAATTATTCATTAACAACATTCTCATAGTATTGCCCACACTGCAGCGCCGCCCAAGCGCAGTCGCTGCTTACTGCGCAGTTAGCAGAGCGCATGCTTATGCGTGCTCATTGTAGGGATCAGGGTATCTCCTAGTCGAGCAGTCTCGACTAGAGTTTTCTTACTGGTTTTTTTATGAAGCACCTTCGGTAGACCTACCATTAATAGAATTAAACATAAATACAGAAAAGTATGCAGAAAAGTATTAAACATATATACAGAAAAGTATGCAGCACTTATCGATACCACAGCTTCTTAAAGTCTGGTAAGCGACTAAGCAGACCATTAGCATATAGTACGATAAATAGCAGAGACATAATAAAGCATGAAACTTATACGACTGCACCGAGAGAATTTAATTTACGATGTAACGTAAGGGTTCGATGGAAAGTAGCCCCATTAACGGGAAGAAAGTACAGTTTTATCATAGGCAGAGACCGATTGAATTTGTTAAACGCTTTTATTAATATTGAAAAAAAAAAAAATGGTTTTAAAAATAAATCATAAAGAAAACTCAAGGAAGTGTGTACATTAGAAAGTAATGAAGGTAACCTCGATAATCTAAAGCTAGATCACTTAAACAAAAAAGAACAAAAAGATTTTGAAACCGTTATTTGACATTATCGTAAATTATTTTTCAAATTTTTTTTTTTAATTTGCTGCTAGAACCCTTAAATAGAACACTTAAATATAAAATATTATCAAGAAGTAGAATACTTCTATTAATTAACCAGATCTCAAACTTGATTCTTACAATCACATTGGCAAAAGCCGACATAATAAACCCAACCATTTTTGAGCACAATGATTGAAAAATTATTTTAAATGAACACCTTGTAAAAGTTCCCATAGTTAGTACTATAGTAGCGTCTACAATTAAGTTCCTTCAGTCCTTCACGTATTAATAGCTTCTAGGGTAAAATTTATCTGCAATAAGGTTACTATCTTCCCGGTATCACACCAACTTGTCGCACTACAACTACAAGACGACATCGTAGCCGAATGCTACAACGACATCCTAGCTGTAAACCACTACACGCTGATAGCGTCGCTTCTTGCCGAACACAGCTAAGCCACCTCCAACCTGTCACACTGGTAGAAGATAGTGTGATCATCATTAGCGAAACCACAGCAAAGGTGAACACCGACGACACCCCTGAAGTCATCACGAATGGTGCACACGTCATCATGTTCCAGTTCTCCGCAACCACCAATGGCACGAAATATGTGAACGAGCGTGAGATTCTAAGAAAGACACCAGGCATGGCCCTGAACAAAGTCGTCTTCAGCATCACATCCAGTGGCTTTTTCTTGCTGGGAGTAAGAAGATGAAAAACTTCAAGGAAATTGCACGGAATCAGCACATAAGTACGACATAGGCGTTTCATTTGTGCATTACCATTTATTACAAAGATATTTCGCTGATGCATGAGTTCTGTGGCCCAACCCTAAGAGTTGGAAACCGTAACCCGATACTTGACTATATTGCAAGTGTCCGCGTTATCGTTTATGCTGAGTCGGCTCGCCGACTGTAGCTTTGTAGCTTATGAAAATTATAAGAAAAACCGAAATTCTATAAAAATCATATGAATCTATATTAAAAACTTGGAGACTAGCTTTAAATATGTAGGAGATATAATTTAATGACCGATTTTCGATAAGCTTTTTAATTGATAACAAAATAACGGGATGATAAACTCCATATGCGCGCTCAGTATACGGACATTTAAAAAATATTGAAGTCACTAGCTCTTATATGTTCTGAGATCGACGCGTTCATACATACGGACAGACGAAAAAGGCTAAATCGACTCAGCTCGTCGCTCGACATTGACCCCTCAGCGGCTCAAAAAAAAAAAAAAAACAAGATATAGTTAAAACAGGTATAGAAGTACGCATAAGCAATTTGAAAGACATCGGCGACATTTTAAGAAATCTGAAAACCTTCTCCTTTGGTCAAGAATCACTTAGCTGCCGTATCAACGAAATCCTCGCTTACCGCCTTGGACATCCAATCTAACTTTATGCCATAAGTTATGGTTTGTTTCTCCTATATCGCTTCGAATTCTATCGGATGCGTCTGGCTATCGTACATTATGTCCCACTTCTTCATCTGCTCAGCTATGCCCCAGGGCGGGTGTCTCTCATGTGATTGCGAGAGCACGGGAATTCGAAGGGTGGTCTTCGGCACCTTCTGAGAGAACTTGGCCTTGTCGTCGCTTCCGAGCTCTCTCTGTCCGCTGATCTTTCGGATCCCATTCCCGCCGCTCATTATCGGCACGCTTAGTTTTAGCTAAGCCTCTTTTTCAGGTCCTCCAAGCGGCTATTACCCTCGAGCCCGAACTCACGAACTATCGCGATCAGCTAGTCTTTGCTCGCTGATAGACTCAATGAACGCCCAGTCCCCGGTTCTGACACTCACCTCCTTACCTCCTTGTATTGCGATGGCCCAGCGATGCTCCGATGTTTCCTTTTCTCTTGCTTCTCACTATATTTCGCTTTATTTTATTTTATTTTATTCGGCTTTATTTTAAAAAATATTGTTTCATTTTATTTTACTTTATTTTATTTTGTTTTGTTTTACTTTATTTTATTATTTTTTTTATTATACTATTCTTCACAAAATCATACCCTGTCTGTTTTCTATGGCGCTTGGCCCGCTCTAGTTTCACTATAGTTTTCGCTGTGCATATTATTCGATTTGGCCAGTCTGCACTTTCGGTAGTCTATCATACCCAACAGTTTCGATCTCTCTTTTCAATAGTTATTACAGTTAGTACGGCGGAGTTTGCGGCGATATCCCTCGTCACGACCACGCACGTGCAAGCGAGAGGGTGGCGGAAGATGAGTGGCGCGGCTGGCCGTTCTCAAAGCCTCGCACGTGAACGGAGGGTTGAGGTTATCGACGCTTTCGTTCCAGAAAGAAATCGACCTCTTGATTAAAATCTATTCGCGCGCTCGAGCTGCTTGCTTGCCTTGCACACTGCAATTTTCCTCGGCGTCGGCAACACAACTTCGCCACAGCGTGCGCTCTTCGTTCTCGCAAACTCTCACAATGCTGGGCATTGCCGATTGCTGGGGTAGAGCGCGCTCGAGATATTCAAATTCCGCGTAAAAGTACATTGCCATCAGAATGGATAATATAGACTCGATGAGTTTGGCCTCCCGAGTTGGTGCTATCGTCCGACGCATAATATTTATACTGGGAAGTCGACGTGGCTTATCAGGTTGTACCGCGATCCGGAGTCAATTATCATTTGCAGCTGGGATCCCCCAACTAGGCATAATACGGTTTCTTCGCCTTCTGGTTCGCTCGTTACTTTAAAACAGTTTGACCATCTCAGGTCGCCGTCACTCTTAGTTTCCTCCTCATCGATGGCGCGTATCTGGGACTGCGAGGCTCGCGGTCGCTTGAGTTGATATTCATATGGCGTGCTAAACCGTCTCTTCAATGTGGTTTCGTTCCGCAACGAGCACTTACGGGCTTTTTATCTTTGCTGTAACAAGAACTCGGCGAAACATATGTCTTTCGTATACAGCGTTACATTGAAATGGTTTAATTTCCGCTTTTTGCCGATCTGATTTTGCTTACACAATTTTTTTTACACACAATTTTACAATTTACACAATTTTTTTCAAATAATTTTCAGTTATTTCCATTAATCTAAGCTTGTATGAGCGTTTGTTTGGATCAGCTGTTTTTATACCCTGAGCCCAATGAAAATGAGAAATCAGGTATAATGATTTTGTGAACAGTATGTAACAGGCAAAAGGAAGCATCACAGACGCCATAAACTATATATATTCTTGATTAGGGTAACTCTGCCTCCAATGATTTACTAAGGCACAAATAAAAGCCAATACAATTTACTTTATTTTTTAATTTAATGCAGAGTCTGTGAATAACAAACTAGGTGTTCCGCGAATGAAGACAATTTTCATACAGAATAAGAAGTAGTCAGCAAGTAACAAAGTAGCCGAAATTTACATATGTATATGTGTTATACTTTGTTATGTGCATGAGCATCCTCCCCCCGTTGAAAGACTAAAACTTTTAACAGAAACATCAACCGGAAGGACGCACAGCTTATTGACAGCTCGACGCGTAATTCCAGTGGGTGTACGCAGAACAGCAACTCTCACGGTACCATCAGCTTTGATAGAGGACTGTGAGGTGCGCCATTTTCCACGCTGTTGGAGAATGGTGAGGTATTCCTCACTCCAGTGCTTCCAAAACATTGCCAGCGATCGAGGCGATTGTGGTCGAGCCAAAATATATCTGGCGCGGGAAAATCGATGAGTGGTCGATCAAACAGGAAATGTTGTGAAGTAAGAACTCCAAGATCATCGGGATTTTCTGAAATTGGAACATGAGGACGAGAATTGATTATATCCTAAATTTGGCATATCAATGTGCGCCGTTCGTCGTAGCCAGCTGTCTACAGATCCTTTGCCAGCTCCAACTATACAGCCTTAGTAGCGAAGCAAACAACAGTCAGATGTAATGATTGGGAGGCGCGCATCGAAGTCGAGAGTAGTGTGCCACAAACGACCACCAACTCTATGTAGACTAAAATTATCCATTAACGGACAGCGAAAGAATGGCGCTTGACGAATGTATGTTCTTTCCATTCTGTACGGCAGAGTATTCTGGCTGCAACTGAGCTCTTTGAACAAGACGACATAATAGGAACGACCCTTGATAACATATCCCTTAGATAGCATATCCGCAGGATTCATCTCAGTTGGCACGTAATGCCACTCCATGCCAATCGTTAGCAGCTGTATGTCACAAATCTTATTAGCGACATTGGATGGCTCTTCTTTTACCTAAGACAACACCACCGCTGAATCTGACCAACAATGCATCTTAAATTCGAAGAAGTTCATTTTGTTTATTTTGCCTGCCAAGTTCGCAAGCACAAATGCAGCGCATAACTCAAGTTTATGTACTTTGAGGGCCTTTAGTGGGGCGACTCTACCTTTAGAACAGAGTAACTGAACTTGAATAGCATTATTCTTCGATGAACGAACATAAAACTCAAGAGCCATAAACATACCAAGTCCAGTTCAAGTACCCCGAAATATGATCGGCCATGAGAACCTCGAAGAGAAGCCGCATCAGCATGTGTCCCATGCAGTGGCCGCTAGAATAAGAAATATATGTGCACAACACGCTCTATCCCAACAGCGCCATATTCGTTGTTTACATATAAACTTTATGTTCATTTTAGATATTAAGTAAAAAACATATTATATACAAAAAGCAGCGCTGACCCTTTGGATTGCGCTGCTTTAGGCTAAGTTATAATTTATCCTCTATTAATATAGAAAATATTACATTACTGTTTTGATGAAAGTCCTTACAAAAATTCAAATTAGTTCCAATGATTGTGGTAGGCTCTCATCCCAATGCAGCTTGTCTCTCTGCATGCGTTTCAAGATGATTTTGGCCCTAGTTAAAGTTGGTCCGATCAAACCTAACGGATCGTAACATCGCGCAATGATTGATAGAACCGAACGTTTTGTGTGCATATTTAGAGCTCGAATGTGAACACGAAGCAGTCCTCTCAAGGCTCCCAGATGAGTTCAAGTGTTTTTGTCACATCGGTGCCATCGCCGATTTTGGGTATGACGACGACTCATCCATTGCTAGTTGATGCATTACATGAATTGCCAAAAATGTAGCTGGCTTGGTTCCATAACTGACGGTATTAAATTTTAAAACCTGAATAAAATGCACTGGAGCACAGATTCAGGCTACATTTTACCAGTATCACTTATAAGTGAAATGGAAAATGTGCGAAAGCGAATGAGTATGTAAACAGACCTGACATAAGCAAATCGTTTAATGTAAGCAGATATGGTAACAGCCAAGCCGTGGCAACATTCCGCCCCCCATAAAACTACGAAGAAGGTTTACCACTAGCATCTAGAGAAGCTAATTTAGATACAGGACGCTTCAAAATACACGTTGCTGTTTTCACGTAAACATATAATTCCATCCTTCCCTGGAATGGTGCTAATTACAAAATCCTTTTTTATACCCTGATCCCATTAAAATGTGGAAATCAAAGCATATTGGTTTTGTTAAAATGTATGTATATATTGTTAATCAGGGCGACGAGCTGAGTCGATACAGCCCTGTCCGTTCACCCGCCCGTCCGTCTGTATGATCGTCGAGATCTCAGAAGATATAAGAGCTAGAGACTTGAAATTTTGCGAAATAAAGGTTTATACCATACGTAGTACAATTTTATTATATTTTTTTGATAACTCATCGAGATTTCGGTATACTCTTCACTCAAAAGGTCGTCGCGAAAAATTTCAATTTTTGTGCGTTGCTGAGTTCAATGATTTGAGAGACCATAGAGAGAGAAGACAGAGATAGAGCGAGAGAGAGTAAGACGAATAGCACATAGCCATGCTTCATATAAAAAGGGACCATTCGGCTTGAGCGCTCGCAGCGCACTGATTTCGTCATGCGAATTTTTCATTGCCCGAGCCAGTAGATACCAAGCCGAGCAAATACGAAGTTGGATTGTACCTACTAGACAGTTTTTCGGCGTTGAAAACGTTTTTTTACATGTCCAGTCTATGTGTTGTATGGTTAGTGGTTTGGCTCACTAGCTCACTAGTTCATTTTTGCTCACTCGCTCGTATTTCTCATTTTGCGTTTTTCTCAATTGACGTTCGCAAAGTTAAATTTCACTTTATCTTATAATCGTAAAGGGAGCTAAAAACTATATTTTTTTTATTAATAGTTTTTTCTTTTAGTTTTAAGAAAAAAATGTTCAATGTAACATTTTTTTCAAAAAGATTATCATATAATGTATTTATCAGTTTTTCAAGTTGCTTGCGATCACTATCGGCTCATGAGCTATCAGCAAGTGAACCAGTGAGCCATATGATAGAGCTGGCTCACTTCACAAAAAAGACCGAGTGAGCCGGCTCACCTCAATGAGCTGCTTTTACCCAAGTATACTCGGTTCATATATCCGACGCAAACTCCCAATCGTTTTACCATTGTCCACCTTTCTTTTGTGCTTGCTTTGTTAAATTAGTCTAATTTCTGTATCGTTTGAACTCTCTCGCATTGATAACATTTATGGGCAAATTCACATGTCCCTTACTGCTGCTCAATAGTTTGATATACCCTCCGTGGGTTGGCTTGATCACTCCTTGATTGTGACCTTTGACTGTTTTTGATTGTTGGTGCTCATGCCACGCTTCTCGCCAATACACTGAGCCAATTGATGAACTATCTTAAGTCTGCATATGGGCGAATAGATGCTGCATAGTCCACACACTGAATCCGTTTCGTCATTGGCAATAAGTTGCGCCAAAAGTACAAGACTGTGCAAATGCTGGACTACATTTGCTGACTGTAGAAATACTACCAAATTCTCATCATTAGACGAAAACGGTACCAAACGTTCCAAATTATTCTCATTAACCGGATCTCACAAATCAACTTTAATTGACTTTTTATGAGTAGCTTCGGACGTCCATATGTAAATTGAAAACGCTCTATGACGTTCCACATTGATTGGGTTTATCAGTAGTCCTTTTACTTCGTTTTTGGCCGGTCCCTTCAAGCTCTTTTGCAATCTGACCAAGTTTTCCCAGTGAGAGTATCCATACACTGCCGAACATACTCTAAACATAGTTAAACCGTATGCAGGCCAGTCTTCAACGCTTCCTGTGAACTCTGGTAAATCAATTAGCTTTTGTAACGGTGAAGTACGTGGCATACTCATATGTGTTCATTTTTGTTCATCTACATTATTTGTTCTGCACTTGCTCCCAATTTCACAATTCCATATAATTGTGATTCACACATCCAAAAAACGGTAACATATAAAAAAATTTTTTTTGCTACTCTAGCTAGCAAGTAATTTCATTTTATTATTCACAAAAATAGAATACGTTTATACTTTTTATTTTAACTATTTCATGAATTTACGAATTTATTCATTAATTTTACAAATTTCATTATTTCATTAATTTCACAATTTGTACGAATTTCATTTTACGAATTTATTATACCCTGATCTCATTAAAATTGGAAATAAGGTAAAAGGAAGCATCGCAGACCCCATAAAGCATATACAGTATGTCCATTAATTGTTTGCAAAACGAAAAAATTCATACATATACATACATATTTTATTAGGAAAGGAACATTTTCTCAGATTTTTTTTTTTTTTTTTTTTTTGCGAAATATTCAACGATATAATGACAAGGGAACTTTATTTGGATATTTTGAAAAAGGGATTGCCAGAAAGTGCGCACTACTTTGGCTTCATTGATCAAGAAACCCCTAGTAAATGTAAATATAAGCAGTATCAGGACAATGATCCAAAGCATAAGTCGCTGCTGTGTCGCACTTGGCTGCTATATAACTGCAGCAAAGTTATTGACACCCCACCCCAGAGCCCGGATATCAATCCGTTTGAGAATTTGTGGGCAATACTAAAGAAAAAAGTAGCCAAACGATGTCCTAAGACAAAAAACGAGTTAATTCGTTGCATACACGAGGAGTGGCGCAAAATACCCCAATACTACGACATAAATGGTCTAATATTGTCGATGTCGCTACGTCTCAGAGAAATAGTGGAAGCTAATGGTGGGCATACCAATTAGCCAATTCCACACTCATCTGTGATAGATACAGATCTCATAATATTAATGTTTGCATTTTGCAAAGAATTAATAGACAGCTGATATTTGCTGTTTTTTTTTTTTTTTTTTTTTTTTTTTTTATACGAATTCACTAAGTGAATCATTTATACGAATTCACGAAGTGAATTAGTATATTGGTTTTGTGCATGTCCGTCTTGCTGTCCGTCCGTCTGTCCGTCTGTCCGTATGAACGCAATCTATTTCGGCGCTATTAGAGCTAGAGAATTGAAATTTGGAACACATAATCGTGTATATCTCCGATTTATAAAGTGTTAAAATTTTCCTGATCCACCCACTAGGGGCGTGGCAAATCGGAAAATGCATTTTCCGATATGCCAGAAATCATGTTAGTTGAAGAGCTAGAGCGCTGAAATTTGGAACGTAGCTTCGTGTTGACCACCCAAAATCAAAAGCTATGGCGGATATATTAACGACCTTTGGGGGCGTGGTAAATCGGGTAAAACTGTATCTCCTAGAGTTTTAAAGCTAAAACACTCAAATTTTGCATGTGAGCTAATGCTACGATTCTATAAAGATTGGATAAAAAATTATATGTCTACGCCCACTAGGGGCGTGGCAAATCGGATCTGAAGATATAGTGATTTTTCAAATTCTGTTATATTTTGGGCACTATTGATGCTAGAGACCTGAAATTTATATACTCGGGCTGATCACCCAAGACCAAAAAGCTATAGTGGATATATCTCCGCCCACAGGGGGCGTGGCAAACCGCAAAGCTTTTTATCTCCTACAGTTATAGAGCTAGAAGCTTCAAATTTAGATAACAAGTTACTGCTAGCCTCCTCTATCGATGACCCAAAAATAGTTGTTACGCCTTTTTAGGGGCGTGGCATATCAAAAAATACCCTGTAATTTTCACATTTTTTGAGCGTAAGCATTCAAATTTTGCACTTGGGTTACCATTAGCTTGTTCTAAGAACTGGCCAAAAAAGAGGTGTCTACGTCCACTAGGGGCGTGGCAATCGCCATTTCTAGTGTCAAATTGCGACATTTATATGCGTGAGCCATCTATATATATAAATAGACTTAATAGGCATTGATAGCACGGAAGAAAACATTTTTGTGGAATTTAAAAAATAAAAATGAAATTATAAATCTTAAAAAAATTAAAAGTTTTCCTCGGGGTTCGAAGCACAACCATCCACGCCCACTAGAGGCGTGGCGAATCGGCATTTGTAGCAGCCAACTAAGAAATTTATATGCGTGCGTCACTTATATATATAAATAAGCTTTGGAGATATTCATAAGACGGAACGAAACATTTTTATGAAATTGAAAAAATATAAACGAAATGATAATAACATAAAATTTCAATTTTTCAAAAAGTTTTCCGCGGGATTTGAACTCGCACCTCAACAAAATAACTAAAATAAAAGCATTCCGCGCCTTTGCCTACAGCACCACCGCGGCACTCACAATAATGATAATTAAAACGAAATGACATTATTCGTAGGTCGCCATATAGCAAAGAAAAGCCAAAGTAGCGGCTAGGAATTCAAAAACAATGCAAAGACAAATCAATCGCAATTGAGATTCTTAGAAAATGCTAAAGTACGTATTATATGTACATACATACACACATACCAATGAGCACGTGCTGAAATTGTATATGCAGACTTTTTGTATATGTACGTATTTTATATATGTATGTATATATCTACGTATAAGCATTTGAGAGCTATCTAAAAACAAACAAATTTAAACTTATAACAATTTTCGACTAAGAAAATGAAAAGTATTAAATGCTATTCATTCAAGCTCGCACCCTCCCAATAAAATATCGAATTTATGAAAAAGAAAATGTGATCGAATAGGTCTTGAACCCACGATACCTAACACGACTTGCGTTGTCTCAACCATCGGGACCACTGCTCTGGTTGGTTATGTAGTAGCGAAAAATTATATATATAACTTCAGTGCTAGAGCGTCATCTCACAAAACTAAAATAACTACTGAAAAATTCACAAATCAATCGCAATTCCTAGAATAGGCTAAAAGCTGCGCTTTTGTCTGTAGACTGCTAGACTACGAAATCCCCTGATCCCTTCCAGGAACTGATATTTCAAGAATTCTTCGTTTTTTCTGCTTCAAAAGAAGCACAAACACACAGAGGCACGCACGTATAAACACGCATTAGCTGCAGTGTGGGCTTACTATGAGAACTTAATTGTTTAATAACTTTTCTTGTCGACGGATTATTTTCATGAAACTTTTATATCGTGATTATAAAATTGAAATGCATGAAATTGCCAAAGTACATGTCTCTAGTATCACGGACAGACGGACATGGTTAAATCGACTCAGCTCGTCGCCCTGATCAAGAATATATATACTTTATGGAGTCTGCCATGCCTCTTTCTACCTGTTACATACATATAGGGTATAAAAATAATTTGTAGGCCACTTTTTGTGTCGTGTCATATTGAAAATTGTACATGCTAGAGCCGGAATGTGAATGCGTATTCCGCAGTTGGTAACGCCCAACTGCAACGTTCTTACTTGTTTTATTGTTTTTGTTATGGATTTTCGTTAAGAATACATGAACCCAAAGAATGTAAAAAAAAATTTCTGAGAAAATGTTCCTTTCCTAATAAAATATGACGTTAAAGTTGAATTTGTATGACTTTTTTTGTTTTGCAAACAAATAATGGACATACTGTATATTCTTCTTCAGGGCGACGAGCTGAGTCGATATAGCCCTGTTCGTCTGTCTGTCCATCCGTCCCTCTGTCTGTATGAACGCCGAGATCTCAGAAGATATAAGAGCTAGGACTTGAAATTTTTGCATACATACTAGTGTATACCATACGCAGTAAAACTTTATCATATATTTTTCGATAACTCATCCGATTTCTTTTTTATCGAGAATAATCTATAAACTGATTATATGCAGCGTAATTTTATTACTTTTATACCTGGAGACTTCAGATTTACTGTGAACATACATCTGATCAATACGCAGATTTTGTAATTAATAGATTTGGATCAGAGCGACGAGCTGAGTCGATCTAGCCCTGTCCGTCTGTCTTTCTGTCTGACCGTCTGTCCGTATGCTTGAACGCGTCGATTTCATATAAGAGCTAGACTCCAATTTTTAAATGTCCGTATACTGAGCGCGGATGTCGAGTTTATCACAAAAAATCGATAACTCATCCCGTTATTTTGTTATCGATTAAAAATGTTATCGCGAATTCATAAAATTATGACGTCAATCGACGTCAATAAATTAACAAAATGTTTGGTCTATAAACAAATGCATGTGCAGCAGCCGCAAAACTTTCCCTATACGTGTGCAAGTAACCACCAAGCTCACAACGCATTTCTTATTAAAAATATAAACAATTTCAAATATGTTTATCTTCTTATTTTCGACAATAACAGCTTAAAAGCATTGCAATGACAATTAAGCATCACTTAGCCAAAAAGCACAGCTGCGACATTCATAACATAAACACAATCACTTTCAATGCAAGACTCATAACATAAACGTAATCATAGAATATCAGCGCAATCACTCAGCGCAATCACTTAATGTAAACATAATTCGATCTTGTGATTTCACATTTCAAGTGCCGATTTTCAGAAGCCAATAATAACAGCTTTTAGCACTCAGGAAAGAAGCTTTTTCATAAACATAGCTAAACAGTTTCAGAAGCCAATCTCGTGAGTTTTTAGCACTCAGCAAAGAAGCTTTTTCATAAACATAGCTGAACAGTATAAGATCAGCATAGCGTGAATAACCAAAATACACAAAAAAATAATACTCCAAATTCTTAAATGTAAACGCGAGTGCAAAAAAAGGTCGCTAAATTCATACCATTAAAGAAAGAACTCACACCGCGTGAATAACCAAAATACGCAAAAGAAGAATATCCCAAATTCTTAAGTGTAAACGCGAGTGTAAAAAAAAGAGTCGCTAAATTCATAACATTAAAGATAGAACTCACAATAACTTTTAAATACATTATGTGTATTTGAAAACGGAAAAAAAAGTTTAAAGCCCGCAAGAATAAAAATAACATTGATTACAAAAATAAAAAAAAATTTTTTTTAAGCCCGCAACAATAAACATAAAATTGATTCAATACATAAAGTGTGTCTGAAAACAATAAACCAAATATTAATTACTTTCATTATAAAAAACTACTAAGAAATAGAGATTGAAGTGAACAACAATAACAAACTCATATACCATAACTGAAGGAAGGAAGACCCATATTCATTTGGAAGGAAGACCCTGTTACACAGTTACATTCTACCAAAGAAGGAAGACCTTACATGTGAGCTAATACACCTGTTCCAGATAAAAGCATATGCGTATTATACAATCGTTGTATTATACTTATAAGCAATTGTAAAACTTTCAACATATAAACCTGGATAATTTAATTAACGACTTTGAAAAGTTATAATTGAAAACTAATAGCGTAAAAATGGCTAATAATTTAACAGCAGATTTGGTGGCTCAATTAATAGCTACTCAAACAGAGCACTTCAAGAACAAATAGCTGAAGTAAAAACACAGACTAACTTGTCATCATGTAATGAGCGTGAATTTGAAGCTACTTAGGTAATGATTAATGATTTAATTAGTTGTGATGAATCATTTGATATCGTCAAGTCCTTACCAGAATTTTCAGGTAATTACAACGCATATGTAAGTTGGCGCGAAGCTGCTTGCGGTGCTATGCGTATGTATAAAGAAGGAAGTAAGAGATATGTGGGCGCTTTGACAATCCTGAGAGAAAAAAAAAAAAAACAGATATAGCAATCGACATTTTAATCAATCATGGTACTGTTATTAATTTTGAAGCAATACTTTCAAGATTAGATTTCGCTTATAGTGATAGGCGTCCAGTCCATATCATAGAGCAAGAATTAAGCATCCTACGACAAGGTAACTTAAGCATCGTAGAATAATAAAAATAGGGAAAATGCTTTAAGAGTTTTCTTCACAGGCCTTAACGGATCCTTGTCAGATATATTTTTTTCTCTTAAACCAGAAAACCTACCAAATGCTTTAGCAAAAACACAAGAGCTAGAAGAAAACTATCAACGAGCACATTTTGCTTATAATCATTTTGCAAATAGGCAACAAAACAATCCAAATAATAATAAAATTAAGCAAAAGAAAAATGATAATAAAAATGATAATTCTTTACGATTTGACCAGGGTCAAAAAACTAAAAAGTTTACAAAAACCAACCAATATACTCAACAAACCAACAAATTTACTCAACCCAAACCAGAACCTATGGATGTAGATAGTTCTATCCAAATGGAAACCAAACCTTATTATCAAAAGCCAAATTTTGTGCAAGGCCAAAAAAGAGAATATACTTCTCAGTCCATTCAGCAGCCAAACAAGGTCATGCGTATTAACAACATACAGGAAAACCATTTTTTTAGAGAAACAGGAGGAGGACTTCCTTTCATCCTCCGAATAGATAAAAAAATAAATAAAAACTTAAAAATTTTAATAGATACAGGTGCTTGTTATATCAGTAAAGGTATATATAGTAATCCTGAAAAACTCTCAAAAATAAAAGAATAAAAACTATATATGGTTTAAGCATCATAACACACTTCTACAATATAAATATATTTGGAAAACGTTATAGGTTTTTGAAATCTCTAACTTAAACGTAGATTTATTAGTCGGATATAATCTTTTAAAAGAAATAAATGCAGTAATTGATCTTTCAAAAGGTATAATGCAATATAATGGTAAAACTGAAAAAATGAAATTCATAACAAAAGTACAAGAAACGGTTCCAAAGCTTAGATGTACAGCCTAAACATTATAATGAAAATAATAAATCATTTTAGTTATTTAATATATCCGAAATAGAATCATCGTAATCAAGTGACTCTGATTGTAAATAAAGAAAATATTGTAATGCGAAAAAGAAGATAGGAAAAAAGAGCAGACAACAAAGGTTGTCGGTATCCTCTATAAGTTCTTCTCATCGCAGAACCAATAATACCATTGAAAAAATGGAAAATCTAATGAATCTTGAAAAACAAGTTATACAAGACATTGAAGAAAAACATTCTCGCATTCCATTAGTTCTTCCTATTAGGGCAGATATTAGAGGAGAAATTGTAATGGTCGGTACGAAACATTTTTGTTCAGATCTGAAATTGCAGCGCATATCGGTTGTGACAAAATTGTCACCTGCGCCGCAAGGTCAGTGAGCTTTGGGTTAAGCTGAGCTTTAGAACAGAGCTTTCGCTAAGCCCTAAAGCTTTGGGACAGTGGGCAAAGTGCACCCAGCTTTAAGTTGTTTCGCTCAATGTCTCCAAAAAGAGCGGAAAATGAAATAGAGCACTAGAATGGGGCTCTATAAAAACGGAGGCACATTGCATGCTCGGTCTTTTAATTTTCCGGCGCTCTACAAACAAATCAAACACCTCACCGGCATTCACTTTGAAGAAAAAAAAAACTATATTGTTTTTTTTTTTATAAAAATAGCTCAGTGTCCGGCAAATGCATTTATATATATAGCCAAAATATATTTAATATTAAACAAACTCCGAATTTAATCATCGCCCACGGTGCGGGTGCTCAAATCGTGCAGCTTCTAAAGTTTGTAAGCTTTGCACGGCTGACGCGCTCTGGGTTTTTTTCGTGCATAAACTGCAAAGGTATGTGTCAGAAAGAAAGAAAAGAAAAAAGACTTGTTTCAGAAGATAATATTATTGTGGATTTTCAGTCGAAGGCAGTGCCCTTCCCCATGCCCTAACCTCTGGGCCAACAAAAACAACCTATATAGGCTGTGCTGAGGTTAGGGTTGGATTTTAATATATATTTTAATATGTATTCCATTCCTGGGCGAGAGCGGCGAGGAAGAAATCCATCAGTGGCAGTGAAAAAGAAAGAACAAAAATAGACGTTAAAAAAAAAGAAAAAAACTAGTGAAGTAAAAGATGTGTAGTTAATATATGTATTGATTGATATCCGTATATGTATATACATATGTTGACAGTGCACTGAAAAAAAAAAAACTTCTTTAGTAAAGCAAAACAGGAATTACAAAAAAAAAAAAAATGTATATAGAAAATAAATGAAGAAGAAGAAAGTAATTTAGCGTCTGCCAACTTGAAACAAACAACAGAAACCAAAAATATATATATATGTATATATATATATATATATATATATATATATATATATATATATATATGTATATATATATATAGTTACATGTATATATAAGTGAGATAAAGAAAAAAAAAGAATGAAAAAAAAAACACTATTAGTGCAGAAGCAGGCAGAAGCAAAGAATACATGAGAGCTTAAAAAAACATATGATTACAGTGCACTGAGAAAAATCTTTTAGTAAAGCAAAATATGAATTAGAAAAAAAAAATATGAATAAATAAATCAATAAATAAATTTATATAGGAAAAAAAAAACGGAAAATAGTTATACATCTATATATATATATATATTTATATATAGTGAAATCTAAAAAATCTTAGTGTCTGCTAACTTTAAAAAAAAAAAAAAAAAAAAAAAACCAACAAAACCCAAACACCAACAAAAAAAAAAAAAAAAAAAAAAAAAAAACAAACAAACAAAACCCAAACAAAAAAAAAAAAAATGAATTTATATTCCTCCCAACTTGTCAAATAAAACACCAAGAAAAACTTTTAAAATCAATCTAACAGCAACCACGAAGAAAGGCCTTTCATGGAGGGAAAGCTACTCAAATCATGTAAGTGTTTAATACCCCGTGCTCCCTTTCCCCTATTTGAAGTCTAAAAAAAAAAAAAAAAAAAAAAAAAAAAAAATATTTAATAATAATAATAATAATGAATAAATAAATACATAAATAAAAAAAAAAAAAAAAAATATTAGTTACATATATCGATATATATATATATAATGTAATTTAAGCATATAATGTTTTGAAGATAGAAAATTGTTTTCTCCTCTTTTTGTTTTCTAATAACGCTTTAGTTTAGTTCGTTGATTCAGTTGAATATATTTAAATAATATTAAAGAAAAACAAGTAAGAAAGCTCTAGTCGAGACTGCTCGACTAGGAGATACCCTGATCCCTACAAAGAGCTGATATTCACGCACGCATAAACGCGCGCTCTGCTAACTGCGCAGTAAGCAGCGACTGCGCTTGGGCTGCGCTGCAGTGTGGGCAATACTATGAGAATTTTGTTGCTGAATAATTTCTCCTGTAGTAGGACTATCATCATGAAACTTTCAGAACGTGATCATAATGTGCAAATGTGCATACATTCCAAAGCACAATTCTCTAGTACTTAAAATACGTTTTTTGCAAATTGGCGGCGAAGGGGGCGTGGTATCCAAAATCTGTAAATGACAAAATTTGCGTATTGACCAGATGTATATACACAGCAAATATGAAGTCTCCAGGTCTAAAACTATTAAAATTACGGTGAATAAACAAAATCAATTTATCGATTATTCGCGATAAAAAAGTAATCGGACGAGTTATCGAAAAAAAAAGATAAACTTGTACTGCGTATGGTATACAAGAGTATGCATACAAAATTTGAGGTCTCTAGCTCTTATAACTTCTGAGATCTAGGTGTTCATACGGACGGACGGACGGACGGACGGACAGACGGACAGGGCTATATCGACTCAGCTCGTCGCCCTGATCAAGAATATATATACTTTATGGGGTCTGCCACGCCTCCTTCTGCCTGTTACATACTTTTCACAAAACCATTATACCCTGATTTCCCATTTTTAATGGGATCAGGGTATAAACAGGCAGTTTCGACAATATTATATATACCGGTAGCATAAGTGAATTATTATTTTATAGAAAACAAATGAATTTTTTTTAGGGATAGGGTCGAGAACACGGTGGCCACAGTCCACCTATGGCTACCGGTGTTGATATCGTTTTATTGATTGGTAGTGGTGTCAGTCCTTCCTTTTTTGTTCGTCTTATACAGTTCGGAGTAAAGCTCCATCCAGGTTTCTGGTATAAAGGGATCTTATTTTATAAGATTTATGTACCCAGACCGTGAGGTAGCCAAGAACTCCCCCACACTCCCGAATGAGCTACGGTCAAAAAGATCCCGCTTCGCTACCTTACGGTCGACGACAAATCCTGTCTACTGGTATTTAAGGTCACATAAATTTTTGGCGCCCAACGTGGGGCATGGAAGTATATAGCTCTATAGGCATTTTGCTTTCAGCGTCCCAATTTTTGTTCAAATAGTCACTACAGTCTGTTTTCTATTCTGAGAGAAAGAGTTGACTATTTGGAACACCCATTTTGGTGAGAGTGGATAAGCCCAGGGTACAGATTGCTGAAATAGATTGGACTTGCTTGGTCGGCCTATCGCAACTGTGACTGCTGAGTTTAATAACTTCTTTGTAGGGTATACGAGGCTGAAATGATTCGAGCTGAATATCAGATCGCGAAACCTACAGGAGAGAGATTCAACACCATCGTATAATAACATCTTTTCGCCATGTTTGCTCGTTTGTCTTCGTATGTTTGTGAGTTCACCTAGATATTTTGTATTGTGTTTGGTAAAATTATCAGAGACAATTCCAGAATATTGTATATTGGGCTCAGCCCGGATATCAGTACTGATTGTTATTCTGATAATTGTTGCTGAACCAAATGGAATTCATCTCGGTGCACTTTACATACATACCTGTTTGGTCATGAGATGTACTGTGTGAATAGTTACTAAATGTTGATAGTGTTGTCTGGAACTTGTGTATATGCTGCATTGGCGTATCCTTGCCGAACACTCACATTTTAGGAAGCTATAGCATAGCAATATTTTATAACCAGATTTAGTAACAATAGCCCATAATGAAATGTTTCCCTTTATTGTACTACAAATCAAGAAAACCTAATAAAATCAAGCTTCCTTCCCATTTATATCGACCCAAACCTTTTAAAGTTATTTGTTAATCAGAAAATTAAAGATTAAAGAAAAATGTCTGTGTCACGAAGTCCTCAAGATATGCACACAGTAGATAAACCTGTTAGTTTGTGTAGGGTTTGTACTCAAGAGATGAGCAATACTCAGCAATGCTATTGTACCCCTTGCAAGCACAATTTTCATAAGCCATGTCTGGAACGGTGGCTGCAGGATAAACAAGAATGTCCAGAATGTCAGGCTGCATTAGACCCGAGGGCAATTAAGTTGGTCATCGGCAATTGTTCACCTGACCCGAAACCAGTTTCGACTTTAACAATTCCAGGTAGTTCTCGTATGGTAACGCGTAACTTAGCCAAAAGCTTAAATGAGGTCCAACCTGAGGCTACAGAAAACCCGCAAGAATCGCTCGAAGGCAGCGAGGTTATTATATCCGGCTTAGATGTGAGCAATAATTCTGTCCGAAACGTAGCTCCTCCCCTAAGAGGCATTAGCAATCGCCGGCGAGGTAAACCTAATCGGGCCGGTCATACTCGTCAAGAGCCAGGAGTTGATTATAATATTATTCAGCAAATAATCGAGCAGTCGGTCACTCGTATGATATCGGCACTCCGCCTTGACTCCCGCCCCACCTCAAGCGAACAACGTCCGTCTATTCCCAGAAAAACAGCTGACACTATGCAAAAGTGGAATTTACATTTTGATGGGTCATCTGAGGGACTGGGAGTGAAAGAGTTCATATATCGGGTCCGAGTTCTTACTGATGAAACTCTCGACAGTGATTTTATGGGACTGTGCAAACATTTGCATATTCTTTTCACTGGAAAAGCCAGGGATTGGTTTTGGCGGCACCATAAGCAGGTCGATCGAATTATTTGGAATGATTTTTGTGCTGCGCTTCGACAGCAATATAAAGATTATCGCTCAGAATATATGAGTAAGGACTTAGTTAGAGCCAGAAAGCAAAAAGTCGGGGAACCGTTTGTTGCGTTTCATGATTCTGTGGCGGCTTTAATTGACAAATTTGGACTCAAAATCGATGAAGACGAATTGGTAGAGATACTGCGAAATAACTTGTTGCCTGAGATGCGGCACAAGTTGCTCTATCAATCCATCAGCTCAGTTGGCCATTTGCGTAGATTGGTGCAAATGAGCGAAAATTTAACTGATGATTTTCGCAGTCAATCAGAAAGTTGTTCTAGACCAAAATCTGGGGCGTTTCGTCGACAAATCAATGAAATTGAGGATACGTGTCCCGAAACGGTAATGGAAGAAGGTACAGAGACATCAGAGTTAGAAGTTGCCGCCATGCAAAAGGCACATTCTAATCTAACCTGTTGGAACTGTGAGGAAAAGGGACATGTGTGGGAAGATTGTCTGCAGGATCGAAGGATTTTTTGCTATGGTTGAGGTACACCACAGATGTACAAGCCACAGTGCAAAAAGTGCATACGTAGATTGTCGGAAATCCAGCAGAAGGGAGCATCCCCCAAAAATCGGATGCCCCCGAATTAACAAGCCAAATCAAGAACAATTTCACTCAAACAGAGCCATCTCCGGCCGAAAATAGTGCACGGTTGCATGATCTCCGTTTTCTCCCATATGACCTCAAATTATTAAAATATTTAGAAATACGGAAAAGAATTTTCAATGATGCAAAATCAGCTAGAAATAAACGTATTGCGAGATTGAAAAACTACTATAAGGAAGTAAAAAGTAATCGTAGATTAGTAATCTCGAATATATTTAGCAATCAGAAAGATATGCGCAGTTATGCGAAAGTATCATTCTTGGATTTTCAGGAATTAGGTCTATTAGATACTGGAGCAAACATCAGTTGCATTGGCGCAACGCTAGCGAAAACTGACTTTTCACAGAGTCCTCATTTTAAGACAATAAAATCCTCTGTAAAAACTGCAGGTGGCGAAAATCAGGCAGTCATAGGGGTGTTGAATGTTGTCATGCAATATAAGGCGATATCAAAACCAATGAAACTGTATGTTATCCCCAACATTAAACAGAATCTAATTCTCGGTCATGACTTTTGGAAAACATTTGCCCTTGCACCAAATATTATCAGTGCTGTGGAAGCAGAAACTGATGGTATTGAAGAGGAGGTTGAAGGGAAATATCCACTAACAAGCGTGCAGTTACAACAACTCAATTCATTTAAGCAGTTGTTTCCCAACGCTGCAGAGAAGTTAGGTCGCACTTCACTCATTAAACATCACATTGATGTAGGAGATGCGATGCCAGTAAAGCAACGCTTTTACCCTGTGAGTCCTGCGGTCGAGCAGTTATTGTATAACGAAATAGATCGGATGATCAGCATCGACATGATAGAGCCCTCAACAAGTGCATGGAGCTCTCCTATGAGGTTAGTAGTGAAACCGAATAAAGTTCGTCTTTGTTTAGGACGCCTATCCATTACCAAGTATAGATGGAATCTTTTCTAGATTGCCAAAAGCGAACATTATTTCGAAACTCGACTTAAAAGATGCTTATTGGCAAATAGAACTGACGGAGGCCTCAAAGCCACTTACCGCGTTTACAGTTCCAGGACGACCTCTATATCAGTTCAAGGTCATGCCGTTTGGACTGTGTAATGCGCCGTCAACAATGTGTCGACTAATTGATGAAATTATACCCCCTGACTTGCGTAACTGTGTATTTGGGTACTTAGATGATCTATGTATTGTATCGGAAGATTTCAATTCCCATCTTTCCGTACTAATACGAATTGCAGAGCAATTTCGTAGAGCTAATGTGACTTTAAATATAGAGAAGAGCCATTTCGCAGTCACTAAAGTTAACTATCTGGATTATGTGATTGATAAAACAGGCATATGCACAGATCCGGAGAAAATCTCTTGCATACAAAACTGGCCACCGCCGATGAATTTAAAACAAGTAAGAGGCTTTTTAGGTGTATGTGGGTGGTATCGCCGATTTATAAAAAACTTTTCGGATTTAGCCTGTCCTATAACAGATGTTTTATCCTCCAAGAAGAAGTTTGTCTGGACTCCAGAAGCGCAAACTGCTATGGAGAAACTGAAATCTGTTTTAACAACATCCCCAGTGTTACAGAATCCAAAATTTGTTCAGAAATTCTTTTTGCATTGCGATGCTAGTGATTATGGAATTGGGGCCGTTTTAGTACAGCTCTCCGAAGAAAATGAAGAAAAACCAGTAGCTTTCATGTCGAAAAAACTCAGTCGATCACAGCGTAACTATAGTGTTACAGAGCGTGAATGTCTAGCAGTTATTCTCGCTATAGAAAAGTTTCGTTGTTATTTAGAACTTCAAGAGTTTGAAGTCATCACTGACCACTCCAGTCTCCTTTGGCTGATGAGACAGCAGAACGTTTCGGGACGTTTAGCTAGGTGGGTTTTTCGTTTACAACAATACAAGTTCACTATGTCGCATCGTAAAGGAAAAGACCACATTGTGCCCGATGCTTTATCGCGGTTGCACGAGCATGAAATCGCTTCTTTAGATATGAGTCCTATAATAAATTTAGATTCAGATGCATTTCAGTCCGATGATTACAGCCAATTGAAGGTTAATCTAGAGCAAAATAGTTCGCGATTGTCCGATTTAAAAATTGTGTATCATAAAATCTATATCCGAACTGAACACTCAACCGGAGATGAAGTTCATGATAAGTTTTTGTGGAAACTATGGGTGCCCGAGCAACTTAAAGCAGATATGCTAAAGCAAGCCCATGATAGTGTAACGTCAGCACACTCGGGTATACAAAAAACCATCGAGAAATTACGACGAAATCTCTTTTGGCCTGGTTTAGCGAAGGATGTCCGCGATTATATCAGAAGTTGTTCTGTTTGCAAACAATCAAAAGCCCCGAATTATACTCTCCGTCCTCCAATGGGAGCTCAAAGTCCGACTTATCGACCTTTCCAAAGGTTGTATATAGATTTATTAGGGCCATACCCAAGGAGCAAAAAGGGCATGTGGGATTACTGATTGTCTTGGACCATTTCAGTAAATTTCATTGGCTTTGGCCTTTGAAAAAATTTAAGTCGTCTGTAATCCAAGAATTTCTTTTAAAACATATTTTTCACTGTTTTGGCATACCAGAAACGATAGTGAGCGATAACGGAATGCAGTTTAAGGCAAATGAATTCAATACTTTTTTAACGGAGCTAGGAATTCGCCATATATACACGGCTTTATACTCACCTCAGTGCAATGCTGCTGAGCGGGTTAATCGCTCTCTGCTAGCTGCTATTCGGTCGTATCTGGAACATGACCAGACTTATTGGTACCAACATATTTCTAGTATTTCATGTGCATTGCGATCTTCCTTGCATCAATCTATAGGATGCTCTCCATATAGAGCATTATTCGGTTTAGAGATGATTACCCATGGGTCAGACTACAAGTTGATAAAGCAATTAACATTGCTTGAAGAACCATTGGTACCTCTAAGCAGATCAGATAATTTATCTCTAATTCGGAAAGATATACAGGCCAATATCAAAAGAGCATACGAACGAAATGCTAAGCAGTACAATTTGCGTTCGAAGCCTGTTGCATTTAAAGAAGGACAGGAAGTGTATCGTAGAAATTTTGCACTTAGTAAATTTGCTCACAATTATAATGCTAAACTGGCACCCCAATTTTTGAAATGCAGAGTAAAAACCAAACTTGGAAATTGTTTTTATGTATTAGAAAATTTACAAGGGCAAGAAATAGGCACCTTTCATGCCAAAGACATTAAGCAATAAATAGACAAACATATTCCTGCTTATTCTGTCTAACGGTGGTATATTATCGGGTGGTGTAATGGTCGGTAAAATCGTTTGTGACAAAATTGTCACCTGCGCCGCAAGTGAGCTTTGGGTTAAGCAGAGCTTGAGAACAGAGCTTTCGCTAAACCCTAAAGCTTTGGGACAGTGTGCGAAGTGCACCCAGCTTCAAGTTGCATCGCTCAAAGTCTCCAAAAAGAGAAGAAAATGAAATAGAGCACTAGAATGGGGCTCTATAAAAATGGAGGCACATTGCGTGCTCGTTCTTTTTCTTTTCCGGCGCTTTACAAAAAAACAAAACCCCAACCACCTCACCGGCATCCAATTCAAAGAGGAAAAAAAAATAAATATATATATATTTATATAACAACAATATATATATATATATATATATATTGTTTTGGATACCATAACTGCCAAAAATATTTTGCGGCTAATACATTGAATGTATATATATCTCAAATATATATAAATATTTCAATAATCCAAGAATCGCCCACGGTGCAGGCGATCACATCGCGCAGTTACTAAAGCATATAAGCTTTGAACGGCTGACGCGCTTTGGTTTTTTTCTTCGCGCATAAACGTTAAAGGTAGGTGTCAGAAAGACATAAAAGAAAAAAAGACCTTGTTCGGACAATAATATTGTTCTTGGTTTTCAGTCGCAGGCAGTGCCCTTCCCTATGCCCTAACCTCTAGGCCAGGAAAAAATTAACCAATATAGGCTGAGTTTAGGGCTGAATCTTAATATATATTTTAATATATATACCATTCCTGGAGAAGAAGAGAGCGGCGAGGAGGAAATCATTCAGTGGTGGCAGTGAAAACGACAGAACAAAAATAGACGTGAAAAAAAAAAATAGTGAAATAAAACAGACGTAGTTAATATATATACAGCTATCCGTATATGTATGTATATATATATATATATATATATATATATATATATATATATATATATATATATATATATATATATATATATATATAGATATATATATATATGTATATATATAGGTATATATATATATATATATATATATATATATATATATATATATAGATATATATATATATGTATATATATAGGTATATATATATATATATATATATATATATATATATATATAGTTACATGTATATATAAGTGAGATAAAGAAAAAAAAAAAAGAAAAAAAAAACACTATTAGTGCAGAAGCAGGCAGAAGCAAAGAATACATGAGAGCTTAAAAAAAAACATATGATTACAGTGCACTGAGAAAAATCTTTTAGTAAAGCAAAATATGAATTAGAAAAAACAATATGAATAAATAAATCAATAAATAAATTTATATAGGAAAAAAAAACGGAAAATATTAATACATCTATATATATATATATTTCTATATAGTGAAATCTAAAAAATCTTAGTGTCTGCTAACTTTAAAAAAAAACAAAAAAAAAAAAAAAAACCAACAAAACCCAAACACCAACAAAAAAAAAAAAAAAAAAAAAACAAACAAACAAAACCCAAAAAAAAAAAAAAATGAATTTATATTCTTCCCAACTTGTCAAATAAAACACCAAGAAAAACTTTTAAAATCAATCTAACAGCAACCACGAAGAAAGGCCTTTCATCGAGGGAAAGCTACTCAAATCATGTAAGTGTTTAATACCCCGTGCTCCCTTTCCCCTATTTGAAGTCTAAAAAAAAAAAAAAAAAAAAAAAAATATTTAATAATAATAATAATAATGAATAAATAAATAAAAAAAAAAAAAAAAAAATTAGATACATATATCGATATATATATATATATATATATATATATATATGAATGTAATTTAAGCATATAATGTTTTGAAGATAGAAAATTGTTTTCTCCTCTTTTTGTTTTCTAATAACGCTTTAGTTTAGTTCGTTGATTCAGTTGAATATATTTAAATAATATTATAGAAAACAAATGGATTTTTTTTAGGGATAGGGTCGAGAACACGGTGGCCACAGTCCACCTATGGCTACCGGTGTTGATATCGTTTTATTGATTGGTAGTGGTGTCAGTCCTTCCTTTTTTGTTCGTCTTATACAGTTCGGAGTAAAGCTCCATCCAGGTTTCTGGTATAAAGGGATCTTATTTTATAAGATTTATGTACCCAGACCGTGAGGTAGCCAAGAACTCCCCCACACTCCCGAATGAGCTACGGTCAAAAAGATCCCGCTTCGCTACCTTACGGTCGACGACAAATCCTGTCTACTGGTATTTTGGTCACATAAATTTTCTGGCGCCCAACGTGGGGCCTGGAAGTATATAGCCCTATAGGCATTTTGCTTTCAGCGTCCCAATTTTTGTTCAAATAGTCACTACAGTCTGTTTTCTATTCTGAGAGAAAGAGTTGACTATTTGTAACACCCATTTTGGTGAGAGTGGATAAGCCCAGGGTACAGCTTGCTGAAATAGATTGGACTTGCTTGGTCGGCCTATCGCAACTGTGACTGCTGAGTTTAATAACTTCTTTGTAGGGTATACAAGGCTGAAATGATTCGAGCTGAATATCAGATCGCGAAACCTACAGGAGAGAGATTCAACACCATCGTATAATAACATCTTTTCGCCATGTTTGCTCGTTTGTCTTCGTATGTTTGTGAGTTCACCTAGATATTTTGTATTGTGTTTGGTAAAATTATCAGAGACAATTCCAGAATATTGTATATTGGGCTCAGCCCGGATATCAGTACTGATTGTTATTCTGATAATTGTTGCTGAACCAAATGGAATTCACCTCGGTGCACTTTACATACATACCTGTTTGGTCATGAGATGTACTGTGTGAATAGTTACTAAATGTTGATAGTGTTGTCTGGAACTTGTGTATATGCTGCATTGGCGTATCCTTGCCGAACACTCACATTTTAGGAAGCTATAGCATAGCAATATTTTATAACCAGATTTAGTAACAATAGCCCATAATGAAATGTTTCCCTTTATTGTACTACAAATCAAGAAAACCTAATAAAATCAAGCTTCCTTCCCATTTATATCGACCCAAACCTTTTAAAGTTATTTGTTAATCAGAAAATTAAAGATTAAAGAAAAATGTCTGTGTCACGAAGTCCTCAAGATATGCACACAGTAGATAAACCTGTTAGTTTGTGTAGGGTTTGTACTCAAGAGATGAGCAATACTCAGCAATGCTATTGTACCCCTTGCAAGCACAATTTTCATAAGCCATGTCTGGAACGGTGGCTGCAGGATAAACAAGAATGTCCAGAATGTCAGGCTGCATTAGACCCGAGGGCAATTAAGTTGGTCATCGGCAATTGTTCACCTGACCCGAAACCAGTTTCGACTTTAACAATTCCAGGTAGTTCTCGTATGGTAACGCGTAACTTAGCCAAAAGCTTAAATGAGGTCCAACCTGAGGCTACAGAAAACCCGCGAGAATCGCTCAAAGGCAGCGAGGTTATTATATCCGGCTTAGATGTGAGCAATAATTCTGTCCGAAACGTAGCTTCTCCTCTAAGAGGCATTAGCAATCGCCGGCGAGGTAAACCTAATCGGGCCGGTCATACTCGTCAAGAGCCAGGAGTTGATTATAATATTATTCAGCAAATAATCGAGCAGTCGGTCACTCGTATGATATCGGCACTCCGCCTTGACTCCCGTCCCATCTCAAGCGAACAACGTCCGTCTATTCCCACTCCTATGGCCTACTCACCAGGTAGCTCGTCCGCTCAAAGCAGAAAAACAGCTGACACTATGCAAAAGTGGAATTTACATTTTGATGGGTCATCTGAGGGACTGGGAGTGGAAGAGTTCATATATCGGGTCCGAGTTCTTACTGATGAAACTCTCGACAGTGATTTTATGGGACTGTGCAAACATTTGCATATTCTTTTCACTGGAAAAGCCAGGGATTGGTTTTGGCGGCACCATAAGCAGGTCGATCGAATTATTTGGAATGATTTTTGTGCTGCGCTTCGACAGCAATATAAAGATTATCGCTCAGAATATATGAGTAAGGATTTAGTTAGAGCCAGAAAGCAAAAAGTCGGGGAACCGTTTGTTGCTTTTCATGATTCTGTGGCGGCTTTAATTGACAAATTTGGACTCAAAATCGATGAAGACGAATTGGTAGAGATACTGCGAAATAACTTGTTGCCTGAGATGCGGCACAAGTTGCTCTATCAATCCATCAGCTCAGTTGGCCATTTGCGTAGATTGGTGCAAATGAGCGAAAATTTAACTGATGATTTTCGCAGTCAATCAGAAAGTTGTTCTAGACCAAAATCTGGGGCGTTTCGTCGACAAATCAATGAAATTGAGGATACGTGTCCCGAAACGGTAATGGAAGAAGGTACAGAGACATCAGAGTTAGAAGTTGCCGCCATGCAAAAGGCACATTCTAATCTAACCTGTTGGAACTGTGAGGAAAAGGGACATGTGTGGGAAGATTGTCTGCAGGATCGAAGGATTTTTTGCTATGGTTGTGGTACACCACAGATGTACAAGCCACAGTGCAAAAAGTGCATACGTAGATTGTCGGAAATCCAGCAGAAGGGAGCATCCCATAAAAATCGGAAGCCCCCGAATTAACAAGCCAAATCAAGAACAATTTCACTCAAACAGAGCCATCTCCGGCCGAAAATAGTGCACGGTTGCATGATCTCCGTCTTCTCCCATATGACCTCAAATTATTAAAATATTTAGAAATACGGAAAAGAATTTTCAATGCTGCAAAATCAGCTAGAAATAAACGTATTGCGAGATTGAAAAACTACTATAAGGAAGTAAAAAGTAATCGTAGATTAGTAATCTCGAATATATTTAGCAATCAGAAAGATATGCGCAGTTATGCGAAAGTATCATTCTTGGATTTTCAGGAATTAGGTCTATTAGATACTGGAGCAAACATCAGTTGCATTGGCGCAACGCTAGCGAAAACTGACTTTTCACAGAGTCCTCATTTTAAGACAATAAAATCCTCTGTAAAAACTGCAGGTGGCGAAAATCAGGCAGTCATAGGGGTGTTGAATGTTGTCATGCAATATAAGGCGATATCAAAACCAATGAAACTGTATGTTATCCCCAACATTAAACAGAATCTAATTCTCGGTCATGACTTTTGGAAAACATTTGCCCTTGCACCAAATATTATCAGTGCTGTGGAAGCAGAAACTGATGGTATTGAAGAGGAGGTTGAAGGGAAATATCCACTAACAAGCGTGCAGTTACAACAACTCAATTCAGTTAAGCAGTTGTTTCCCAACGCTGCAGAGAAGTTAGGTCGCACTTCACTCATTAAACATCACATTGATGTAGGAGATGCGATGCCAGTAAAGCAACGCTTTTACCCTGTGAGTCCTGCGGTCGAGCAGTTATTGTATAACGAAATAGATCGGATGCATGGAGCTCTCCTATGAGGTTAGTAGTGAAACCGAATAAAGTTCGTCTTTGTTTAGGACGCCTATCCATTACCAAGTATAGATGGAATCTTTTCTAGATTGCCAAAAGCGAACATTATTTCGAAACTCGACTTAAAAGATGCTTATTGGCAAATAGAACTGACGGAGGCCTCAAAGCCACTTACCGCGTTTACAGTTCCAGGACGACCTCTATATCAGTTCAAGGTCATGCCGTTTGGACTGTGTAATGCGCCGTCAACAATGTGTCGACTAATTGATGAAATTATACCCCCTGACTTGCGGAACTGTGTATTTGGGTACTTAGATGATCTATGTATTGTATCGGAAGATTTCAATTCCCATCTTTCCGTACTAATACGAATTGCAGAGCAATTTCGTAGAGCTAATGTGACTTTAAATATAGAGAAGAGCCATTTCGCAGTCACTAAAGTTAACTATCTGGATTATGTGATTGATAAAACAGGCATATGCACAGATCCGGAGAAAATCTCTTGCATACAAAACTGGCCACCGCCGATGAATTTAAAACAAGTAAGAGGCTTTTTAGGTGTATGTGGGTGGTATCGCCGATTTATAAAAAACTTTTCGGATTTAGCCTGTCCTATAACAGATGTTTTATCCTCCAAGAAGAAGTTTGTCTGGACTCCAGAAGCGCAAACTGCTATGGAGAAACTGAAATCTGTTTTAACAACATCCCCAGTGTTACAAAATCCAAAAGAAATTCTTTTTGCATTGCGATGCTAGTGATTATGGAATTGGGGCCGTTTTAGTACAGCTCTCCGAAGAAAATGAAGAAAAACCAGTAGCTTTCATGTCGAAAAAACTCAGTCGATCACAGCGTAACTATAGTGTTACAGAGCGTGAATGTCTAGCAGTTATTCTCGCTATAGAAAAGTTTCGTTGTTATTTAGAACTTCAAGAGTTTGAAGTCATCACTGACCACTCCAGTCTCCTTTGGCTGATGAGACAGCAGAACGTTTCGGGACGTTTAGCTAGGTGGGTTTTTCGTTTACAACAATACAAGTTCACTATGTCGCATCGTAAAGGAAAAGACCACATTGTGCCCGATGCTTTATCGCGGTTGCACGAGCATGAAATCGCTTCTTTAGATATGAGTCCTATAATAAATTTAGATTCAGATGCATTTCAGTCCGATGATTACAACCAATTGAAGGTTAATCTAGAGCAAAATAGTTCGCGATTGTCCGATTTAAAAATTGTGGATCATAAAATCTATATCCGAACTGAACACTCAACCGGAGATGAAGTTCATGATAACTTTTTGTGGAAACTATGGGTGCCCGAGCAACTTAAAGCAGATATGCTAAAGCAAGCCCATGATAGTGTAACGTCAGCACACTCGGGTATACAAAAAACCATCGAGAAATTACGACGAAATCTCTTTTGGCCTGGTTTAGCGAAGGATGTCCGCGATTATATCAGAAGTTGTTCTGTTTGCAAACAATCAAAAGCCCCGAATTATACTCTCCGTCCTCCAATGGGAGCTCAAAGTCCGACTTATCGACCTTTCCAAAGGTTGTATATAGATTTATTAGGGCCATACCCAAGGAGCAAAAAGGGCATGTGGGATTACTGATTGTCTTGGACCATTTCAGTAAATTTCATTGGCTTTGGCCTTTGAAAAAATTTAAGTCGTCTGTAATCCAAGAATTTCTTTTAAAACATATTTTTCACTGTTTTGGCATACCAGAAACGATAGTGAGCGATAACGGAATGCAGTTTAAGGCAAATGAATTCAATACTTTTTTAACGGAGCTAGGAATTCGCCATATATACACGGCTTTATACTCACCTCAGTGCAATGCTGCTGAGCGGGTTAATCGCTCTCTGCTAGCTGCTATTCGGTCGTATCTGGAACATGACCAGACTTATTGGTACCAACATATTTCTAGTATTTCATGTGCATTGCGATCTTCCTTGCATCAATCTATAGGATGCTCTCCATATAGAGCATTATTCGGTTTAGAGATGATTACCCATGGGTCAGACTACAAGTTGATAAAGCAATTAACATTGCTTGAAGAACCATTGGTACCTCTAAGCAGATCAGATAATTTATCTCTAATTCGGAAAGATATACAGGCCAATATCAAAAGAGCATACGAACGAAATGCTAAGCAGTACAATTTGCGTTCGAAGCCTGTTGCATTTAAAGAAGGACAGGAAGTGTATCGTAGAAATTTTGCACTTAGTAAATTTGCTCACAATTATAATGCTAAACTGGCACCCCAATTTTTGAAATGCAGAGTAAAAACCAAACTTGGAAATTGTTTTTATGTATTAGAAAATTTACAAGGGCAAGAAATAGGCACCTTTCATGCCAAAGACATTAAGCAATAAATAGACAAACATATTCCTGCTTATTCTGTCTAACGGTGGTATATTATCGGGTGGTGTAATGGTCGGTAAAATCGTTTGTGACAAAATTGTCACCTGCGCCGCAAGTGAGCTTTGGGTTAAGCAGAGCTTGAGAACAGAGCTTTCGCTAAACCCTAAAGCTTTGGGACAGTGTGCGAAGTGCACCCAGCTTCAAGTTGCATCGCTCAAAGTCTCCAAAAAGAGCAGAAAATGAAGAAGAGCCCTGGAATGGGGCGATATAAAAACGGAGGCACATTGCGTGCTCGTTCTTTTTCTTTTCCGGCGCTTTACAAAAAAACAAAACCCCAACCACCGGCATCCAATTCAAAGTGGAAAAAAAAAAAAAAAAAAAAAAAAAAAATATAATATATATATATATATATATATATATATATATATAATATTTTGCGGCTAATACATTGAATTTATATATATCTCAAATATATATAAATATTTCAATAATCCAAGAATCGCCCACGGTGCAGGCGATCACATCGCGCAGTTACTAAAGCATATAAGCTTTGAACGGCTGACGCGCTTTGGTTTTTTTCTTCGCGCATAAACGTTAAAGGTAGGTGTCAGAAAGACAGTGCCCTTCCCTATGCCCTAACCTCTAGGCCAGGAAAATATTAACCTATATAGGCTGAGGTTAGGGCTGAATCTTAATATATATTTTAATATATATACCATTCTTGGAGAAGAAGAGAGCGGCGAGGAGGAAATCATTCAGTGGTGGCAGTGAAAACGACAGAACAAAAATAGACGTGAAAAAAAAAATAGTGAAATAAAACAGACGTAGTTAATATATATACAGCTATCCGTATATGTATGTGTGTATATATATATATATAGATATATATATATATATATATGTATATATATAGGTGTATATATATATATATAGTTACATGTATATATAAGTGAGATAAAGAAAAAAAAAAAAAGAAAAAAAAACTATTAGTGCAGAAGCAGGCAGAAGCAAAGAATACATGAGAGCTTAAAAAAACATATGATTACAGTGCACTAAGAAAAATCTTTTAGTAAAGCAAAATATGAATTAGAAAAAAAAAATATGAATAAATAAATCAATAAATAAATTTATATAGGAAAAAAAAAAACGGAAAATAGTTATACATCTATATATATATATATTTCTATATAATGAAATCTAAAAAATCTTAGTGTCTGCCAACTTTAAAAAAAAAAAACATAAAAAAAAAAAAACCAAGAAAACCCAAACACCAACAAAAAAAAAAAAAAAAAAAACAAACAAACAAAACCCAAAAAAAAAAAAAAAAAAATTATATTCCTCCCAACTTGTCAAATAAAACACCAAGAAAAACTTTTAAAATCAATCTTACAGCAACCACGAAGAAAGGCCTTTCATCGAGGGAAAGCTACTCAAATCATGTAAGTGTTTAATACCCCGTGCTCCCTTTCCCCTATTTGAAGTCTAAAAAAAAAAAACAAAAAAAAAAAATATTTAATAATAATAATAATAATGAATAAATAAATACATAAATAAAAAAAAAAAAAAAAATATTAGTTACATATATCGATATATATATATATAATGTAATTTAAGCATATAATGTTTTGAAGATAGAAAATTGTTTTCTCCTCTTTTTGTTTTCTAATAACGCTTTAGTTTAGTTCGTTGATTCAGTTGAATATATTTAAATAATATTAAAGAAAAAACAGGCAGTTTCGACAATATTATATATACCGGTAGCATAAGTGAATTATTAGTTTATAGAAAACAAATGGATTTTTTTTTGAATGGATTGTGAAATAAGAAATAAAATAACATAATGGAGTAATGGATTGAATTTTAAAAGGCGGGGGATAGAATGGTATAGGAGGCTTGAGTTAGCGTTGGGGGTTTTTCAGAAAAATTTAACAGAAAAACACGGTGGCCACACCCCACCTATGGCTACCGGTGTTGATATCGTTTTATTGATTGGTAGTGGTGTCAGTCCTTCCTTTTTGTGTTCGTCTTATACAGTTCGGAGTAAAGCTCCATCCAGGTTTATGGTATAAAGGGATCTTATTTTATAAGATTTATGTACCCAGACCGTGAGGTAGCCAGAAGAACTCCCCCACACTCCCGAATGAGCTACGGTCAAGAAGATCCCGCTTCGCTACCTTACGGTCGACGACAAATCCTGTCTACTGGTATTTTGGTCACAAAGAATTGTTGAAATATCAGTTCCTCGATGGGTTCAGGGGATTTCCTTGTCGAGCAGTATCAACTCGAATTTGTGTTTTAAATCTTTTAGCCACTATTTCCAGTATTCCTAAAACAACTTTGTCTACAAGGTTTCTGCCTGTGTATGCTGAATATCTAAACTAGTAATATTATTTATTTATTCGACCTAAGAATTATGATTTAAAAGAAATCATCGCTATTCTCTTCAATGCAAATATGAAAATCTCTCTAGAAAAATCAAAATTCTTTAGAGCTAAAATTGAATTTTTGGGACATACAGTATCACACAATACTAACACCACTGATCCGAATATAATTGAATCCATTACAAAATATTCTCCTTCCAAAAATTTAAGAGAGTTAAGAGATTTTATCGAATTAACTAATTATTATAGAAAGTTTGTAAAAAATTACGCTGACATAGCCAAACCTCTCACTAAATTACTACAAGGACATAATGGCATAGTTTCAAAGCATATGTCTAAAAAAACGAAAATAACACTTGACGATGAAGCCATCGCCGCATTCGAAAATTTGAAATCACTTTTAATTGCAATGGTAGAATTAACCCAACCTGATTATTCAAAAAAGTTTGTTCTTACTACAGATGCCTCTGGTATTGCTATAGGCGCCGTCCTTTCACAAGAAAACAAACCTATTACTTTTGTTTCAAAAACCTGAAATAAAACAGAAAGAAGTTATGCAACTAATGAAAGGGAATTATATGCCATAGTATGGGCTTTGAAAAACCTCCGTAATTACCTATACGGTGTTACCAATCTAGAAATTCAAACAGATCACCAACCACTCTCTTTTGCAGTTTCCGTGCGAAATCCGAACGCAAAAATGAAAAGATGGCATGCTTTTATAGAAGAGTTTTCTCCTAATATAGTTTACAAACCGGGATCAACTAACATTGTTGCTGACGCCTTATCAAGGGTAGAAATTAATCACACTAATGAAACTAATCATATGTCTGAACAAGAGCTTTCGTCCGATAATGAAACTATTCATTCAGCCGAAAAGAGTTATGAATGTATAATCGAAGAAACTAAAAAACCTTTAAATCAATTTAAACAACAGTTACTTATATCCAAAAACAGGTTTACTATTCATGAACAATATCAACCATTCGATAAAATAAGGCATATCATAGAATATGATACAGTTGATAATTTATTAAAATACTTAAAGAATTTATGCAACCAAATCTAACGACAGGTATTCATTGCAGCCCAGAAGATTTATATGAAATTCAAAATTCCATAAAAAATACCTTCACTAATAAATTTTTATTCACAAGAAAATTCGTCCTTGACATTGAACACAAAATTATCAAGAGATTATCATTGAAGAAACACATGCTCGTGCTCATAGAGGATTTTGACGAAAATTTGAAACAAATAATTAAACAATATTATTGGCCAACATTACTATCTTTCCTTATTTGCATTTTTTCTTGTTATCACACAAATTAATAACAAATCTGATATGACAAATAAAGTATTAGAACTTATACAAACGTTCCCATATGCTAAGTCTTTAATGATGGATAACGAACCTAGCTTTTCTTCAGAACAATTTAAATCCACAATGTATCGTTCAGGCATTACAATCTATTATGCTGACCCCAGACACAGTCTTAGCAACGGTCAAATAGAAAGAGTCGATTCAACATTAATTCAACTTTCTCGATGTATTCAGGAAGAATTTAATATAATAGACTATTCCGAAGTTAGAGAGCAGTTAAAGAGTATTAAAATACTATTTAATCAACTACCCAGCAAAAACCTTGTGAAATCTTATTTAATAAAATAAAACACTCAAACTTTGCAGATAAATTAGAATCAGCTCAAACAAAAATGCTAGAAAATCATAACAAAAATAGGTCACCAAAAATTACCATGTTGGTGAAATAATTTACGATAGAAAACACGGGGAAAGAAATAAATTACAACCAATATATAAAAAAACAAACAGTAAAAGAAGATTTAGGAAAAACAATAAAAATAACCAGTAGAAACCGTATTATCCACAAAGATAATATAAAAAGTTAATAAAAAAAATTTTTTTCTTCTCTTTTATATCTTCTAGCATAAACATATTGTATGCGCTATTTTTTTTTTTTTTTTTTTTTTTTATACTCATTCACGAAGTGAATTAGTATATTGGTTTTGTGCATGTCCGTCTTGCTGTCCGTCCGTCTGTCCGTTTGTCCGTATGAACGCAATCTATTTCTACGCTATTAGAGCTACAGACTTGAAATTTGGAACACATACTCGTGTATATTTCCGATTTATAAAGTGTTAAAATTTTCCTGATCCGCCCACTAGGGGCGTGGCAAATCGGAAAATGCATTTTCCGATATGCCAGAAATCATATTAGTTGAGCTAGAGCGTTAAAATTTGGAACGTAGGTTCGTGTTTACCATCCAAAATCAAAAGCTATGACGGATATATCTACGCCCATTGGGGGCGGGGCAAATCGGGTAAAACTGTATCTCCTAAAGTTTTAAAGCTAGAGCGCTCAAATTTTGCATGTCAGTTTATGTTACGATTCTATAAAGATTATATGTCTACGCCTACTGGGGGCGTGGCAAATCAGATATGAAGATATAGTGATTTTTCAAATTCTACTATATTTTGGGCACTATTGATGCTAGAGACCTGAAATTTGGTATATATACTCGGGTTGATTACCCCAGGCCAAAAAGCTATAGTGGATGTATCTCCGCCCAACTTCAAATTTGGATAATAAGTTACTGGTAGCCTCTTCTATCGATGACCCAAAAATAGTAGTCTTTAGGGGCGCGGCATACGAAAAAATACCCTGTAATTTTCACATTTTTTGAGCGTAAGCATTCAAATTTTGCAGTTGGGTTACCATTAGCTCGTTCTGAGAACTGGCCAAAAATATGGTGTCTAAGTCCACTAGGGGCGTGGCAATTGCCATTTCTAGTGTCAAATTGCGACATTTATATGCGTGAGCCATCTATAAATATAGACTTAATAGGCATTTATAGAACGGAAGAAAACATTTTTGTAGAATTTAAAAAATTAAAATTAAATTATAAATCTTAAAAAAATTCAAAGTTTTCCTCGGGGCTCGAAGTACGACAATCTACGCCCACTAGAGGCGTGGCGAATCGGCATTAGTAGCGGCCAACTAAAAAATTTATATGCGTGCGTCACTTATATATATAAATAAGCTTTGTAGATATTCATAAGACGGAAGGAAACATTTTTATGAAATTGAAAAAATATTAGCGAAATAATAACATAAAATTTTAATTTTTAAAAAAACCATCGGTACCACTGCTCCGGTTGGTTATTTAGTAGCGAAAAATTATATATATAACTTCAGTGCTAGAGCGTCATCTCACAAAACTAAAATAACTACTGAAAAATTCACAAATCAATCGCAATTCCTAGAATAGGCTAGAAGGCGCGTTTTTGTCCGTACGCATAGAATAAACGATAATAGTTTATATAATTGATAGTTGAGCTTCTAATAACCTTCTCTATCGATTACAAGTAAGAAAGCTCTAGTCTAGACTGCTCGACTACGAAATCCCCTGATCCCTTCCAGGAACTGATATTTCAAGAATTCTTCGTTATTTTCTGCTTCAAAAGAAGCACAAACACACAGAGGCACGCACGTATAAACACGCATTAGCTGCAGTGTGGGCCTACTATGGGAACTTAATTGCTTAATAACTTTTTTTGTCGATGGACTATCTTCATGAAACTTTTATATCGTGATTAAAATATTGAAATGCATGAATTTGACAAAGCACAAGTCTCTAATATCACGGTGATCAAAAATATATATACTTTATGGAGTCTGCCACGCCTCCTTCTGCCTGTTACATAAATTTTAACATAACCATTATATTTCACATTTTCAATGGGTCAGGGTATACAAATAATTTGTAGGCCACTGATTGTGTCGTGTTGTAATGGTCGGTAAAACCATTTTTGACAAAATTGTCGCCTGCGCCGCAAGTGAGCTTTGGGTTAAGCGGAGCTTGAGAACAGAGCTTTCGCTAAGCCCTAAAGCTTTGGGACAGTGGGCGAAGTGCACCCAGCTTCAAGTTGCATCGCTCACTGTCTCCAAAAAGAGCAGAAATGAAGAAGAGCACTGGAATGGGGCGATATAAAAACGGGGGCACATTGCGTGCTCGTTCTTTTTCATTTCCGGCGCATTACACAAAAAGAAGAACAAACCCAAAAACCTCACCGGTAGTCAATTCCAAGAAAAAGAAATAATATATATATATCTATATATATTTATATTGTCTTGGAAATTGCTTGAAAAATTGGCGTACCAAAATTGTGCGGCTAATACATTTAATTTATATATAAACCAAATATATATAAATTTTTCAATCATCCAAGAATCGCCCACGGTGCAGGCGATCACCTCGCGCAGGTATTAAAGCTTATAAGCTTTGATCGACTGACGCGCTTTGGTTTTTTTTCGCGCATAAAAGGTAGGTGTCAAAGAGACATAAAAGAAAAAAATCTTTGTTCAGACAATAAAATTGTTTTGGTTTTCAGTCACAGGCAGTGCCCTTCCCATGCCCTAACCTCTGTGCCAAGAAACAAAAATTAACCTGTATCGGCTGAGGTTAGGGCTGAATCTTAATATATATTTTAATATATATACCATTCCTGGAGAAGAAGAGAGCGGCGAGGAGGAAATCATTCAGTGGTGGCAGTGAAAACGACAGAACAAAAATAGACGTGAAAAAAAAGAAATAGTGAAATAAAACAGACGTAGTTAATATATATACAGCTATCCGTATATGTATGTGTATATATATATATATATAGATATATATATATATATATATATGTATATATATAGGTGTATATATATATATATAGTTACATGTATATATAAGTGAGATAAAGAAAAAAAAAAAAAGAAAAAAAACTATTAGTGCAGAAGCAGGCAGAAGCAAAGAATACATGAGAGCTTTAAAAAACATATGATTACAGTGCACTGTAAATCAATAAATAAATTTATATAGAAAAAAAAACGGAAAATAGTTATACATCTATATATATATATAGATATTTCTATATAGTGAAATCTAAAAAATCTTAGTGTCTGCTAACTTTAAAAAAAAAAAAAAAAAAAAAAAAAAAAAAAACCAACAAAACCCAAACACCAACAAAAAAAAAAACAAAAAAAAAAATGAAATTATATTCCTCCCCACCTGTCAAATAAACACCAAGCAAAAGAAAAAAAATTTTTTTTAAACCCAATCTAACAGCAACCACGAAGAAAGGCCTTTCATCGAGGGAAAGCTACACAAACCATGTAAGTGTTTAATACCCCGTGCTCCCTTTCCCCTATTTGAAGTCTAAAAAAAAAAAAAAAAAAAAAAAAAAAAAAAAAATTATTTAATAATAATAATAATAATAATCATGAATAAATAAATTAATACAAAAAAAAAAAAAAAAAAAAAAAAAAAAAAATAGTAGTTACATATGTCGATATATATATATATATATATAGATATATATATAATGTAATTTAAGCATATAATGTTTTGAAGATAGAAAATTGTTTTCTCCTCTTTTTGTTTTCTAATAACGCTTTAGTTTAGTTCGTTGATTCAGTCGAATATATTTAAATAATATTAAAGAAAAAAACAGGCAGTTTCGACAATATTATATATACCGGTAGCATAAGTGAATTATTAGTTTATAGAAAACAAATGGATTTTTTTTTTTAAATGGATTGTGAATAAGCAATAAAATAACATAATGGAGTAATGGATTGAATTTTAAAAGGCGGGTGATAGCATGGTATAGGAGGCTTGAGTTATTCGCATTGGGGGTTTTTCGGCAACCATTTCACCGAAAAACCATGGTAGGGATAGGGTCGAGAACACGGTGGCCACACTCCACCTATGGCTACCGGTGTTGATATCGTTTGATTGATTGGTAGTGGTGTCAGTCCCTCCTTTTTGTGTTCGTCTTATACAGTTCGGAGTAAAGCTCCATCCAGGTTTCTGGTATAAAGGGATCTTATTTTATAAGATTTATGTACCCAGACCGTGAGGTAGCCAAGAACTCCCCCACACTCCCGAATGAGCTACGGTCAAGAAGATCCCGCTTCGCTACCTTACGGTCGACGACAAATCCTGTCTACTGGTATTTAAGGTCACATAAATTTTTGGCGCCCAACGTGGGGCATGGAAGTATATAGCTCTATAGGCATTTTGCTTTCAGCGTCCCAATTTTTGTTCAAATAGTCACTACAGTCTGTTTTCTATTCTGAGAGAAAGAGTTGACTATTTGTAACACCCATTTTGGTGAGAGTGGATAAGCCCAGGGTACAGCTTGCTGAAATAGATTGGACTTGCTTGGTCGGCCTATCGCAACTGTGACTGCTGAGTTTAATAACTTCTTTGTAGGTTCTACGAGGCTGAAATGATTCGAGCTGAATATCAGATCGCGAAACCTACAGGAGAGAAATTCAACACCATCGTATAATAACATCTTTTCACCATGTTTGCTCGGTTGTCTTCGTATGTTTGTGAGTTCACTTAGATATTATTTTGTATTGTGTTTTGTAAAATTATCAGAGACGATTCCAGAATATTGTATATTGGGCTCAGCCCGGATATCAGTACTGATTGTTACTCTGATAATTGTTGCTGAACCAAATGGAATTCATCTCGGTGCACTTTACATACATACCTGTTTGGTCATGAGATGTTCTTTGTGAATAGTTACTAAATGTTGATCGTGTTGTCTGGAACTTGTGTATATGCTGTATTGGCGTATCCTTGCCGAACACTCACATTTTAGGAAACTATAGCATAGCAATATTTTATAACCAGATTTAGTATCAATAGCCCATAATTAAATGTTTCCCTTTATTGTACTGCAAATCAAGAAAACCTAATAAACTCAAGCTTCCTTCCCATTTATATCGACCCAAACCTTTTAAATTTATTTGGTAATCAGAAAATTAAAGATTAAAGAAAAATGCCTGTGTCACGAAGTCCTCAAGATATGCACACAGTAGATAAACCTGTTAGTTTGTGTAGGGTTTGTACTCAAGAGATGAGCAATACTCAGCAATGCTATTGTACCCCTTGCAAGCACAATTTTCATAAGCCATGTCTGGAACGGTGGCTGCAGGATAAACAAGAATGTCCAGAATGTCAGGCTGCATTAGACCCGAGGGCAATTAAGTTGGTCATCGGCAATTGTTCACCTGACCCGAAACCAGTTTCAACTTTAACAATTCCAGGTAGCTCTCGTATGGTAACGCGTAACTTAGCCAAAAGCTTAAATGAGGTCCAATCTGAGGCTACAGAAAACCCGCGAGAATCGCTCGAAGGCAGCGAGGTTATTATATCTGGCCTAGATGTGAGTAATAATTCTGTCCGAAACGTAGCTCCTCCCCCAAGAGGCATTAGTAATCGCCGGCGAGGTAGACCTAATCGGGCCGGTCATACTCGTCCAGAGCCAGGAGTTGATTATAATATTATTCAGCAAATGATCGAGCAGACGGTCACTCGTATGATATCGGCACTCCGCCTTGACTCCCGCCCCACCTCAAGCGAACAACGTCCGTCTATTCCTACTCCTATGGCCTACTCACCAGGTAGCTCGTCTGCTCAAAGCAGGAAAACAGCTGACACTATGCAAAAATGGAATTTACATTTTGATGGGTCATCTGAGGGACTGGGAGTGGAAGAGTTCATATATCGTGTCCGAGTTCTTACTGATGAAACTCTCGACAGTGATTTTATGGGGCTGTGCAAACATTTGCATATTCTTTTGACTGGAAAAGCTAGGGATTGGTTTTGGCGGCACCATAAGCAGGTCGATCGAATTATTTGGAATGATTTTTGTGTTGCGCTTCGACAGCAATATAGAGATTATCGCTCAGAATATATGAGTAAAGACTTAGTTAGAGCCAGAAAGCAAAAAGTCGGGGAACCGTTTGTTGCTTTTCATGATTCTGTGGCGGCTTTAATTGACAAATTTGGACTCAAAATCGATGAAGACGAATTGGTAGAGATACTGCGAAATAACTTGTTGCCTGAGATGCGGCACAAGTTGCTCTATCAATCCATCAGCTCAGTTGGCCATTTGCGTAGATTGGTGCAAATGAGCGAAAATTTAACTGATGATTTTCGCAGTCAATCAGAAAGTTGTTCTAGACCAAAATCTGGGACGTTTCGTCGACAAATCAATGAAATTGAGGATACGTGTCCCGAAACAGTAGTGGATGAAGATGCAGAGCCATCAGAGTTAACAGTTGCCGCCATGCAAAAGGCACATTCTAATCTAACCTGTTGGAACTGTGAGGAAAAGGGACATGTGTGGGAAGATTGTCTGCAGGATCGAAGGGTTTTTTGCTATGGTTGTGGTACACCACAGGTGTACAAGCCACAGTGCAAAAAGTGCATACGTAGATTGTCGGAAAACCAGCAGAAGGGAGCATCCCCCAAAAATCGGATGCCCCCAAATTAACAAGCCAAATCAAGAACAATTTCACTCAAACAGAGCCATCTCCGGCCGACAATAGTGCACGGTTGCATGATCTCCGTTTTCTCCCATATGACCTCAAATTATTAAAATATTTAGAAATACGGAAAAGAATTTTCAATGATGCAAAATCAGCTAGAAATAAACGTATTGCGAGATTGAAAAATTACTATAAGGAAGTAAAAAGTAATCGTAGCTTAGTAATATCGAATATATTTAGTAATCAAAAAGATATGCGCAGTTATGCGAAAGTATCATTCTTGGATTTTCAGGAATTAGGTTTATTAGATACTGGAGCCAACATCAGTTGCATTGGCGCAACGCTAGCGAAAACTGACTTTTCACAGAGTCCTCATTTTAAGACAATAAAATCCTCTGTAAAAACTGCAGGTGGCGAAAATCAGGCAGTCATAGGGGTGTTGAATGTTGTCATGCAATATAAGGCGATATCAAAACCAATGAAACTGTATGTTATCCCCAACATTAAGCAGAATCTAATTCTCGGGCATGACTTTTGGAAAACATTTGCCCTTGCTCCAAATATTATCAGTGCTGTGGAAGCAGAAACTGATGTTATTGACGAGGATGTTGAAGGGAAATATCCACTAACAAGCGTGCAGTTACAACAGCTCAATGTAGTTAAGCAGTTGTTTCCCAACGCTGCAGAGAAGTTAGGTCGCACTTCACTCATTAAACATCACATTGAGGTGAGAGATGCGATGCCAGTAAAGCAACGCTTTTACCCTGTTAGTCCTGCAGTCGAGCAGTTATTGTATAAGGAAATAGATCGGATGATTAGTCTCGACGTGATAGAGCCCTCAACAAGTGCATGGAGCTCTCCTATGAGGTTAGTAGTGAAACCGAATAAAGTTCGTCTTTGTTTAGATGCCCGAAAGCTTAACTTAGTGACCAAAAAGGACGCCTATCCATTACCAAGTATAGATGGAATCTTTTCTAGATTGCCAAAAGCGAACATTATCTCGAAACTCGACTTAAAAGATGCTTATTGGCAAATAGAACTGACGGAGGCCTCAAAGCCACTTACCGCGTTTACAGTTCCAGGACGACCTCTATATCAGTTCAAGGTCATGCCGTTTGGACTGTGTAATGCGCCGTCAACAATGTGTCGACTAATTGATGAAATTATACCCCCTGACTTGCGGAACTGTGTATTTGGGTACTTAGATGATCTATGTATTGTATCGGAAGATTTCAATTCCCATCTTTCCGTACTAATACGAATTGCAGAGCAATTTCGTAGAGCTAATGTGACTTTGAATATAGACAAGAGCCATTTCGCAGTCACCAAAGTTAACTATCTGGGTTATGTGATTGATAAAACAGGCATATGCACAGATCCAGAGAAAATCTCTTGCATACAAAATTGGCCACCGCCGAAGAATTTAAAACAAGTAAGAGGCTTTTTAGGTGTATGTGGGTGGTATCGCCGATTTATAAAAAACTTTTCGGATTTAGCCTGTCCTATAACAGATGTTTTATCCTCCAAGAAGAAGTTTGTCTGGACTCCAGAAGCGCAAACTGCTATGGAGAAACTGAAATCTGTTTTAACAACATCCCCAGTGTTACAAAATCCAAAAGAAATTCTTTTTGCATTGCGATGCTAGTGATTATGGAATTGGGGCCGTTTTAGTACAGCTCTCCGAAGAAAATGAAGAAAAACCAGTAGCTTTCATGTCGAAAAAACTCAGTCGATCACAGCGTAACTATAGTGTTACAGAGCGTGAATGTCTAGCTGTTATTCTTGCTATAGAAAAGTTTCGTTGTTATTTAGAACTTCAAGAGTTTGAAGTCATCACTGACCACTCCAGTCTCCTATGGCTGATGAGACAGCAGAACGTTTCGGGACGTTTAGCTAGGTGGGTTTTTCGTTTACAACAATACAAGTTCACTATGTCGCATCGTAAAGGAAAAGACCACATTGTGCCCGATGCTTTATCGCGATTGCACGAGCATGAAATCGCTTCTTTAGATATGAGTCCTATAATAAATTTAGAATCAGATGCCTTTCAGGCCGATGATTACAACAAACTGAAGGTTCATCTAGAGCAAAATAGTTCACGTATTTCCGATTTAAAAATTGTGGATAATAAAATCTACATCCGAACTGAACACTCAACCGGAGATGAAGTTCATGATAAGTTTTTGTGGAAACTATGGGTGCCCGAGCAACTTAAAGCAGATGTGCTAAAGCAAGCCCATGATAGTGTAACGTCAGCACACTCGGGTATACAAAAAACCATCGAGAAATTACGACGAAATCTCTTTTGGCCTGGTTTAGCGAAGGATGTCCGCGATTATATCAGAAGTTGTTCTGTTTGCAAACAATCAAAAGCCCCGAATTATACTCTCCGTCCTCCAATGAGAGCTCAAAGTCCGACTTATCGACCTTTCCAAAGGTTGTATATAGATTTATTAGGGCCATACCCAAGGAGCAAAAAGGGCATGTGGGATTACTGATTGTCTTGGACCATTTCAGTAAATTTCATTGGCTTTGGCCTTTGAAAAAATTTAAGTCGTCTGTAATCCAAGAATTTCTTTTAAAACATATTTTTCACTGTTTTGGCATACCAGAAACGATAGTGAGCGATAACGGAATGCAGTTTAAGGCAAATGAATTCAATACTTTTTTAACGGAGCTAGGAATTCGCCATATATACACGGCTTTATACTCACCTCAGTGCAATGCTGCTGAGCGGGTTAATCGCTCTCTGCTAGCTGCTATTCGGTCGTATCTGGAACATGACCAGACTTATTGGTACCAACATATTTCTAGTATTTCATGTGCATTGCGATCTTCCTTGCATCAATCTATAGGATGCTCTCCATATAGAGCATTATTCGGTTTAGAGATGATTACCCATGGGTCAGACTACAAGTTGATAAAGCAATTAACATTGCTTGAAGAACCATTGGTACCTCTAAGCAGATCAGATAATTTATCTCTAATTCGGAAAGATATACAGGCCAATATCAAAAGAGCATACGAACGAAATGCTAAGCAGTATAATTTGCGTTCGAAGCGTGTTGCATTTAAAGAAGGACAGGAAGTGTATCGTAGAAATTTTGCACTTAGTAAATTTGCTCACAATTATAATGCTAAGCTGGCACCCCAATTTTTGAAATGCAGAGTAAAAACCAAACTTGGAAATTGTTTTTATGTATTAGAAAATTTACAAGGGCAAGAAATAGGCACTTTTCATGCCAAAGACATTAAGCAATAAATAGACAAACATATTCCCGCTAATATTCCGTCTAACGGTGGTATATTATCGGGTGGTGTAATGGTCGGTAAAACCATTTTTGACAAAATTGTCGCCTGCGCCGCAAGTGAGCTTTGGGTTAAGCGGAGCTTGAGAACAGAGCTTTCGCTAAGCCCTAAAGCTTTGGGACAGTGGGCGAAGTGCACCCAGCTTCAAGTTGCATCGCTCACTGTCTCCAAAAAGAGCAGAAATGAAGAAGAGCACTGGAATGGGGCGATATAAAAACGGGGGCACATTGCGTGCTCGTTCTTTTTCATTTCCGGCGCATTACACAAAAAGAAGAACAAACCCAAAAACCTCACCGGTAGTCAATTCCAAGAAAAAGAAATAATATATATATATCTATATATATTTATATTGTCTTGGAAATTGCTTGAAAAATTGGCGTACCAAAATTGTGCGGCTAATACATTTAATTTATATATAAACCAAATATATATAAATTTTTCAATCATCCAAGAATCGCCCACGGTGCAGGCGATCACCTCGCGCAGGTATTAAAGCTTATAAGCTTTGATCGACTGACGCGCTTTGGTTTTTTTTCGCGCATAAAAGGTAGGTGTCAAAGAGACATACAAGAAAAAAATCTTTGTTCAGACAATAAAATTGTTTTGGTTTTCAGTCACAGGCAGTGCCCTTCCCATGCCCTAACCTCTGTGCCAAGAAACAAAAATTAACCTGTATCGGCTGAGGTTAGGGCTGAATCTTAATATATATTTTAATATATATACCATTCCTGGAGAAGAAGAGAGCGGCGAGGAGGAAATCATTCAGTGGTGGCAGTGAAAACGACAGAACAAAAATAGACGTGAAAAAAAAGAAATAGTGAAATAAAACAGACGTAGTTAATATATATACAGCTATCCGTATATGTATGTGTATATATATATATATATAGATATATATATATATATATATGTATATATATAGGTGTATATATATATATATATAGTTACATGTATATATAAGTGAGATAAAGAAAAAAAAAAAAAGAAAAAAAACTATTAGTGCAGAAGCAGGCAGAAGCAAAGAATACATGAGAGCTTTAAAAAACATATGATTACAGTGCACTGTAAATCAATAAATAAATTTATATAGAAAAAAAAACGGAAAATAGTTATACATCTATATATATATATATAGATATTTCTATATAGTGAAATCTAAAAAATCTTAGTGTCTGCTAACTTTAAAAAAAAAAAAAAAAAAAAAAAAAAAAAAACCAACAAAACCCAAACACCAACAAAAAAAAAAACAAAAACAAAAATGAAATTATATTCCTCCCCACCTGTCAAATAAACACCAAGCAAAAGAAAAAAAAATTTTTTTAAACCCAATCTAACAGCAACCACGAAGAAAGGCCTTTCATCGAGGGAAAGCTACACAAACCATGTAAGTGTTTAATACCCCGTGCTCCCTTTCCCCTATTTGAAGTCTAAAAAAAAAAAAAAAAAAAAAAAAAAAAATTATTTAATAATAATAATAATAATAATCATGAATAAATAAATTAATACAAAAAAAAAAAAAAAAAAAAAAAAAAAAAAATAGTAGTTACATATGTCGATATATATATATATATATAGATATATATATAATGTAATTTAAGCATATAATGTTTTGAAGATAGAAAATTGTTTTCTCCTCTTTTTGTTTTCTAATAACGCTTTAGTTTAGTTCGTTGATTCAGTCGAATATATTTAAATAATATTAAAGAAAAAAACAGGCAGTTTCGACAATATTATATATACCGGTAGCATAAGTGAATTATTAGTTTATAGAAAACAAATGGATTTTTTTTTTAAATGGATTGTGAATAAGCAATAAAATAACATAATGGAGTAATGGATTGAATTTTAAAAGGCGGGTGATAGCATGGTATAGGAGGCTTGAGTTATTCGCATTGGGGGTTTTTCGGCAACCATTTCACCGAAAAACCATGGTAGGGATAGGGTCGAGAACACGGTGGCCACACTCCACCTATGGCTACCGGTGTTGATATCGTTTGATTGATTGGTAGTGGTGTCAGTCCCTCCTTTTTGTGTTCGTCTTATACAGTTCGGAGTAAAGCTCCATCCAGGTTTCTGGTATAAAGGGATCTTATTTTATAAGATTTATGTACCCAGACCGTGAGGTAGCCAAGAACTCCCCCACACTCCCGAATGAGCTACGGTCAAGAAGATCCCGCTTCGCTACCTTACGGTCGACGACAAATCCTGTCTACTGGTATTTAAGGTCACAGTGTCATACTGAAAATTGTACATCTTAGAGCCGGATTGTGAATGAGTATTCCGGCGTTGGTAACGCCCAACTGCAACGTTCTTACTTGTTTTTATTGAAGCTTTGTGCTGCCTATATAATTAATTATTCAAATGACGATTACGTCTTACTTGAAGATACTGATAATCTTTTTTTATATGAAACATTCGATGAAGTTTTCCATATTACTAACTTAAGTTTTTATACTGATATATTTGAAAAGGAGCTAACATTTTTCAAACAGGACAGCAAAACTATAAATTAAAATAACTGTTTCTTTTCAAGGTTTAATCATAGTTTTTATAAAATATCCAATTATTAATAATAATTGTAAGGTTTACCACACTAAAACCATATCACAAACAGATGGAAAATTATTTGTAAACAATAAAATTTATAAATGTGATATTTTTATTTTATCGAGAACTTTAAAAAAGAAATATATAATAGTTTTTAGTGTATTAACGAAACCTGGATAAACGGCACATATCTTGTCACTTTTAAAAATACAGTAATTATAAACAATATTACTTACACTAATGAAAAAGAAAAAAATTTAAATTAAATAAAACACAATGGATTCACAAATTACCTAGTTACTGAATATCAACCTTCCAATAATACTGAATTTCAATTAGAAAACACAGATATTTTATCCCAAATTGTTATTAAACTAGAAAATAATCTTTCAAAAATTACACTTATTCTATTTATAATCATTTTTATTTTTATTATGACAAAGCTGCTTAAATATTGCCCAAAGCTAAATATAAACGCCATCAAATTATTGAGACCCAAATCATCAAATAATCAAATCAACAAAAGTCAATCTTCAAATATACAAATTGATATGTTAAACAAACGAATCGAATCTCTCATAAATGATTATTAAGAATCGGGACGATTGTCTTTAAGAAATGGGGGAGTTACCACCCAGCTCACAACGCATTTCTTATTAAAAATATAAACAAATTCAAATATTTTTATCTTCTTATTCCCGACTCTAACAGCTTAAAAGCATTGCAATGACACTTAAGCATCACTTAGCCAAAAAGCACAGCTGCGACATTCATAACATAAACGTAATCATAAAAGATCGGCGCAATCACTTAATGTAAACATAATCCGTTCTTGTGATTTCACAACTCAAGTCCCGATTTTCAGAAGCTTTTAGCATTCAGGAAAGAAGCTTTTTCATAAACATAGCTGAACAGTTTTAGAAGCCAATCCCGTGAGCTTTTAGCACTCAGGAAAGAAGTTTTTTCATAAACATAGCTGAACAGTATAAGATTAGTATAAGATCATGATTGTACTTTAGTTCTAATTTTGGTTTTGAATAAAGAGCACCTAAGCTCCCAATAGAAAAATATTTTTTTTTTTTTCCAATCTCTTCGACACCTTTACGCTTTGACATCCTTTTCATTCCGTTTTGAAGCTTAATTTATTCTCGCTCATTTTATTGAAGACCGTAAGCTATGACGCCTTGAGCTCATTCCAATGTAAACTCACTAATGACGTTTTTCGCCTATCACGCACTTGCTAATATAGGACATTGTTTAAATCTATCTAATGAATATATTGGACCAGGGCTTTTGAAGCAGTTTATAGTTACCACAGTGGTATTCTAGTGAGTAATCAAGACAAAGAACTTTAGTGTAAATATATTTGTATACATATTATAGATTGTATAAGTAAATGGGCTTTTTATTTCATTTATATATTTAAATATATCGAAATTGAGCCGTACTAAATGTACTTTTTATTAATATTGATTTTTTTTCAGGGTAGTATTTAGATGAGCACTATCGATTAGAGTTTTCGTAATTGTTTTTTAAGTCGAGCTTCCGTTCTTAGGCTTTTTCAAACGAGTCAGTAATCGACATAAGGAAGTTTGCGACCAGGGCTGCAACCTATCAATAACTTACAGGGCTACAGAAAAAATATGTAGGTTTGAAATGATTTAATTCCAATTTTTGCAACTCTGTTTGCGCGATGATACAATCAGCAATTTCTTCCTTCGATGAAATCCATGGCACGAATGTGAGATGCGGCTTTATCCGCCAGCTGCCTCAGCCTGCCACAGATGCATCAGCCATCTCAAGTACCGTTTGTGACAAACTTGTCACCTGCGCCGCAGGTCAGTGAGCTTTGGGTTAAGCTGAGCTTTAGAACAGAGCTTTCGCTAAACCCTAAAGCTTTGGGACAGTGGGCGAAGTGCACCCAGCTTCAAGTTGTTTTGCTCAAAGTCTCCAAAAAGAGCGGAAAATGAAGTAGAGCACTGGAATGGAGCGCTATAAAAACGGAGGCACATTGCATGCTCGGTCTTTTAATTTTTCGGCGCTCTACAAACAAATCAAACACCTCACCGGCATTCACTTTGAAGAAAAAAAAAACTATATTGTTTTTTTTTTTTGATAAAAATAGCTCAGTGTCCGGTAAATGCCCACGGTGCGGGTGATCAAATCGTGCAGGTTCTAAAGTTTGTAAGCTTTGCACGGCTGACGCGCTCTGGGTTTTTTTCGTGCATAAACTGCAAAGGTATGTGTCAGAAAGAAAGAAAAGAAAAAAGACTTGTTTCAGAAGATAATATTATTGTGGATTTTCAGTCGAAGGCAGTGCCCTTGCCCTTCCCCATGCCCTAACCTCTGGGCCAACAAAAACAACCTATATAGGCTGTGCTGAGGTTAGGGTTGGATTTTAATATATATTTTAATATATATTCCATTCCTGGGCGAGAGCGGCGAGGAAGAAATCCATCAGTGGCAGTGAAAAAGAAAGAACAAAAATAGACGTTAAAAAAAAAAGAAAAAAACTAGTGAAGTAAAAAATGTGTAGTTAATATATGTATTGATTGATATCCGTATATGTATATACATATGTTGACAGTGCACTGAAAAAAAAAAAACTTCTTTAGTAAAGCAAAACAGGAATTACAAAAAAAAAAAAATGTATATAGAAAATAAATGAAGAAGAAGAAAGTAGTTATATATATATATAGTAGATATATTATATATATTTATATATAGTGAAATCTCCAAAAATCTAATTTAGCGTCTGCCAACTTGAAACAAACAACAAAAACCGAACAAACAACCAAAAACCAAAAATATATATATATATATATATATATATATACCACGAAGAAAGGCCCTTCATCGATGGAAAGCAATCATGTATGTGTTTGATACCCCGTGCTCCCTTTCCCCATATTTGAAGTCAAAAAAAAAATATAAATAAATAAATAAATAAAATTAAAAAATAATATATTATTATAATGAATTAATAAATAAAAAAAAACACACACACAATTTATATACCTATATCTATATATATATAAGTTAACACGTGCCGATAAAATAGTGTTGATAGCGAGTCATCAACTTTGTGAACTTGAAAAATAAAAACGGAAAGGGAATGATTGGTTGAATTGTGAAAGGCGGGTGATGTAGTGGTGTAGGGAGCTTGAGTTTTATCGCATTGGGGTTTTTTCATAACGTTTATCAGAAAAACCATGGTAGGGATAGGGGCGAGAACACGGTGGCCACACTCCACCTATGGCTACTGGTGTTGATTATCGTTTTATTGATTTGTAGTTGTATCAGTCCTTCCTTTTGTGTTCGTCTCCCATAGTTCGGAGTAACGCTCCAACCAGTTTCTGGTATAGTGATCTTATAAAATAAGATTTATGTACCCAGACCGTGAGGTAGCAAAGAACTCCCCCACACTCCCGAATGAGCTACGGAACAAGAAGATCCCGCTTCGCTATCTTACGGTCGACGACAAATCAGAACATCCTGTCTACTGGTATCTTTGGTCGCATAAACTTTTGGCGCCCAATGTGGGGCTCGAAGTTTATGAAAGGGTATTAGGTCACAAGCCTTCATTTTAATCTTTAAAAAAGTGATCCGAGACGCAGGCACCTGATCAGCACTGGATTCTGAGTTATTCATTTTATTTATTTTAGTCAAAAAATCACTTAATTATGTTCACTTTTATATTCAAGCTGTTGACACAGCCTTTTCGGATTAGCACGTCTTCTATGCATATGCTGCTGAAAAGGCATCAACCGCGACGAACGAAGCTAACAATTAAAAGTTTATTTAAAAACGAAAGCTCAACATAGTGTACGCACAATTGTATATACTTTAATGTACAGTTTGAACGAAATAATTTGTGCAAAAATATTAATTTTTTACACAATTGAATTCCCATAGTAAGCCCACACTGCAGCCTATGCGTGCGTATCTATGCGTGCCTATATGTCTCTGTGTGCTTGTTTGCTTTTGTGTGCTTGTGTTTCTTGTGTAAGCAGAAGGACGCGAAGAATTGTTGAAATATCAGTTCCTCGATGGGTTCAAGGGATTTCCCTGTCGAACAGTATCGACTCGAAATTGTGTTTTAAATCTATTAACCACTATTTCCAGTATTCCTAAAGTAACTCTGTCTACAAGGTTTCTGCCTGTGTATGCTAACTAGCAACTAGCAATATTATTTTCTAAAGGGAAGGATTCACTAGATTAATGGCTCATATTTCTTTAATATTTATTCGACTTAAGAAATCAGCCACCTGATTATCTTTTTCTTTAATTATAATGCTAATGTAGAATTCAATTAATTTAATGAGTCATATATAAAGCATTTTATTTAACTATTTTCCTTTATATTTAACTAGGAGCCATTTAAGTGGTTGATGATCGGACAAGATGTCAAACTGAACTCCATACTGATATGGACAAAGGTAAGCTGTTGCCCAGACAATAGCTAGTAGTTCTTTTTGTATGGGAGAATAATTCTTTTCATGGTCGTTTAAAGTACAACTTGTATAGCAATGGTGTATCCTCCCTTATTTTAAGTCGGCATACTTAAGTATCGGAACTTCAGTTGTACTTATTTATACTTTTTTTTTTTATTAAAATCAGTAATATAGTTAGTGGATAGGCTAGACATTTAAAATAAATTTTCTAAATTATCCTGTATTTCCTAGAAAGCATTAAACTTGTGTAGCGTTTTTAGGCATTTTAATTTGAAGAATGCTATTGAATTTATTAGGGCTTGGTTTATTTAAGTGGAAACATCAACCCAAAACTATCGTTACATTGCAAGTCACACTTCACAAATCATTAATTCAACCTATGTGGAGATTCGGGTGCTCGATTTGAGCTCATCCAAAGTTTAAGGTTATTGTGATGGGGCTGTTTAACGTCTGTATTAATTGTCCTAGTGTTACTGGTTGTTCTTTTGATGGAACTAGTTTTAGAGCTACTAATTTATTATGTAGAGATCTTTCAATGACTTTGCTGTGATGTGAGTTGTTCTTCTAATTGTGTCTGCTGAATATTAATAGAGGCCTGTGTATAGTTAGCTATCTGGTCTTGGTTATTAAGTCCGAGATTAGAAGTGTTACATTGTTCATTTAAATTATGGGCCGATTCTTAACGAGCGGTGTATCGTGTTTGCATCCCTCATCTTATCCCTCGTGGATCCTCGGTTTATTCTAGGGTATTTTGACCTTTTACCGTTTGCACTAAAAGATTCTTTGGCTCTATACGTATTTAATTTTTTATTTTATTTAAAATGATTGACATTAAGGGTACAAAAAATTATTCAAATAGTATCAGCAATCCGATGGGGTATTTTATTTGTCAGTCCGGCCAGCTATGCCTCTATTCACAGCCAAATATGGTCAGTGATACTGTTGAAAACTATGCAAAGAAAGTGTTAAAATAAAAACTTAAAAAAAGATTAAAAGAACTTAACTATAGTTAATCTAATTACAATTTTAAGTAGATCATAAGAAAACAATTAGTAAAGAAAAAGGAAAGTGTTAACAATAAGGCAAGGTAGTAAAAGAATAGACTAACAAATAAAGAGAAAAGAGTAAAAGATGAAAAGAGTAAAAGATGAAACATTAGCAACGTAATGTATACCAGTGCTTATGCCTGAGAGTGATTTCCCTAAGGTAAGCTAAAAGTAGAGATTTTATTTTAGGTAGAGAGAGCTCTGAGGAAAATACGTGAAAATATTTGTTAAAATTAACACATAAAACATGAAAGGCAATATGCAAATAATAATTCGTAGTGCAACAAGGTAAATGAAGCTGACGATAGTGTCTAGTTGTTCGGGACAGAAAATTAAGATGACGAGTTAATATTTCCGTTAATCGATTTAAAAAAAAAAAAAAAAACAATTCCTGAAATTGTTCTGCGATTGATTAATGATGGCAGACCACTGAGCTGAAGCCTACTATGATAAGACGGTAATCGTAAATTACTTTCCCAATTAAGATCCTTTAAGGCAAAGAGAAGAAACTGTTTTTAGACCGATTCAATACGATCCTGATACAGGTTAGGTTGCGGAGACCATACAACCGAGCAATACTCTAAGATGGGGCGTACAAACGAAATAAAATATATACATATATTCTTTTTGTGATATCAGGAATTTTGTCGCTAAGACTTGAGTTTCAAGGTCATTTTTAGAATGATAAGTTGCGTAACCGCAAATTTAAGGATATCTGTCGATATGGCACGGCCCTAAAGAGGCGTAAAATCTATTATTAGGTCATCAATAGAGGAGGTTACCAGTGACTGAACTATCCGAACTTAAAGGTTCTAGTTTTTACACTGTAGGAGATATAAACTTTTGCGGTTTGCCACGCCCCTATTGGACGTAAATATAGCTTTTTGATCTTGGGTGGTCAACACGAATCTACATTCCGAATTTCAGCATTCTAGCTCTTCAACCAATATGATATCTGGATTATCGGAAAATACATTTTCCGATTTGCCACGCCCCTATTGGGCGGATCGGTAAAACTTTAGCACTTTATAGATCGGAGATATACACGAGTATATGTTTCAAATTTCAAGTCTCTAGCTTAGCGCCGAAAAAAACTGCGTTCATACGGACAAACGGACAGACTGCAAGACGGACATGCACAAAACCAATATACTTATTTCACTATCGTGAATAAGTATAAAAATCATAAGTTTAATACTACGAAAATAAGAATGAATTGCTAGAATTAGTTCACTATATTGGTGTTTATTTTAAGAAAAAAATTTCTACGAAGAATGTTAATACTTCAATTGTACCGCCTGAGGATAGGCTACTTTTTCGGGTTGGAGGAGTTGAATATTCATTCTACCCCAACAAATTAAAGTATATCATATGCAAATTATGGCCCTTATACACTTATGCAACTTAATCTTAAAAAAAAATCTCTCAAAGCTCGCAAGCGAAGTTACGGTAGATTTACGCCATTTAAAACATATACAAGAAAAGTATCTGCATAATCATGCCACCTAGAGCTTTGTGACAGTAATGTCATCCAATGCTTGAGCTTTATCGCTGCCAGTGCCGATGCATTGCACTGTCAGCTTAGAATTAAAGTCAAGTGTAAAATCTGTATCACAAGAAGACCTATGTATATATATACTGATTATGTCTACACTATACATAACAATAGTACATTACAGTCTAGACACCGAATTTCATATCAACAGCTATCCCCTAATTATAACATTCCCAGTCTGCACTTGTAAACAAATTCAACAGTCGAAATAACGCATAATCAGCATATTTTTTGTTCCCAGTTACCATCGGTATGCATCACCCCAAATTGTAAATATTCAAATCACAGTAAATATAATTTTCTTTATTATTTATTAAGCTGATGTCCGTTAGTCCTATGTTGATGTCTCGCATCGTCGAATTAATTTGACCCATAATACTATTGTTTGATATTATTTCCCTATATATATATATATATATATATATATATATATATATATATATAAATGAGTATAAAAATCATAAGTGAATTGCAAGAATTAGTTCACTTCATTGGTGATTAATTGAAGAAAAAAATTTCTACGAAGAATGTTAATACTTCAATTGTACCGCCTGAGGATATATATAAGTTATTATTTTTTTGTTTTTAATATTAAAGTGAATTAACACGTACGAAGTAACGGTGTTAACACTTGTATAGAAGCAACGGAGTTGCTTGAAATAAGAAGACTTGGATAATTCCGTGGCGACGACCGACGTTCTTTATTTCCAAAAATCAGCAACTCCAAGTGACATTAATTCTTATAATCGAAGCTAGCCCCAAGCCCTGAAAACGCTGACATTGCATATAGTGCGAGGGACCAATATCGCTGAGAAGCAACAGTGTTGCGCGTGTACGCTTCTGCCGCTGCTGTGCAATATCCGCTTGAGACGGCTGGTGTCGTACGCATTTATGCTGGGAATGCATGGTCAGCTTGAATATTTACGTTTAGCTGATCAGTTGTGTTAACTTATTTATATGTAATTCATAAGTAAAAAAACTGTAGTCGAGAGGAAGCGCACCCTTTCACTCAATCCGTTTTCGTCCTAGCTTCTATATTACTCAGCACACATACATACATACATATATTGCGCATGATAATTCGTTTTTCTGTCATTTATGTAGCAATCTAGTACATACATGCACATGTATTGCAAAAACAAATGACATGACGCACTTTTACAAGTTGCAATAGGAAAAATTATATATGTGTTTTGAAATAATTAAAATAAACATAAATTGTGCTGCTTAACAACGCCACTTCACTTCTCAAAAGTACAATGGCAAAACTGAAATAGGTTCCCTACTGTCGCGCCATCTAAATCTAAACTAAACCAGCTGTTGAGAATTCTAGCACTTCAATCGCAATCTGATTTTAAGAATAAGTTAGAATAAGTTTGAATGTGTGTATGCACCCTTATAGGAAAACTGTTGCGGCTGCTGCACATGCGTTTGTAATTGGCCAAACATTTTATTAATTTATTGGCGTCGATTGACTTAACGGAATTTAATGAAACTTTCAGCATTTGACCTTCATACTCTATTGAATATTTGGGATATTTTTAAAAATGCCAAATCATTCGCAATTAACTATACTGGCATCTAACTCTTACTGGGGAGTCCAAGAAATCGAATGAGCTATCGAAATAATATGGTAAACTTGTACTGTATAAGTTATTATTTTTTGGTTTTTAATATTGAAGTGAATTAACACGTACGAAGTAAAGGTGTTAACACTTGTTAATAAGCAACGATGTTGCAGTAAATGAGAAGACTTGGATAATTCCGTGGCGACGACCGACGTTCTTTATTTCCAAAAATCAACTAACTCTAAGTGACATTAATTCTTATAATCGAAGCTAGTAACTGCGCCTTTTACAATTGCTTTTCATTGTTCGTTAGACAAAGCCATTTTTAACTTTTCACCTGTATTTATACTTTGAAATTTTGTTGCTAAATCCTGTATCTCACTATCACTCATAACATGCAAATAACGTGTGTGTTGTGTTTTTTATTACTAATTAATATTAAAAGGTTGGAATTGTATTTAAATTGGATTTTAACAGTTTGTTTATTTTTTTTGAACACCCTACTCCCATGTTCTTAAATTATGTTAGTAGTGCTGCTGCTACTGATGAACTGCTTCCTCGGTGAACTTCTGTTTTAGTCGCGTTGTTTATAATTTATATTGTCTTTTGTTTTTTTTTTTTCAATGTTGTTATCTTCGATTGCGTTGGAAATTTGTTTAATTAAATTCTGTTTTTTGTTCGGTTGCGTTGGAAATTTGTTTAATTAAATTCTGGTTTTTTTGTTCGATTTCGTTGGGCGCCAGTTAACATTTACGAAGTAACGGTGTTAACACTTGTTAGGAAGCAACGGAGTTGCGTAAAATGAGATACTTGGATAGTTCCGTGGCGACGACCGACGTTCTTTATTTCCAAAAATCAACTAACTCTAAGTGACATAAATTCTTATAATCAAAGCTAGCCCTAAGCCCTGAAAACGCTGGCATTGCATATACTGCGAGGGATCATATATCGCTGAGAAGCAACAGTGTTGCGCGTGTACGCTTCTGCCGCTGTTATGCAATATCCGCTTGAGACGGCTGGTGTCGTAAGCATTTATGCTGGGAATGCATGGTCAGCTTGAATATTTACGTTCTGCTGATCGGTTGTGTTAACTTACACACACCAAATGAACAGACCAAGTCATTCTAGCAACGGCCAACGTCGAGGTCATGGATGCATCTGGAACTTACAGGATCGGTTGTGCTCTTTTGGAATCTTACTGCCTGGTGAACTTCATCTCAGAGCGGTTCGCACAATCACTACGCTTGCCAAGAGTCGAACGGCATATCCGAATCTCTAGCATTGGCGAATCACATACACACATCAAGTTTGGCACTTCGGCCACAATCAGGTCACGATTGGAGGATTTCAAAATGCCCATTGATCGCCACATCGATATTTCATCTGGGAACATACCGAAAAACACACCACTAGCAGATGAGCAGTTTCACAAAACTCGTCATATCGATTTATTTATTGGAACTGAAACATTTGTTGAAATTCTTACAGGGGGACAAATCAAATTGGGTCCCTGCCTTCCTACGCTTCAGAAAACGTTACTTGGATGGATTGTGTCTGGACGCTATGAAGGCACACAGAGACCGGCACACTGCTACTTGCTTTCACAGGAGGAGTCAATCAGCAACAATTTGGAAAGGCTCTGGCATATCAAAGATTTGAGTAAACCAATCGACAAGTTCACACCTGAGCAACTGCAGTGCGAACAAATGTTTAGTCGACCCGTACGTCAACAAGCGGCTGGTTGAATTATTGTTCGGCTACCATTTAAGGATGACCCAAGATATCTAGGATCTTCATACGAGTGAGCCAAACTGAGATTCGAGTCATTGGAACGGCGCTTAAATCGCAATCCTCAGTTAAAGGAATCATATACGGAGTGTCTGCGCGAATATGAAGATCTGAATAACATGAGCCAAACTACTACATACCACATCATTGCGTCTTTAAGCCAAATAGCATTTCAACAAAGCTGAGAGTGTTCTTCGATGCATCAAATTGAACCTCATTGCATCACTGATTGACTTATTAATGGTTGGGCCGACTATTCAGACAGATCTATATACGCTTCTGCTACGCTTTCGAACTGACAGATGTTGTGAAAATATTCAGGCAAGTATTAATGAATATATTCTTTGGAGAAATTCAACAGATAAATCACTTCGCACATATAAGCTGAATACAGTCACCTACGGGACGGCCACAGCACCATATCTCGCAATACGCAGTATGACATATTTGGCTGATCTACACATACAAATTCACAAACATGGAGCACAAGCTATGTGGGCATGACACATCGGAAGGCCTACAACAACTCAAGGCAGAATCATTGAAGTATTTGGCAGAGGAAAATTTGAATTAGCAAAATGGCATTCAAGCCACCCGGACTTCGTTGACGATAGCACAGGCGATGAAAACGGTGGTGTGGATAGTAAAAAGTTAACTGGACATCAGAGGGATAGTGTCGCCCGTTGGTTGGATGACCAACTTGTGGACGGATCTGCAGATGATACCTCGTATGGTAAGAACGTCCGCCACTCGGACCCGTCCGTCATCTCCCGCGTAGGGGATGTGGACTCGGGCGAGCCGCCATTCGTTAGTGGCGGTATTGTCATCCATAACTGTTGGTGGAGAGCCTTAAGTCGCTGCCAGCGATTCAGGATTAACATCGCATTTTCGAGGATTTTTGGCACAGCGATGGAGAGAAGGGGCCCACCGGAAGTGACCCGGAGTCAAGGCAAGTAAGTCGCTGGAGTCCTCAGACATGGGTGCAATCGGCCTGGAGTCGATTTCGATTTTAGCCAAAGTTCGAAAGTTCCTCGAAAGGGTACTTTGCCGAAGAGGTAGACTTGTAGAACAAAGCCTTGAAACGCTTCACGCCAGCTTCCCACAGACCGCCCATGTGGGGCGCGCTAGGGGGATTGAAATGCCAGGATAGGCAAGCACTTCAGATCTAAGAGATTCTGTGAAGTCTCGCGATAAAGTCTTGGCAGCCCCGACAAATGTTTTTCCATTGTCGGAGTAGACCTTTTGCGGACACCCACGTCGAGCCACTAATCGGGAGAATGCAGCCAGGAACTTCTCGGTGGTCAAGTCAGACGTGGCCTCAAGATGGATGGCCGTGTAGTTCTTCACGTCGAAAGGGCCTGCAAAATCGACGCCCATGAACGTGAAGGGCCTGGAAAACGTTGACTGTTCGGCTGGCAAATCGGCCATCATTTGCGTTTGGAGACGCTTACGGTAATCTACACAGGATTTGCATGAGTTTATCTCGGACTTAATCAGGACCTTTAGCTTGGGAATCCAGAATTGTGAGCGGACGAGTCTCATCATCAACTGGTTCCCGCCATGCAAGGATATGCGATGGATAAAGCGGACCAGCAATCTTGCCAAAGCACAGGAGTAAGAAAGGATGATTGGATGCCGTTCATCATAATTCAAGGAGGCGGACGCCCTGATACGTCCGCATGCCCTAAGGATTCCCTTATTATCAAGGAAAGGGTTGAGGTTGCGAACTGGACTTGAGGCCGGAAGTTGTTGCTTTGCGCGTAGTCAACTAATCTCTTTTGCATAATCTCTTCGTTGGCAGTGAGAGATGAAGAGGGACTGAATGTTGCGCAGCTCATCAGCGAGCAGCAGTTCGAAGAACCTGCTTATAAACTCAGGGGCGGTAGACGAACTTGCAAGAAGACATTTGGAGGGCTTTTGTTCCTCTGTGGTCTCGAGAGGTGGGGCTGGCGTCATTGGCCACTGATCTTGGAGGAGTCGGAGCCACTCCGGACCATGGAACCATAAAGAGCTTAAATAGAGCTCTCGTGGATCAACTCACTCTCAACCCACTCCCCAGGGTTAGTGATTTCGGTGATCTTACTAACCCAATTGGCGACGAAAGTCGTCCATTTGAAAGGTGGCTTTTTAAGCCAGGCCAGGACGATGGCCGAGTCTGTCCAATAAAAGGACTGGAAATTAGCTGCAGGGGATGCCGGAAGCACTATTGAACATAGGTCAGCCAGAAGAACGGCGCCGCACAGTTCCAAACGGGGTATGGACAGTAACTTGATTGAGGCCACGCGCGTTTTTGACACGGCGAAGGGGCCCAACCAGCCGGCAGGGTCGAATAACTTCGAAGCCTGCGAGAGCACGCTTCTTTTAGTTCAAGTCACCTGAAGAGTAATGCCGGACGGCGAAAAGAAAAACTCATCGGAATGAGCTTTCCAAAGGATGCCAAGAGTCTTTGCTGTGCTGGAATCTTCTAGCTCTAAGAAGTCATCGCACAGCCTGTGATCTTTAAACGTCCACTTCCGCAACGGGAACCCCGCACTATCAAGAGCTTCTTTAAGCTCTGCAATAGTTGCAGTCACCTTGGCTTTAGAATGCGCTCGTGCAAGTACGTCGTCGACGTACATGCATTCGGAGATGACCTTGCTGGCGAGAGGTAGCCGGGATCTCACGTCGTGTGCGAGCTGTTTGAGTACTCTCAAAGCCAGGAAGGGAGCGCAATTCACTCTGAAAGTGACGGTGTTCAGCTCATAGTCGCCAATGTTGCCATCAGGCTTGCGGGCAAGGATGCATTGGAACGGGGTGTGTTTGGGATCAACACGAATTTGGCGATACATTTTTGTGATATCAGCATTGAGCATTGATATCAGCATCGCCATTGGAGGATCTGCATGGTGAGGTCTGACTGAAGGACCGGGCCTGAGTGAAGAACATCGTTCAGGCTTTTCCCACTGGAGGATGGGCACGATGCATTGAACACCACCCTCACTTTGGTGATGGTGCTGTCGGGCTTGAATACCGCATGGTGCGGCAAGTAAAAGTTTTCATTTGCGGGATCGCAGTAGAGAGAAACCTCATATGACCCAGGTCGAGATACTCTTGCAGAATAGCTTCGTATTCGGCCTTGAGTATCGGATTTTTTGCTGATCGGCTTTCGTTTTTAAGAAACTGCGCAAGTGCGATGGAACGCGAATGCCCCAGGTCAACGTTATCGGGATTTTTGAAAGGGAGGGTCACAACATAGGATCCAAAATTGCCTACACACACACCAAGTCAGGCTCACAGGCTACCTTGGGTACATCCTCCACCTCCCAGAATTTGGACATGAGGTGGTCGAGCTTCTCTTCTTCAGAGAAGATAAGTCGAGTCGTGAATGCGGAAACAGTTTCTTAGGAATTTTGTGTGACTGGACCAGTAAGGATCCAGCCGCAGAGGTTAGGACGGAAACCCCCCTGGACGATCGACGGAAGGATATCCGCCCCCAAGAGAACATCAATTTGGGCGCTCTTGAAAAGCAAGGGTTCAGTTAATGGGATATCGGGAAGGTTATCCAAAAGCCGCTGCGGGATTGGATATGATGGCAGATTGTCGGATAGACGTGGGAGGACGAGCGCAGATGCTTCGATTTTCTGTGACTGGGCCGCCACAGAGTGGCCTAGGCTGAACACCTCTGTTTGCACAGATCGAAAAGGTAGCCTCATTAGGCGGAACAACCTTTCGGAAATGAAAGTCGTCTCGAACCCCGAATCGATTAGAGCTCGTGCGGGATACGTGGCTCCTAAGTAGCACACGTCAATTACCACCGTACCGAGCAGGACACCTTGGGTGTTAGCTGTTAAATATGTTTGGACATTAGGCGATGCTTCGGTCGGACGAGGAGTTACAGAAACAGTGGATGAGGAGCTGATCGTCGCGGAAAGTGACTAACATCTTGCCAGGCTGGGATTTCAGATTTTCTCTGCAATGAGTGCTCCCAGAGAGATCGAGTCTGTTCTGGCAATTTGGATGTGCACAAGAACACTAGGATGCAGTCCTAATTCTCCGTCGAGATTCGAGCATGCTCGGTGGCAGTGATGCACCGATGGATGGTGTCATGCAACTCTCTGAGAGCTGAGCCTGACTCCTTGGCGACTTTGGACAGGTTGAGAAGAATCTTAAGCTGGCTGTTGACTAACAGCAGCTTATTCTCGAAACGATCACACAAGGCGCCCCAAGCTGATGCAAAGCCGTCGTTTGTGAGCGGACACTCGGCGACCAAAGCATTTGCATCACCTGCTGTTTTTGAATTGAGGTGGAATAGCTTTTCCACCGGAGTCAAGCACGGATTCTGGATATAAATGGCTGTGAAGAGGTCACGGAACGTTGGCCAGCGCAGGTAATCGCCGTGGAACATATTCGTGTCTACGGGTGGAAGGCGGCAGCCTCCTGACGAAACGGAAGGAACAGAACTGAGGCGGACGGTGCAGCCTTTGCCAAAATGGCGTTGATTCGCTTGCTCAATTGTGCGGTACATCGTTCGTAGACCGTGTAGCAATGGTTGAATTTCGCCTCTATGGCCTCAATTTCGCCACTAGCAGACCCCTGGCTAAGCGCTTTGGAGCACGCATCATATTGCTGCTCCGCTTTCTCCCATAGAACCTTGACCCGATCCCGTCGGATCTCTAACGCTTGGAGTTGAGCTGCCGGAGTGAACTCAATATCCTCCGCGTAGTCAATGCGGCTCTCAAACTTGGTGAGCCTATCTGCAGCCGCTATAAGGTCGGACAGCGCCATTTTCGGGGACGGACTTGCAGGCGTAGCTGGGGATCGAGTTTCGATCGGACGACGTTTGAACGTGCCGGTGGTCTGCAGTTTCCCGGACGAAATCGGAGATGCGAAAGCACTGCGCTTGATCAAACGCGAAGAGGGTACGTTCAGCTGTGCACGGCTAGAACGATCGGACATGGGGTTGACTAGAGGGGCTTCGCACAGAATAAACTAAGTTGGAAATAAACCATTGATTCGGAGCAGATAGAGGAAGCGAAAAAAGTAACTTAATTAGGATAAATTAAGTTTTAGTTATACCCGGACGAAATGAGAAGAAGTAATTAACTTAATTAGGATAAATTAAGTTGGAGTACAAAAAACGTCTATTTGAATAAATAAGAACGAAAGAACTGAAAAAATTAACTTAATTAGGATAAATTAAGTTTCAGTTCAATTTGGACGAAATGGAAAAGTTAATTAACTTAATTAGAATAAATTAAGTTGGAGTAAAAAACTTCTATTTGAATAAATAAGAACGAAAGAACTGAAAAAAATTACTTAATTAGAATAAATTAAGTTTGAGTTGTGTTCCGAATAAATGGAAGGAATTAATCAACTTAATTAGAATAAATTAAGTTATATTCGAAATAAATGAAAGAAATTAATTAACTTAATTAGGATAAATTAAGTTTGAGTTGTATTCCGAATAAATGGAACGAATTAATCAACTTAATTAGAATAAATTAAGTTTGAGTTATATTCGAAATAAATGAAAGAAATTAATTAACTTAATTAGGATAAATTAAGTTTGGAGAACAAAAGTTTATTTGAATAAATAAACGGAAAGAAATAAATCACTGAATATTCGTGCAATGAATCTCGATCATGAACTGTCGGCACGAAAATGTGGCGGCCGGCGATAGCGATCGAATATTGGTGTTAGTGAGAATTACAACCAAAAGCACATCACACACAAAAAAAAGTTTATTTAAAATTTATTTTATTTTAAATTTATTTAGAATTGTTGCTGTCAATGCTTGTGGAATAAAACAACAAATGTATTTGGATCCAGTTTATTTAATAATCTTGCTGGTACATTGACACGCACATACAGTTTGTCAAGAAACACTTTATACACTATCAAAAAAATATATTTTGAAAATTTGTCTATGCATGTAAGGAAGTATTTTTGATCGGTTGAGTATACGTCAATGTGTAGCATTTCACCCACATAGGAAGGTATAGGAGTTTCTCCAAGTATTTGTTTTTGTGGGTGACGGTTGTACTTAGCTGTTTTACAGATTTTGCAATTTGCAACAACTTCGTTTGCTAGTTTTGTCATTTTTTGAAAGAAATAGTCTTGTAAAATCTGTTTTACATTTTCTTGGGCTGCTCTGTGGGCTTGATTATGTTCTGTTACAATTATTTCTTTTTGCTCGTTTTTGTCAATAATGTCGTTTACCATATGTTTTGTATATCGAAATATTGTTGTTGGGAAAGTTTCTACTAATTTATGTTGTATGAATGCCAGTACCGGTAACTCGCAATGAATTGCATTAACGACGTTTTTTTTGACTACATCGTAAACTCTTTCGATTAAGGAATCTCTGTCTGAGAAGTGAATTGTATGTCGGATATTTTTCCGAATAAGATGACTGTACGATGAGAGGCTACTCTATTTTCTTCAATTACAATTTGGTTTTGGAAACAGTAGATGGGTTTATCTGTTGTTTCTATAGTATACGTGAGCGATACTTCACTGTGCATTGTAGCTTTGTCTGACTGTGCATCGTCTTCTAAGGCATGAATATTATGCCGCGATAGCGCGTCAGCAACGTAGTTTTCCTTCCCTGGCTTGTAATAGATGTTTGCATTATACCCATCTATAAAAGCTTTCCAACGCCTGATTTTTGCGTTTGGATTGCGGTCAGGTACTGCAAACGTCAGGGGTTGGTGGTCCGTAAAAATATTCAAATTTTTTACTCCGTACAGATAATTTCGGAGGCTTTTCAAGGCCCAGACTATAGCAAGTAATTCTCTTTCATTCGTTGCAAAGCTAAGTTCCCTATCTTTTAATGTCCTTGATATCATGGTGATTGGCTTTCCACCTTGTGATAGGACTGCACCTAGACCAAAGGACCAAGCATCAGTTGTTAAATAATTTAATATGTTTTTTCTTTTAATGGTTTAGCATAGTTTGGATTGCGGTCAGGTACTGCAAACGTAAGGGGTTGGTGGTCCGTAAAAATATTCAAATTTTTTACTCCGTACAGATAATTTCGGAGGCTTTTCAAGACCCAGACTATAGCAAGTAATTCTCTTTCATTCGTTGCAAAGCTAAGTTCCCTATCTTTCAATGTCCTTGATATCATGGTGATTGGCTTTCCACCTTGTGATAGGACTGCCCCTAGAACAAAGGACGAAGCATCAGTTGTTAAATCAAACGCTTTCTTGTAGTCGGGGTAGAGTAACATTACATTTTCGGATGCGAGAACCTGTTTCAGCTTCTCGAATGCAGCGAGTTGACTCTCGTCAAATTTGACTGGTATTTTCTTTGATTATCCGGCGCTAACTTTGCCGTTTTCGCCTTTTAAGATGTCGCTTATAGGTTTTGCTAGAGACGCGAAGTCTTTGATAAAACACTTATAGTAGCTTGCTAACCCGAGGAATGATCTGACGTTAAACAGAGTTATTGGTAATTCGTAGTTACGAATCGCCTCAACTTTACTTGGACATGTCTTTATACCTTTACTTGAGACCACGAAACCTAGATATTCGACACTTTCTTTGAAAAAGTGTGACTTTTCTGGCGAAACTGTTGGCTTCGTATAATTTATCTAAGAGCCAGGCGATATGTTTGACGTGGTTTTCCATGTTTTCAGAAAAAATTATTACGTCATCGACGTAAACGTAACAAGATTTTCCGATTTGTTCTCTGAGCACATCGTCAATCGCTCTTTGAAAAATACTGGGTGCATTTTTCAAGCCAAAAGGGAGTCTGCAAAACTCATACTTTCCACTTCCTACAGAAAAGGCTGTGTTTTCCCTGTCCTTTTCAGCAAGTAAAATCTGGTGAAATCCGGATTTCAAATCTAGTGTCGTAAAATACTTTGCTGTACCTAAGTTGGATAAGATAGAGGCTATGTTAGGGATTGGATATTTGTCATCTATTGTTTTTTGGTTCAGTTTTCTGAAGTCTATGACTAATCGCTTCTTTTTTCTTCCCTGTTCATCGGTACCTTTTTTATCTACAACCCAAACGGGGTTATTGTACGGTGAACGAGACGGACGTATTATACCGTTTTTTAACAGATCTTGAGTTTCTGCGCTTACGAATTTTGATACGCCCATTGGGTATGGGTATAATTTGGAATATATAGGATCCTCATTTTCTGTTCTAATGGTGGCAATGATGTTGGTATTATACGGGAGTGCTTCATTTGGTTCAGCAAAGACTCCTGTTCGTTTCTTGAGCATGGTTTGAAAGTTTGTTGTTATAGCTTGAGGGGTTTCTATTTCTTTGATGTCTGTAAAATTTACGGCTGGGCATTTTAGAAATTTAATAGGCTCAAAAGTGCAGATTGTTATTAACTTCTTATTTTTGAAATCTAATACAACATTGTTCTGATTTAGTAAATCAAGTCCAATTATACCGTCAAATGTCGTGCGGTTTGGTAGTAAGAAGAATGTTGTATTTGTGTTAAAAAGATGCATTGTACATTTCCTGTCAATATCGTTATAGCCATGAATTGATTTTATTCGAAAGGGTTTTTCTACTGGTTTAATATGTTTTAATTCTTTTAATGGTTTAACATAGTTTTTCGAGGCTCCTGTATCTATAAGTAATCTTATTGTCCTTCCTGCCACTGATCTTTCTATGAACGGTAGCAGGGAGCCAAGCCTAAAAAATTGACCTGGTCATATTCGTCGGATTCGTCCTCAATGTCTTCTGTCTCAGTTTCTGTGATAGTCCGATATTCACTACTATCCTGTTCATACTCTGCATCTCCTGTGTCTAAATGGTTAACTCTTTGCTGCTTCGGTCCTGTGAGTCGTGCACTACTATTGTTTGGTCTCTTACTTGCTTGTCCCTGATAATTGTAATTTTCGTATTTTGCGTTTTGTTGTTGAGTCGGCCACTGAGTTTGTTTTGAGGGAGCCGTATTATGTTGGTATTGAGTCGTCTGTCCAAAGCGAGAGGATGTGTCAACGTCCATTGGCTCAACTTGTTCTCGTCGTGGTGAGAATTCTTGTTTCCTATAATATGGGCTTTTCCCTGGCTGGTTGTATTTTGGGTCTTGAGTTAGATTCCTATCCTTGCCTTGTTGTTTCTGCTCGGTTCTTTGAGCCTTTTCCTCTAAACTACGTGCAAAATTCGTGGCAAACATGTAACGGTCATGATTAGACTCGACTTCTTGGGCTAATGCCAGTGCAGAGGGAAGATCAACTGGTCTAGCTGAGAATAGGACATCACTTAAACCTTTCCTGGTACCCGAGATGAATACTCGTAGAGCGTCTGCCCTGTATTTCTCATTTAACGAAGAAGCAACGTTGGTGTCGTAGGTCATGATTGTCTTATTTATGAGTAGAGTCAGTTTCTTCTCTACTTCGTCATAGTACTGTAGTAGTGTCAAATTTCCTTGACGGAGTGTTGACAGCTCTTGTTCAATAAGATATATCGGTCGTTTGTCTGCGTATGTAAAATCTAACCGATTTATAATGGCCCTAAAATTGAGAGGAGTGTCAAAGGAAGAGAGTACCATATCGGCGGCGTTTTTAATTTTGTTTCTTAATATTCCTAAAGCCTGATAATGTTTAGAGCTACCATCATATTTTTCATATACTTTGTAAGCGGTATGCGCAGCTTTCCTCCATGATACGTAAGTCTCATTTTTTCCTTCAAACTCTGGAAGGGATTTCATGATATCAAGAGTTTCGTTGCACATGACGCTTGCCCTGATCTCGGCCTCTCTAAATGTTTCTACCTCAGGAGTGCTAACCTGTACAGAACTAATACGCTCTTCGATGTCACGTAATTTCTGATCAAAGTTCTCTTTTTGCGTTCTTAAAGCGCTTGTTACTGCGCCTTCTACGATTGCTCTTAACTGTTCGTTAGACCAGTCAAAAAGCCATTTTTAACTTTTCACTTGTATTTATACTTTGAAATTTTGTTACTAAATCCTGTATTTCACTATCACTCATAACATGGAAATAACGTGTGTGTTGTGTTTTTTATTACTAAGCAATGTTAAAAGGTTTGAATTGTAATTGGATTGGATTTTAACAATTTGTTTTTTGTTTTTTTTTTTTTTTTGAACACCCTACTTACATGTTCTTAAATTATGTTAGTAGAGCTGCTGCTGCTGATAAAATGCTTCTTCGGTGAGCTTCTGTTTTTTTCCAATGGTGTTATGTTCGATTGCGTTGAAAATTTGTTTAGTTAAATTCGTTTTTTTTTTTGTTCGATTGCGTTGGAAATTTGTTTAATTTAATTCGGGTTTTTGTGTTCGATTATCTTCGGGTTTTTGTTCGATTTCGTTGAGTATTTCTTTAATTAAATTTGGGTTTTGGTTCGATTGCGTTGGGCGCCAGTTATTATATTTTGGTTTTTAATATTGAAGTGAATTAACACGTACGAAGTAACGGTGTTAACACTTGTTAATAAGCAACGATGTTGCAGTAAATGAGAAGACTTGGATAATTCCGTGGCGACGACCGACGTTCTTTATTTCCAAAAATCAACTAACTCTAAGTGACATTAATTCTTATAATCGAAGCTAGCCCTAAGCCCTGAAAACGCTAGCATTGCATATAGTGCGACGGATCATATATCGCTGAGCAGCAACAGTGTTGCGCGTGTACGTTTCTGCCGCTGTTGTGCAATATCCGCTTGAGACGGCTGGTGCCGTAAGCATTTATGCTGGGAATGCATGGTCAGCTTGAATATTTACGTTTTGCTGATCAGTTGTGTTAACTTATACACGAGTATGCATGCTCTTAGCTCTTATATCTTCTGAGATCTCGGCGTTCCCACGGGCGGACGGACGGACAGGGCTATATCGACTCAGCTCGTCGCCCTGATCAAGAATATATATACTTTATGGGGTATGCGATGCTTCCATCTGCCTGTTACATACTTTTCACAAAACCATTATACCCTAATTTCCCATTTTTAATGGGATCAGGGTATAAAAACAAAAAAGAAACCTATGCGAGCAAAAGGCCAATTTTGCTTTAGGAGTATTATAATGCTTCTTGCAGCTAAAGTTTAGAATTTATTTTATTTAAAATTATCAACTACTTGCACCATAAGTGCCGAATGGGGGAACAGAATAATTTAGTAAAATATTTAGCAACAGCAGAAAATAAGTTTACAGAGGCAATTAGAATTCCAACAACACAGAAATATGAATGACCACAATAGACAAGAGATAGCAAGCTAGCACAGCAATTACTAACATTGTTACAATCACTTAATATTGCTACAATAGATCTTGATATAGTGAAAAGAGTAAGCGAATTTTCAGGTAATCCTGAAGTATTTAGACCATGGAAAAAAGAAATCGATAGAATTTTTGATACTTACGGTAACCTTGTCGGCGCTCCTAAGTATTTTGCTATTCTACATACCATTCGAACCAGAATAATTGGAAACGCTGATACTGCACTTGAATCGTATAACGTACCTCTAAATTGGGAAGCCACATCAAATTGCCTAACGTTACACTTTGCGGACAATCTAGACTTAGATGCTTTAGAGTATCAAATGACCACAATAGTACAGGGAAGTCATTAGTCAGTGGAAGAATTCCTTCAAAATGTTTATAAGCATTTGTCCCTCATCCACAACAAAATAAATTGTATGGGATTAGGAAACGAAGCTGAAACGGAAATGAAGAAATTATATCGCGACAAAGCCCTAGACACATTCGTACGGGGATTACTCTTGTTGTTGCCTCGAATTTTTTACTTCGTGCTGTGCAAGTATTCTCTCTCGCTCTGTACTTTCGTTCTGTTCTCTAACGGCTGTTTGTTGTTGGATTCGCTCTCTCAACATATTTTAATTTCTCTTTGTTTTTATATTTTTGTTTCATTTCATCTAATTCGCTCGCTCCTCCCTCACCCTGTGCTTTTGTACTTTTATCGGCCTTTAATTCACTTGATCCTACATAACCCGGTCCCGAATCTATCGTTTCTCCTGTTGATGCTGCTATAGGAACTCAAGTCCTTGTTCAAAAAGTAGATTCTTCTCCAAATGTTGTTTAAACAAAGAGTGACAATAAGTCAGACACTCCTGGCATTACCTTATCTGCCGTCTCTCCTCTAAAGCAAGTATTTTTACCTAGGCTTTCATCTGATACGATATGTGTATTTGCTTTTATTTCAAGCAAGATTTCAGCCAATGTTTTTATATCGAAGTTTAATTCCGCAACTCCGCGAGAAATTGCTTCATTTAAGATCAATGTACCAGTTAAATATTTTACAACTATATGTGATCCCAAATTCTGGCCACCTCATGTAGTTGTCCATGAATTTAAACCTAAGAATCGCAACAAATTGAATCCTATTTCCTTGAATCTACCTTCGGTGCCATCAACATCAAACATTATACCAAACCAGTAAGAGTGCTCTAGTTGACTCTGCTCGACTAGAAGATACCCTGATCCCTACAAGGAGCTGATATTCACGCACGCATAAGTACGAGCAATGCTAACTGCCCAGTAAGCAGCCACTGCGCTTGGGCTGCGCTGCAGTGTGGGCAATACTATGGGGATTTAGTTGCTGAATAATTTATTTCAATCTTCGCGGAACCTTTAGAATGTGATCACAAGGTTCAAATGTGTAAACATTCCAAAGCACAAGTCTCTAGTACTTCAATTAAGTTTTTTACAAATCGGAGGCATGGTATGTATACAGTAAATATGAGGTCTCCAGGTCTAAAAGTATTAAAATTAATGAATAAACAAAATAAATTTATTGATTATTCTCGATAAAAAGATGTCGGATGACTTATCGAAAACCTATGATAAACTTGTGCAGCTGATCAAGAATATATATACTTAATGGAGTCTGTCACGCCTCCTTCTGGCTGTTACATGCATTTCAACAAAACCATTATACCTTGATTTCTCATTTTCAATGGGATCAGGGTATAAAAAGGTGGAAAATCCGATATCTCACATTATGGAGGTATAGCGAAATTATCTGCTATTTCGAAGTTATTTGAAAATTATTATTCAACCATCCCAACATGGGTTTGTTCAGAATCGATCAACGTCCTCTAATTTACTTGAATTTATTTCGCTTGTCAATGACAGTTTTTCTAAAATCTTAATTGGGACAGTAATTTACGATTACCATTTATCATAGTAGGCTTCAGCTCATTGATCTTCCATCGTTAATCAATCGCAGAATAATTTTAGGAATTGTTTTTCTGCAAAAATCGATTAACGGAAATATTGAGTTCGTCCTCTATGTTGATGCGTCTTAATTTTTCGGTTCCGTCCCGAACAACTAGACACTATCGTCCGCTTCATTTAGCTTGTTGCACTACGCATTGTTCTGTGCATAGTGCGTTTCATGTTTTATGTGTTAATTTTAACAAATATTTTCACGTATTTTCCTCAAAGCTCTCTCTATCTAAAATAAAATCTCTGCTTCTAGCTTACTTTAGGGAAATCACTCGCAGTGCCCAGGCAAAGCACTGGTATACATTATGTAATGGTCGGTACGAAAATTTTTTTTGAGATCTGTAATTGCAAAGCATGTCGTTTGTAACAAAATTGTCATCTGCGCCGCAAGGTCAGTGAGCTTTGGGTTAATTTAAGCTTTAGCAAAAGTGCTTTTTTTTTTAAATCAGATGAATTAATTTTATATTAGTTTAAACATCACACTAATAACCTGCGTTTAAATTTTTTGGATATCCCCAATAGTTTAGATTTTATAGACCAGCAAACTTTTTTTGAGATGCTGGTTGAAATAAGCTGTGAACCACTGTATATATATATATATATACAACATAAATGTAAATTTTAAACAATACCAGAAGTTTCAATCAGCGCCCACGGAGCAGCTGATCGGAATCGCGCATATTCTAAAGCTGTAAGCTTTGCTTTTCGTATATAAAGTGCGCGAAGAAAAAAAGGTATGTTTCGAAAAAAAGAAAAGAAATCGAACTTAAGTTGGAGAAGAATACTTAATATTCTTGACTTTTCAGTCGAATTCAGTCCATTTCAAATACCCTAACCTCTGGGCCAGCAAAAATCACATATACGGGCTGTGCTGAGGTTAGGGTTGGATTCTACTCCATTCCTGGACGAGAGCGGCTGGGGAAAAAAATCAATCAGTGCCAGTGTTTAAGAAAAGATAAAAAAAAAAAAAAATTAGTGATTTAAATAAATGAACACCAAAAAAAAAAAAAAAAAAAAAAAAAAAATTAGTGATTTAAATATATAATCCTGTGTAGTTGATATATTTATATTTATCCGTATACATATATAAAAAAAAAAAGAAAAAAACAAAAATACAAGAAAAAAAAGTGAATAAAAATGTATCTTCATCCGCACCTTGCGCACAAAACAAAACAAGGAAAAAACAAGTAAGTAAGTAAACAAGCGTTACCAACTGCGGAATACGTATTCACATTCCGGCTCTAGCATGTACAATTTTCAATATGACACGACACAAAAAGTGGCCTACAAATTATTTTTATACCCTGAACCCATTGAAAATGTGAAATCAGGGTATAATGGTTTTGTTAAAATGTATGTAACAGGTAGAAGGAGGCGTGGCAGACTCCATAAAGTATATATATTCTTGATCAGGGCGAAGAGCTGAGTCGATTTAGCCATGTCCGTCTGTCCGTGATACTAGAGACTTGTACTTTGGCAAATTCATGCATTTCAATTTTATAATCACGATATAAAAGTTTCATGAAAATAGTCTATCGACAAGAAAAGTTATTAAATAATTAAGTTCCCATAGTAAGCCCACACTGCAGTTAATGCGTGCTTATGCGTGCGTGCCTCTGGGTGTTTGTGTTTCTTTTGAAGCAGAAAACAACGAAGAATTCTTGAAATATCAGTTCCTGGAAGGGATCAGGGGATCTCGTAGTCGAGCAGTCTACAGACAAAAGCGCAGCTTTTAGCCTATTCTAGGAATTGCGATTGATTTGTGAAATTTTCAGTCGTTATTTTAGTTTTGTGAGATGACGCTCTGCCACTGAAGTTACATACAGTATGTCCATTAATTGTTTGCAAAACGAAGAAAGGCATACAAATTCAACTTTAACATCATATTTTATTAGGAAAGGAACATTTTCTCGGAATTTTTTTTTTACATTATTTTTGGTTCATGTATTCTTAACGGTAATCCATAACAAAAACAATAAAAATAGCAACAAAAACACACAAGATAATTCAAAACAAAAAAGAACAGCAAATATCAGCTGTCTATTAATTCTTTGCAAAATGCAAACAATAGTTGAAAGAAGACGGGAAAAAGTTAACGGGACATCCAAATCAAATGCGGCTTGCCGCGTCTGTTTTCACAAGTCTTCCGTGAATACATTCGTTTCAATAAAGTCTTGGAATCACTACCACTTCTCAAAAAAATTGAATTTTTGCAATGCCTGGTAAACGCACTGATGATAATTTGATACAATTAGTATATTTTAATTATAACAAAGGAAAGACCATCAAGGAGTTAGCAGAAATGTTTAATGTTAAGCTTAGAACAGCTTATAATATTATTAATCGGGCAGAAAAAGAAAATAGACTAGAACTTAACAGCTCTAATGGCCGACCAGCAAAGCTCTCTCGACGGGATTGCTCACGAATCCTAAAGACAGTGGAAAACAGACCACAGACAAGCCTCAGAGAGTTGGTGTCGGACCTTAAATTAAATCTTCAAAAGACAGTGTGTCCTGAGACTGTCAGAAAAGTGCTTAATTTGCACAAATACTCCTCACATGTTGCAAGGAAGAAGCCGTTGCTGTCTGCTGTAAATATTGAGAAACGGTTGACCTTCGCAAGACTTAATATTGACTGTCCACCTGACTATTGGAGTAACGTAATCTTTTGCGACGAGACAAAAATAATGTTATTCCATAATGATGGCCCTGGAAAAGTTTGGCGGAAACCAAAAACAGCCCTCCACATCAAAAACATTGTGCCCACTGTGAAGTTTGGCAAGCTTTCAGTTATGGTGTGGGGTTGTATTTCCTCGAAAGGTGTGGGAGAGCTACGAATATTCAATGATATCATGACCAAGGAATTCTATTTGGATATTTTGAAGAAGGAATTGACAGAAAGTGCACACAACTTTGGCTTCATTGATCCAGAAAACCCCAGTAAACTCAAATATAAGCTGTATCAGGACAATGATCCGAAGCACAAGTCGCTGTTGTGTCGCACTTGGCTCCTATATAACTGCAGTAAAGTTATTGACACCCCACCCCAGAGCCCGGATATCAATCCGATTGAGAATTTGTGGGCACTACTAAAGAAAAAAGTAGCCAAACGATGTCCTAAGACAAAAAACGAGCTAATTCGTTGCATACACGAGGAGTGGCGCAAAATACCCCAATACTACGACATAAATGGTCTAATATTGTCGATGTCGCGACGTCTCAGAGATGTAATGGAAGCTAATGGTGGGCATACCAAATATTAGCCAATTCCATACTCATCTGTGATAGTTACAGATCTCATAATATTAATGTTTGCATTTTGCAAAGAATTAATAGACAGCTGATATTTGCTGTTCTTTTTTGTTTTGAATTATCTTGTGTGTTTTTGTTGCTATTTTTATTGTTTTTGTTATGGATTACCGTTAAGAATACATGAACCAAAAATAATGTAAAAAAAAAATTCCGAGAAAATGTTCCTTTCCTAATAAAATATGATGTTAAAGTTGAATTTGTATGCCTTTTTTCGTTTTGCAAACAATTAATGGACATACTGTATATAATTTTTCGCTACTCGATAGCCTATCGGAGCAGTGGTGCCGATGGATGACGCAACGCAAGTCGTGTTAGGTATCGTGGGTTCAAGACCTATTCGATCACATTTTCTTTTTCATAAATTCGATATTTTATTGGGAGGGTGCAAGCTTGAATGAATAGCACTTAATATTTTTCCTTTTCTTAGTCGAAAATTGTTATAAATTAAAATTAAATTTTTCATCTTAGATAGCTCTCAAATGCTTATACGTAGATATATACATACATATGTAAAATACGTACATATACAAAAAAGTCTGCATACACAGCACGGGCTCATTGGTATGTGTGTGTGTATGTACATATAATACGTACTTTAGCATTTTCTAAGAATCTCAATTGCGATTGATTTGTCTTTGCATTGTTTTTGAATTCGTAGCCGCTACTTTGACTTTTCTTTGCTATATGGCGACCTAACAATAATGTCATTTCGTTTTAATTATTATTTCTGTGAGTGCCGCGGTGGCGCTGTAGGCAAAGGCGCGGAATGCTTTTATTTTAGCTATTTTTGAAATTTGAAATTTTATTTTATTATCATTTCGTCTATATTTTTTCAATTTCATAAAAATGTTTCCTTCCGTCTTATGAATATCTACAAAACTTATTTATATATATAAGTGATGCACGCATATAAATTTCTTAGTTGGCTGCTACAAATGCCGATTCGCCACGCCTCTAGTGGGCGTGGGTGGTTGTGCTTCGAACCCCGAGGAAAACTTTTAATTTTTTAAAGATTTATAATTTCATTTTTATTTTTTAAATTCCACAAAAATGTTTTCTTCCGTGCTATCAATGCCTATCAAGTCTATTTATATATATAGATGGCTCACGCATATAAATGTCGGAATTTGACACTAGAAATGGCGATTGCCACGCCCCTAGTGGACTTAGACACCACATTTTTGGCCAGTTCTCAGAACGAGCTAATGGTAACCCAACTGCAAAATTTGAATGCTTACGCTCAAAAAATGTGAAAATTACAGGGTATTTTTTGATATGCCACGCCCCTAAAGAGGCGTAACAACTATTTTTGGGTCATCGATAGAGGAGGCTACCAGTAACTTATTATGCAAATTTGAAGCTTCTAGCTCTATAACTGTAGGAGATATAAACTTTTGCGGTTTGCCACGCCCCGTGTAGGCGGAGATATATCCACTATAGCTTTTTGGTCTTGGGTGATAAACCCGAGTATATATACCAAATTTCATGTCTCTAGCATCAGTAGTGCCCAAATTTTGCAGAATTTGAAAAATCACTATATCTTCAGATCCGATTTGCCACGCCCCTAGTGAGCGTAGACATTCATCCAATCTTTATAGAATCGTAGCATTAGCTCACATGCAAAATTTGAGTGTTCTAGCTTTATAACTCTAGGAGATACAGTTTTACCCGATTTGCCACGCCCCCAATGGGCGTAGATATATCCGCCATAGCTTTTGATTTTGGGTGGACAACACGAAGCTACGTTCAAAATTTCAGCGCTCTAGCTCTTCAACTAACATGATTTCTGGCATATCGGAAAATGCATTTTCCGATTTGCCACGCCCCTAGTGGGCGGATTAGGAAAATTTTAACACTTTATAAATCGGAGATATACACGAGTATGGGTTTTAAATTTCAAGTCTCTAGCTCTAAGAGCGCCGAAATAGATTACGTTCATACGGACAGACGGACAGTCGGACAGACGGACAGACGGACGGACAGCAAGACGGACATGCACAAAGCCAATATACTAATTCACTTCGTGAATGGGTATAATTATAAATAAAGCCAATAGTAGCAGCCAACCACGAAGAAAGGCCTTTCGTCGATGGAATGCAAAAATCATGTAAGTTTTGATACCCGTGCTCCCTCTTCCCAGATTTAAAGTCCTAATAAAAAAAAAAATAGTTAATAAAATAAAATAAAATAAATAAATAAATAATAATAATAAAAAAAATAAACAGTTTATATACATATATAGATATATATATATAATTTATATATATATTTTTCCTCATGAAAATAGATAAATAGTTTTCTCCTCCTTTTTTTTCTAATAGTGTTTTATCTTATAATATGGATTTTTTTTTTTTTTTTTGTAATTTGACTATATATAAGAAATAGAAAGAAAAAAACAACCAGCTAACGAAAATACCATATATAAATCCCTGTAGCATAAGTAGATTATTAGATTATAGAAAAAAAAAGAATTTTATTAATGGATTGTGAATTTAAGAAATAAATACGGAAATGGAATGATTGGTTGAATTGTGAAAGGCGGGTGATGTAATGGTTTTGGGAGCTTGAGTTTTATCGCATTGGGGGTTTTCATAAAAATTTAGCAGAAAAACCATAGTAGGAATAGGGGCGAGAACACGGTGGCCACACTCCACCTATGGCTACTGGTGTTGATTGTCGTTTTATTGATTTGTAGTTGTGTCAGTCCTTCCTTTTGCTTTTGTCTCACACAGCTCGGAGTAACTCTCCAACCAGCTTTCTGGCATATAGGGATCTTATAAAATACGATTTATGTACCCAGACCGTGAGGTAGCAAAGAACTCCCTCACACTCCCGAATGAGCTACGGAACAAGAAGATCCCGCTTCGCTATCTGACGGTCGACGATAGTATGAACATACTACCGGTATCTTGGTCACATAAATTTTTGGTGCCCATCATGGGACTCGAAGTTTATAGAAGGGTACAAGGTCACATAAATTTTTGGCGCCCAACGTGGGGCCTGAAAGTACATAGCCCTTAGGCACTCTTCTTTCAGCATCCCATTTTTTATTCAAATAGTCAATACAGTCTGTTCTCTATTCTGAGAGAAAGAGTTGGCTATTTGGAACACCCATTTTGGTGAGAGTGTACAAGCCCAGGGTACAGATTGCTGAAATAGATTGGACTTGCTTGGTCGGCCTATCGCAACTGTGACTGCTGAGTTTAATAAATTCTTTGTAGGGTCTACGAGGCTGAAATGATTCGAGCTGAATATCAGATCGCGAAACCTACAGGAGAGAAATTCAACACTATCGTATAATAACATCTTTTCGCCATGTTTGCTCGTTTGTCTTCGTATGTTTGTGAGTTCACCTAGATATTATTTTGTTTTGTGTTTTGTAAAATTATCAGAGACGATTTCAAAAAATTGTATATTGGGCTCAGCCCGGATATCAGTACTGATTGTTACTCTGATAGTTGTTGCTGAACGGAATGGAATTCATTACGGTGCACTTTACACAGATACCTGTTTGGTCATTAGATGTTGTTTGTGAATAGTTACTAAATGGTGATAGTGTTATCTAAAACTTGTGTATATGCTGCATTGGCGTATCAATATTTTATAACCAGATTTAGTAACAATAGCCCATAATTAATTGTTTCCCTTTATTGTACTACAGATCAAGAAAACCTAATAAAACCAAGCTTCCTTCCTATTTATATCGACCCAAACCTTTTACATTTATTTGTTAATCAGAAAATTAAAGAAAAAGACCTAATCGGGCCGGTCATATTCGTCATTCAGCAAATGATCGAGTAGTCGGTTACTCGTATGATATCCGTCCGTCTATTCCCACTCCTATGGCCTACCCACCAGGTAGCTCGTCCGCTCAAAGCAGAAAAACAGCTGACACTATGCAAAAGTGGAATTTACATTTTGATGGGTCATCTGAGGGACTGGGAGTGGAAAAGTTCATATATCGCGTCAGAGTTCTTACTGACGAAACTCTCGACAGTGATTTTATGGAGCTGTGCAAACAATTGCATATTCTTTTCGCTGGAAAAGCTAGGGATTGGTTTTGACGGTACCATAAGCAGGTCGATCGAATTATTTGGAATGGTTTTTGTGCTGCACTTCGACAGCAATATAAAGATTATCGCTCAGAATATATGAGTAAGAACTTAGTTAGTGCCAGAAAGCAAAAAGTCGGGGAACCGTTTGTTGCTTTCCATGATTCTGTGGCGGCTTTAATTGTCAAGTTCGGACTCAAAATCGATGACGACGAATTGGTAGATATACTGCGAAATAACTTGTTGCCTGAGATGCGGCACAAGTTGCTTTATCAATCCATCAGCTCAGTTGGCCATTTGCTTAGATTGGTGCAAATGAGAGAAACTTTAATTAATGATCTTCGCAGTCAATCAGAAAGTTGTTCTAGACCAAAATCTGGGCCGTTTCGTCAACAAATTAATGGGATTGAGGATACGTGTCCCGAAACGGTAGTGGAAGAAGGTGCAGAGCCAGCAGAGTTAGAAGTGGCCGTAATGCAAAAGGTACATTCCAATCTCACCTGTTGGAACTGTGAAGAAAAGGGACATGTGTGGGAAGATTGTCTGCAGGATCGAAGGATTTTTTGCTACGGTTGTGGTACACCACAGGAGTACAAGCCAAGCAAAAAGTGCATACGTAGATTGTCGGAAAACCAGCAGAAGGGAGCATCCCAAAAAATCGGATGCCCCCGAATTAATAAACTCAATCAAGAACAATTTCACTCAAACAGAGCCATCTCTGGCCCAAAAAAGTGCACGGTTGCATGATCTCCGTTTTCTCCCATATGACGAAAAATTATTAAAATATTTAGAAATACGGAAAATAATTTTCAATGATGAAAGCTCAGCTAGAAATGAACGTATTGAGAGATTGAAAACCCCGAATGAAGTAAAAAGTAATCGTAGATTAGTCATATCGAATATATTTAGCAATCAAAAAGATATGCGCAGTTATGCGAAAGTATCATTCTTGGATTTTCAGGAAATAGGTCTATTAGATACTGGAGCAAACATCAGTTGCATTGGGGCAACTCTAGCGAAAACTGACATTTCACAGAGTCCTCATTTCAAGACACTAAAATCCTCTGTAAAAACTGCAGATGGCGAAAATCAGGCAGGCATAGGGGTTTTGATGTTATCATGCAATATAAGGCGATATCAAAACCAATGAAACCAATATTAGGCAGAGTCTAATTCTTGGTCACGACTTTTGGAAAACATTTGCCCTTGCTCCAAATATTATCAGAGCTGTGGAAGCAGAAACTGATTTTATTGACGAGGAGTTTGAACAAGCGTGCACTTACAACAGCTCAATGCAGTTAAGCAGTTGTTTCCCAATGCTGCAGAGAAGTTAGGTCGCACTTTAGTCATTAAACATCACATTGAGGTGGGAGACGCGATGCCAGTAAAGCAACGTTTTTACTCTGTTAGTCCTGCAGTCGAGCAGTTATTGTATAACGAAATAGATCAGATGATTAACCTCGGAGTTCTCCTATTAGGTTAGTATTGAAACCGAATAAAGTTCGTCTTTGTTTAGATGCTCGAAAGCTTAACTTGTTAAAAGGACGCATATCCATATTCCATAGATCGAATCTTTTCTAGATTGCCAAAAGCGAATATTATGTCGAAACTCGATTTAAAAGATGCTTATTGGCAAATAGAACTGACGGAGGCCTCAAAGCCACTTACCGCGTTTACAGTTCCAGGACGACCTCTATATCAGTTCAAGGTCATGCCGTTTGGACTGTGTAATGCGCCGTCAACAATGTGTCAACTAATTGATGAAATTATACCCCCTGACTTGCGTAACTGTGTATTTGGGTACTTAGATGATCTATGTATTGTATCGGAAGATTTTAATTCCCATCTTTCCGTACTAATACGAATTGCAGAGCAATTTCGTAGAGCTAATGTGACTTTAAATATAGAGAAGAGCCATTTCGCAATCACTAAAGTTAACTATCTGGATTATGTGATTGATAAAACAGGCATATGCACAGATCCGGAGAAAATCTCTTGCATACAAAACTGGCCACCGCCGATGAATTTAAAACAAGTAAGAGGCTTTTTAGGTGTATGTGGGTGGTATCGCCGATTTATAAAAAACTTTTCGGATTTAGCCTGTCCTATAACAGATGTTTTATCCTCCAAGAAGAAGTTTGTCTGGACTCCAGAAGCGCAAACTGCTATGGAGAAACTGAAATCTGTTTTAACAACATCCCCAGTGTTACAAAATCCAAAAGAAATTCTTTTTGCATTGCGATGCTAGTGATTATGGAATTGGGGCCGTTTTAGTACAGCTCTCCGAAGAAAATGAAGAAAAACCAGTAGCTTTCATGTCGAAAAAACTCAGTCGATCACAGCGTAACTATAGTGTTACAGAGCGTGAATGTCTAGCAGTTATTCTCGCTATAGAAAAGTTTCGTTGTTATTTAGAACTTCAAGAGTTTGAAGTCATCACGGACCACTCAAGTCTCTTTTGGCTGATGAGACAGCAGAATGTTTCAGGACGTGGGTTTTCCGTTTACAACAATACAAGTTCACTATGGCGCATCGTAAAGGAAGATACCACATTGAGCCAGATGCTTTATCGCGGTTGCACGAGCATGAAATCGCTTCTTTAGATATGAGTCCAATAATAAATTTAGAATCAGATGCATTTCAGGCCGACGATTACAACCAACTGCAGGTTAATTTAGAGCAAAATAGTTCACGTTTTTCCGATTTAAAAATTATGGATCATAAAATCTACATCCGCACTGAACACTCAACCGCGATTATATCAGAAATTGTTCTGTCAGCAAACAATCCAAAGCGCCGAATTATACTCTCCGTCCGCCAATGGGAGCTCAAAGTCCGACTTATCGACCTTTCCAAAGGTTGTATATAGATTTATTAGATCCATACCCTAGGATCAAAAATGGGAATGAGGGATTATTGATTGTCTTGGACCATTTCAGTAAATTTCATTGGCTTCGGCCTTTAAAAAAATTTACGTCGTATGTGATCCAAGACTTTCTTTTAAAACATATTTTTCACTATTTTGGCATACCAGAAACGATACTGAGCGATAACGGAACGCAGTTTAAGGCAAATGAGTTCAATGCTTTTTAACGGAGCTGGGAATTCGCCATATATACACGGCTTTATACTCACCTCAGTGCAATGCTGCTGAGCGTATTAATCGCTCCCTGCTAGCTGCTATTCGGTCGTATCAGACTTATTCGGACCAACATATTTCTAGTATTTCATGTACATTGCGATCTTCTTTGCATCAATCTATAGGATGCTCCCCATATAGAGCATTATTTGGCTTAGAAGTATATATATGATTACCCATGGGTCAAACTACAAGTTGATAAAGCGATTAACATTGCTTGAAGAACCGTTAGTACCGCTAAACCAGATCAGATAATTTATCTCTGATTCGGAAAGATATACAGGCCAATATCAAACAAGTAAGAAGGCTCTAGTCGAGGCTGCTCGACTGGGAGATACCCTGATCCCTACAAAGAGCTGATATTCACGTACGCATAAGCACGCGCTCTGCTAACTGCGCAGTAAGCAGCGACTGCGCTTGGGCTGCGCTGCAGTGTGGGAAATACTATGAGAATTTTGTTGCTGAAAAATTTCTCCTGTAGTAGGACTATCTTCATGAAACTTCTGGAACGTGATCACAATTTGCAAATGTTTGTACATTTTAAAGCACAAGTCTCTAGTACTTAAAATACGTTTTTTGCAAATTGGGGGCGAAGGGGGCGTGGTATCCAAAATCTGTAAATGACAAAATCTTCGTATTGATCAGATGTATATACACACCAAAGCAGTCTCCAGGTCTAATAGTATTAAAATTACGGTGAATAAACAAAATCAATTTATCGATTATTCGCGATAAAAAAGTAATCGGACGAGTTATCGAAAAAAAAGAGATAAACTTTTACTGCGTATTTTATACATGAGTATGCATACAAAATTAAAAGTCTCTAGCTCTTATATCTTCTGAGATCTAGGCGTTCATACGGACGGACGGACGGACGGCACATAGTAAATTTGCTCACAATTATAATGCCAAACTGTCACCCCAATTTCTGAAATGCAGAGTAAAAACCAAACTGGGGAATTGTTTTTATTTATTAGAAAACTTACAAGGGCAAGAGATAGGCACCTTTCATGCCAAAGACATTAATCAATAGATAGACAAACATATTCCCGCTAATATTCCGTCTAACGGTGGTATATTATCGGGTGGTGTAATGGTCGGTACGAAACATTTTTGTTGAGATCTCGGTAGAACCTCCAAAATTATTATAAATCAACAATTATCACGTTTATGGACGAATAATAATAAAAAAAATAAATAAAAATAAAAAAAAAACATTATGGCAAAACTACAATTTGGATTTGAATTGGCTGCTTGGCTTATAAACATATTTTTGCCAAAGATAAATATGATGTTGGTAAAGTAAGGAACTACGAAGCGTTCATAGATCTACAAATAGAAAAATACTGTTACAAAAGACCTTATAGCTGTTCGGTGGAAGACAAAGTTGAAATTGAAAAACAAGTGGCTCAATTATTGAAACATAACCTAATTGAGGAATCCTATAGTCCATTTGCAGCACCAGTCACATTGGCTTATAAAAAAGATGAAAAGAAGAAGAGTAGACTATGTATTGATTTTAGAGATTTAAATAAACTAATTGTACCTCAATCCAACCATTTCCTTTGATTTAAGATTTAATAGCTAAAACCGTTGATTGTAAATTTTTCACAACGCTGGACATAAACTCAGCCTTCTGGTCTATAACATTGAGAATTCAAGATAGGCAACGGACTGCATTTGTAACACAAGAAGGTCATTATCAATGGACATGTCTCCCTTTTGGATTAAAAACATCTCCTGCAATATTTCAAGGAATTTTAGTGAATATAATTAGAAAATACAACTTATCAAATTTTGTTGTAAACTACATAGACGATATTATGATATTCTCAAAGACTTTCAATGAACATATAATTCAACTAAAACAATTGTTAGATGCTATAGTAAAGGAAGTATTACTATTGAAACTAACAAAATGTACATTTGCGGCAAGTTCAATTAGATATTTGGGTCATTTTATCACAGAGTAACTCCTCTAAAAGATAATTTAATATCTATAATAGACTTTCCTTTACCACAAAATAAGAAAAACATACGACAATTCTTAGGTAAAGTGAATTTTTATGGAAAATACATTCCTAACGTCTCAATTTTGCTCCATCCCCTACACAACTTGCTCAGAAAAGATGTAAAATTCGATTGGTCAACCGAATGTGAAACAGCCTTCCGTAAAGCAAAACAATACTTGTGCTCGAAACCAATTCTGGCCATCTACAATCAAAAAGCTAAAACTTTCATATACACAGACGCGAGTATAAAAGGTATTGGAGCGATCTTAAAACAAACGCAAAAAGATGGTACGCAAAAACCAATAGCTTACTTTTCAAAAAAATTGAATGCATCACAAAAAAAGAAGAAGGCGATTTTTTTAGAATGTCTGGCCATTAAAGAATGCTTAAAATTCTGGCAACATTGGCTGATTGGAATCGAATTAATTATTTACACAGACCACAAACCATTAGAGCACTTAGACATAAAAAACAGAGCAGACAATGAGTTGGGTGACATGACACACTACCATTCTCAATATAATTTCAAAATCATATACAAGCCCGGAAAGGATAATACCGAAGCTGATTGTCTTAGCAGAAATCCTGTCTACGAATTCTATGAAAATAATGAAGATAAATTGCAAACAGTAAATATTATAAGCATAGAAGATATAAAAACCGATCAAAAGCAAAATGCAGGCTTAAAAGATAACAAACATTTTATTATTGAAAATGATATCTATTACAAACAGAATGGAAAGAATAAGAAAAAAATAGTTTTGAGTGAGGAATATAGTAAAATACTTATACAGAAAATTCATAATGAGTTCTGTCACATTGAAGTAAGTCAGATAGAAGCGAAGATGAAACCATTTTATACAGCACCAAACCTATCAGATGAAAAAATGATCTGCAAAAGATGTGAAATTTTTATAAGAAACAAAACAAGATTAAATAAGAAATTTGGATGGTTGTCGTATTTAGGCCCCGCAGAAAGACCTTTACAAATAATGTCTTTAGATACAATTGGAGGATTTGGTGGACAACGATCGACTAAAAGATATTTGCATTTATTAGTAGACCATTTTACTAGATTCGCATATATATTATGTTCGAAAAACCAACTCGCTTACGACTTCATAAAACTAATTGAAAAAGTACCGAAGGAGAATTCGATTGAAATTTTGGTCGCAGATCAGTATCCAGCCATAAATTCAAAAGCTACCTTAAAGAAAAAAAGATCGAACTAATTCTAACCGCAGTAGATGCCCCTTTTTCTAACGGTCTAAACGAGAGATTAAACCAAACCTTGGTAAATAAAATAAGATGTATGCTCAACGATGACGGTGGTACAAAAAAGGCCTGGTCGAAAATCGCAGAAGAATGTGTAAAAAAATACAATAGGACAGTGCATACTGCAACAGGATTTTCTCCTATCTATCTGATGAACGGAGAGGTTACTGACTTACTACCTCCAGAGCTAAAAAATATAAACAACTATCCTACAAATTTGGAACAAGATCGAGATTTAGCCCTGCTCAGATCAAAAAAATCACATGAATATAATAAAGCACTGTTTGATAAAAACAGAAAAAAAACATGATTTTCAAAAAGGCGATATGGTCTATATCATCAACGGCAATAAACTAAACAGAAGAAAAATGGACGAAATAAGAATAGGCCCTTTTGAAATAGAAGAAAAAATTTCAGATTCGATTTGTAAAATAAACACTGGTCGTGGAAAGAAATGTATATCTCTATACCATATCACAAAGCTCATTCCCGTGGTTGAATAATTCATAAAGTTCTAGGCTTAATTCATATTTCATAGGAAATTAAGCAACTCAGGGGAGGAGATGTAAGCTTTGTGCACATGAATATCGATTGATTGATTGAATAATCGATTGGTACAGACAACTCATAACCTATCGAATTGGATCAGCTGTCAAAAGAAGAAGAAGATAAGAAATTGAAATTAACAAAGTGAACTTAATTTAAATTAAATTGAAATTAATCATTATTACATGATATTAAAGATATATCGTGTCTCTCGAAAGAACGAGAAGGTTCAGCGAAGTCCCAAGTTGAAGAATAAAAGCATAAACATTTAATTGTTGATTCTCTTATTTTAGGTTAGTAACAATGTGTAATTGTATTTTCATTGTAATAAAAAAACTCTTATTTTAGATGAATCAAATTGTGTTGTTGCTCACAGGGGGGGGGGGGGGGGGGAATCTCGGTAGAACCTCCAAGATTATTATATATATATATATATATATATATATATATATATATATAGATAGAAAAAATATGTGAATAAAAATTTATTTTCATCCCCACCTTCCCAACAAATCAAAAAAAAAAAAAAAATAAAAATAAAAAAAAATAAATAAATTCAACAGTATCAGCCAACCACGCAAAAATCATGTAAGTGATTGATACTCCGTGCTCCCCTCCCCATATTTTTAAGCCCTAACAGTGCACACTAGGCAGAATTGCCAAAAAAGTGTCATAAAGTCGAATAATGCATTTATAGAGCTGAAACTCGGTATATTTGTTAATTATAGCACTTTAAATATGTAAACCAAATTTTAAGTTCATTTGAGCATGCCTACCCGAATAGCCCATATATGGGAGCGAGGCGTATTCGTAATAATAATACGTAATCTCAAAAGATACTGTAAATTTTTCAAGAAGTATAATTTTTCTGTATTTCCCGTGTAATAAGCTAGTAAAGGATTTCACGTTTTAATTTTATTGATACTCAATAACAATTCTTAATTTATTTATTTAACTTTTAAACTAATTTTAACAAATTGTTGCAAAATTACCATTCAGTTGTTTTCTACAGCTAATTCAAATGTATATGGATTAATGTCAGCTACATCTAAATCATCAGAATCATCATTAAAACTATAAACATTATTTGCGGGCTCATGACATGAGAGGATATTAAAATAGGGTGTTTCTAAGACCTCTATGACATCACGCGGGACGGTTTGTTTTTTATGTCGAGCTTCTCTTTTCTGAATGGATATGCTGGAAATGAGGGGATCTGAAGAGTCCATTGATCTGTTGAATACATCCATAATATTATGAAACTTTTTCTAACTCCATTTTCGTTGTTTTTTTCTAATTTTAAATTAAAAAAAAAAAAAAATCGGTTTAACATTATTTTAAAAATATTGTTGCTAAATGTGTGTTATTGAATAGTTTATCATAAAAAAATTTAATATCGATCATAATACTATTATTTATCATAATTATTAACCATCAAAGTTGCACATTAAGCCTTTACGCATAGTTTTTCTGGCAAGTGTACGTGAATTATGTCTGGCATGCAGTAACCGATCACGCTTGTAAAATTTATTTTTTGATTCCGACGCATTTTCCCCAAGACAGCCTACAGGCATCACTGATGCAGTTATTATTTGTGCTTAATGAACTAAAATCTTATGGACAGTTTAAAGCGTCGATTGCAAATTCGCAGTTAATAGCTATTAGAATAGTATGCAGATTCTCAAGTAACTCTAAGTCAAGTTCTAAAATTGATGCGATTAGCTTCGTATTTGAAAAAGCTTTTCTCGCAGTTTTGCCATCATTTGAGTTTCCGTTTCCATTCTGTTTTGGCTTATCCACATGCAAACCCATTTCTTGCCACAATCTTTTTTGTATAAGAGTTTTTTTGGCAATCATTTCTAATTTGTCATTTTCGCTTCTTACTTGCCATTTTTTAAACCCCATTCTGTATGCTATTTTGAGCAGCTGTTCAAAAACGCGTATCCAAGCATGAAGTGGACTTATTCCATATTGAAGATGCTGTGGGTTTGCCTTAAAATAATTTTTGTCGTAGGTTTCCATAAATTGTTTTAGGCCTGCACCACAAATTGAACACAATTGACAAGATTTTGTTCCCGTTAAAACGTTTAAGACTTTCCCATCTATTAGAGTCAGGTAAAGGTCGTATGAGACGGTGATCTTTCTTTCATTTGAAACTGTTACTACAAAAGAAGTCAAGTTTTTTATTTTGGTGTCCAAATCATTTTTTCTTCAAGAATATGGTCTTTTGTTTCTTTGGCGAATTATATTTTTACGGGTCGGCAAAATCTTATAGACTGCGGAGTTCTATTATTCCAAAAAATTGTTCCTGCTTTATCTATGAGCTTCAGAGGTATCACGGTAGTAACAAACAATGATTGATCAACAGTATCCGGCTCGTTCGTTTCAAATATTTTTTTATACATACTCTGTCCCGTTGATCTATCGAACGCTTTTAGGTTCACGAATAATTCTTCCTGTAATAATAAGATGCGGCTAGCAGTGTGGTTCAATAAATCTTGCAAAGCCACTTTTGCCATTGTTTCTGTTACAGTTATTCCCGTAGGTCTCAATTGTAATTTGGCTTCCTATACCTTTTGATAGTTTGGGTATATATCACAATTGTGTTGCTTGCTTATTTGACAAATTTCATTATACACTCGTTTGCTTAAAGAATTTTCCAGCAAGAACTCCAAGGCTTGATTTGTTCTTAAAGGTATTGGCTCTACAATTTCAAGCTTGCTTTTAGCCTCAGTAGCCTCACTTTTAGAAGTGCTCAAATTTTTAAGCACAACTGCAGTATCATTTTCATTTGATTTCCTGGCTGAAATTGAATTAAAAGTTTGGTATCATTTTTATTACTAATTGCTACATCGCAAGCTAGTTTTCTCTTAAGACGGGAACCTGCTTTATCATAACTTAGCTTTGGTCTACCCAATTCAAGACTGTGCGTTTCAACTTTGTTGCCCAAAATAATTTGTAAAGTCATTGATAGCCACTTTGCATGCTTGTTTTTGAATGTGCGCATATTTCGGCTACACTTTTGCAGATTCATAGTAACGTAAATATGGAAACTTTTAATTTTCTTATTTATCTCACTTATATTTTCACTTGTAAGCGAGTACTCCGTCAATTGGTCAAATATCCAGTTTGCCAATACGGTTGTATTGCGGCCGCTGTCATCCATACGTCCAGCAGCGTTGCATGGCAGAGCTCAAGCGTATCTAGAATTTCAAAATAGCGTAAGAGCCGCAAAAAGCCGCAAACCGGATTATTACTAACTTCTAATACATACTTTATACTTTATTTTAACATACATTACATATCACAGAAACTCGCAGAAGATAAAGTTCTACTCCACAGAAGATGAACACATTTCACTGGAATTCTTTCTTTTTGTACAATACAAATATATGACATATAACAAACTTTAACACAAATGGTTTTTGTTGTTATTTATTCGACATACCCTTGTCTACAAAATCCATTTTACACAATAGTTAATTTTTGCAATTTGTGAATTTGCCAAGCGCACAAGGTCAATTAAAATGTTCCCGCCAATTTGTTTTCAAGTATCATCTAATTGATCACCTGAATTTGTAGCTTGCTCATAATGGCAGGGTAGCATTTTAAGCAAAAACATTTATTGAATTTACATATACAGAGGTGGTCAAAAGTATTTACACACCGAAAATTTTTTGCATACTCTGCTTAATGAGCTTGTTTTTTGTTTTTGTTTATCGGTTTAAAAAAAAAAAACTCTTTTTGGCATGAAGTTTATTCTATGTAGAAGCGATCTGCTGAAGAAATTGCTAAAATAAAGGTACAGGCTTTTAAATAGAACGAAAATAACACAGCCGCTAAGGTTGTCAAAAGTATTTAAACATATTTTTATTGCGTTTTAAGTATTTACACAACGTAAATTTGCCTTTTTTATTTGATTTGGTTAATCGTGTGCGGTCTTTGACTAAGATCGGAGTTCAATTTGTAGTTAAAATTGTAAATCTGATTTAAAATGGTAAAAATAAACGAACTGTCAATCGAAACAAGATCCGAGATCGTAACCAAGTTTAAGTGTGGTATTGCGGCATCGGAGTTGTTAAATTTATACAAAATATCAAGAAAAACAGTGTATAACTGGTTAAGAAAAAGGATACACTTGGAAATTTGAAAAATTTACGGCGAAGTGGGCGAAAGCGAGCATTGAACGCCTGAAAATGTGGAAGACTTATCAGCATAGTCGTATAAAACACCGAAATAAGCCCAGTTAAAGTGTCAGCAGCATCAATACAGATTATTGCAAAACATGTAAGGGATGCTACTAGTCGTAGAAGGTCAAAGGATTTGGAAATAAACACCTATGTCGTCCGAAAAATCATTGATATTCCCGAAATAAATAAAGCAAAACGCCTTGCTTTTGCTTTGGAGTATATTGAAAAGCCTTGGGAGTTTTGGTACAACGTTTTCTGAACAGATGAGGCTGCATTTCATTTTCACGGCTCATTTGGAAAGAGTTCTATGCATTTAAGTCGAAAAAAAGAAAACTGCAGTGCAACCCTTAACCAGATTTGGAGGTGGAACAGTAAAGTTTTGAGGTTGAATGTCATACTATGGCTTTAGTGATTTGGTGCCAATAGAAGATACTCTAAATCAATCAGGATATCTGACTATATTTATTGAACATGGTTTTACTTCGGGAAACAAACTATTTCTAACCATTTACTGAGAATCGCAGCAATATAATGCTGCTTGCCATAAAGGACCATGTCCACAAAGTTTTTGAAAGACTTAAACCAAGCCGTTCTGCCCTGGTCTGCGGAAATTCCGGACGTTTACATTATTGAAACTGTTTGGGCTTTCATGAAATCTAAGAGATTATTCAACAAGGACCGAAAACGAGATGATACCATTTTAGAAATTACCGAAATTTGGTCCAAACTAACAATTGACTGCCCGATCCTTGGTGGCATCAATTCCAGCCAGACTTCAGCCTGTAATTGACGCAAAAGGAGAAATAACTAAATACTAAATTAAAATAAATAAACCCTTTGTTATATAAAACCAAAATCTAAAAGTGATAACATTAAATAATAAGAATAAACGCTGTATAAGTTGCGTGTAAGTTAAAACGCAATAAAAATATGTGTAAATACTTTTGACAACCTTAAGGGTTGTGTTATTTTCGTTCTATTTAAAAGCCTCTACCTTTATTTTAGCGATTTCTTCAGCAGATCGCTTCTACATAGAATAAGCTTCATGCAAAAAAAAAGTTTTTTTTTTTTTAAACGGTAAACAAATGCAAAAAAAAAGCACATTAAGCAGTGCATGCAAAAAAATTTTCGGTGTGTAAATACTTTTGACCACCTCTACTTTGAATATTGTAAGGTTTTAATTTTTTCAGCTGCGGCAGACTCCGTCTGCCCAGGGTTTATTCACAAGAAAGGTCAGGATGGGGAAGGGGAACACGTGCCTTTGGAGGGGCAGAGCTGCACACGAAGAACACGTGAGAGACATGGGTTAAGGTGTAAAGTGTGGGTTAAAGATGAGTGGAGGGCAGATGAAAATGCAACTTACTTTCCAGTTCGTTATAATTTATTTAATTCACTTAAATTTTCCACTTATTGTACACGGGTTTCCAGAATCCACGATTTTCTTCACTCAAATCAACTCACGTCCTTTTCTTTTCTTTTCCCAACTCCGACTGACGCGCCGCCTTCGGCTGCTCGCGTGCGTGGCCGTCAAATTCACCGCGGCGTCGGAAACGCGACTCGCCCACCGACTCTCCACGCCGGGTAGAGCTGCTTTGCCGATCACCGGCGGCGCGCGCCCGCGAGCAATTCAAAAATTCAAATCTCACTTATTCTAACAAAATTCCTTATCCTAACATACACACGACAAAATTACTTATCCTAACTTACACACTACAAAATTACTTGCTGTGAGGCGGTGCGCGGGCAAGCGAGATCTTCACGGACGGGGCGGCGAAGTGGTTCTTGACCAGCGGGTTAAGAGACGCAACCTGGACCGAGTTCAAAAGAGAGTTTTTGGACTTCTTCTTGCCGCCCCAATACTTCGAGCGCTTGGAGGACCAGATAAGGGCGCGTCGTCAACGAGGAGGCGAAAAATTTAAAGACTATCTCATCGAGCTCATGCTGCTGATGCGCCAGGCGAGCTACAGCGCAGCGCAGGAACTGTACCGGGCGTATGAGAACGCCGCGCCGGAGTTGACTCAGATGGCGACGGAATACAAGAACGTACAAGGGCAGTGTAAGGATCAGGAAAGGACGGCAGCGGCGGCCCGGCAGAGCACCGGCCTGGCAACCCGTTCCCCCAGCCCACGCAGGAGTCGCGGCCTGAGGGCCAGGCGGTCGACCGCGCGGCTGCGCCGGCAGCAGCGTCAGGAGAGGCGGTCCACAGGATGATCACTCAGGAGACAGGGTCCGGGGCTGGATCGCGGCGGGTCTGTTTTCGATGCGCACAGGCGGGACATATCGCGAGAGAGTGCCGAAATGAGCAGGTTTTGTTCTGCCGACGTTGCGGAGAAACGGACAAGAGTACACGAGATTGCTGTGAAGGAGACGACGCGGGAAACGGACAGGGGCGCCCTCCACAAGGGCGGGGCGGCGCCGCCTATACAGCAAGAGTGGAGCAGGAGGTCCGCTGATGGTGGACGACGGGAGGATCGTTGCGGCGGTGCAGATCGGGGGTCGGAATATGACGGCCACGATCGACACCGGGGCCACACGCAGTTTCATGAGCGAGGATTGCGTGCGCCGGCACACGATTCGAGGTGAGCGACAAGGAGTGCAGTCTCGTATTAGGTTGGCTGACGGATCTGCACTAGAGGTGAAGGAGACGATGAAGGTGGAGGTAAATCTCGCAGGGAAGGTGGTGCGAATGACGATGCTCGTCATGCCAACCATGCTGGACCACCTCATTCTGGGGATGGACTTCCTGTGTGCCATGGGTACCACCATGCGCTGTGGCGACGCGGAGCCCAGGGTGAAGATGGAGGAAGAGCCGATGAGAGAAGCACCGCAGTTACTCGGACAGGACGCGTCGATAGAGAGCAGTCGGGCAGAAGGCCAGGATTCGCTCGCTCGACCAACGGCCTGTGGAGACGAGGAAAGTGTGGACCCCAAGGCGCCGTGCTGTTTCCCAGCGCTAGAGGGAAGCGCGGTGGTAACGGATGGAAGCTCGCCGGTCGATGGACAGGACATGTCGAGTGAGGACACGTCGTTCGGCCGGACGAAGGACAAGAGGCGCAGAAGGCAGGCTTGGAGACACGGCAGGTGTCCGACGGCGGCAGAAGTAGAGAATCGAACGGAAGGGCCGGAGGAGCGGCTGCAGAAATCAAAGGGCGTTGAGTCAGGTGTCGAAGGTGAATCGAGAGGTAGCCTATCGACGAGAGAGGAGCTGGATGCAGGTGTCGAAGGTTAATCGAGAGGTAGCCTATCGACGAGAGAGAAACTGGATGCAGGTGTCGAAGGTGAATCGAGAGGTAGCCCATCGACGAGAGAGGAGCTGGATGCCGTCGCAAGGAGTGCTGGAGATGAAAGAACGGAGAGAAGCAGAGCTTTCCCCCGGTGACACAGGGTGGCCGAAGGATGCTGAGGACGAGCCTGGAGGGCGCCCAGTCGTGATGAGGGCAGTAGACTCGGAGACGGAGGGTAAGCCCGGAGGCGATTTTCTGGCGCAAGGAGCGCGAAAAGCCGAAGAAGTAGAGGAAGCGGAGTCTGTCCCCGGCGACGCAGGGTGGCCGGAGGACTTATAGGACGAGCTGAAGGAGTTTTTAAAGGCGGAATTGGCGCTTTTCGAAGGCCTCGAAGGAGTTTCCCAAGTAGCAGAGCACAGCATCAGGATGCGGGATGACAAGCCGATAAAGCAGCGATACTATCCGAAGAACCCAGCGATGCGGAAGGTGATCGATAAACAGGTAGACGAGCTGATCCAGGCAGGGGCCATTGAGCCGTCGCGAAGCCCGCACAGCGCACCCATCGTCCTCGTGAGGAAGAAGACCGGAGATTGGCGCATGTGCGTGGATTACCGGCAACTCAACGCGCGCTCGATCCCCGACGCTTACCCCGTTCCGAGGATCAATTACATCCTGGAGAATCTGCGGCACGCCAGGTATATATCCACCCTAGATTTGAAGAGCGGATACTGGCAGATCCCCATGGCGGCGGGAGAGGACTGTTTCATTGGCGGGTGATGCCATTTGGACTGCACTCCGCGGGCGCGACTTTCCAGAGAGCCTTAGACACGGTCATCGGACCGGACATGGACCCTCACGCATTTGCCTACCTGGATGATATAGTGGTGGTCGGTGCGACGAAGGAGCAGCACGTGGCGAATCTGAGGGAGGTGTTCCAACGGCTGAGGAAGGCCAACCTGCGGGTGAACCGCAAGAAATGCAACTTTTTGAGGGAGAGACTGGTCTATCTTGGCCATGTCGTGAGTGGAGAGGGGATCTGCACCGATCCCGCGAAGGTTGAGGAGATCCGAAAGTTCCCAGCCCCGACGTGCCTCAAGGAGCTACGACAGTGTCTAGGAATGGAGTCATGGTACAGGCGATTCGTGTCGAACTTCGCGTCACTGGTGGAGCCGATGACGAGACTCCTAAAGAAAGGCCAACGATGGACGTGGGGCGCGGAGCAGGAAGAGGCGTTGCAGAGTCTCAAGGAGAGACTGACGACCGCACCCGTGCTGGCATGCCCCGACTTCTCGGCGCGTTTCATCCTGCAGACTGACGCTAGCGATTACGGCCTGGGCGCAGTACTCACGCAAGAAGTCGAGGGCCAGGAAAGGGTGATCGCTTACGCCAGTCGGAAACTGTTGAAGGCGGAGCTCAACTACTCGGCGACGGAGAAAGAGTGCATCGCGATCGTTTGGGCGATCCGAAAGATGAGGTGTTATCTGGAAGGCTACAAGTTCGACGTGATCACGGATCATCTGGCATTAAAGTGGCTCAATTCGATCGAAAGCCCTACAGGCAGGATCGCTCGCTGGGCCCTGGAGTTGCAGCAATACCAGTTCGACGTCCATTATCGTCGAGGAAAGTTAAATGTGGTGGCCGACGCACTGTCCAGGCAGCCGGTGGGAAGCTGCCAACAAGCGGTGGAGGACAGCCTTCCATGTAAGTGGATAACAAAGATGCGAGAGAGGATCGGAAAGGAGCCGGAGAAATACGCAGATTTCGTAGAGGAGAGCGGGCAGTTGTATCGGAACTCGGGACACCGAAGAGACGAAGAGGACTACATTCCCTGGAAGCTGTGTGTGCCTGGCAACCAGAGGAGAAGGGTACTGCGGGAGTGCCACGATGCTCCCACGGCCGGGCATCAAGGCATGAGGAACACGGCGGCGAGATTGGCGCAAAGGTACTACTGGCCGGGGATGTTCCGGGACGCAGCCAGGTACGTGAGATGCTGCGAGGTGTGCCAGAGGTTCAAGAACGAGCAACAAAAGCCGGCTGGGCAGATGCTGACTAGGCAGGTGGCAGAGCCGATGGCGGTCCTGTGCGCGGATTTCGCGGGTCCCTTGCCTCGCTCCAAACACGGAAACACGATGCTGTTGGTGTTCCACGATGCGTTCGCCAAGTGGGTGGAGCTGGTGCCGTTGAGGAGGGCTACTTCCGCTTTACTGCGGGCTGCCTTCAGGGAACGCATCTTGGGTCGATTCGGGATTCCGAAGGTGTTCGTCTGCGACAACGGCGTCCACTTCGCAAGCAAAGGTTTCAGGTCGTTTATGGAGTCCCTAGGTCAAGCTGCAGTTCACGGCTCCATATTCACCGCAAGAAAATCCTACGTGAAGACCATGATAGCGCAATACATCGAGGGCCACCAGAGTTCATGGGATGAACTGTTGCTGGCGGTCAATTCAGGTGTGGCGGATTCCACTGGATTCACGCCCTCCTTCCTGATGATGGGTCGGGAGCCTCGGCTGCCGGCCACACTCTACGATGAGGTCACGCCGGGCTCTGCGACGCGGGAGATCGACCCGACGGAGAGGGAGCGGAAGATGAAGGAGATTTTCGAGGTGATCCGCAGTAACCTCCAAAGGGCCTCGAAGGACCAGGGCAGGTACTACAATCTGCGCCGACGCGAGTGGAGGCCGACCGTCGGTTCGATGGTCCTACTGCGACAGCACCAATTGTCCAGTGCGGCGGAAGGCTTTGCGGCGAAGTTGGCACCCAAGTTCGACGGCCCCTACAGGGTCGTGCAGTTCATGTCCCCCAACGTGGTGCGCCTCACCCGGCCAGGCAAGCGGAAGAGGAGAGTGGCCAACCTCTCGCAGTTAAAACCATTTTATCAAGACGAGGAGGAAGGTCGGCGTTTACGGCTGGCGGCACTGGCGGACCAGGTACGGCCGACGGGGCCGTTTTCAAGATCACGGGGGCGGCCACAGGAGCCGTGGGCGTCTCCAGCTCGAAGTAAAGGGGGGGGGGGAGGGGGTGTAAGGCGGCTTGCCAGCGCACCGCCTCACAGCAAGTAATTTTGTAGTGTGTAAGTTAGGATAAGTAATTTTGTCGTGTGTAAGTTAGGATAAGTAATTTTGTAGCATGTAAGAAATTTTGTTAGAATAAGTGAGATTTGAATTTTTGAATTGCTCGCGGGCGCGCGCCGCCGGTGATCGGCAAAGCAGCTCTACCCGGTGTGGAGAGTCGGTGGGCGAGTCGCGTTTCCGACGCCGCGGTGAATTTGACGGCCACGCACGCGAGCAGCCGAAGGCGGCGCGTCAGTCGGAGTTGGGAAAAGAAAAGAAAAGGACGTGAGTTGATTTGAGTGAAGAAAATCGTGGATTCTGGAAACCCGTGTACAATAAGTGGAAAATTTAAGTGAATTAAATAAATTATAACGAACTGGAAAGTAAGTTGCATTTTCATCTGCCCTCCACTCATCTTTAACCCACACTTTACACCTTAACCCATGTCTCTCACGTGTTCTTCGTGTGCAGCTCTGCCCCTCCAAAGGCACGTGTTCCCCTTCCCCATCCTGACCTCCGCCTACGCGCGAAGCGTTGAGTGCGTCTCTTGGCGTCACTCAGCTTCAGCCGCTTTGCGAGTACGTGCGTGAGCGCGACGGTTAACTGGCGAATCTTCGGGCGCGGCTCCGTCCCTCCGAAGGCACGTCTTCCTCCCCCCTTCTCCTCCCACCTCCGTCCACGTGCGAAGCGTTGAGTGCGCCGCGCAGCGCCACTCAGCTTCCACCGCTCCGCTGGCGCGCGCGTGGGCGCGACGGTCCAAATCCCAGATTTGCCGAATCCCTTTCGACACCCCACTCCAGCCCGCGTCTCAGAGACATAACTACAAATTTCTTGTGAGCAAACCCTGGGCAGACTGAGTCTACCCCAGCTGGAAAAACGTAACCTTACACTAGAAGAGCAAATAAAATAACTGGCGACCAACGTAATCGAACTAAAACAAGTAAGAAAACTCTAGTCGAGACTGCTCGACTAGGAGATACCCTGATCCCTACAAAGAGCTGATATTCACGCACGCATAAGCACGCGCTCTGCTAACTGCGCAGTAAGCAGCGACTGCGCTTGGGCTGCGCTGCAGTGTGGGCAATATTATGATAATTTTGTTGCTGAATAATTTCTCTTGTAGTAGGACTATCTCCATGAAACTTTCAGAACGTGATCATAATGTGCAAATGTGTATACATTCCAAAGCACAAGTCTCTAGTACTTAAGATACCCTTTTCTGCAAATCGGTGGCGAAGGAATCTGTAAAAGACAAAGTTTGCGTATTTATCAGATGTATATACACCAAATCTGAAGTCTCCAGGTCTAAAAGTATTAAAATTACGGTGAATAAACAAAACCCATTTATCGATTATTCGCGATAAAAAAGTAATCGGACGAGTTATCGAAAAAAAAGATAAACTTGTACTGCGTATGGTATACATGAGTATGCAAACAAAATTTGAAGTCTCTAGCTCTTATATTTTCTGAGATCTGGGCGTTCATACGGACGGACGGACGGACGGACAGACGGACAGGGCTATATCGACTCAGCTCGTCGACCTGATCAAGAATATATATACTTTATGGGGTCTGCCACGCCTCCTTCTGCCTGTTACATACTTTTCACAAAACCGTTATACCCTGATTTCCCATTAAGGCGCAGTAACAAGCGCTTTAAGAACGCAAAAAGAAAACTTTGATCAGAAATTACGTGATATTGAACAACGTAATAGTTCTGTACAGGTTAGCACTCCTGCGGTAGAAACATTTAGAGAGGCCGAGATCAGGGCAAGCGTCATTTGCAATGAAACTCTTGATATCATGAAATCCCTTCCAGAATTTGAGGGAAAAAATTAAACTTACGTATCATGGAGGAAAGCTGCGCATACCGCATACAAAGTATATGAAAAATATGATGGTAGCTTTAAATATTATCAAGCTTTAGGAATATTAAGAAACAAAATTAAAAGCGCCGTCGATATGGTACTCTCTTCCTTTGACAGTCCTCTCAATTTTAGGACCATTATAAATCGGTTAGATTTCACGTACGCAGACAAACGACCGATATACCTTATTGAACAAGAGCTGTCAACACTCCGTCAAGGAAATTTGACACTACTACAGTACTATGACGAGGTAGAGAAGAAACTGACTCTACTCATAAATAAGACAATCATGACCTATGACACCAACGTTGATTCTTCGTGAAATGAGAAATACAGGGCAGACGCTCTACGAGTATTCATCTCGGGTACCAAGAAAGGTTTAAGTGATGTTCTATTCTCAGCTAGACCAGTTGATCTTCCCTCTGCACTGGCATTAGCCCAAGAAGTCGTTACATGTTTGCCACGAATTTAGCACGTAGTTTAGAAGAAAAGGCTCAAAGAACAGAGCAAAAACAATAAGGCAAGGATAGGAATCTAATTTTTTAGACTTGGCTCCCTGCTACCGTTCTGACGCGCTATCACGGCATAATATTCATGCCTTGGAAGATGATGCAGAGTTAGACAGAGCTACAATGCACAGTGAAGTATCGCTCACGTACACCATAGAAACAACGGACAAACCAATCAACTGTTTCCAAAACCAAATTATAATTCAACAAAATAAAGTAGCTTCTAATTGTATAGTCATCTTATTCGGTAAAAAATCCTAAATACAATTCACTTCTCACACAGAGATTCGATAATCGAAAGAGTTTACGATCTAGTAAAAAAAGACGTTGTTAATGCAATTCATTGCGAGTTACCGGTACTGGCATTCATACAACATAAATTAGTAGACACGCTCCCAACAACAATATTTCGATATACAAAATATATGGTAAATGACATTATTGACAAAAACGAACAAAAGGAAATAATTGTAGCAGAACATAATCGAGCCCACAGAGCAGCCCAAGAAAGTGTAAAACAGATTTTACAAGAATATTTCTTTCCAAAAATGACAAAATTAGCAAACGAAGTTGTTGCACATTGCAGAATCTGTAAAACAGCTAAGTACAAAAAAAACCAATTGACACCTCTGTACAACAAATACAAAATTGACGCAGACTTGGGGACAACGCTCTTAATAAAAGGGAGGGTGGTCCACATGTAGTAGTTGAAATAGTGGGAACAGTTGGTATACAAAAGAAAATACTAACGCGTACGTCGTGAGTCACCCTACTGTTCGCATTTCAATTATCTTTCTATTAGCATTCGTATGAGCTGAAGAGATCATACGATTTAACCGTTGATTGGATCGTACGATTGTACCGCAATTGGGCAATCGGCACCATTAACGAAGGTACAGCTAGGCTTAGCGCCGCTTAATGTATAGCTGATCGCTAAGCTGCTGGACAGAAAAGAAGTGACAGTTGGCATGTTAAGACGTACTAGTTCCGCATGAAGTCAGTCAAAAAAAAAAAAAAAAAAAAAAGTGGTCAGCGTGAGAAACTTTAATTAATAAAGTATTAATAAGTTATTAGTGCCAGTGCCTCTATGGGAATAGGTATGTTGATGACCATTAAATAGAATTGACATTATTATATCGGAATTTAGGGTAAAGCGGCGAGCGAGCAAGTGGCTAAGTGTATTTAGCACGCGTAAGCATAAACTCCAACAATAAACGACTCCCCGACGTCATTTAAGACCAACAATTACGACGACCAAACACCCTCGCCCTATGAGCCACGACGGCAACAACGACGGACAACGAGAACGAAAATAAAAATAATTCAACAATCTCGACGGAGTCAAATCAACATAAATTAACCTAGAACCACCAGTTGGAACGGCCGCCGCTGCAAGGCGAGAAAAAGAACATTTTACCAACTCGGGTCTTGCATAAACAAAATCAAGCGGACCACGAAAAGCCATGTAGCCGACGGGAGCAAGAGTAGCGCGTCAGCTGATGTGCGTAAAGGAGGGGTTCAACGTACCGTGCTTCAAGCGAACTACACTCCGCAGTTTTTTTCTACAAAAAGTTTAAGTAACAAAAATCAAAAATCAAAAAAAAAAAAAGAGAAAAAATATGCAAAATAACTAGATCGAAAACTTTATACTTATATTTTTTTCTTAAAATTCTAAATTCCAACAGCTATTCAACATGCCTTCGTAAGCTTGGGCCCAAGGAGTGCAACTGCGTGGTTATGAAAACATAAAATAAATAAAAGCTAAAAAAGTAGGGAAAACAAAAAAATGAAGTAAAACACATACATATATATATATATATATATATATATTAAAAAAAAAAAAAATAAAATAAAAAATGTAAATGTATGTTAAATTTGAAAAATTTAGAAAAATGCAATTGTAAAACAGTTTTAATTGCTTTCGAATTTGTAATGTAAGCTAGACTTAAAAAAAAATTTAGTATATATGAATGACTAGTATCGTAATATGGAATCAAACCTAGTTATAGTAGTCTGGTGAATTAGAGTTTTCTTTTGTTGTTTGCGATAATGGATAAAATGAAATTAAAAGACATAATATGAATTATTAAGTTTCCTTATTAGTCTGTCGGTCATCCATGCCAGGAATGAGTGAAGTTTAGCCAAGTTCGGAGGACTTGAATAGGGACGATACTCTACGTAATTAGTATTGTCAAGGTTGGGAGGGTAGAGAAGAGGGACGTTCAACAGCTAGAGTTCCTCAGTCGGTCGAATCGTGGTCCGAGTTACTATTGCTGTTGCGTGTCGGCGCATAAATCCCCAAACACTTGTTAATCGTAGTTTTCGAATGCGCACTGAAATTAAAGTGTGTTAGGGTACAAGGGTGCAGAAAAGGTGGAGACGAACCCCGACGATACGATGAGCTAGCAAGAGCATAGCAAGAGTGCGCACCCGAAGCCTGTCTGCACGCCACGGTTCAGTCAGCTATATAAGATCCGTGGCAAGGTACATTTACGTACAATCGAACTCAAACCCGTACACTACATAAACTTTATATGGCGCCCAACGTGGGGCCCGAGACAGTATACATTTATATGTAGCCCATGTAGGCCAAGACAGTACACATTTCAATGTAGCTAATGTGGCCGAGACTGTGAATCTCAACCTTTTAGTATTGTCTGGGTTCCTAAAGCTCATTCACCAATCCATCCATAACTTTCATATTTAGCAACCTAAATGTCATTTATATATTTGTTGAAGACATCGTGTCTTACGCTTAGTCTTTTTTCTATTGGATTTTGCGATTGCAATTCATTGTTTTGGATTGATCGACCTGGATAGAACTACAGCTTCAGATTGTGACGAGCATCAAATAAATAATTGATTATACACGAAATAGTAGAATACATCTCAATTAATTTGGAATTACAGTAGACTTACTTTACTGGGAGTGCTGTCCATAATTACATGTTTTGGTTAACAATAGAACAATTAAAGATAATAGAAGTAAACCACTATGATTTAGACCGACCTTATCTTATGAGTTTCTGGCATGGAAAAGACAGACAATTAGTACCGCAAACAGTTTAGAATTTCATTATTAGATATTGTATAGAGTATATATTGTTTAATGATAAAGCAAAATGTTTGTAATACACAGTACAGAAGATATAGCAACTGCGTTGCAAACTAGAGACCCCTTTTGCTATATATGCAATGAGGTATTGAATAGGAATGATCTGATAGCAAATACCCCATGTAGGCATACCTTCCATAAACTTTGCATTATAGACCATCTTAAGGTAACTTCAAAATGCCCAGTATGTAACGTTGATTGTACGACAATGGCGTTAATATTCTCAAACGACACTTTGTTTGCAGAGCTTCGCTCGGAAGCCAGCCTTCAACCTGGTGCAAATGAATCTTTTAGTGCCAATGGCAATAGGTCAAATTACCGGACCGGAATTTGAACACTACTAATATCGGACTTAACAACAAAGACGAGATAGCTAACTATATACAAGCTTCTATAAACATTCAGCAAGCACAATTAGTAGAACAGCTCACATCACACTTGTCAAAAGTCATAGAAACCTCACTACAGGATAAATTAGTAGCTCTCAAGTTGGTTCCATCAGAGCAACCACCATCCTCTGTTAACGACAGTAACATTAGGACAAATAATACTGACGCACAACCGTCTCAGTACAATAACTTTGAAAACATCTCAAGGGCAAGCGCCAATCAAAGCAGCTCTATTTCAAATAGTTCCTCTGGGAAAGTACCCAATATTATGCAGAGCTGGCACATCAAATTTGATGGGTCCAAGAATTGCATGCGAACAGATGAATTCATTTATCGCGTTCGTTCGCTCACCAAACAGAATTTGAATAATGAATTTAAACTTTTATGTGACCATTTGTATCTGTTGTTCACGGGTAAAGCAAATGATTGGTACTGGAAATTTCATCGTACTCACTCCGACTTTACCTGGGAAACATTTTGCTTAGAGTTCAAGAGAAAATTTGAAGATATAGAAACCGATTGCGATATATGGGAAAAGATTAGGAAGCGCCGCCAAGGCGAAAACGAACCATTTGATGATTTCCAATACGCAATAGAAGATCTTGTTGATAGACTCCAAAATGGGATACCTGAAAATGAATTACTCGATCTGTTGATTCGAAACGCCAAGCCCATTGTACATCACGAATTACTTCATTTAAATGTTTCTAACAGATCGCAACTTCGGAGAGAAATTAGGAAGCATGAACAGTTTTATAATGATATAAAACCTTTTAAGCCTCGAGCGGTGCGTTCGTATGTCACAGAATTGTCAGCACGCGAGGAGCCTGATTTATTATCCGACGATGCTAACGTCGCGGAAAACATATCAGAAATACAAAGGCATAACGTTAAATTAGTGCTAGTTTGTTGGAATTGCGACAAACCTGGTCACAGATTCGACGACTGCGTAGGTCCACGAAAAATATTTTGTTATGGTTGTGGAGCTAAAGAAGTATTCAAACCTTTGTGTCCGAAATGCAATCCATCGGGAAACCGGAAACGGGATGTGTCAACCAACACCAAGTAGACACATCCCCCGAACACATTGTTGCGCAAGATATTGGCACTCAGACGGATCTCCAATATAATTCTTCCAACAAATACTTTTCATTTACACCCTTACATGAAAGATTAGGGAATTACAATATATTTCGTACCAAAATTTTTGGTAAAATTAATGAATTTAAGTATATAATTAAGCCTAAACGTTCGACTAAACATTTAAGAGAATTCTGGAGGAGTATACGGAAGGTTAGGAAAAAGTTTATATCAGCCATTTTTCTAAACTCAGATAATAGACTCTTCACTGAAGTTAGTATAGAAGGTAACAGTTATATAGCACTGTTAGATTGAGGGGCTAGTATAAGTTGTATTATTGGCTCAGCAGCTAAAGAATTGTTGCTAAGTAAGGAAATTAAAAAATGTTCTGGATACATTAAAACCGCTAATGGAACACCCAGTAAGGTAGTAGCTAAGCTCACCAGTCAAATTAAATATCAAGGGAAAGTAGCAGATCTGGAAATGTTTATCATCCCTGAACTGGAACAAGACGTATATCTTAGCATCGACTTTTGGGATAAATTTGGACTTCTAGATAGAATAACTACACAAGCAAACGTGGCAGAATTAGATGTAGGTACCGAAGATGGAAATAATCTACCCAACTATCACACTATATCGAAAGAAGAGAAGGCGCGACTTGATAAGGTCATAGCAATTTTTCCGTCTTTCGCTACTGAAGGTCTTGGTCGCACCAGCTTAATAACTCATTCAATATTGTTGGCTCAGCGATACCGATAAAACAACGTCATTGGCAGTTTCGCCAGCTATAGAAAAGATTATGTTTGCTGAAGTCGATAACATGTTGGCACTAGATGTCATAGAAGAGTCAAACAGTCCTTGGAGTAGTAACTGTATTTTAGTAAAGAAGGGAGAAAAATACCGACTTTGTTTAGATTCAAGAGAGGTTAATAAGGTTACCAGGCGGGATGCATACCCGTTGCCTCATATTGATGGCATTTTAAGCCGCTTACCTCCAGCTCGTTTTATTACCGGACTAGACATGAAACACGCATATTGGCAAATTCCTTTAGATGAGAAATCTCGACAATATACAGCCTTCACGGTACCGAACAGACCATTATATCAGTACAAAATGATGCCCTTCGGCTTATGTAACGCTGCTCAAACACTATGTAGATTAATGGATAAAGTTATTCCAGCCCATTTACGAACACGGGTCTTCGTATATCTAGACGATCTCCTTGTTCTGTCTGACGACTTCGATTCACATTTGTTGTTGTTGAAAGAAATAGCACTTTGTCTTCGTAGAGCCAATCTTACGATAAATATAAGCAAGTCAAAATTTTGTATGAAAGAAATCACCTATCTCGGATTTATAATCGGAGATGGTCAAATAAGAACAAATCCTGATAAGATTAAAGCCATCAGTGAGTTTCCTGTCCCAACAACTGTAAAGCAACTACGCCGATTTTTAGGTTTATCAGGATGGTACAGGCGATTCGTAGAAAATACGCCATCGTTAACTTCTCCTTGACAGAGTTGCTAAAGCAAAAGAAAGGAATAAAGTGGAGTCCAGAGGCCCAGCAACCATTCGAATCTTTAAAGTCTTGTTTAACAGCTTCTTATAACACCAGATTTTTCGAAACCATTTGTTTTACTTTGTGACGCAAGCACGTACGGAATTGGTTGTGTTTTAGCTCAGGAACGGGACGGCGTTGAATTGCCTATAGCTTATATGTCCGAAAAACTCTGAAAAGCTCAACGCAACTATTCTGTTACAGAATTGGAATGTTTAGCAGTCATTAAAGGCATCAAAAAGTTTAGATCTTATATCGAAGGTCAGGAAGTTGTAGTGATAACCGATCATGCCGCGCTAAAATGGTTGATGAATCAGAAAGATTTGTCGGGCAGACTTGCCAGATGGTCTATGAAGCTGCGAACCTTTTCATTTACTATTTTGCATAGAAAAGGCTCACTAAACGTGGTAGCAGATACTTTATCTTGACAAAACGACCCAGCCATTGAAGAAATGACAATCAATTATCCGATTATAGATTTAACGTCACAAGAATTCAAATCACCCGAGTATTTAAGCCTAATAGAGGAAATCACATTGAATCAATCTAGATTCCCCGATCTGAAAGTAGTTTACAAAAGAACAGAGTTTCCTTCTGGCGACGGAGAACAAGAAAATAGTTCTTGGAAACTAGGGTACCTCCAACGTTAGTAACAGAAGTCTTACATCAGGCACATGACGCGTCAAGCTCAGCGCATTGTGGTATGAGTAAAACGGTAGAAAAGATAAGAAGATATTTGTTTTGGCCCAGAATGGTTAGTCATATTCGGAAATACATATCTGAATGTAATGTTTGTCGTACGACGAAGAGTCCAAACATCGTTCTTAAACCTCCAATGGGTAAACCATTTTCTTCAGATAGACCGTTTCAAAAATTATATATTGATTTGTTATATATTGATTTGATTAGATCCCTATCCGCGTTCAAAGAATGGTAATATCGGCTTACTTATAGTAGTTGACCATTTCACGAAATTCCATTTCTTGTGTCCGCTTAAGAAGTTCATAGCTTCTAAAATTTGTGAGTTCTTAGAAGGGACTATATTTTACACATTTGGAGTACCAGAAATGATACTCACCTACAATGGATCACAATTTAAGTCCAGCGCTTTTCAGGCATTCTTAACGAGTTTTGGTGTAACTCAAAAGTGCACTGCAATTTACTCGCCCCAGGCTAACGCTAGCGGACGATTGAATAAATCAGTTTTGGCAGCCATACGATATCAATTGAGATTTTAATTTGAATGCGATTAGTGGAGCATTAAGAGCTTCATTGCATCGTAGTACAGGATATTCCCCTTATTTTCTCGCATTTGGTCAGAATATGATTTTAAATGGGAGAGATTACTCACTTTTACGTAATTTAGATTTTTTAACTGATGACACAAAATTAAACAATCATGACTTATTACAGTTACTACGAGAAAAAGCTAAGCAGAACGTGAATAAATCTCATGAAGAAAACGCTAATAGGTATAATTTACGTAGCCGTAATGTTCAACTAAATGTAGGAGACACGGTCTATGCTCGCAATTTCGCTCAGAGTAATGCTGTTAAGCGAATTAGCTCTAAACTATCACCAGTGTTTATTCCAGCTAGAGTACAACAGAAACGAAGTCCAAATTATTACGTACTTAAAGCAGAGGACGGAAGACATTTAGGGGTATACCACCTAAAAGATATACAGGTTCGTACATAACAAAATCTTATGGTCTTCAGATAATGCTTCTTCGAACAGGTCTTGCTGCATTATCTGCGCCGTAGTAGTCGAAATAGTGGGAACAGTTGGTATACAAAAAAAAAAAATACTAACGCGTACGTCGTGAGTCACCCTACTGTTCGCATTTCAATTATCTTTCTATTAGCATTCGTATGAGCTAAGCTGCTGGACAGAAAAGAAGTGACAGTTGGCATGTTAAGACGTACTAGTTCCGCATGAAGTCAGTAAAAAAAAAAAAAAAAAAAAAAAAGTCAGCGTGAGAAACTTTAATTAATAAAGTATAAATAAGTTATTAGTGCCAGTGCCTCTATGGGAATAGGTATGTTGATGACCATTAAATAGAATTGACATTATTATATCGGAATTTAGGGTAAGGCGGCGAGCGAGCAAGTGGCTAAGTGTATTTAAAACGCGTAAGCATAAACTCCAACAATAAACGACTCCCCGACGTCATTTAAGACCAACAGTCACGACGACCAAACACCCTCGCCCTGTGAGCCACGACGGCAACACGACGGCAACAACGACGGGACAAAATAAAAATAATTCAACAATCTCGACGGAGTCAAATCAACATAAATTAACCTAGAACCACCAGTTGGAACGGCCGCCGCTGCAAGGCGAGAAAAAGAAGATTTTACCAACTCGGTTCTTGCATAAACAAAATCAAGCGGACCACGAAAAGCCATGTAGCCGACGGGAGCAAGAGTAGCGCGTCAGCTGATGTGCGTAAAGGAGAGGTTCAACGTACCGTGCTTCAAGCAAACTACTCTGCAGTTTTTTCTACAAAAAGTTTAAGTAACAAAAATCAAAAATAAAAAATCAATAACAAAAAAAAAAAACTTTATACTTATATTTTTTTCTTAAAATTCTAAATTCCAACAGCTATTCAACATGCCTTCGTAAGCTTGGGCCCAAGGAGTGCAACTGCGTGGTTATGAAAACATAAAATAAATAAAAGCTGTGTAAGTAAAAAACCAAAAAAAAGAAAAATGATTGAGACATAGGCGAAAATTATAAAGTTATAAAGTCGAGATCTAATTATTGTAAACCTTAAAAAAAAAAAAGATAAATAAATAATAATAATAATAATAAATAAATGGAGTAGAAGAAGATTAAATTATATTAAATTTACATCCAAAAAAAAAGTAGGGAAAACAAAAAAATGAAGTAAAACACATACATATATATATATATATATATATATATATTTAAAAAAAAAAAAAAAAAAAAAAAAAAAAAACATGAAAAAAATTTAAATGTATTTTAAATTTGAAAAATTTAGAAAAATGCAATTGTAAAATAGTTTTAATTGGTTTCGAATTTGTAATGTAAGCTAGACTTAAAAAAAAAATTTAGTGTATGTGAATGACTAGTATTGTAATATGGAATCAAACCTAGTTATAGTAGTCTGGTGAATTAGAGTTTTCTTTTGTTGTTTGCGATAATGGATAAAATGAAATTAAAAGACATAATTAATATGAATTATTAAGTTTCCTTATTAGTCTGTCGGTCATCCATGCCAGGAATGAGTGAGGTTTAGCCAAGTTCGGAGGACTTGAATAGGGACGATACTCTACGTAATTAGTATTGTCAAGGTTGGGAGGGTAGAGAAGAGGGACGTTCAACAGCTAGAGTTCCTCAGTCGGTCGAATCGTGGGCCGAGTTACTATTGCTGTTGCGTGTCGGCGCATAAATCCCGACGATACGACGAGCTAGCAAGAGCATAGCAAGAGTGCGCACCCGAAGCCTGTCTGCACGCCACGGTTCAGTCAGTGTTCGGCTTTCAAATTCCTACAGGCGGCTAGAGACTCGCACACAGGCATATAAATGCTCATACATGTAGCAAGGGACTGTAAGTGTGTGTATGCATGGTCGTCGCGAAGAATGATCTCTATGCGCAACAACGCTTTCATACCCTTTCCACAAATAATAATGAAAACGCAAATATTCTGCATGAGCATGGCAAACGATTTGAAGAGTTCGGTTCTTCACTCAGAAGAGAACACATGGGGTCTAGCTGCGAAGAAATTTCAATTTTTGTGAGCTGCTGCTCGTGCACACATACATGCATACATATACATATTTGAGAGAGCAGAGAGCACAAAGAGAGAGAGAGAGCAAGAAACAAAATTGAGCATAAAGTCACTTTTTTTCAAATGTCGACCATCTCTGTCGAACGCTTGAAGCGCAATGATTGTGCTGTCGTGAATTTTCGTACGCCGAACCTAAAAGTAAGGAGCCGAGCGAATACAAAGTTTTATGGGGTAACCTGGCCCAAAAAAAAGTTGGACAAAATCTTTCTTCAGCGTGTCCAGTCTATGTGTTCTATGGTTAGTGATATAACTCAAGGCAGAATATTCTGCCGTGCAAAACGGAATAGAAGGAGAGGGAGTGTGAGTGCAGACACAAAAATGATCATACATGTAGCACGGGACTGTAAGTGAATATGTGCATGCTTGTTGGGAACAGATTTCAGTTTTTCTGCGTAATTGCGTGTGCGCGCAAAGATGAAGAGAGTAACGCAAAAATAGCGCATAGCATATGAAAATGTGATCAATCGCTCGCAGCATACTGATTTAGTCAAGCCTAGCAAATACGAAGTAGAAAATGAATGTATTCGACTAGGAGTTTTGAATAGTTACAACAGTGGTATTTTAGTGAGTATTCAGGATAAGGAATTTAATATAAGTATTCAACTTTAGAGTAAATATTTTTTTTATAAATTTTTCACATTGTATAATTAATTGGGTTTTTATTTAATTCATATATTTAAATATATCGAAATTGAAATTTTGAGCCGTACTAAATGTGCTTTTTTTATACCCCAAAGCCATTAAAAATGGGAAATCAGGGTATAATGGATTTGTGAAAAGTATGTAACAGGCAGAAGGAGGCATCGCAGACCCCATTATATTATTTATCAGGACAACGACCTGAGCCGCTATAGCCCTGGCCGTCTGTGCGTCCGTTCGTCCGTCCTAATGAACGTCGAGATCTCAGAAGATATAAGAGCTAGAGACTTGAAATTGCATGCACACTCGTGTATACCATACGCAGTAAAAGTTTATTATATTTTTTCGATAACTCATCAGATTTCTTTTTATCGATATTAATCGATAAATTGATTGTGTTTATTCAGCGCAATTTTAATACTTTAAGACCTGGAGACTTGCGATTAGCTATGTACAAGCTAACACAACTGACCAGCCGTCTCAAGCGGATATGCACAACAGCGATATATGATCCCTCGCACTATATGCAATGTCAGCGTTTTCAGGGTATAGGGCAAGCTTCGATTATAAGAATTTATGTCACTTAGAGTTTTTTTAGAAATACAGATTTTTTAGAAATACAGAACGTCGGTCGTCGCCACGGAATTATCCAAGTCTTCTCATCTTCTCATTTCACGCAACACCGTTACTTCATAACAAATGTTAATACTGTTACTTCGTACGTGTTAATCCACTCTAATACTAGAAGAGCAAAGAAAACAAGTAAGAAAGCCCTTGTCGAGACTGCTCGACTAGGAGATACCCTGATCCATACAAAGAGCTGATATTCACGCAAGCATAAGCACACGCTCTGCTAACTGCGCAGTAAGCAGCGACTGCGCTTGGGCTGCGCTGCAGTGTGGGCAATATTATGAGAATTTTGTTGCTGAATAATTTCTACTGTAGTAGGACTATCTCCATGAAACTTTCAGAACATGATCATAATGTGCAAATGTGTATACATTTCAAAGCACAAGGCTCTAGTACTTAAAATTTTTTTGCAAATTGAGGGCGAAGGGGGCGTGGTATCCAAAATCGGTAAATGACAAAATCTGCGTATTGATCAGATGTATATACACACCAAATCTGAAGTCTCTAGGTCTAAAAGTATTAAAATTACGGTGAATAAACAAATAACAAATAAAAATAACAAATAAATAAAAAATTTATCGATTATTCGCGATAAAAAAGTAATCGGACGAGTTATCGAAAAAAAAGATAAACTTGTACTGCGTATGGTATATTTGAGTATATATACAAAATTTGAAGTCTTTAGCTTTTATATCTTCTGAGATCTAGGCGTTCATACGGACGGACGGACAGACGGACAGGGCTATATCGACTCAGCTCGTCGCCCTGATCAAGAATATATATACTTTATGGGGTCTGCCACGCCTCCTTCTGCCTGTTACATACTTTTCACAAAACCAGTATACCCCGATTTCCTATTTTTAATGGAATCAGGGCATAATGAGACTTACGTATCATGGAGGAAAGCTGTGCATACCGCACACAAAGTATATGAAAAATAGATTGTAGACATTATCAAGCTTTAGGAATATTAAGAAACAAAATTAGGAAGGCCGCCAATATGATACTTTCTCTCTTTGACACTTCTCTCAATTTTAAGGTCATTATAAATCGCTTAATTTCACGTATGCAGACAAATGACCGATATACCTAATTGAAAAGCTGTCAACACTCCGTCAAGGAAATCTGACACTACTACAGTACTATGACAAAGTGGAGAAGAAGATTTTACTCATAAATAAGACAATCATGACTTATGACACCAACGTTGCCTCTTCGTTAAATGAGAAATACAGGGCAGACGCTCTACGAGTATTCATCTCAGGTACAAAAAAGCTTTAATTTATGTCCTATTCTCAGCTAGACCAACTGATCTTCTTTCTGCACTGGCATTACATGTTTGCTACGATTTTTACCCGTAGTTTAGAAGAAAATGCTCAGAGAATAGAGCAAAACAACAAGGCGGAGATAGGAATCTAACTCAAGAACCAAAATACAAGCCAGGAAAAAGCCAATATTATAAGAAACAAGACGGGAACAAGTTAAACCAATGGACGTTGACACATCCTCTCGCTTTAGACAGACGTCCCAACACCAACAAAATACGGCTCTCTCAAAACAAACTCAGTGGCCGATTCAACAACAAAACGCAAAATATGAAAGTTACAATAATCAGGGGCAATCAAACAAGAGACCAAACAATAGTAGTGCACGACTCACAGGACCGAAGCAGCAAAGAGTTAATCATTTAGAAACAGGAGATATATGAATATGAACATGACAGTAGTGAATATCGGACTATCGCAGAAACTGAGGCAGAAGACATTGAAGACGAATCCGACGAATATGACCAGGTCAATTTTTTAGACTTGGCTGCCTGCTACCTTTCATAGAAAGATCAGTGGCAGGAAGGACAATAAGATTACTTATAGATACAGGAGCCTCGAAAAACCATTAAAAGAATTAAAACATATTAAGCCAGTAGACAAACCCTTTCGAATAAAATCAATTCATGGCTATAACGATATTGACAGGAAGTGTACAATGAATCTTTTTAACACAAGTACTACATTCTTCTTACTACCAAACCTCACGATATTTGACGGTATAATTGTCCTTGATTTACAAAATCAGAACAATGTTGTATTAGATTTCAAAAATAAGAAGTTAATAACAAACTGCACTTCTGAGACTATTAAATTTCTAAAATGCCCAGCCGTAAATTTTACAGACATTAAAGAAATAGAAACCCCTCCAGCTATAACATTTCAAACAAAGCTCAAGAAACGAACACGAGTCTTTGCTGAACCAAATGAAGCACTCCCGTATAATACCAACATCATTGCCACCATTAGAACAGAAAATGAGGATCCTATATATTCCAAATTATACCCATACCCAATGGGCGTATCAAAATTCGTAAGCGCAGAAACTCAAGATCTGTTAAAAAACGGTATAATACGTCCGTCTCGTTCACCGTACAATAACCCCGTTTGGGTTGTAGATAAAAAAGGTACCGATGAACAGGGAAGAAAAAAGAAGCGATTAGTCATAGACTTCAGAAAACTGAACCAAAAAACAATAGATGACAAATATCCAATCCCCAACATAGCCTCTATCTTATCCAACTTAGGTACAGCAAAGTATTTTACAAGCCTAGATTTGAAATCCGGATTTCACCAGATCTTACTTGCCTTAGATAAACTATACGAAGCCAACATGAGAGTTTCGCCAGAAAAGTCACATTTTTTCAAAGAAAGTGTCGAATATCTAGGTTTCGTGGTCTCAAGTAAAGGTATAAACACATGTCCAAGTAAAGTTGAGGCGATTCGTAACTACGAATTACCAACAACTCTGTTTAATGTCAGATCATTCCTCGGGCAGTCCTATCGCAAGGTGGAAAGCCAATCACCATGATATCAAGGACATTGAAAGATAGGGAACTTATCTTTGCAACAAATGAAAGAGAATTACTTGCTATAGTCTGGGCATTGAAAAGCCTCCGAAATTATCTGTACGGAGTAAAAAATTTAAATATCTTTACGGACCACCAACCCCTGACGTTTGCAGTATCTGACCGCAATCCAAACGCGAAAATCAGGCGTTGGAAAGATTTTTTAACGCGGCATAATATTCATGCCTTGGAAGACGAAGTGAAGTATCGCTCACGTATACTATAGAAACAATGGACAAACCAATCAACTGTTTCCAAAACCAAATTATAATTAAAGAAAATAGAGTAGCTACAGTCATCTTATTCGGTAAAAAAATTCCACATTCGTTAATCAAAACAAGTAAGGAAGCTCTAGTCGAGACTGCTCGACTAGGAGATATCCTGATCCCTACAAAGAGCTGATATTTACGCACGCATAAGCACGCGCTCTGCTAACTGCGCAGTAAGCAGCGACTGCGCTTGGGCTGCGTTGCAATGTGGGCAATATTATGAGAATTTTGTTGCTGAATAATTTCTCCTGTAGTAGGACTATCTTCATGAAACTTTTAGAACGTGATAACAATGTGCAAAGGTGTGTACATTCCAAAGCACAAGTCTCTAGTACTTGGTATCCAAAATCTGTAAATGACAAAATCTGCGTATTGATCAGACGTATATACACACAAAATCTGAAATCTCCAGGTCTAAAAGTATTGAAATTACGGAGAATAAACAAAATCAATTTATCGATTATTCGCGATAAAAAAGTAATCGGACGAGTTATTGAAAAAAAAGATAAACTTGTACTGCGTATGGTATACATGAGTATGCATACAAAATTTGAAGTCTCTAGCTCTTATATCTTCTGAGATCTAGGCGTTCATACGGACGGACGGACAGACGGACAGGGCTATATCGACTCAGCTCGTCGCCCTGATCAAGGATATATATACTTTATGGGGTCTGCCACGCCTCCTTCTGCCTGTTACATACTTTTCACAAAACCATTATACCCTGATTTCCCATTTTTAATGGGATCAGGGTATAAAAAGAGTTTGCGATGTAGTCAAAAAAACGTCGTTAATGCAATTCATTGCGAGTTACCGGTACTGGCATTCATAAAACATCAACTCATAGAAACTTTCCCAACAACAATATTTCGATATACAAAACATATTGACAAAAACGAACAAAAAGAAATAATTGTAACAGAACATAACCGAGCCCACAGAGCCCAAAAAATGTAAAACAGACTTTACAAGACTATTTCTTTCCAAAAATGACAAAACTAGCAAACGAAGTTGTTGCAAATTGCAAAATCTGTAAAACAGCTAAGTACACCCACAAAACAAATACTTAGAGAAACTCCTATACCTTCCTATATGGGTGGGATCTGTAGCATGATTGACGTATACTCAACCGATAAAAAATACTTCTTAAATATGCATAGAGACATTTTCAAAATCCGAAACCGTTCAACCCATTGCTTCAAGGACAATAATCGACATACAATCGGCAATTTTGCAACTTGTAAATTTTTATCGACATATCAAGACGATCTATTGCGACAATGAAGCGTCCATAAAGTCTGAAACAATAAAATCACTATTAAACAGCCAGTATAACATTCAAATCGTAAGCGCCTCACCACTTCATAGTACTTCGAATGGACAGGTGGAGAGATTCCATAGCACTCTCAGCGACATCGCAAAATTACTTATACCGTTGAAACGATACTTCAAGCAACTATCGAGTACAACAACACAGTTCACTCGGTAACAGACAAACGTCCAATCGACATAATCCACTCATCCTCCCCAGAACTTGAAATTGAAATAAGAAATAAAATTCAAAAGGCATAGCAGCTTCAAATAAACAGGGTAAATGAAACAAGACATGATAGAAAATTCCAAGTAAGCAATACAGTTCTTGTAAAAGCAAACAGACGTTTAGGCAACAAATTGACACCCCTGTACAACGAAAACAAAATTGACGCAGACTTGGGGACAACGGTCTTAATAAAAGGGTCCACAAGGACAACCTAAGATAAACAAAAACATTAAACTCCTTTTTTATCTTTTAGGATTTGGGCTATAATTCTTTTTGCCACAACGATAGCGGCGAAACTTACCAATTATACGAACACAGATTACATACCGATCTCAGTCGAAAATGTAGCCATTTGGACAGATTTCCAATATTTAAAACATTCAATTAATCTTACTCTATACTCAGCAATAGTAAAGGACACGAAAGAATTAATAAAAAATTTTCCACGATCACAAATGAGACAGTTATTAGACACAGATATGCGACATATAGAAACACTAATAGCCACAGTTAATATCCATCATAGACATACTAGGAGCATTAATAGGTAGGCACCGTTCTTAAAGTCGTAGCTGGCACACCAAACTCCGACAACTTCGAAAAACTTAAATTTATACAGAAAGAACTTGTTGAATCAGAAAATAGGCAAGTAACAATAAACACAAAAATGCAGGAACAAATAAATAGCTAACCGACACAGTAAACCACATAGCAAAAACAAAGCAGATAGACACGGAAATACTGCTCTCAAGAAACAGAATAATTATTTCAGAATTAGAAACCTTAATGCTATCAGTAACACTTGCAAAAAATATTGTAAATGAACACCCTATAAATATAAATAGTTGATGAGCAAATGATGAAAGGGACATTCCTCCTTACCTTTGACAATGAGATTAAGGTAAACGACAACGTATATAGAAATCCTAAAAACTACGTGAGGACATCCCCAAGGCCAGCGGCATCCACGCTTTTAAATATAATGGATCATCAGGAAATACCAAGCCTGCCGTACCTACGGAAGCTAAGCATAAGAAACCTCCGGGACATTGCCCAATTAGAAAAACGACTGGTAAGACTACCAATAATATCTGGACTAACCGTGGTCATCCTTCTACTTTCCTGCTACGCCCTAATGAAACTTTACCAAAGACATCGGAGGAACAAAAGTCAACGTGAGCTTCAGTAATTAACAGTTTCTTCTTCTTCTTCTTCGGTAATTAACAGTTTCAAGAACTCCCAGGACGTCATTCACCTAAGTGGGGGAGGAGTTAACACAACTGAGCAGCAGAACGTAAATATTCAAGCTGACCTTGCATTCTCAGCATGAATGTTTACGACACCAGCCGTCTCAAGCGGATATTGCACAACAGCGGCAGCAGCGTCCACGCGCAACACTGTTGCTTCTCAGCGATATATGATCCCTCGCACTATATGCAATGTGAGCGTTTCAGGGCTTAGGGCAAGCTTCGATTATAAGAATTTATGTCACTTAGAATTAGTCGATTTTCGGATATAAAGAACGTCGTTCGTCGCCACGGAATTATCCAATTCTTCTCATTTCACGCAACACCGTTGCTTCATAGCATCCACTCTAATACTAGAAAAGCAAAATATAATAACTTACATACATTTGATCAAGACGAAGATTTTGTAACTTACAGATTTTGGATACCACGCGCCCTTTGCCACCAATTTCTAAAAAACGTAGTATATGTACTAGAATCTTGTGCTTTGGAATATCCACTTGAACATGAAAATTTCATGAAGATAGTCCCACTACAAGAGAAATTATTTAGAAACAAATATCTCATAGCATTGCCAAGTTAGTGGGGCTCGTGCATGAATATCAGCTCATTTTAGGGATCAGGGTTTCTCCTAGTCAAGCAGTCTCGACTAAAGTTTTCTTACGTTTTCTAAGGCTCGACTCTACTCGGCCGATCTTTATCTTCCGCTATTACTCATTCTGGCACTCTTGCCAACTATCGACAGCCTTAGTCATCGATTTGAAGATTCTTTTGTCAAATACCAATCGTTTTTCAGTTTTCTTATGACATATGGTGGTGTTAGATTTCTTGATATATTTGCTATGCTGTCCATTACGTAATCTTTTGCTTGCTTCCTAATTTATTGAAGCGCTCTTCGTTTTGTGCATGTAATGCGGATTGATTATGTTGCGCTTGATCTCTAATATTTACTAAATTCCGTAAATTGTATGTATCTGATCATTTTATCTCCTCTCTTAACCTACCACTAATTTCTCCTTTTTGCGATTTTCCTATTGCAATTGTTTGGTGCTACAGTATTGAGTGTTATTCAAGCCTATATGAGTCTTTCAATTACCATATCCCAATGCTGTCCATTTTCAATTTCTGTTAATTTGGCCATAACATTTACTACTATCTTGGCGCTTGCTGTCTTGGTAATGTATAATCTCACAAACTTTATAAAACCATCCACTACTGCAAAAATATATTTCTTTGATATGCCGTTATCTAATGGTCGATATGAACTATTTGGAAAGGTTTATTTCCTTTTGCAATGCTATGTAGTAGCCCTTCCGTCTTGTCCGTCCTAGTTTAGAATGTGTTCGAAAGCTATCTTTCTTGCAATTTTTCATATCTTGTTTGACAAATAATTAAATTGGTTTCAAAACTGCTTGCATCTGTTACCATAATGGTATTGTAGTATGTACTCAATGAACCTACGTACTGCATTTGAATTCCAGCACTGAAAGCTAATTCATAATCAAATTCTTGTATCGCCAATGCCCATTTTGCAATTCTAGGGTTAAGTTCTATTTTATTTAAAGTTCTAGTTAGAGCATTGCAATCCGTTATTAATTTAAATTTTCTGCGTTGCAGATATGTTCTAAATCTCTTGAGTGCATTAATAATGGCTAATGCCTCTAGTTCAAAACTGATATTTTGCTTCCGTTTCTGTCGTTCGATTTGAAAAATAAAATATATAGTCAGCTTTCCGTCCTCTTTTTCTTTTTTTTTTTTTTAAGCACTGCCCCAAATACTAACGTGCTGACATCACAGTGCAATTTGAAGTTTATTAGGTATGGGGAAATTGCTTACAGGCTATTTTCCAATGTTGCATTTGTAATGTCTGAGAGCTCCGCTGGTATGAAATTTGCTCCTCCTCAGCCTGTTCCAATCCGGGGGTCCTGCCACGCATACTTGCGGCCACGGGCGAGCGAAAAGTTCATCTTTACGCTCTTGGGTCGGCAAGCCAAATACAACTGTCTATGTCTATGTTTATATTAATTTTTTTTTATGCCCTGATCCCATTAAAAATGGGAAATCAGGAAATCAGACAATAACGCCATTATAATGGGATGACGGAACACTAATATGGTTATGTTTTTATACCCTGATCCCTTTGAAAATGAGAAATCAGGGTATAATGGTTTTGTGAAAAGTATGTAACAGGCAGAAGGAGGCGTGGCAGACCCCATAAAGTATATATATTCTTGATCAGGGCGACGAGCTGAGTCGATATAGCCCTGTCCGTCCGTCCGTATATAAGAGCTAGCGACTTCAAATTTTGTATGCATATTCATGTATACCATACGCAGTACAAGTTTATCTTTTTTTTCGATAACTCGTCCGATTACTTTTTTATCGCGAATAATCGATAAATTGATTTTGTTTATTCACCGTAATTTCAATACTTTTAGACCTAGAGACTTCAGATTTGGTGTGTATATACATCTGATCAATACACAGATTTTGGATACCACGCCCCCTTCGCCCTCAATTTGCAAAAAACGTATTTTAAGTACTAGAGCCTTGTGCTTTGGAATGTGTACACATTTGCACATTATGATCATGTTCTAAAAGTTTCATGGAGATAGTCCTACTACAGGAGAAATTATTCAGCAACAAAATTCTCATAATATTGCCCACACTGCAGCGCAGCCCAAGCGTACCCGCTGCTTACTGCGCAGTTGGCAGAGCGCGTGCTTATGCGTGCGTGAATATCAGCTCTTTGTAGGGATCAGGGTATCTCCTAGTCGAGCAGTCTCGACTAGAGCTTTCTTACTTGTTTTTTTTTTCTTTTCCCGATCTTTATCCCACTTCTGATTTGGTAGTAGGCTTTATTACTTAATGTTCTCCAGTTCTTACAATAGTTACTTCTTGTCTCTTTTTCTAAGCTTCGACTCTACTCTGCCGATCTTTATCTTCTTCTTCCGCTATTTCTCATTATGGCACTCTCGCCAACTATCGACATCCTCAGCCATCTATGTGGTTAACTATCAATAGATGTGTATCTATTGATGTTTAACCATAGTGCTGGTCCCTCAAATCTTATAGTGGCCTACTACAATATATCCTTTATGGGGTCTGTGATGCTTCCTTCTTCTTTACATGCTTTTCACACAGTTTTAAATTATCTCGATTCCTTTTCGATTCAATTTAAGCAGTCATAAATATACGCAAAAATAAAACTAAACGACACACCCAAACATGATCTTCACCTAACGACACACCATAGCGACTATAAACTCCCCCACCAACATCAAGCAAAACTGCTCAATGAACACCAACGGTATAGAATTCCACTAACATGTAGAGAATAGAAACCTAACTACAACAACAACAATACTTAAAAAAAATCTTTAAAACAACAACCACCATAAGGCAGAATAAACTCACTCAGCAGAATAAACTGAACACCTGCCATGCAAACGAGCAGATCAAGCCCGTAAAACTGTTCACTTGTAGACTTCAGTTTTACTATGTGTATACATCTGATCAATACGAAAATTTTGTAATTTACAGATTTTGGATACCACGCCCCATTTGCTCGCAAGTAAAAAAAGTATTCATTGTATTATTATTTTTACGTCTTTGAGTTCGGGAATTAAGAGAATGTATTCTTTCGTATAGTCTATCTCTGTGTCATCGTATTTTAATTCATTTATATCAATGGAACAATTTTGAACGTAATAAGGGTTGATCCGTAAATTCTTTTTTTTTTCCTGTTCCTTGATGATTTCTTTGTTGCCGATATCTCTAGTGTCGCATGTTGGTTCTTCATTTAAAATGCCTTTTAGGCATTGTTGGTTGATTGTTGGAGCTGTGTTTTCTTCGCAGATATATGTTTGATGGATCTTGGAACAATTGTTTGTTATTTGTTTGATTAGGCCAGCTTGGTTATGTATTACATATTTGGGTAACATTACCATTTTGGTCTTAGTAATAGGTAGAGGCATAATGTGCAATAACTCATAATTATTATTATTTTTTTTTTTTTCGACTATTGGTATGTTAATTCTAATGCTTACAGTTTTTTTTTTTTTTTTTTTAATTACATATATTTTATTATTATTATTGTGAAGTTAAGAGTCTATGTAAACATGGTCGGCAATGTTGGTTTCTTTTTTTTTTTGTTTTTATCTTATTACTATGTTGTTATTAATAATATTTTGTTGATTTATGTTCTTAATTATTTTTCTTTCGTTTTCTTCTAGCTTGTTATATTGTTCGTAATAATTGCTTCGTCCGTGTTACCAGTTACTATTTTAACTACGTTTCCTAGTCTGTTAATTAGTCCTCTGCTATTTCTGATTTTTTGGTAATAGTGCATTAACTTTATGTTTTACTTGTGTTAATTTTGTTTTTACAGAATTAATAGTTTCGCCTGAGAATTCTGTATCTTTAAGGTCATTCAACGCTATTTCACATTTGATTACATTATAAATAGAATCTTGTAGGCTACTTTTATGAATTAAATATTTATGTGACATTAAAATTTTTTGCGTTACCAAGATTAATTTGTGTTAACTTCTCATTATCCGTTAAATATTGAATATTTCTTAGTTGTGCATTTATGTTGTAGCATTTGTAAGGGGCTGTATAGTTAATGTATTTTTATACGAATTCACGAAGTGAATTAGTATATTGGTTTTGTGCATGTCCGTCTTGCTGTCCGTCCGTCTGTCCGTCTGTCCGTATGAACGCAATCTATTTCGGCGCTATTAGAGCTAGAGACTTGAAATTTGGAACACATACTCGTGTATATCTCCGATTTATAAAGTGTTAAAATTTTCCTGATCCGCCCACTAGGGCATTTTCCGATATGCCAGAAATCATGTTAGTTGAAGAGCTAGAGCGCTGAAATTTTGAACGTGTTGACCACCCAAAATCAAAAGCTATAGCGGATATATCTACGCCCATTGGGGGTGATTTTTCAAATTCTGTTATATTTTGGGCACTATTGATGCTAGAGACCTGAAATTTGGTATATATACTCGGGTTGATCACCCAAGACCAAAAAGCTATAGTGGATATATCTCCGCCCACAGGGGGCGTGGCAAACCGCAAAAGTTTATATCTCCTACAGTTATAAAGCTAGAAGCTTCAAATTTGCATAATAAGTTACTGGTAGCCTCCTCTATCGATGACCCAAAAATAGTTGTTACGCCTTTTTAGGGGCGTGGCATATCAAAAAATACCCTGTAATTTTCACATTTTTTGAGCGTAAGCATTCAAATTTTGCAGTTGGGTTACCATTAGCTTGTTCTAAGAACTGGCAAAAAAAAAGGTGTCTACGTCCACTAGGGGCGTGGCAATCGCCATTTCTAGTGTCAAATTGCGACATTTATGTGCGTGAGCCATCTATATATATAAATAGACTTAATAGGCATTGATAGCACGGAAGAAAACATTTTTGTGGAATTTAAAAAATAAAAATTAAATTATAAATCTTAAAAAAATTAAAAGTTTTCCTCGGGGTTCGAAGCACAACCATCCACGCCCACTAGAGGCATGGCGAATCGGCATTTGTAGCAGCCAACTAAGAAATGTATATGCGTGCATCACATATATATATAAATAAGCTTTGTAGATATTCATAAGACGGAAGGAAACATTTTTATGAAATTGAAAAAATATAAACGAAATGATAATAACATAAAATTTCAATTTTTAAAAAAGTTTTCCGTTGGATTTGAACTCGCACCTCAACAAAATAGCTAAAATAAAAGCATCCCGCGCCTTTGCCTACAGCGCCACCGCGGCACCCACAATAATGATAATTAAAACGAAATGACATTATTCGTAGGTCGCCATATAGCAAAGAAAAGCCAAAGTAGCGGCTAGGAATTCAAAAACAATGCAAAGACACATCAATCGCAATTGAGATTCTTAGAAAATGCTAAAGTACGTATTATATGTACATACATACACACATACCAATAAGCACGTGCTGAAATTGTGTATGCAGACTTTTTGTATATGTACGTATTTTATATACATATGTATATATCTACGTATAAGCATTTGAGAGCTATCTAAAAAGAAACAAATTTAAACTTAGAACAATTTTCGACTAAGAAAATGAAATGTATTAAGTGCTATTAATTCAAGCTCGCACCCTCCCAATAAAATATCGAATTTATGAAAAAGAAAATGTGATCGAATACAACTATCGGCACCACTGCTCCGGTTGGTTATCTAGTAGCGAAAAATTATATATGTAACTTCAGTGCTAGAGCGTCATCTCACAAAACTAAAATAACGACTGAAAATTTCACAAATCAATCGCAATCTGTAGACTGCTCGACTACGAAATCCCCTGATCCCTTCCAGGAACTGATATTTCAAGAATTCTTCATTTTTTCTGCTTCAAAAGAAGCACAAACACACAGAGGCACGCACGTATAAACATGCATTAACTGCAGTGTGGGCTTACTATGGGAACTTAATTGTTTAATAACTTTTCTTGTCGACGGACTATTTTCATGAAACTTTTATATCGTGATTATAAAATTGAAATGCATGAATTTGCCAAAGTACATGTCTCTAGTATCACGGACAGATGGACATGGCTAAATCGACTCAGCTCGTCGCCCTGATCAAGAATATATATACTTTATGGAGTCTGCCACGCCTCCTTCTACCTGTTACATACATACAGGGTATAAAAATAATTTGTAGGCCACTTTTTGTGTCGTGTCATATTGAAAATTGTACATGCTAGAACCGGAATGTGAATGAGTATTCCGCAGATGGTAACGCCCAACTGCAACGTTCTTACTTGTTTCTTATTCTTTTCCTTATTTTAGATTTATGTATTTTTTGGTTCTTTCTAGAAATAAATGTGATCCCTGTGTCTCTAGATACTATGTGTTTAGTAAGTCTTGGGGTTACTTTGTTTCGTCTGTTTTCTTTTCTGAAAATCGTGTCCCCTATGTCATTTCCTCTGTTATTTTAGGATATAGATTTGCTTGAAACGCGTTTAACTTTCGTAGATAATCGTGTTGATTATCGAACGTCGTTTCTCTGTTAAATAAATGGAGTTTGCCTTGGAAAACTTCATATGGAGTATATTTGGTCCCTGAGTGTATGGCGTTGTTGTAAGTAATAAAGGTGTCAGTCAGAGTTTCGTCATGATCGCAAGTTATTAGTTCTTCCTTCTTTTTATTTACGATGATTCGGTATATTTCAGTCAGTGTTGAATGTAGTGTCTCGACTGTGGAGTTACTCGAGGACTGTTGGAAAGAGGTAATGTGCAGTTGAATATTGTATTGGTCACAGAAATCTTTGAAAATTTTCCCGGCAAACTCTGGGCCTTGGTCGCAAACTATTTTTTGTGGGATTCCGAAAAGTTCCATAACATTTTTATGGATCTGACAATATTGAGACTATACCGAGCTGGGATTGTATAGCCTGAAGCAAACTTGGAAAATTTGTCAATAATAGTCAAAACTGTTTTACCGAGGTCTATATGGAGAATTTGCATGGGTAGAGAAGGAATTTCAGTTTCTTGGTATATGAGTTTTTGCGGTTGCCTGTTGTATTTCAAAGTTTGGCATGTATCGCAGTCATTGATAACTTTAGAAATTATTGTTTTCAATTGTGGTACGTAGACTTTTATCTTTAGGTGAGCTAAAGTTTCAATTGTAATTGTGGTACGTAGACTTTTATCTTTAGGTGAGCTAAAGTTTCATCGATCCCTCTGTGGTTACTATCTTTGTGATATTATTTAATTTCTACTTCGAGTTTACCTATTTCTGTTATATCTTCTAATAGGTTTGTACATCTTATTATTTTGTACATTTTTGTAGGCAAGAAATATTCTAGTAAGGTCTCCTTTAATAATTTTGAAAATGTCGTCTGGTGCCAATATAGCGTATGTTTATTTGGTTTAAGAATCTTTGAAAAAATTTGGGCCAATTTAGTTTTGTCGAGGGTATTCTCGGAAATTGTTCTTCTTAGTTTGTTTTTAAAAGGTGTTGTAGTTATTAACTGTGTTTTGTTATTTTTTGTAATAAAATTTGTAAATTAAATTCGTTAATGGGTTTATTCGTTACTTGTATCTTTTATTTTGGGGTTTAGTTGGCGTTTACTTCCGCGGTAATGCGGCTGCCACAACGTTTTCAGATCCCTTTTTATAAGAAATCTCATAGTCGTACTCTAGTAGTTGGAGTTTCCAACGAACTAATTTTGAGTTTTGGTGTTTAAAATTCATCAGCCAAGTTAATGGTCGATGATCTGTAACGATTTTGAACTTTTGACCGAATAAATAAGGTCGGAAGTGTTTCGTTGCCCAAATAATCGCTAACATCTCTTTCTCAACTGGGGAGTAATTTAACTCCGTATCAGTAAGGGTTCGACTAGCGAATGCAATCGGTCTCTCGTTGTTATCTGAACCTTGTGATAACACAGCACCAACTCCCACATTACTTGCATCGGTTGTAAGGGTGAATGGTTTGTCAAAATCGGGGTATTGTAGTATCGGGTCATTGCAAAGTAGTGTCTTACAGGTTTCGAATACGTTAATGAACTCGTTACTAATCTTTACTGCACTTCTTCCTTTTAGCTGTTGTGTTAAAGGCTTTGTAATATTTGCGAAGTCCCTTATGAATTTACGATAATAGACTAAAAGTCCTAGGAAAGATTTGATTTGCTTCCTGGTCTTAGGAATAGGAAATGCTTTTATGGTTTGATTCCCTTATTTGTTATAATATGCCCCAAATATTCGATTTCCTTTCTTAGGAAGTCTGATTTACTCGGTTGGAGCTTCAGATTTGCGTTGTTAAGTTTAGTGTAGTTTAGTTTTTAGTTTACTGTATGTAAATGTAACATGTGTTCCTGAAGTGAAGATGAGAAAACGATATCTAGATATATTAGGCAGTATTTGCCATTTAAATCTGTTAAAATGTTGTCCATGACTCTTTGGAACGTAGCAGGAGCGTTAGTAAGGCCGAAAGGCATTCTAGTTAACTCGAAATGACCATCAACGGTAGAGAAAGCTGTTTTATCTATATCTTTTGGGTGCATTTCTATTTGATGATAACCGCTGGCTAGGTCTAGAGCTGTAAAGTATTTTGCTCTACCTATCCTGTCTAGGACATCGCTGATGTTGGGCATAGGATATCTGTCTTTTACTGTTTTCTCGTTTAATTTGCGGTAATCGATAACTAATCTCCATTTAGCAATATTAGATTTATCTTTCTTTTTTGCTACTAGAAAAGTTGGAGAGCTCCAGGGTGAATAACTATGTTTGATTATGTTCTGATCGAGAAATTGTTGGATTTCAGCGTTAATTTCTTTCTTTTCCTTGATACTGTATCGGAATGGCTTTGTATCTATTGGAATTTGGGAATTTTGAGCCAAGTTACTCGAGTTCATTTGTTTCTTCCTCATTTAGGGGGTCAGTCTGGATAATTGGTTCTGTGTCAATGTCCTTAGTCTTAGTTACTGTGGCATTTTATTTATTTCAAGATAATCCTCTTCCTTGTATTTATAGACCTCTAATGGGGAGTCGATATAAAATTTCTGTTCTTGATTAGAAAAGTTGTTTATTTCCATTAGACTGATATTATTATTCGCGGTATAAAGTCCGCCTGATATGAATACTTCTTTAGAGATTGAGGTGGGCTCAAAGTAAAATGTGCCATCTTTTAAATTGACAGCTATCGGAATGATTTTCTTTGACTCTTCTTCTATAGAAGTACTATTTTTTCTTCTAATTCAATTTGTATATTGAATGTTTTTGTGCTTAGAGATTGTTTAGGAATGTCTACTATAGCTCCAAGTTGTTTAAGAACGTCTATTCCGATAAGTCCATCAAAGTAATCATGAAAATTGAACAGTAGTAATGAATACGGAGTAAAATCGGAGAATTCTTTAAAGAGAAATAAATTGATTTTCTTATGCAAGGGATGTATATTTAAAGCGGTTTTGATATTGATTGATTTCTATAAACTAATTTGATTTTCCTGTGCTACTAGTTTCGGATTTATAAAAGAAAATGTTGCTCCTGTATCTATAAGGAATTTCAAGGGCTCGTTTGGTTCAATATGTAACACGATATAGGGAAGAGGTGATCCTATGTTTTTACTGATTAGATACCCTGACTGTTGTTTGAGGCTTCTGTCTGAAAATTTGCTTGTTCGCTGTAGTTATGTAATTGTGGTTCTGAGTCCACATTATGCATCTGTCCTCTGTTCTGGGGGCTTGAGGAGAATTTACCCCTATTTTCATATTTCTTATCTACCTCTTTGGGCATGATAGACGGAAACTTATTGTTTCGTCTTTTGTTGTTATCTCTGTCATAGCTTTGTTGGTGTCTACGTTTGTCCAAACGTCTTTCGTTGTTTCTACCATCTTCATTATTTTGTTGCCTATTGTATCTTGGGTTTACTGTTTTGTGCTATGATTGTTGTCTTTTCTAGTTCTGTTGGGAAAAGTAAATCTCTCGTTCCTTCAGAGCCCATTCGAAAGCCTCACGAATGTTAGTTGGTTTCATGGCCCTGACCGCTGTGCTTAATGGGCCCTGAATTCCCGATAGAAATGAATTTAGGCAAATGTCGGCAAAGAGGTTTTTCTTGGTTTTGATTAATGTTGGTTCGATTTCCTTTGTGTCTGTCAATCTAAACAATGCGATTTTAATTTCGCATACATTTTCATATAAAGTCCGAAGTTGTAATGAGCTTTGAACCAAACTATATAACTCGTACATTAAAGTTGGTTCATCTCTCTTATCGGAACAATGTAAGATAAGAGCATCCTTTATTTGTGCTTTGGATCATTGTCGTGATACAGCTTATATTTGAGTTTACTGGGGTTTTCTGGATCAATGAAGCCAAAGTTGTGCGCACTTTCTGTCAATTCCTTCTTCAAAATATCCAAATAGAATTCCTTGGTCATGATATCATTGAATATTCAAAGCTCTCCCACACCTTTCGAGGAAATACAACCCCACACCATAACTGAAAGCTTGTCAAACTTCACAGTGGGCAGAATGTTTTTGGTGTGGAGGGCTGTTTTTGGTTTCCGCCAAACTTTTCCAGGGCCATCATTATGGAATAACATTATCTTTGTCTCGTCGCAAGAGATTACGTTATTCCAATAGTCAAGTAGACAGTCAATATGAAGTTGTGCGAAGATCAACCGTTTCTCAATATTTACAGCAGGCAGCAACGGCTTCTTCCTTGCTATATGCGAGGAGTATTTGTGAAAATTAAGCACTTTTCTGACAGTCTCGGGACACACTGTCTTTTGAAGATTTAATTTAATGTCCGTCACCAACCCTCTGAGAGTTGTCTGTGGTTTCTTTTCCAGTGTCATTAAGATTCGTGAGCAATCCCGTCGAGAGAGCTTTGCTGGTCTGCCTTTAGAGCTGTTAAGTTCCAGTCTACTTTCTTTTTCTGCCCGATTAATAATATTATAAACTGTTCTAAGCTTAACATTAAACATTTCAGCTAACTCCTTGATGGTCTTTCCTTTGATATAATTAAAATACACTAATTGTATTGAATTGTCATCGGTGCGATTACCAGGCATTGCAAAAATTCAAATTTTATGAGAAGTTGTAGTGATTCCAAGACTTTATTAAAACGTATGTATTCACGGAAGATTTGTGAAAACAGACGCGACGAGCCGCATTTGATTTGGATGTCCCGTTAGCTTTTTCCCGTCTTCTTTCGACTAATGTTTGCATTTTTCAAAGAATTAATAGACAGCTGATATTTGCTTTTTTTTTGTTTTGAATTATCTTGTGTGTTTTTGTTGCTATTTTGATTGTTTTTGTTATGGATTACCGTTAAGAATTCATGAACCAATAATAATGAAAAAAAAATTCTGAGAAAATATTCCTTTCCTAATAAAATATGATGTTAAAATTGAATTGGTATGACTTTTTTCGTTTTGCAAACAATTAATGGACATACTGTATATATACTAAATATAATGGCTTATATAATCTTAATTTAGTTTTACTTGGTGTGGAGTGGAGTGTATAATTATGGGTGGTGCTCTGGTGGTTGTATTCCTTTTTCCTTTTGTGCGTTCTTGTATTTTGTTGTGTATGTTTATTGTGTTTATTGTTGTTGAATGGAAAATCTGCTTTTTTTTTGTGTTTTTGTATTGCTCTTGTATTTAGCAATTGTAGTTATTTAGCAATAGTGGTTAAACAATTTGAATCTATCACTGTGTTCACAAGTAATGTCCTTCTTGTTCGAGCTCTGTGTCGCAACTGATCTTGCAGTTGCGACTGACATTAAAGTCTTTCATTACAAGTTACATATTTTGTAGCTTTGTCGTACAAATTTGTGTCGCCAGACATATTTATACCCTGATCCCATTAAAAATGGGAAATCAGGGTATAATGGTTTTGTGAAAAGTATGTAACAGGCAGAAGGAGGCGTGGCAGACCCCATAAAGTATATATATTCTTGATCAGGGCGACGAGCTGAGTCGATATAGCCCTGTCCGTCTGTCCGTCCGTCCGTATGAACGCCTAGATCTCAGAAGATATAAGAATGTGCACACATTTACACATTGTGATCACGTTCTGAAAGTTTCATGAAGATAGTCCTACTACAGGAGAAATTATTCAGCAGCAAAATTCTCATAGTATTGCCCACACTGCAGCGCAGCCCAAGCGCAGTCGCTGCTTACTGCGCAGTTAGCAGAGCGCGTGCTTATGCGTGCGTGAATAGCTCTTTGTAGGGATCAGGGTATCTCCTAGTCGAGCAGTCTCGACTAGAGCTTCCTTACTTGTTGGTTTTGCGGAACTGAGCGACGGAGACAGTGTGGCGCCAGACATCGTAGGCTCTATAGTGCCGTTAGTGAAGACCAAACTGCGCTTTACCGTTAGGTCAGCGACGAAAAGCGAAATAATGATTGAAAATCAGAACAGTGGCGCCGGACAATTTTGTGTTAGTATCGTCATGCGACAGAAGGTGACAAAATGAGGAATCGTGGCACTGCTATTGTGAAATTAATTATGAATTTGTGGTTAGGTCTGTGTATGTGTATGTAGTTATGTCTGTGTTGCCGCCAGATTCGGTTCGCCAATATGTGTGAGGTTCGTACATGTCTATGCGACAAGTCGTAAGTCGTTTCAGTAAATCGCACTGAAATATTGTTTCGGCCGACAAGTCTTATGCAACAAGTCTGTATGCAACAAGTCTGCTCATACCGCTTGTATGAATTCCGTTTAATGCGCTTTTTTCGTTTTTTTGTTTGATATGTTAGTGGACGTACTGTTCAGAAATGTTTGTACAACAAGTCGTAGTCCCAGTAAGTCGCACTGAAAAACTGGTTCGACTGACAAGTTTGAATGCAACAAGTTTGTCCTAAACTTCACGTCATGTTGGTCACGTCTGCTAATATGCCTTGGACGTATCACATAACGCAACATGCCAACTCAAACCGAAATGCACAGAACTTGTGCCATGTACATATGTGTTTTTTTTTTTTTTTTTTTTTTTTTTTTTTTTAATATATTTTTTATGTACATATTCTTATTCTCCTGTGTAATACTTATCTTTGTATCGCTTATATGGTAAATGTAATTATGAGGTTCCCCATCAGAGGTTGTTTGTGTGCGGCTGCGCCAGTTACAAGCTGGAGGATGACCAAGGTGGACTCCAGTTGCGGATTGACAGACCAGGAGCTATTAAGCTCCTAGTTTGGTAGGGTTTCTTAAGGATGTTCCCCTATGTATAGTAGTGAAATAAAACGTCTGCTCACTTCTCTTACTCAATTCAGACTGACTGTCCATTTATTCAACAGAAATATCTCTAAACCTAAACCAAGCTAGCTGTATCGTATCATTCAGTCTATGTGTTGCGACATCCCATCCAAAGCTCAATGTTGCGGTTTCGATACATAGCACTGGTCAGCCAGTGTTGTCCACACGATTTAAAGATTTAGAGAGGCGGCTTGGTTGGTAGCATCTCAGAGGGGACTGAGATGGTAAATCGTGTTTATGCGTGCGTGAATATCAACTCCTTGTAGGGATCAGGGTATCTCGATCCCCACAAGGAGCTGATATTCACGCACTCTAAGCACGCGTTGTGCCAACTGCGCAGTAATCAGCGACTGCGCTTGGGTGCTGCAATGTGGGCAATACAATGAGAATTTTGTAACTGAATAATATATTGTAGTGGGACTATCCTTATGAAACTTTAAGAACTTGATTACAATGTGCAAATGTGTATAAGTTAACACAACTGATCAGCAAAACGTAAATATTCAAGCTGACCATGCATTCCCAGCATAAATGCTTACGACACCAGCCGTCTCAAGCGGATATTGCACAACAGCGGCAGAAGCGTACACGCGCAACACTGTTGCTTCTCAGCGATATATGATCCCTCGCACTATATGCAATGCCAGCATTTTCAGGGCTTAGGGCTAGCTTCGATTATAAGAATTAATGTCACTTAGAGTTAGTTGATTTTTGGAAATAAAGAACGTCGGTCGTCGCCACGGAATTATCCAATTCTTCTCATTTCAAGCAACTCCGTTGCTTCTATACAAGGGTTAACACCGTTACTTCGTACGTGTTAATTCACTTCAATATTAAAAAATCAAAATATTATAACTGTCGCCCAACGCAATCGAACCAAAAGTCCGAATTTAATTAAACAAATGCCCAACGCAATCGAACCAAAACCCGAATTTAATTAAACAAATACTCAACGAAATCGAACAAAAACCCGAAGATAATTAAACAAATGCCCAACGTAATCGAACAAAAAAACCCGAATTAAATTAAACAAATTTCCAACGCAATCGAACCAAAAAAAACTGAATTTAACTAAAAAAATATTCAACGAATAATTACTCCGCAAGCGCAGGAATAAGAACATTGGAAAAACAATACAACTAAAGCAGAAGCTCACCGAGGAAGCAGTTCATCAGCAGCAGCAGCTCTACTAACATAATTTAAGAACATGTAAGTAGGCTATTCAAAAAAAAAAAAAAACAAATTGTTAAAATCCAATCCAGATACAATTCCAACCTTTTAACATTAATTAGTAATAAAAAACACAACACACACGTTATTCGCATGTTATGAGTGATAGTGAAATACAGGATTTAGTAACAAAATTTCAAAGTATAAATACAGGTGAAAAATTAAAAATGGTTTTGTCTAACGAACAGTTAAGAGCAATCGTAGAAGGCGCAATAACAAGCGCTTTAAAACGCAAAAAGAAAACTTTGATCAGAAATTACGTGACATTAAACAACTTATTAGTTCTGTACAGGTTAGCACTCCTGAGGTAGAAAGATTTAGAGAGGCCGAGATCAGGGCAAGCGTCATGTGCAATGAAACTCTTGATATCATGAAATCCCTTCCAGAATTTGAAGGAAAAAATGAAACTTACGTATCATGGAGGAAAGCTGCGCATACCGCATACAAAGTATATGAAAAATATGATGGTAGCTCTAAACATTATCAAGCTTTAGGAATACTAAGAAACAAAATTTGACACTCCTCTAAATTTTAGGACCATTATAAATTAGATTTTAGATTTCACGTACGCAGACAGATAACCGATATACCTTATTGAACAAGAGCTGTCAACACTCCGTCAAGGAAACTTGACACTACTACAGTACTATGACAAAGTGGAGAAAAAACTGACTCTACTCATAAATAAGACAATCATGACCTACGACACCAACGTTGCTTCTTCGTTAAACGAGAAATACAAGGCAGACGCTCTACGAGTATTCATCTCGGGCACCAAGAAAGGTTTAAGTGATGTCCTATTCTCAGCTAGACCAGTTGATCTTCCCTCTGCACTGGCATTAGCCCAAGAAGTCGAGTCTAATCATGACCGTTACATGTTTGCCACGAATTTTACACGTAGTTTAGAAGAAAAGGCTCAGAGAACCGAGCAAAAACAGCAAGGCAGAGATAGGAATCTAACTCAAGACCAGCCAGGGAAAAGCCCATATTATAGGAAACAAGAATTCTCACCACGACGAGAACAAACTGAACCAATGGACGTTGACATATCCTCTCGCTTTGGACAGACGACCCAATACCAACAAAATACGGCTCCCTAAAAACAGACTCAGTGGGCGACTCAACAACAAAACGCAAAATACGAAAGTTACAATAATCAGGGACAATCAAACAAGAGACCAAACAATAGTAGTGCACGACTCACAGGACCGAAGCTGCAAAGAGTTAATCATTTAGAAACAGGAGATATATGAATATGAACATGACAGTAGTGAATATCGGACTATCGCAGAAACTGAGGCAGAAGACATTGAAGACGAATCCGACGAATATGACCAGGTCATTTTTTTAGACTTGGCTGCCTGCTACCTTTCATAGAAAGATCAGTGGCAGGAAGGACAATAAGATTACTTATAGATACAGGAGCCTCAAAAAACTATGTTAAGCCATTAAAAGAATTAATACATACTAAACCAGTAGAAAATCCCTTTCGAATAAAATCAATTCGTGGCTATAACGATATTGACCGGAAGTGTACAATGAATCTTTTTAACACAAATACTACATTCTTCTTACTACCAAACCTCACGATATTTGACGGTCTAATTGTCCTTGATTTACAAAATCAGAACAATGTTGTATTAGATTTCAAAAATAAGAAGTTAATAACAAACTGCACTTCTGAGACTATTAAATTTCTAAAATGCCCAGCCGTAAATTTTACAGACATTAAAGAAATAGAAACCCCTCCAGCTATAACATTTCAAACAAAGCTCAAGAAACGAACACGAGTCTTTGCTGAACCAAATGAAGCACTCCCGTATAATACCAACATCATTGCCACCATTAGAACAGAAAATGAGGATCCTATATATTCCAAATTATACCCATACCCAATGGGCGTATCAAAATTCGTAAGCGCAGAAACTCAAGATCTGTTAAAAAACGGTATAATACGTTCATCGTACAATAGCCCCGTTTGGATTGTAGATAAAGAAGATACCGATCCACAGGGAAGAAAAAAGAAGCGTTTAGTCATAGACTTCAGAAAACTTAACCAAAAAACAATAAGTGACAAATATGCAATCCCCAACATATCCTCTATCTTATCCAACTTAGGTACAGCAAAGTATTTTACAAGCCTAGATTTGAAATCCGGATTTCACCAGATCTTACTTGCCTTAGATAAACTATACGAAGCCAACATGAGAGTTTCGCCAGAAAAGTCACATTTTTTCAAAGAAAGTGTCGAATATCTAGGTTTCGTGGTCTCAAGTAAAGGTATAAAGACATGTCGAAGTAAAGTTGAGGCGATTCGTAACTACGAATTACCAACAACTCTGTTTAACGTCAGATCATTCCTTGGGTTGGCAAGCTACTATAGGTGTTTTATCAAACACTTTGCGTCTCTAGCAAAACCTATAAGCGACATCTTAAAAGGCGAAAACGGCAAAGTTAGAGCCGGACAATCAAAGAAAATACCAATCAAATTCGACGAGAGTCAACTCGCTGCATTCGAGAAGCTGAAAAAGGTTCTCGCATCCGAAAATGTAATGTTACTCTACCCCGACTACAAGAAAGCGTTGGATTTAACAACTGATGCTTCGTCCTTTGGTCTAGGGACAGTCCTATCACAAGGTGGAAAGACAATCACCATGATATCAAGGACATTGAAAGATAGGGAACTTAGCTTTGCAACGAATGAAAGACAATTACTTGCGGAGTAAAAAATTTGAATATTTTTACGGACCACCAACCCCTGACGTTTGCAGTATCTGACCGCAATCCGAACGCAAAAATCAGGCGTTGGAAAGCTTTTATAGATGAGTATAATGCAAACATCTATTACAAGCCAGGGAAGGAAAACTACGTTGCTGATGCGCTATCGCGGCATAATATTCATGCCTTAGAAGACGATGCACAGTCAGACAAAGCTACAATGCACAGTGAAGTATCGCTCACGTATACTATAGAAACAACAGATAAACCCATCAACTGTTTCCAAAACCAAATTGTAATTGAAGAAAATAGAGTAGCTTCTGATCGTACAGTCCTCTTATTCGGAAAAAAAATCCGACATATAATTCACTTCTCAGACAGAGATTCCTTAATCGAAAGAGTTTACGATGTAGTCAAAAAAGACGTCGTTAATGCATTTCATTGCGAGTTACCGGTACTGGCACTCATACAACATAAATTAGTAGAAACTTTCCCAACAACAATATTTCGATATACAAAACATATGGTAACTACATTATTGACAAAAACGAATAAAAAGAAATAATTGTAACAGAACATAATCGAACCCACAGAGCAGCCCAAGAAAATGTAAAACAGATTTTACAAGACTATTTCTTTCCAAAAATGACAAAACTAGCAAACGGAGTTGTTGCAAATTGCAAAATCTGTAAAACAGCTAAGTACAACCGTCACCCACAAAAACAAATACTTGGAGAAACTCCTATACCTTCCTTTGTGGCTGAAATGCTACACATTGACGTATACTAGTTGGTAACGCCAAACTGCAACGTTCTTACTTGTTTATCTTTTAGGATTTGGGCTATAATTCTTTTTGCTACAACGATAGCAGCGAAATTTACTGATTATACGAACACAGATTACATACCGATCTCAGACGGATATGTAGCCATTTAGACAGATTATCAATATTTAAAACATTCAACTAATCTTACTCTATATTCGGCAATAGTAAAGGACCCGAAAGAACTAAGAAAAAATTTTCCACGATCACACATGAGACAGCTATTAGACACAGATATACAACATATAGAAACACTAATAGCCACAGTAAATATCCATCATAGACATGCTAGGAGCATTAATATGCTAAGCACCGTTCTTAAAGTCGTAGCTGGCACACCAGACTCCGACGATTTCGAAAAGTTTAAATTTACACAGAAAGAACTTGTAGAATCAGAAAATAGGCAAGTAACAATAAACACAAAAATGCAGGAATAAATAAATAAGCTAACCGACACAGTAAACCTCATAAAAAAAAACAAAGCAGATAGACACGGAACATTTGTATGAAACACTGCTCTCAAGAAACAGAATAATTATTTCAGAATTAGAGACCTTAATGCTTTCAGTAACACTGGCAAAAGTTGGAATTGTAAACCCTTCCATATTGGATTCTTCTGACCTAACAAATATTGTTAATGAACACCCTATAAATATAACTATTTCTGATCTAATGGAAGTATCTCAAGTTAAAGTCTTGCTTAATAATAACTTTCTACATTTTGTAATAAGATACCCTAAGCCTAACGTAGTATGTAAGAAACTAACAATATACCCTGTTCAACATAATGGCATTATAATAAATTTCGCCGAAGACTACAATATAGCTGTCTGCGGCAACCATGTAATATCAATAGGAAATTGTAGTGCAGCCCTCACAACAACGTTCTGCAAGAAATTAGCCTATACAACGTGCGCGCAACAACTGCTCTCAGGTGGCACTGCACATTGCTCAACTCGACCTAGCCATCTTGAACCTCTAACCATCGTCGACGATGGCGTTATCATCATCAACGACAGAGCAGCTATAGTTGATGAGCAAATGGTGAAAGGGACATTCCTCCTTAACTTTGACAACGAGATAAAGGTAAACGACACCGTATATAGAAATCCTAAAAACTACGTGAGGAAATCCCCGAGACCAGCGGCATCCACGCTTCTAAATATAACGGGTCATCAGGAAATACCAAGCCTACCGTACCTACAGAAGCTGAGCATAAGGAACCTCCGGGACATTGCCCAATTGGAAGAAGGACTGGTAAGAAGACCAATAATATCTGGACTAACCGTGGTCATCCTTCTACTTTCCTGCTACGCCCTAATGAAACTTTACCAAAGACATCGGAGGAACAAAAGTCAGCGTGATCTTCAGGCGGTAATTAACAGTTTCAAAAACTCCGAGGACGTCTTTCACCTAAATGGGGGAGGAGTTAACACAACTGATCAGCAAAACGTAAATATTCAAGCTGACCATGCATTCCCAGCATAAATGCTTACGACACCAGCCGTCTCAAGCGGATATTGCACAACAGCGGCAGAAGCGTACACGCGCAACACTGTTGCTTCTCAGCGATATATGATCCCTCGCACTATATGCAATGCTAGCGTTTTCAGGCTTAGGGCTAGCTTCGATTATAAGAATTAATGTCACTTAGAGTTAGTTGATTTTTGGAAGTAAAGAACGTCGGTCGTCGCCACGGAATTATCCAAGTCTTCTTATTTCAAGCAACTCCGTTGCTTCTATACAAGTGTTAACACCGTTACTTCGTACGTGTTAATTCACTTCAATATTAAAAAATCAAAATATTATAACTTATACATTCCAAAGCAGAAGTCTCTAGTACTTAAAATACGTTTTTCAAATTGGTGGCGAAGGGCGCGTGTATATTACAAAATCTGCGTATTAATCAGATGTATATAGACACTAAATCTGAAGTCTCTTGGTCTAAACGTATTAAAATTACGCTGAATAAACAAAATCAATTTATCGATTATTCTCGATAAAAAAGTAATCGGAAAAGATAAACTTGTACTGCTTATGGTATACATGAGCATGCATACAAAATTTGAAGTCTCTAGCTCTTATATCTTCTGAGATCTAGGCGTTCATACGGACGGACGGACGGACAGACGGGGTCTGTGATGCTACCTTCTGCCTGTTACATACTTTTCACAAAACCATTATACCCTGATTTCCCATTTTTAATGGGATCAAGGTATAAAAAGGTCTTGTTGTCTTGCTCGCTTGTTGTGGACATTGGATTGTACAAACACCAATACTTGGCATTAGATCAAGCTATGAAGAAATTCTTAAATTTAAACTATTGAGATATACAAGTAATATTATTGTAGACGAAATATATACAGAAACTGCAGTGCTATTTTCTTAAAAAATGATTTATGGTGTGAGCGGAGGGGGAGGGGGAGGGGCACATAGAGTGTGCCAATACTTTTTTGGCGAAAATTTGTGCCTACACTTGCCAGAAAAACTATGCGTACAGGCTTAATGTGCTACTTTGATGGTTAATAATTATGATAAATAATAGTATTATGATCGATATTATATTTTTTTATGATAAACTATTCAATAACACACATTTAGCAACAATTTTTTTAAAATAATGTTAAACCGATTTTTTTTTTATTTAAAATTAGAAAAAACAACGAAAATGGGGTTAGAAAAAGTTTGAGTTACGTGTGATTGAGGTCATGGTCATGTTGGAAGATAAAGTCCTCCCCAAGACCCAATTGTTTGGTGCTTTGTGGCTAATTGTTTGTTAATATATGAAGGTAGTCCAGATGATCCATTGTGGACTCAAAAAAATCCAAATTTCCCACTCCACTTGCTGCTATACACCCCACACCATTACGCCACCACCACCGTGATTAACTGTTGGAGCTAGATTTTGGATTTCGAAGGCTGTGCACCTCAATCACACGGCCCACAATGTCGAGCTCTGGTAGCTTTATAATAGTCGACACCAGCTTCATTGACCGCCCCAATCACCGGACCCTAATCCCATAGAGCATCTGTGAAATTTTTGGGATCGCAGGATCAGAGAGCGAATAATTACTTCGAAGGACACGCTCAAATCGGCTCTGATGGAGGAGTGGCTATAAATTCCGGTTGAATTTATGCGGAAATTGGTGGAATCAATGCCAAAACGGTTGGAAGAGACCAAGATGGGGTCGAGGTATCCAACCTCATATTAATTTTTTAATTTTCATTGAAAAAAAGTTATTTTTCTTATGTTTCGTTAGTGTGTACGCAAACTTTTTCTAACCCCATTTTCGTTGTTTTTTCCTAATTTTAAATTTAAAGAAAATCGGTTTAACATTATTTTAAAAATATTGTTGCTAAATGTGTGTTATTGAATAGTTTATCATAAAAAAATTTAATATCGATCATAATACTATTATTTATCATAATTATTAACCATCAAAGATGCACATTAAGCCTGTACGCATAGATTTTCTGGCAAGTGTATATTTATATTTTAGTCCTATGCAAATGAACCAAAGCAAAAATTAATTTTTTTTTTTTGTTAAATATTATTACAATACATGGTCTTAATAAATATGGTTGTTAATTTATTTATAGCTGTGTTAAAAAAAAAGTTACAGCACTTAGAAGTTTGATTTTTCAAGTGTGCCAATAATTTTTTGACCCACTGTATGTACATATTTTATATACACTCATGGTCAAATTAATAGGTGTAAAATTTATTTTTTATTTAAAATGTAATTCCGACTATATTTTCTCATGGGCTTAACCGTCTTCTTTTTATATCTAGTATCCAATTCTTTGCCTTTTGGTCTTCGAACATGTCTATTTGAGTCATTCCCAACAAAATTTGTTTTCGTTTCATCACTCCAGAGAATTTTTCTCCATTTACGCTCTCCCTCTAAGCCACACCAGGCCTTGTGAGATTGAGCAAAATGTTTGCTTATCTCAAAATTTTGATCCACGCAGTAGAGGAACTCTGCGAACAGCTCTCCTAGGTAGATCCGAGCCTAATAAACGTCGACAAATAGTTCGTGCTGATACCACATTGCCCATTTCGCTGCCAATAGCTCTCGACGACTTAAAAGGGTCCGTTTTAGCCAAGGTGACTATACGGGAATCGTCTGTTACGGTAGTTTTCCGACGGACACCTGGATTCTTTTTAACTTTTTTTTATTTTGGGGCATTTGTGACGATGTTTTCTGGTCGTCCCATAAGTGATGCAATGCATTTATAAGTTTTACCCTCTTCACGAACCTCAAGAACGAGATTTCTCTCTTCAGCACTGCAGTGAACTCCATGACCCATCTATTTTTATTAAAATGTTGCAAATAAATATTTTTATGCTTCAATCTAATCATATTCAATAAAAACAGTACCTTTGCATACTCAAAAGCCTTTCAATATTTTTTTTTATTAAAACACACCTATTAATTTGGCCAGCAAAATTTTGAGTATTTTGTGAATTATGCTAAAATGAAACTAAACATTATTATTTTTTAAACTTTTTTTTTGTTGTTACAGTTCTAAGATATGTCTATTTTCGAATACAAGTGGTTTTTTTTTTAGTTACATGAGAAAATATAGTCGGAATTACATTTTAAATAAAAAATAAATTTTACACCTATTAATTTGACCATGAGTGTATATGTATATATCTACGTATAAGCATTTGAGACCTATTTAAGAAGAAACAAATTTAAACTTATTACAATTTTCGACTAAGAAAATGAAAAATATTAAGTGATATTCATTCAAGCTCGCATCCTCCCAATAAAATATCGAATTTTTGAAAAAGAAAATGTGATCGAATAGGTCTTGAACCCACAATACCTAACACGACTTGCCTCATCCATCGGCACCACTGCTCCGGTAGGCTATCGAGTAGCGAAAAATTATATATGTAACTTCAGTGCTAGAGCGTCATCTCACAAAACTAAAATAACGACTGAAAATTTCACAAATCAATCGCAATTCCTAGAATAGGCTAGAAGGCGCGCTTTTGTCTGTAGACTGCTCGACTACGAAATCCCCTGATCCCTTCCAGGAACTGATATTTCAAGAATTCTTCGCTTTTTTCTTCTTCAAAAGAAACACAAACACACAGAGACACGCACGCATAAGCACGGATTAACTGCAGTGTGGGCTTACTATGGGAACTTAATTGTTTAATAACTTTTCTTGTTGATGGACTATTTTCATGAAACTTTTATATAGTGATTATAAAATTGAAATGCATAAATTTGCCAAAGTACATGTCTCTAGTATCACGGACAGACGGACATGGCTAAATCGACTCAGCTCGTCGCCCTGATCAAGATTATATATACTTTATGGAGTCTGCCACGCCTCCTTCTACCTGTTACATACATTTTAACAAAACCATTTCACATTTTCAATGGGTTCAGGGTATAAAAATAATTTGTAGGCCACTTTTTGTGTCGTGTCATATTGAAAATTGTACATGCTAGAGCCGGAATGGTAACGCCCAACTGCAACGTTCTTACTTGTTTTTTTTTTTTTTTTTTAATTTGCTGCGCACACCTATTAATTTGACCAGCAAAATTTTGAGTATTTTGTGAATTATGCCAAAATGAAACTAAACATTATTATTTTTTAAACTTTTTTTTGTTGTTACAGTTCTAAGATATGTCTATTTTCGAATACAAGTGTTTTTTTAAGTTACATGAGAAAATATAGTCGGAATTACATTTAAAATAAAAAATAAATTTTACACCTATTAATTTGACCATGAGTGTATATACTGATGAGGCCATTATCCCTTTCCACTGAGTCTGTGAACTCTCCCACTGACTAACTAAATATTGTACTCCTGAAATTTTATCCTTAATGACTCGGTTGAAAATCAGCTCTGTAGCGGTGCCTGTGGTACCATGAGGGGTTTCATTATACGTCAGTGTGAAAGCTTAAATAGGAGCGGTGCCTGTGGTACCATGAGGGGTTGCATTATACATCAGTGTGAAAGCTTGAATTTAATCCTTAAGATTTTCCTTGTTTTGGTTCTCTATTTTTAACCATTTGACTAATGCCTTGTTCATATTTGCGACCTCGCTGTTAGCTTGTGGCCAAGGAGGTGTTGTATTTGCTCGATGCCACACGATTTACAATAGTTGCTTACATACTGTCGGCCATTATCGGTTCGTAGATCTGTCGGGTACCCCAGCCTACTGAAAATTTCCCCACACGCCCCAATTTGTGATTTTGATTTGATGGAGCGAAGGAATTCACACTCATGTATCTAGAGTAATAGTCTATAAAAATTAAAATATATTCATTGTTGGGTAGTGGCCCTAAAACATCTATAGCGCCCGATATCGGAAATTCTGTTCTCTTCAATTGAATCAATCGTTGACAGCTCAGGTCGAAATGGGTATAATTTATTTTGTTGAAGGCACATTATTGCTCATCTCCTCATCTTGTGTGCTACTTTGAACTAATACGCTTGAAGACGCAGAAAATCATCTTTCGATACGCGCTGGAGGCTTTGATGTTGGCTTAAAAATGGTTTCTAGTGGCTTTTGATCAGTCACTAATTCGAACTCCAGTCCTATCAGATAGAAATAATATTTCTCTACCGCCCAGACCAGAGCTAAAATTTCCTTTTCCGTTTGGGAGTATCGTTTTTCTACATCTGTTAAGCTCCTACTAGCAAATGCAATTATATTTGGCTCACCCTCATTGTTAAATTGCAACAGTACTGCACCGAGAGCCACCGAACTAGCATCAGCGATTAATCGTGCTTTATTTTCGGGGTTAAAATATGAGAGACTCGGGATCTTAGTTAACGCTGACTTTAGCTTCTGAAACCCATTTTCTTCAGCTGGTCCCCAAATAAACTTCCGATCTCTCTTTAACAGCTCACGTAAAGGCTCTGTTTGGTCCACTAGGTCTGCAATTAACTTGTCCACATAGGTTACTAGCCCTAGAAAACTAATCTGATCGATTCAATTCTATCAGGATCTACTTCAATTCCTCTGTTTGTTAAAATGTGTCCCAAAAATTTAATCCAGTTTGTCTCCCACCTGCATTTCTCATTGTTCCGATTCACATTATTATCTTTGAAAACGCTCCGAAACTTTTCCAATGCTTTTTCGTGCTCTTCTTTGCTATTTCCAAAAACTATAACATCGTCGATATAATTCATGACGTTATTGCACGGTGCTAGGAGCTCTTCCATTCATCGTCGAAAAATTTCAGGCGCCGCATTTATGCCAAGCATTAGTCGCTTATACCTAAATAGCCCGCGATGTGTAAAGAAGGTTTTTATCTGCGCGCGTCTTTAAGATCCAGTCGTGAAAAGATTCTGGCATTTCTTAATTTAGTCATAAAATATTCAAATGTCGGCAAAGGGTAGTTCTCAGGAAGAATTGCGCGGTTGGCTTGCCTCATGTCCAAGCATATTCGAATATCATCACTTTCTTTGAACGCGATCACCATTAGAGAGATCCATGGGCTGTGACCCTTGACCGGTTCGATAACGTCCTGGCTGTAGGGTTATTCCAATTTAAAATGACTTCATCTTCTAGGAGATACCCTGATCCCTACAAAGCGCTGATATTTACGCGCGCATAAGCACGCGCTCTGCTAACTGCGCAGTAAGCAGCGACTGCGCTTGGGCTGCGCTGCAGCGTGGCCAATACTATGAGAATTTTGTTGCTGAATAATTTCTGTTGTAGTCGGAAAAACTTTTAGAACGTAATTGCAATGTGCAAAATATTATTAACTTGTACTGCGTATGGTATACACCAGTATGCATACAAAATTTGAAGACTCTAGCTCTTATATCTTCTGAGATCTAGGCGTTCATACGGACGGTCGGACGGACAGACGGACAAGGCTATATCGACTCAGCTTGTCGTCCTGATCAAGAATATATATAATTTATTGGGTCTGCCATGCCTCCTTCTGCCTGTTTGCGATCTTCCGCGGACATTAAAAACTGTTGCTTCATTTAATTGAAGAGTTAGCCAATCGTCTAGCGAGATAGATTTAAACCGGGATCCCGAGTTAATTACTAGGGAAACATCTGCACCTCCAATTCTGCATTCCATCGTCTCCTCATATTCATCGTCACTGTCTATTTTAAAACAATTCCGTTGGATCGTCTAGATTTATTTCCATCTGGGTTCCCGTCTTCAACTCGGTGCCCATATTTGCGTTTGGAGTTTTCTATCGCTCCCTTATAATTCGACTGTTGGTATAGACGTTTAAAGTTTGTCTGCATCTGCTGGCAAAATTACCTACGCGAGAGCATCGATTGCATATAAACCGGCGAGCCGGGCACATCTGATTGTCTTCCCTGTGTGCTTCCGAACCCTCAACAATCGCTCTGATTAATTTTGTTTGATATCCAAGTAGTGATTTTATTTATGGTTTCTGGCAATAACTTCAACTGCATAAGCTGCGACTGCTCATTTATTTCCTCATCCACTCGGCAGGCTTCGATGATTTCACTTAACGTATGTTAACAACAATTTTGTTCTTTTTATACCCTGTTCCCATTAAAAATGGAAAATCAGGGTATAATGGTTTTGTGAAAGGTATGTAACAGGCAGAAGGAGGCGGATCAGGGTGTCTCCTAGTCGAGCAGTCTCGTCTAGATCTTCCTTACTTGTTTGAATTGTCGAGTTGACTTCTTCCACCTCAGTTTATTTTTGAGCAATTCATTCCCCAAGCTTTCACGCAGAAAAAGGTTTATGACGCTTTCGACCATTGCGAATAAGTATGGATTTTTGTCTGAAAGTCGAGCAAGTTACGTTTTATCGACTATTCCCAACACATTTTGCATATACAAAGAAGAGCCCTCCAAATTCCATTGAACAGCACCGTTGGAGCTTTTGCACTAAAAATTATGGATGCATGGAGCTTCTTTCATACAAAAGGAGAAATGTTATTTCTGTTGCTTGTTTGAAGCATGAATCTCTTTGTCAATCAGTTGCATCCAGAATGGAAGGAATATAACTTCGTCAAGCGCCATTCTTTCGATCTCTCCGTTTATAGATGATTTTGGTCTACATAAAGTTGGTGGTCGTTTGGGACACTTGACTTCGATGCGCGCCACCCAATTTTCTTGCCCAAAAATCATTCCCTAACCTTCGCCATAATCTCGAATCTTCATCAGAAGCATCACCATGCAGGACCCCAGGCAATGCTTGGAGCAAATCGCAGATGTATGATTTACTGCAGATCCCGGGGATATGTGATCCTTTTTATACTCATTCACGAAAGTGAAATGACTATATTGTTTTTGTGAATGTTCTTCTTGCTGTCCGTCCGTCCGTCTGTCCTAGAGTCTTGAAGTTTGGAACACATACTCGAGTATATTTCCGATTTATAAAGTGTTAAAATTTTCCCGATCCGCCCACAGAAGCGTGGCAAATCGGAAAATGTATTTACTGATATGTCAGAAATCCTGTTATCAAGAGCTAGAATGCTATATTTAGGAATGAATATTTCTGTTGACCATCCAAGATCAAAAAACTATGGCGGATATATCTACTCCCATTGGGGGCGTGGAAAATCGGATAAAAGCCTATCTGCTAATGTTTTGAATCTAGAACGCGGAAATTTTGCACGTGAGCAAATGTTACGATTCTATAAAGATGAATGACAAAATTATATGTATTTGGATAGTTGAATTACTGGCAACCTCCTTTATCGATGACCCAAAAATAATTATTACGCCGTTTTAGGAGCGTAATTTTCACATTTTTTAAGCTTAAGGTATCAAGTTTTGCAGTTAGTTCATTCTTCGTTAATTCTAAGAACTGACTAAAAATGGGGTTTCTACAGCCACGAGGGGCGTATCGGCATTTCTAGTAGGATATTTATATGCGTAAGCCATCTATATAGATGTATAAATAGACTTAATAGGCATTGACAACACGGAAGGAAACATTTTTATGGAATTTAAAAAATATGAATTAAATTATAAAGCTTAAAAAAAAAACAATTTAAATATTCTGCGGGGTTCGAACCTTGACAATCTACGCCCACTAAAGGCGTGGCGAATCGCCACATTAGTAACCAACTGCTTACGGACTGTGAATGAGTATTCCGCATTTGTAACGCCGGACTGCAAAGTTCTTAATTTTTATCAGTAAAATGCTACATCTGATCATATTCGGTTGCTTCGCAACTAAGACTGTATGGCTGGAGCTCGCAAACGATCTGTCCACAACTGCTTGTTTGGGCACACTCAAGCGTTTCATTAGTACGCGCGGCTTTCCAAGATGCATTTGATCAGACAACGCTACTAACTTTGTGGGTGCGCGGAACGAGTTGGCGGTTGGCGTTGAATGTTGAGCTGGGAACATTGCACTGAAGCTCATACTGCATCAACAACAGCTTCGATTTGAAGTTCACTCGCTTGCCACCTTTCGACGGGCCTTGGGAAGCAGCAGTGAAGACTGCTAAAAACACTTGTATCGCTCTATGGGCTTCGACAAACTGCGCACATTGATATGCAAAATTCAGGCTATAGTCAATTCTCGTCTAATTTCAGAAAATATCGATGATCTTGGAATTCTCACTCCAGGACATTTCCTGATTCACTCATCGATTTCCCAGAGCCAGACATATATTGGCTCGACCACAGTTGCACGGAGATAACAAGTCAAACTTACAATCATAATAAAAGAGGAGTATCATGGTAACCACAACAATGAGAACCGAGGCAATAACAACAATTACTATAACCGTGGAGTAAAACGAGGCCAAAATCGAGGAAGAGGCCGAGGTAAGTCCACTCTAGGCTATAGTAGCAACAATGTAAAAGTGGCGCAGCATAAGTCGGAAAACTTTCAGAGCCCTTTGGGTAAAAACACACAGCAAATTTAAAGGTTCACTCAATCAACCCTAATAATTCTTTTTTTTTATTTAAAAAAAAAAAAGAAGATATTTACACAGCGAGAGTTAACAAAAACTATAATTTGATGGCCAGCTATGCCCCGATTCACAGTCAAATATGGACAGTGATACTAAGAAAGTATGAAAAGAAAGTCCTAAATGAAAACTTAAAATACAGATTAAAAGAGCTTAAATATATTTTATAATTACAATTATAAACAAAAAGGAAAGTAATAAAAGTATATCGAGATAGTCAAAAGAACAAAAAGTTAGAATAAGTTTATATATAGAATAACCCGTAGTGCATACAGGTAAATAAACGGACGATAGTGTCTAGTTATTCGGGACGGAAGCGAAAAATAAAGACGCATCAACAATGAGGAGGAATCAATATTACCGTTAATCAATTTATGCAGAAAAACAATTCTCAAAATTATTCTGCGATTGATTAACGATGGAAGATCAATAAGTTGAAGCCTACTATGATAAGACGGTAATCGTAAATTACTGTCCCAGTTAATATCCCTTAAGACAAAGAGAAGAAACTGTTTCTGGACCGTTTCAATACGATCCTGATACAGTTTATGTTGAGGAGACCATACAACTGAGCAATACTCAAGGATAGGACGCACAAGCGAAATAAATAGTTGCCTGGTAGTAAAAGGATCTTTAAATTCCTTAGCCCAACGTTTAATAAAGCCAAGCATACTTTTGGCTTCATTAATGATGGTAGAAATATGAAGATTGAAAGTTAGTTTACAGTCAAAGAGAACACCTAGATATTTGACGGTAAAGATGCGTTGCAAGGAAATGTTACTAATTTTATAGTCAACAATATGAGAAATGGTACGACTGAAGGTCATACACTTTGAGCAATTTAGGTGCAATTGTTTCGCCACATACCAAAGTTGAAATGCATTTGTGTCATCTTGAAGGTTTAGATGCCTATTTGCACTGGAGTTTTACGTCCTCCGCGCACATAAAGGTCATTTATAAAGCGAAAAGAGTAATGGTCCCAAATGCCTACCCTCTACAAATTAGGAACAACTAAGCATCATCGTCCGCTTTATCTACCTATGTGCATAGTGCGTTTCTTGTTCTATGTGTTAATTTTAATAAATATTATCACGCATTTCCCTTAGAGCTCTCTCTTCTTTAAAAAAATCTTTGCTCATAGCTTACCTTAGGGGAATCAATCGCAGTGCCCAGGCATAAGTGTACATTACGTTGCCAATTTTTTTGCAGTGATTTCTCAATCCTCCTATATTCAATTTTAGCACTTCCTTTACTCATTCCTTTTTATGTCTTACTTTTTGTTCTTTTGACTATCTCGATATACTTTTATTACTTTCCTTTTTGTTTATAATTGTAATTATAAAATATATTTAAGCTCTTTTAATCTGTATTTTAAGTTTTCATTTAGGACTTTCTTTTCATACTTTCTTAGTATCACTGTCCATATTTGACTGTGAATCGGGGCATAGCTGGCCATCAAATTATAGTTTTTGTTAACTCTCGCTGTGTAAATATCTTCTTTTTTTTTTTAAATAAAAAAAAAAGAATTATTAGGGTTGATTGAGTGAACCTTTAAATTTGCTGTGTGTTTTTACCCAAAGTGCTCTGAAAGTTTTCCGACTTATGCTGCGCCACTTTTACATTGTTGCTACTATAGCCTAGAGTAGACTTACCTCGGCCTCTTCCTCGATTTTGGCCTCGTTTTACTCCACGGTTATAGTAATTGTTGTTACTGCCTCGGTTCTCATTGTTGTGGTTACCATGATACTCCTCTTTTATTATGATTGTAAGTTTGACTTGTTATCTCCGTGCAACTGTGGTCGAGCCAATATATGTCTGGCTCTGGGAAATCGATGAGTGAATCAGGAAATGTCCTGGAGTGAGAATTCCAAGATCATCGATATTTTCTGAAATTAGACGAGAATTGACTATAGCCTGAATTTTGCATATCAATGTGCGCAGTTTGTCGAAGCCCATAGAGCGATACAAGTGTTTTTAGCAGTCTTCACTGCTGCTTCCCAAGGCCCGTCGAAAGGTGGCAAGCGAGTGAACTTCAAATCGAAGCTGTTGTTGATGCAGTATGAGCTTCAGTGCAATGTTCCCAGCTCAACATTCAACGCCAACCGCCAACTCGTTCCGCGCACCCACAAAGTTAGTAGCGTTGTCTGATCAAATGCATCTTGGAAAGCCGCGCGTACTAATGAAACGCTTGAGTGTGCCCAAACAAGCAGTTGTGGACAGATCGTTTGCGAGCTCCAGCCATACAGTCTTAGTTGCGAAGCAACCGAATATGATCAGATGTAGCATTTTACTGATAACAAGTAAGGAAGCTCTAGTCGAGACTGCTCGACTAGAAGATACCCTGATCCCTACAAAGAGCTGATATTCACGCACGCATAAGCACGCGCTCTGCTAACTGCGCAGTAAGCAGCGACTGCGCTTGGGCTGCGCTGCAGTGTGGGCAATACTATGAGAATTTTGTTGCTGAATAATTTCTCCTGTAATAGGACTATCTTCATGAAACTTTCAGAATATCATCACAATGTGCAAATGTGTGTACATTCCAAAGCACAAGTCTCTAGTACTTAAAATACGTTTTTTGCAAATTGGGGGCGAAGGGGGCGTGGTATCCAAAATCTGTAAATGACAAAATCTGCGTATTGATCAGATGTATATACACACCAAATCTGAAGTCTCCAGGTCTAAAAGTATTGAAATTACGGTGAATAAACAAAATCAATTTATCGATTATTCGCGATAAAAAAGTAATCGGACGAGTTATCGAAAAAAAAAGATAAACTTGTACTGCGTATGGTATACATGAGTATGCATACAAAATTTGAAGTCTCTAGCTCTTATATCTTCTGAGATCTAGGCGTTCATACGGACGGACGGACGGACGGACGGACAGACGGACAGGGCTATATCGACTCAGCTCGTCGCCCTGATCAAGAATATATATACTTTATGGGGTTTGCCACGCCTCCTTCTGCCTGTTACATACTTTTCACAAAACCATTATACCCTGATTTCCCATTTTTAATGGGATCAGGGTATAAAAATTAAGAACTTTGCAGTCCGGCGTTACAAATGCGGAATACTCATTCACAGTCCGTAAGCAGTTGGTTACTAATGTGGCGATTCGCCACGCCTTTAGTGGGCGTAGATTGTCAAGGTTCGAACCCCGCAGAATATTTAAATTGTTTTTTTCTTTTAAGCTTTATAATTTAATTCATATTTTTTAAATTCCATAAAAATGTTTCCTTCCGTGTTGTCAATGCCTATTAAGTCTATTTATACATCTATATAGATTGCTTACGCATATAAATATCCTACTAGAAATGCCGATACGCCCCTCGTGGCTGTAGAAACCCCATTTTTAGTCAGTTCTTAGAATTAACGAAGAATGAACTAACTGCAAAACTTGATACCTTAAGCTAAAAAAATGTGAAAATTACGCTCCTAAAACGGCGTAATAATTATTTTTGGGTCATCGATAAAGGAGGTTGCCAGTAATTCAACTATCCAAATACATATAATTTTGTCATTTATCTTTATAGAATCGTAACATTTGCTCACGTGCAAAATTTCCGCGTTCTAGATTCAAAACATTAGCAGATAGGCTTTTATCCGATTTCCCACGCCCCCAATGGGAGTAGATATATCCGCCATAGTTTTTTGATCTTGGATGGTCAACAGAAATATTCATTCCTAAATACAGCATTCTAGCTCTTGATAACAGGATTTCTGACATATCAGTAAATACATTTTCCGATTTGCCACGCTTCTGTGGGCGGATCGGGAAAATTTTAACACTTTATAAATCGGAAATATACTCGAGTATGTGTTCCAAACTTCAAGACTCTAGGACAGACGGACGGACGGACAGCAAGAAGAACATTCACAAAAACAATATAGTCATTTCACTTTCGTGAATGAGTATAAAAAGGATCACATATCTCCGGGATCTGCAGTAAATCATACATCTGCGATTTGCTCCAAGCATTGCCTGGGGTCCTGCATGGTGATGCTTCTGATGAAGATTCGAGATTATGGCGAAGGTTAGGGAATGATTTTTGGGCAAGAAAATTGGGTGGCGCGCATCGAAGTCAAGTGTCCCAAACGACCACCAACTTTATGTATACCAAAATCATCTATAAACGGAGAGATCGAAAGAATGGCGCTTGACGAAGTTATATTCCTTCCATTCTGGATGCAACTGATTGACAAAGAGATTCATGCTTCAAACAAGCAACAGAAATAACATTTCTCCTTTTGTATGAAAGAAGCTCCATGCATCCATAATTTTTAGTGCAAAAGCTCCAACGGTGCTGTTCAATGGAATTTGGAGGGCTCTTCTTTGTATATGCAAAATGTGTTGGGAATAGTCGATAAAACGTAACTTGCTCGACTTTCAGACAAAAATCCATACTTATTCGCAATGGTCGAAAGCGTCATAAACCTTTTTCTGCGTGAAAGCTTGGGGAATGAATTGCTCAAAAATAAACTGAGGTGGAAGAAGTCAACTCGACAATTCAAACAAGTAAGGAAGATCTAGACGAGACTGCTCGACTAGGAGACACCCTGATCCGCCTCCTTCTGCCTGTTACATACCTTTCACAAAAGCATTATACCCTGATTTTCCATTTTTAATGGGAACAGGGTATAAAAAGAACAAAATTGTTGTTAACATACGTTAAGTGAAATCATCGAAGCCTGCCGAGTGGATGAGGAAATAAATGAGCAGTCGCAGCTTATGCAGTTGAAGTTATTGCCAGAAACCATAAATAAAATCACTACTTGGATATCAAACAAAATTAATCAGAGCGATTGTTGAGGGTTCGGAAGCACACAGGGAAGACAATCAGATGTGCCCGGCTCGCCGGTTTATATGCAATCGATGCTCTCGCGTAGGTAATTTTGCCAGCAGATGCAGACAAACTTTAAACGTCTATACCAACAGTCGAATTATAAGGGAGCGATAGAAAACTCCAAACGCAAATATGGGCACCGAGTTGAAGACGGGAACCCAGATGGAAATAAATCTAGACGATCCAACGGAATTGTTTTAAAATAGACAGTGACGATGAATATGAGGAGACGATGGAATGCAGAATTGGAGGTGCAGATGTTTCCCTAGTAATTAACTCGGGATCCCGGTTTAAATCTATCTCGCTAGACGATTGGCTAACTCTTCAATTAAATGAAGCAACAGTTTTTAATGTCCGCGGAAGATCGCAAACAGGCAGAAGGAGGCATGGCAGACCCAATAAATTATATATATTCTTGATCAGGACGACAAGCTGAGTCGATATAGCCTTGTCCGTCTGTCCGTCCGACCGTCCGTATGAACGCCTAGATCTCAGAAGATATAAGAGCTAGAGTCTTCAAATTTTGTATGCATACTGGTGTATACCATACGCAGTACAAGTTAATAATATTTTGCACATTGCAATTACGTTCTAAAAGTTTTTCCGACTACAACAGAAATTATTCAGCAACAAAATTCTCATAGTATTGGCCACGCTGCAGCGCAGCCCAAGCGCAGTCGCTGCTTACTGCGCAGTTAGCAGAGCGCGTGCTTATGCGCGCGTAAATATCAGCGCTTTGTAGGGATCAGGGTATCTCCTAGAAGATGAAGTCATTTTAAATTGGAATAACCCTACAGCCAGGACGTTATCGAACCGGTCAAGGGTCACAGCCCATGGATCTCTCTAATGGTGATCGCGTTCAAAGAAAGTGATGATATTCGAATATGCTTGGACATGAGGCAAGCCAACCGCGCAATTCTTCGTGAGAACTACCCTTTGCCGACATGCCAGAATCTTTTCACGACTGGATCTTAAAGACGCGCGCAGATAACAACCTTCATTACACATCGCGGGCTATTTAGGTATAAGCGACTAATGCTTGGCATAAATGCGGCGCCTGAAATTTTCCGACGATGAATGGAAGAGCTCCTAGCACCGTGCAATAACGTCATGAATTATATCGACGATGTTATAGTTTTTGGAAATAGCAAAGAAGAGCACCAAAAAGCATTGGAAAAGTTTCGGAGCGTTTTCAAAGATAATAATGTGAATCGGAACAATGAGAAATGCAGGTGGGAGACAAACCGGATTAAATTTTTGGGACACATTTTAACAAACAGAGGAATTGAAGTAGATCCTGATAGAATTGAATCGATCAGATTAGTTTTCTAGGGCTAGTAACCTATGTGGACAAGTTAATTGCAGACCTAGTGGACCAAACAGAGCCTTTACGTGAGCTGTTAAAGAGAGATCGGAAGTTTATTTGGGGACCAGCTGAAGAAAATGGGTTTCAGAAGCTAAAGTCAGCGTTAACTAAGATCCCGAGTCTCTCATATTTTAACCCCGAAAATAAAGCACGATTAATCGCTGATGCTAGTTCGGTGGCTCTCGGTGCAGTACTGTTGCAATTTAACAATGAGGGTGAGCCAAATATAATTGCATTTGCTAGTAGGAGCCTAACAGATGTAGAAAAACGATACTCCCAAACGGAAAAGGAAATTTTAGCTCTGGTCTGGGCGGTAGAGAAATATTATTTCTATCTGATAGGACTGGAGTTCGAATTAGTGACTGATCAAAAGCCACTAGAAACCATTTTTAAGCCAACATCAAAGCCTCCAGCGCGTATCGAAAGATGATTTTCTGCGTCTTCAAGCGTATTAGTTCAAAGTAGCACACAAGATGAGGAGATGAGCAATAATGTGCCTTCAACAAAATAAATTATACCCATTTCGACCTGAGCTGTCAACGATTGATTCAATTGAAGAGAACAGAATTTCCGATATCGGGCGCTATAGATGTTTTAGGGCCACTACCCAACAATGAATATATTTTAATTTTTATAGACTATTACTCTAGATACATGAGTGTGAATTCCTTCGCTCCATCAAATCAAAATCACAAATTGGGGCGTGTGGGGAAATTTTCAGTAGGCTGGGGTACCCGACAGATCTACGAACCGATAATGGCCGACAGTATGTAAGCAACTATTGTAAATCGTGTGGCATCGAGCAAATACAACACCTCCTTGGCCACAAGCTAACAGCGAGGTCGCAAATATGAACAAGGCATTAGTCAAATGGTTAAAAATAGAGAACCAAAACAAGGAAAATCTTAAGGATTAAATTCAAGCTTTCACACTGATGTATAATGCAACCCCTCATGGTACCACAGGCACCGCTCCTATTTAAGCTTTCACACTGACGTATAATGAAACCCCTCATGGTACCACAGGCACCGCTACAGAGCTGATTTTCAACCGAGTCATTAAGGATAAAATTTCAGGAGAACAATATTTAGTTAGTGGGAGAGTTCACAGACTCAGTGGAAAGGGATAATGGCTTCATCAATTAACAAAAGGGGAATGAAATGGCAGACAAAAAGAGAGGACCAAATGAAGTAAATATGAATGTAGGAGATAAGATGGTTCTCAAGAACGCAGTTTTTCCCCAAAAACTAATACAAAATTTTGACATTACTGAATATAAAGTCTTGAAAAAGGAAGGGAATGTTGTATAAGTATGTGGAGGAGGAAGAACGCTAATCAGAAAGTTGTGCGGGAGGCAAAACAATCATCCGAAATGCAAATCACCTTAAAAGGGTCCCTAGTGAAATGGTATCGTCCGGTGATACCAACACGAAATCGAGTCCAATACCTGCTACAAACCAAACTCCACAGCTAACCGCACAGCTCGAGCAGCAAGCACCAGAAGAGGATTTCGAAAGCTCCACCGAGGGATTAAGGCTTAAGCACGCGAGGAAAGGAGGGATGTGGGAATCAGCACCGAGATGCTAAGCGGCAATCGACGGTAGCAAGGCAAATACCGTTAATTCTCTATCGCTCTCCTTGTTCGAATGCAGTACTTTTGTGACCATTGAAGCGGCCGCACTGAAACAGAAAGATATAAATAAAATTACTTTGAAAATAAAGTGTTTTATTAAAGTACTAGGTTCTTACAATATCCAATTATATTCTATAAGCTAGGGTATAATGGAAACATAATTAACAATATTCTTTTTTAATATATCACAGTATAGATCACGGAATTAATATTTATGGAGATGAGTCCAAAAGTTATCCACATGCACCTCCGCGTAATAAGAAACGGCCAACATCGATGATTACAGAAATCAAGGCACAAGAAACGTCCTCATCTGCAAGATTGTTGAGTACTGAGCACCAATTATTTCCGCCATTTCGTAAATCGGAGGAGAGGTTTGTTTTTAATAATGTTAACCAATCTAATATATATACAGTCCCTTAATAATGAGTTGACATACTGAAAAAAAAAAATTAATTTCTTTACTTTGGATGCAAATATTTAAGTTTACATACGAAACCCAACACACACATAGGCACGCACGCATAAACACGCATGGGCTGCAGTGTGAGCTTACTATGGAAACTTAATTGCTTAATAACTTTCCTTGTTGAAGAACTATATTCAATAAGCTTTCAGATCGTGATTATAACAAAAATATTTGATTTGCCAGAACACAAGTCTCTAGTATTTGAAATACGCTTTTTACAAATTTATGGGTGAGGGAGGGTAGATATAGGAGCGGAGGTGAATTATAACAAAAATCAAAGTTCTATAAAAATACATTTCAAATTTGCAGACTCTAGCATTAAATATATAGTAGATATCATTTTATACATTTTTCGATTAGATTTGTAATCGATTAAAAAATTACGGGATGGGTTATCGATTTTAGAGGTAAACTCGAACGGAAAGATGGACAGACACACAGACGGGCAAGACTAGAGAGACTAAGATCGTCTTCATGATCAAGAATATATATACTTTGTTGGGTCTGCCCAGGCCTCCTTCTGCCTGTTACATACATTTCAATAAAATCATTATAACCGAATTTCCCATTTTCAATGGGTTCAGGGTATAAAAAAGATTATAATTATTCATCGAATTACATTAACAGAATATTTAACCAAAACTCAAGACAAGACACAGATCACAGAAATTCGAACGAAAATAATACTAATTACCAAAGACAAAATAGCCTATAGTTAGGAATGATCAACAAAGCCGAAACGTAAGACAAAACCAAAATTTGAACAGACAGCAACAAAGCCAAAACGACAAATCAAAATACAATCCAAAAACAAAATTATCAGCATCATAACCAGCAGCAATGAGTGTAAACAATTTATATGATGATGAAGTAAATAATAATTCAAATTTCAAAAATAAACAGGAAGACTTTTTACTTACTAGCCTCGGACAAAAGAAAAGTTTTCATTAAAGAAATTATTGAGAGGGATACTTTTCTAATTTTACTAGATACTGGATATACTATAAATATATAAAACGCAAAAAATATACACGAATCAAAGTTTAAAATAATTGAGAAATTTTCAAAAACCATTTACACTATTAATAGGAATATAAACAAGTAAGAAAGCTCTAGTCGAGATTGCTGGACTACGAAATCCCCTGTACCCTTCGAGGAACTGATGTTTCAACAATTCTCCGCGTATTTCCGCTTACACAAGGAACACACACACACACATAGGCTCGCATGCATAAACACGCATGGGCTGCAGTGTGAACTTACTATGGAAACTTATTGCTTAATAACTTTTCTTGTCGAACTTTCAGATCGTGATAATAACAGTGAAGTGCATGCATTTGCCAAAACACAAGTCTCTAGTATTTGAAATACGTCTTTGTAAGGCTCGCCAACACACCGCCTTACATGTTTGTAGCGACAAGTTTGTAGTTATGCATTATAGTATGTAGTGATATTGTTGAATTATGAGGTTACAATTTCATAGTTTTAATTTAATACTCTTACAAATCACAAATTTTCTTGTAAGAGTACCATGGGCAGACTGAGTCTGCCCCAGCATAAAATCACTACTTTACACCTTTTACAAATTTATGGGTGAGGGGGTGGATATAAGAGTTTAATACGGACATTTAAAAAAAGTCTCTAGCTCTTAAATATTCTGAGATCGACGTGTTCAAACATACGGGCAGACTGACAGAGCAGGATCGCCCTTATGATTTCCATACCATGATTTCCCATTTTCAAAAATTTGGCAAAAATAATATTTCCCTTGAAAAATCATATGATATTTTATTGGGCATGGATTTTATCCAAGGAAGCTTTAATAAAATCAATGGAGTCGAAATACCGTTCCTTTTTAAATTATCAGAAGATGTTTGTGTAATAGAAGTAGGTGAAATTGATTATTTTAAGCTATAAAGGCTCAATGCTGAGCAAATTCATATAGTAAAAAATCTCATCAAAAATTATGAAAAGCTATATTTTAACTAGTTAACTAACACTAATACAATAGTTCACAATATTCAAACCATCCCATAAATTCAAAGCTCTATAGGATTTTCCAAAATAGGAAGAAGAAGTTAGAAAGCAAATAATGGAAATATTAAAAAAGTGTAATAATAAGAAAAAGTAAAAGCAAATATAGCTCTTCTATATGTATTATTAAGAAAAAAATTTTATAATTTAGAAATTCAAAAATATCGCATCTGTGTAAATTAGAGACGCCTAAACCAAATAGCCGTTTCAGATCCAATATCTATTATGGACGTTGTATTAGATAAGCTTTGTAAAGTCCAATATTTTACAACCGATGATTTAGCAAAGGATATCATCAAATATTAATGGCATAAGAAGATATATAAATAACAGCTGTCATAACACCTTTGGGATTAACTGAATATATTAGAATGCCATTCGGGTTAAAAAACGCTCCAGCTACATTCCAACGTTTGAGGAATGAAATATTGAGAGATTAACATCCTGAATACTTGGGAAATATTCTCACAAAAGAAGGGTTCAACCTAAATAAAAAAAAAAAAAAATAGACGCAATAAACAAAAATTTCTTTGCCAAAAACTGAAAAAGAATTAAAAGAATTTTTAATTATGACAGGATTTTTCACATTTTATAGATGCATTTGAAAATCTTAAAGCGCTCATATGTTTAAAATTCATGTTTAAAATTCCAGAATTTGACAAACCATTTGCAATTACTACAGATTACAGTGATTTTGCCATAGGTGCAGTTTTATCTCAACAAGGACAACCAATTGTCTATGCTTCAAGAACACTTAATAAACATGAAAAAAAATGATAGTAAAATGTAAAAAGAATTTTTGTCTACTATACATGCCGTGAGCAGTATTTGATTGGAAATAAATTTCAAATTATAACAGATCATGCTCCTATAAAATACTTATATTCAAAATTCAACGTAAAGGAAATGACAGCTAGATATCAAGTATGGATTTTGAAACTACAGTAATTTGATTATGATATTATATATTTATAAGGTAAAGACAGATAATATTAATGTGCATCATGGAAAAAAAAAATAATTGAAGTAAGTCAAGCAGATACAGAAAATGAAATTGAAACAAAATTACAAAATAATATTAAAAAAAGTTCGGTATTCATTTTTTTCAGAAGTACCAGACTCAGAATATCATAATGTACAATATATATTAATAACAAGTAAAAAAACACTAGTCGAGACTGCTCGACTAGGAGAAACTCTGATCCCTACAAGACGCTGATATTCACCCACGCATAAGCACGCGCTCTGCTAACTGCGCAGTAAGCAGCTACTGTGCTTGGGCTGCGCTGCAGTGTGGGCAATGCTATGAGAATTTGGTTTCTGAATAATTTCTCTTGTAGGGGGACTATCTTCATGAAATATAATGTAAACAAGTAAGAAAGCTCTAGTCGAGACTGCTCGACTAGGAGATACCCTGATCCCTACAAAGAGCTGATATTCACGCACGCATAAGCACGCGCTCTGCTAACTGCGCAGTAAGCAGCGACTGCGCTTGGGCTGCGCTGCAGTGTGGGCAATACTATGAGAATTTTTTTGCTGAATAGTTTCTTCTGTAGTAGGACTATCTTCATGAAACTTTCAGAACGTGATCATAATGTGCAAATGTGTGTACATTCCAAAGCACAAGTCTCTAGTAGTTAAAATACATTTTTTGCAAATTGAGGGCGAAGGGGGCGTGGTATCCAAAATCTGTAAATGACAAAGTTTGCGTATTGACCAGATGTATATACACACCAAATCTGAAGTCTCCAGGTCTAAAAGTATTGAAATTACGGTGAATAAACAAAATCAATTTATCGATTATTCGCGATAAAAAGTTATCGAAAAAAAAGATAAACTTGTACTGCGTATGGTATACATGAGTATGCATACAAAATTTGAAGACTCTAGCTCTTATATATTCTGAGATCTAGGCTAAACGCCTAGACGGACGGACGGACGGACGGACGGACGGACGGACAGGGCTATATCGACTCAGCTCGTCGCCCTGATCAAGAATATATATACTTTATGGGGTCTGCCACGCCTCCTTCTGCCTGTTACATACTTTTCACAAAACCATTATACCCTGATTTCCCATTTTTAATGGGCTCAGGGTATAAAAATTATATATGAAATTATAATGTAAATATATGTATATATTCCAAAGTATTAAAATTACGCTGAATAAACAAAATCAATTTATCTATTATTTCGATAAAAAGAAATCGAATAAGTTATCGAAAAAATATGATAGAATTTCCAGTCTCTAGCTCTTATATCTTCTGAGATCCATGCGGTCATACGGACGGACCGACAGACGGACAGGGCTATATCGACTCAGCTCGTCGCCCTGATCAAGAATATATACTTTATGGGGTCTGCCACGCCTCCTTCTGCCTGTTACCTACTTTTCAGGTTATAAAACAGATATAAGAACAACTAATATTACAGACAAAGGGGAACTATTTGTAGGAATCTGATTAATAAAGGCAAATATTAAATACAATTTTATCAGAAATATAAAGGGACTTGTAAATATAGCAGAAACAGCATACAAATTGCTATTTCGACTGATAGATGACGAGGACAGGAAAGATATATTGGAATATCTTGATATAGTTGACCAAAATAACCATAAACTCATAAACAGCATGAACCAACAAATATTCATAAATTCACATTTCAACGACACAATACATAGCTTAGCAGAAATAATTAAGAACAACCAAATAATCATTTACGAAACACTGACAAGTATAAATATACAAAATATACAAAAATATATACAATATACAAAAAATTTTTGAAAATACATATCTATACAATGACCAAATGCATAAGTTAAAAAATATTGAATAAAAAGTAAATTACATTCAGGATGCAATGAATACAAATTTGATATTGATTTTTATAAATGAAAATTAATTCTTATGGGCTTTTAAAAATACCAAAAACAATTGTAAATTAATATAATATTGCATAAGTTACTTATCCAATGCCTAACACGAATTATATCCAAATTGACCAAGATTTTTTTTTTGTGATTATAGAAATTAACAAAAAAAGGCTTTAATATGCAATCTTAAAGAAACAGATTAAGTAAAAAATTAAATAAAGAAATTTATATTTAATAATATCACAAGTATTGAACAAATAGATGATGACACAATAATAATAAAAAATGCCAGAAAATAAAAGCTACATCAAAATTATGACAAAATAACTATTATATTTAATGGAAATAACATCATACAATTTGAAAATTGTAAAATAAAAATTTTAAAATCAATATTCTGCCACGCCGGCGGGCGGATCGGTAAAATTTTAACACTTTGTAGATCGGAGATATACACGAATATATGTTCCAAAATTCAAGTCTTCAGCTGCAATAGCGCCAAAAAAAAAAAAAAAAAAAAAACTGCGTTCATACGGACGGATGGACGGACAAACGGACGGAATTAGAATTAAATAAAAGTCAGTTGTATTTTGTATCATGAATAAAGAACAAGTATTGAATCTTGTAAGGTTACGTTTTCCAGCCGGGGCAGGCTCAGTCTGCCCAGGGTTCACTCACAAGACATTTGTAGTGGTTAGACACGGACGGGGAGTAGGGGAGCAAAAGGATGGCAGATCGGGATTTTGTTCGTCGCGCCACGCGCGTGCCAGCTGAGTGGCACTCAACGCTTCGCGCATGGACGGAGGTTGGGGCGGGGAAAGAAAACGTGCTTTCGGAGGGACGGAGCCGCGCCCGAAAACTCGATGGATGTGTTAGTCGTGGATGGGGCAGGGCAGATATAAAAGAAAAACTCACTCTTTTCCACTTCGTTACAAACTTTATTCTTTTTCTCAATACGAAGTCACGCGTCACACGTTTTTCACTTAGTTTCTTGTCGATCTTTTGCTCTTTTACTCAATTAAACTTGCTTTTGCTTGTCGCGGCGCTCTTCAACCAACTGCCTAATTCCGATTGCCCAGCATCTCCTAAGCCGCTCGCGCGCGCGGCCTCTCCACTCTCTGCTCTCGCCGGCTCTCCCCGCTGGGCAGAGTTGCATCGCCGATCACCGACGACACGAGCCTTATGTATCCTCGACTATGAGATCCCCTGAACCCTTTTCCATAATTCATCGCATCTTTTCTGTTTAAACAAAAAAAAAAAGCACATGTACGCACACACAGAGGCACACAGACGCAGGTGCTTAAGGGATCACTGATTTTGTGCAAATCGAAACAAAAATTATATCGCTAACATGAAAATATATTGTTAATTTAGACAAACAGACTCCTCTTCCGCTGAACAGAATACCACCGAACTGCGGATGTATTTTGGCGGAATGAAACCCTCCAGCAAATTTGCAATAAAAAATCTCGTTTATTTTGGAACGCATCATGTAAGCTAGCTGTAGTGAAGATCATACAACAAGATTATGTTATGTAAGCTCTCATTGTGAAGATCATATCACAATATTATGTTATAGCAATGCACCAAAGTATTACTTAATTTTTATATACAAATCTTTCCCATTATGTAGGTATAATACATGTCGTAATACTTAGATATCCAATTATAATTTATAAGCTAGACTTTAATGGAAATATAATTAACAATATTTTTTTTAATATATCACAGTATAGATCACGGAATTAATATTTATGGTGATGAGTCCAAAAGTTGTCCACATGCACCTCCGCGTATTAGAAAACGGCCAACATCGATGATTACAGAAATCAAGGCACAAGAAACGTCCTCATCTGCAAGATTGTTGAGTACTGAGCGCCAATTATTTCCGCCATTTCGTAAATCGGAGGAGAGGTTTGTTTTTAATAATGTTAACCAATATAATTTATATACAGTCTGTCAAGAAAGAGTTGCCACACTGAAAAAAAAGTAATTATTAGACCTTAGATGCAAGTATTTAAGTCATTAATGCATAAAAAATTTTTTTTATTTGAAATCCAATTAACTCAAAGAGCATTCCCCGTATTGTAAGCATAAATGACTGTTTATAAGCATAAGCATCCCAGTTTCAAGGCACTCAGAATATTCAATATTGTAAACAAAAATTATTATCACAGCCCAGCTGTATAATATAAACATATTGTAAACATGAATAATTGTCACAGCCCAGCTGAAAAAAAAGCATAAAAAAGCTTCCTTAATTCAATAGGAGTCAGTTGTATTTTATATCACGAATAAAGAAATGTATTGAATCTTCATGCGAAATAAATACATAATTGGCGCAGCCGGTAATCGGAGTAACACTAACTAAAAAGTTTTGTGAAATCTTATAAAAGTGAACAAAACTATAAAAAATTAACTGTTACGAATACAAAGTGCAGATAAATAATTGTGGAAACTTCGGACATATACATACATATGTAAAGTGTTTCTTGACAAACTTTATATTAGGGTTGTCGAAAATTTTAAAAATATCGTATCGATGATATTTTAAGTTTTGAAAAAATATCAAAATGATATTTGATATTCAACTTTAAAAATATCGATATATCGATATTTTTCGATATTTTTTTTTTTTAACTTTTTTCCCACAATAAATTTATAATCTGTCTCAAAAAAAAAAAACGAGAATAATATGAATAAGTTTTTTTTTTATTTAAATGATAAGGACCGCTTACTTCCAGTATTCGGTACTCAACGATTTCAAAAAAACGCGTTCGGTTGCATGAGTATCCGTCATACGACTTCGTGAGTCGCTGACAACACATTTTATAGCCGAAGCAAGCCGCTCCGAGGGCACTGAGCTACCAGGAGTGGTTAGGCATCGTAATGCGATCTTTGATAGTCCTGGCATATCCGCCTTATGAGAAATCCAAAAAATGATTGGATTGCTTTCCCCAGAAGTTTGTGGCAAGCTGTAGTACATTTCAAGCTCCCTCTTTTCCGCACACAATACTTTCAAAATTGACCTATTGTGGTCGTTTTGAGGCCATCACCTTGGTCATCTAAATTTTTGTCCTCTGAAATCTGTAAAAATATATTTATATTTTTGAGAGAATTTAAATATTGCTGTGAGTGAATTAATTACTGTTATTTTAGTTAACATATGTCTAATTATAATCTTTAAATTTGTTTCATACCTGTTCTCCTTGACACGCTTTCTCCAACAGTGAGCATATGTACTCACTGGTATGAGACTAAATTAAATTTGAGAAATGCATGGTTTCTTAAATTCGGTTATAGAAATAAAAATAAAGTGACAAATGACCAGAATTGACAGAACACAAGACAAATACGATAAACAATTAACGAAATAGGAAAAATACAGATAAAATAATACAAATATAAAACTAACCTTTTCCATTCTAGCCGCCTTTAAACAAATTGATTCTAAACATTCCCTATTTATAAAATGCGCAGTTATTGTAAGAAATGATCGGCTTGAGTTTGTGATAGTCACTGCGTCGCAGGTGAACGCTACGTTCTCCACTTCACTTAATATATTTTTAATAACTACCACTGACTTGCTGTATTTTTCTTCTATTAATGTTGTTATCTGACAAAACAAAAATTAATATTGGAGTATGTATTATGTTGTAGGATTGATCATAGTAAAGTAACCGAAATGAATACTTGCCTTCGACCGGCCTGGCATTTTAAAGTGCGGCACACATGTTTTGAGAAGGTGTGTTAGACCTTCTTTCTCCATGCACCGGATAGGCATGTTGTCTTTGCAAATCATAAAGACAATGGCTTCTAATATATCATTTGTCTTTTGTCCATTTTCTAAAATGAAGAAAAAGTTAATAAAATCCATATTACACATTTTTTCATACTTACCTCTTAAAGATTCAGCATTTCTGAAAGATTGTAGATTTGTTTGGTTTTCTCCAGAGTTCATCAAAACCTAATTATTTAGACGAGCGAATAAAAATTTATAATCATAACAATCTAAATGAAAATCTATCGCCTTGTAGTCCGAGAAAGCGCGGGGTTTAAAATTACACACATGCACAAAACATACGCCACTTTAAGTACTTACCTTTTTTGGTTGCATTTTTTAAAAGCTTCATAGTGCTTGTTTTTCAAATGCGACACCATATTTGATGTATTACCACTTGTTTTTATGGTTTTTAAGAATAAATTACATTTAGCTGTACCATTCTTAAAATCAGAATAGTTAGTTTTCACCATATTGAACTTTTTAACTTTTGCGCTTGGTTTACGTATTACAAGAGTGACCAACTCAAATATATCAAAATATCGAAATAAATATTCGATATTTGGCAAAAAAAAATATTGCGATATAAATATATTTTTTAAGCACAAAAATATCGATATATTGATATATCGATAGATTTTCGACAACCCTACTTTATATCCTAGATAATAATAAATCCAGTTACAACTCAAAGCAACTGCATGGAGAAGGAAAGCAGACATTCAATGGACAGGAATGGACGGAACTTTATATGGATTCGTGTCTGCAGTGGACCAGATCATGGAAAAGTATGATGACAACGACCAACTCTTCACAGTCATATTCAACACCAAAATTCAAGGTCAGGCTAGAACTATGCTTAATATCAACCCACCAGCAAATTAGACAAAATACGGATCTTGATAATAAAATAAGAAGACTTGTTGAGAAAATTACGGATTGTTCGCGTATTTCTGCTTACACAAGACACACACAAACGCACATGCATAGGCATGCACGCATAAACACGCATAGACTGCAGTGTGGGCCTACTATGGGAACTTAATTGTATGATAACTTTTCTTGTCGATGGACTATCTTCATGAAACTTACAGATCGTGATTATAACATTGAAGTGCATGTATTTGCTAAAGCAGTAGCAGACTAGTATTTGAAATACGCCATTTATAAATGTATCGATGAGGGGATGGATATAAGAGCGGGGAATGATAACCAAAATGGAAATTCTACAAAAATTATCTAAATCTATATTCAAAATTTGGAGACTCTAGATTTGAAGATGTAGGAGATATAATTTAATAACTGATTTTCGAATAAGCTTTTTAATCGCTAACAAAGTAACGGAATGAATTATCGTTTTTTAATAAAAAGTTCATATGCGCACTCAATATACGGACATTTAAAAAAACTAAATTCAAGTCTCAAGCTCTAATATGTTCTGAGATCGACAGACAGACGGACTGCTTGTCTCCCTGATCAAGAATATATATATACCTTATGGGGTCTGCCACGCCTGCTACATAAATTTAGGAAAAAAACATTATACCCTGATTTCGCATTGTCAATAGGTTCAGGGTATAAAAAAAGAATTAAATACATATATGAAAAATTATAAAGCTCTTGTGGTGAATTACAAGTACGTGCGCTGATGTTTTATTATTCTGGAGTGTTTGGCAGTGCACGCGCTAGATCCGGCAATTCATTGGAAAAGGGGAGAGGGTTAAAGGGGGAAACTGAAACTCCTTGCGCTCCTTGCGCGGGATGGTTAAGCTTACCAGCGTTAGTTGTTATTATGGAAATACAAAAAATAAAACTATAAAATTATTCTACATAATTTGGTCCTTCGAGCCGGATCCGTTGGGCATTGCTACTGAATACTCACTTTATTGGATGTTCACCGCGCACTATTGGAAAAGTGCCGTATTGTTGTGATTTTGCTGCTGGAGACGCAGCATTTTGACGTTTCTTGGAATTACGTATCGATATTTGGCATCATACGTAATAAACAGCGCACTATTGGAAAAGTGCCGTGTTTGTTGTTGTGTTTTTGCTGCTGGAGACGCAGCATTTACATTGATACCTGCCTACTTTGGACTACAACTTGGATTGGCTGTATATATCAATTACCCGTATATCTGGATATGCGGAGAATCCTCCTGATGGCTGCGGTTTCTTTAACATTGATACCAAATTGGACACGCTGGCTCAAGTTTGAAAGGAGTTTGTCAACCTTGGCGACCAACTTTATAAATATGAAGAGGTGCCGGGATATGTAGATCCAACAAGTGACACCAACGTATATGAGGAGCGCTATGAACGGGCTTGTGCACTTCTTAAGGAACTACACGCTAAGTACTGGGGGAAAGGAATGAATCGCCCATCCAAGGCATTTTGCAACAAATGCAGCAACAGTCGCAGAGGCAAATGGAACAAATGCAGCAACAGTCGCAGATGCAAAAGGAGACTTTCGGTCATATAATGCAACGACTGCTACCATAGCAGGTGGATAACGAGTCACAGTCAGGTTCACAGCAAGTCGCAGAACTTCCAACGAGGGATAGGGAGCTGCCACGGATTCATATCGCACCATTTGATGGAGACTATAAGGAATGGCATGCGTTTAAGGGTCTATTTCATAGTGCCGTTCACAGCAAAACTACGTTAACAAATATTTAGAAGTATCATCACCTAAAATCTTGTTTAAAGGGAGATGCTGCAACACTTATCCAGCATCTGCCCTTAGCCGATGCCAACTATGAAATAGTTTGGAATTCATTAGTTGAACGGTACGAGAAACCGCGCTATTTGGTAAACTTGTTGTTGGATACATTTACTGGACTGCCCAAGGTGGCGGATCATAACCCAGCATCGCTGCGATCGTTAACAAACGAAGCTAGTACTGTAATTCGGGCATTAGACGCTTCTGGACAAACGGATCGGGATTGTTGGCTGATTTACTTGCTCATCGCAAAGGTTGATGACACCACACGTCGTGAATGGTATGAAAAGAGTCAAGATATGACAAATCCAACGATAATGCAGTTAGCCGATCAGCATCTCAGACAATCAGCAAACCTAGATAGGACAAAGGTACCAGAAACGCACATGCACTAGTCGCCACTTCAGAGCGCTGTGCAAAGTGCAACAAGGAACACGCATTGATGACATGTACACAGTTCTTGGACCTGCCTACTCAGCAACGATATGCCTTTCCAAAGTCCAATCACATGTGTTTTAATTGTTTGAAGCATGGCCATGGAGTGAACGCTTATACATCGAAGTTATCCTGTAAGCATTGCAAGCGCCGACATCACTCACTCTTGCATTTCGACCAACGCAGTACTAAGGACAAGGATGAGCCACAGCAGAACCAGGAGAATGAATCAAAGGAGACACCACGTACTAGCACAGTGGTAGTACTGACGAACGCCATGAATACTCGTGCTTCGAAAGGTGGCAAAGGTGCAAATATGAGGAGTACACTGCCAACGGTGCAGGTGTATGTTCGCAATTCTCAAGGACAAGACGTTGTTTGCCGCATATTATTGGACTGCGGCTCAGAGCTGTCCTACGTTTCGGAACGGTGCATCCAGACATTGGGTCTGGCCCGTTCAAACTCTCGCATCTGCATATCTGGAATCTCATCAATCAAGGCAGAAACGACAAGAGGGCTCTGTTCTTTACATATTAAGTCTCGAGTGTGAGATGTATCTCTTGAGGTCAAGGCACACGTACTTGGAAACATTACATCGACATTGAGGAGAGAAAATATAAACGTAGTAGACCTATCTATATTTGGCGGCAACACACTAGCTGATGCCGCGTTCAATACCAACGCATCCATCGACATTTTGCTTGGTAACGATCACATTTGGACTGTTCTTACTGGAGATAAGTTGTGCAATGTTCAGGGGAACACAATCGCAATCGATTCAATATTCGGATGGATTATCACATCAGTAGGAGGAGAAGCTAGTCCTACAACTACATCACTCTTAGCTACCATGGATGTCAACGCATTGTTGCAAAGGTTTTGGGAACTGGAGGAAGTTCCATCGTTTACGTCTGCAACTACAGGAGACTCATTTCATCCAAACACACTCCCGTAATGCCGAAGGGAGATACATAGTCGAGCTTTCAAGGAGCCAAGTCTCGCTTCTTGGCCGTGGAAAGGCGCTTAATGAAGGATGCAGCTTTGCGATCGAAGTATGTACAATTCATGAGGAAGTACATACAACTGGGCCACATGAAGGAGGTGAATGCAGAAGAAGGCGCCGCTTCGAAGAGGGTTTTCTACATGCCGCACCATCCGGTGCTAGGTGCAAAGCTGCGTGTAGTATTTGATGGCTCATTCCAAGACCAAGATGGTCGGTCTCTAAACGATGCGCTTCATATTGGTCCATGCATACAACGCAATCTGTTCAACTTATGCATGAGGTTTCGAATGCACAAGTTTATGTTTTCAGCTGATATAGTGAAGATGTTTAGACAGATTTTGGTTGCGCCTAAACATCAGAATTTTCAACGAATATTATGGAGAGAAGATCCTTCAGCACCATTGAAACACTTCAGACTCTGCACAGTTACATACGGGACTGCGTCTGCGCCATTCCTGGCAGTCAGGGTGTTAGAACAACTCGCCAAGGACCACGAGCATGAGTTTCCTGTAGCATCTAAGATATTGCTTGAGGATTTCTATGTGGACGATGTATTCACAGGAGCCAGGACAGAGGAAGAACTGATTAAAATTCAAGTTGAGCTGGTTGCACTCATGTCCCGTGCAAGACGAGGACTCGTACAAAAACGTTATCTGGGCGATTCCGTAACATTCGCCCTGCCTGGAATCTAGCAATAAGGCGGGGATATGCTAGAGCAGGCTGAGTAGAGGACACGCACGATCTTTTATATGCTGCCGACACGTAGTCGCCGGCGCGGCAGCATAGGGTATAAAAAGGGCATGTGGGCGTCGGCCGGGTTTCTTTGGAGCGAGTTACCAGAGTGGACCGACGGTGCTCGAGAGGGCTTGAAGTGCTCGAAATGGAAACGGGAGGCAGCCATTTTGAGTTGCCCGTTGGGTAATTATCGATGCTTGCCAGGCGACGAGTTCATCCAGTTGTCTTTGGTTAGACGTGGGCGCGTTTAGCTGGCCGATCCTTGCGTACTGCTCAACGGTTTTGCTTTGTCGAGTGTGCGCGAATGAAGAGTGGGCCGCAAACTGCTAGCCACCGCCAAGTGCCGACACCGGTGTCAGTTGCGAATGACAACGATATGACTAGTGCGTCGTATGCACGGCGATCATCAACGTCCGTTAGTCGAGGTGCCGTCCGGTCCCAGGCTAGTGAACACTTTCACTCTAAGGGCAACAACGGTACTTCGGCCACGGAATTCGGCAGGAAAGTGGCGTCACCCCAGATCACTCCACTTTACCGTTCTCTAAGGCACGAAGCCAGGCCTGCGGCCGAGCTATAAAAGGACACTCCATACCAAAAAAAAAAGAAATGTGAGAAAGCTCCAGTCGACTCTGCTCGACTAGGAGATACCCTGATCCCTACAAGGAGCTGATATTCACGCACGCATAAGCACGCGCTCTGCTAACTGCGCAGTAAGCAGCAACTGCGCTTGAGCTGCGCTGTAGCGTGGGCAATACTATGAGAATTTTGTTGCTGAATAATTTCTCTTGTAGTCGGACTATTTTCATGGAACTTTCAAAACGTGATCGTGACAGAGAGAGCTCTCAGTTGATAATTATGAGACGTTTTTACTTTTGCTCTATAAAATTGCTTGTTTTAATATTTTAAATAATTCGATTAAAGTTTCATATAATTGCGGTCGGCAAATTAATGCAATTTTCTTTATTTTGCTGCGCAAGGTTTGATCCACGGTTCGCTGTGTTCAAAAATTTGTGTTTTATACCCTGATCCCATTAAAAATGGGAAATCAGGGTATAATGGTTTTGTGAAAAGTATGTAACAGGCAGAAGGAGGCGGGGCAGACCCCATAAAGTATATATATTCTTGATTAGGGCGACAATCTGAGTTGATATAGCCCTGTCCGTCTGTCCGTCCGTCCGTATGAACGCCTAGATCTCAGAAGATATAAGAGCTAGAGACAAGTTTTGTATACATACTCGTGTATACCATACGCCGTACAAGTTTATCTTTTTTTCGATAACTCATCCGATTTCTTTTTTATCGAGAATAATCGATAAATTCATTTTGTTTATTCAGCGTAATTTTGATAATTTAAGACTTAGAGACTTCAGATTTGGTGTGTATAAGTTATAATATTTTGGTTTTTAATTTTGAAGTGAATTAACACGTACGAAGTAACGGTGTTAACACTTGTTAATAAGCAACGGAGTTGCTTGAAATGAGAAGACTTGGATAATTCCGTGGCGACGACCGACGTTCTTTATTTCCAAAAATCAACTAACTCTAAGTGATATTAATTCTTATAATCGAAGCTAGCCCTAAGCCCTGAAAACGCTGGCATTGCATATAGTGCGAGGGATCATATATCGCTGAGAAGCAACAGTGTTGCGTGTGGACGCTTCTGCCGCTGTTGTGCAATATCCGCATTTATGCTGGGAATGCATGGTCAGCTTGAATATTTACGTTCTGCTGATCGGTTGTGTTAACTCCTCCCCCACTTAGCTGAATGACGTCCTCGGAGTTCTTGAAACTGTTAATTACCGCCTGAAGATCACGTTGACGTTTGTTCCTCCGATGTCTTTGGTAAAGTTTCATTAGGGCGTAGCAGGAAAGTAGAAGGATGACCACGGTTAGTCCAGATATTATTGGTCTTCTTACCAGTCCTTCTTCCAATTGGGCAATGTCCCGGAGGTTTCTTATGCTCAGCTTCTGTAGGTACGGCAGGCTTGGTATTTCCTGATGACCCGTTATATTTAGAAGCGTGGATGCCGCTGGTCTCGGGGATTTCCTCACGTAGTTTTTAGGATTTCTAGCTACTTAGCTGTTTTACAGATTCTGCAATGTGCAACAACTTCATTTGCTAGTTTTGTCATTTTTGGAAAGAAAAAAAATTCTTGTAAAATCTGTTTTACACTTTCTTGGGCTGCTTTGTGGGCTCGATTATGTTCTGCTACAATTATTTCGATTAAGGAATCTCTGTCTGAGAAGTGAATTGTATATCGGATTTGTTTACCGAATAAGATGAATTTTACAATCAGAAGCTACTTTATTTTGTTGAATTATAATTTGGTTTTGGAAACAGTTGATTGGTTTGTCCGTTGTTTCTATGGTGTACGTGAGCGATACTTCACTGTGCATTGTAGCTCTGTCTGACTCTGCATCATCTTCCAAGGCATGAATATTATGCCGTGATAGCGCGTCAGAACGGTAGCAGGGAGCCAAGTCTTAAAAATTCATCTGGTCATATTCGTCCTCAATGTCTTCTATCTCAGTTTCTGCGATATTCCGATATTCCCTACTGTCCTGTTCATATTCTGTATCTCCTGTTTCTAAATGATTAACTCTTTGCTGTTTCGGTCCTGTGAGTCGTGCACTACTATTGTTTGGTCTCTTATTTGATTGTCCCTGATTATTGTAACTTTCATATTTTGCGTTTTGTTGTTGAGTCGCCCACTGAGTCTGTTTTGAGGGAGCCGTATTTTGTTGGTATTGGGTCGTCTGTCCAAAGCGAGCGGATGTGTCAACGTCCATTGGTTCAACTTGTTCTCGTCGTGGTGAGAATTACAGGCTTTTCCCTGGCTGGTTGTATTTTGGGTCTTGAGTTAGATTCCTATCCTTGCCTTTTTGTTTTTGCTACGTGCAAAATTCGTGGCAAACATGTAACGGTCATGATTAGACTCGACTTCTTGGGCTAATGCCAGTGCAGAGAGAAGATCAACTGGTCTAGCTGAAAATAGGACATCACTTAAACCTTTCTTGGTACCCGAGATGTATACTCGTAGAGCGTCTGCCCTGTATTTCTCATTTAATGATTGTCATGATTGTCTTATTTATGAGTAGAGTCAGTTTCTTCTCCACTTCGTCATAGTACTGTATACTAAGACAATCATGACAATCATTAAATGAGAAATACAGGGCAGACGCTCTACGAGTATACATCTCGGTAGTGTCAAATTTCCTTGACGGAGTGTTGACAGTTCTTGTTCAATAAGGTATATCGATCGTTTGTCTGCGTACGTGAAATCTAACCGATTTATAATGGCCCTAAAATTGAGAGGATCGTCAAAGAAAGAGAGTACCATATCGGCGGCGTTTTTAATTTTGTTTCTTAATATTCCTAAAGCTTGATAATGTTTAGAGCTACCATCATATTTTTAATATACATTGTGTGCGGTATGCGCAGCTTTCCTCCATGATACGTAAGTCTCATTTTTTCCTTCAAATTCTGGAAGGGATTTCATGATATCAAGAGTTTCGTTGCACATGACGCTTGCCCTGATCTCGGCCTCTCTAAATGTTTCTACCTCAGGAGTGCTAACCTGTACAGAACATCACTTTGGCTCACTAGCTCACTTTAGCTCACTAGCTCACTTTGGCTCACTAGCTCAGTTTGGCTCACTAGCTCAGTTTGGCTCACTAGTTCATTTTTGCTCACTCGCTCGTATTTCTCATTTTGCGTTTTTCTCAATTGACGTTCGCTTAGTTAAAGTTCACTTTATCTCAAAATCTTAAAGGGAGCTAAAAACTATATTTTTTTTATTAAAAGTTTGTTCTGTTAGTTTTAAGAAAAAAAATGTTCAATGTAACATTTTTTTCAAAAAGATTAACATATAACGTATTTATCAGTTTTTCAAATTGCTTGCGATCACTATCGGCTCATGAGCTATCAGCAAGTGAGCCAGTGAGCCATATGAGTGAGTTGGCTCACTTCACAAAAAAGACCGAGTGAGCCGGCTCACCTCAATAAGCTGCTTTTAACCAAGTATACTATATACATATGATCAATACGCCCCCTTCGCCCACAATTTGTAAAAAACGTATTTTATGTACTAGAGACTTGTGCTTTGGAATGTACACACATTTGCACATTATGATCACGTTCTGAAAGTTTCATGAAGATAGTCCCACTACTAAGGAAATTATTCAGCAACAAAGTTCTCATAGTATTGCCCACACTGAAGCGCAGCCCAAGCACAGTCGCTGCTTACTGCGCAGTTAGCAGAGCGCGTGCTTATGCGTGCGTGAATATCAGCTTTGTAGGGATCAGGGTATCTCCTAGTCGATCAGTCTCGACCAGAGCTTCCTTACTTGTTTATTTAAATTCTTTTAATCCTTATTTTAAGTTTTCATTTATCACATTCTTATCATAGTTTCATTAGTATCACTGACCATATTTGGCTGTGAATTGGCATTGGTGGCCGGACTGACAAATAAAATACCTCCATTGGGTTGGTGATACTATTGGTAATAATTTTTCTGTACTTTTTGTAGGCTATTAAATTAGAGTTTTTGTTGACTCTCGGTGTGTCAATATTTTTGTTCTTAAATAAATAAATAAAATATACTTTTAATGGGAATATAAAAACTGACAGATATTTAGTTAAAGCCGAAGTACCAAGTGAATTCACATATGCAGATGGCGCAAGAATAAGATGGGAAAGGAAATTTTGGAAACATTGATTTAAAATCAAAATAATTAGGCTTTGCAATGAAGTCGAAATTCCGTTGCCTTCCAAAATATCAGAAGATGCTTGTGTAATGGAAATAGGTAAAATTGATGACTTCCAGCTAAATGGGCTCAATGCTGAGGACGTTCAAATAGTAAAAAATCTTATCAGAAAATATGAAAAGTTATATTTTAAAGTAGGTGATCAGGTAACTAACACAAATACAATCCCATAAATTCAAAGCTCTCTAGGGTTTCTCCAAAATATGAAAAAGAAGTAAGAAATTGAATAATTCAAATATAAAATATCAATAATAAGAATCAAGTAAGAATAATAAGAATCAAGAAAGAATTAACACGTACGAAGTAACGGTGTTAACACTTGTTAATAAGCAACGGAGTTGCTTGAAATGAGAAGACTTGGATAATTCCGTGGCGACGACCGACGTTCTTTATTTCCAAAAATCAACTAACTCTAAGTGATATTAATTCTTATAATCGAAGCTAGCCCTAAGCCCTGAAAACGCTGGCATTGCATATAGTGCGAGGGATCATATATCGCTGAGAAGCAACAGTGTTGCGTGTGGACGCTTCTGCCGCTGTTGTGCAATATCCGCATTTATGCTGGGAATGCATGGTCAGCTTGAATATTTACGTTCTGCTGATCGGTTGTGTTAACTCCTCCCCCACTTAGCTGAATGACGTCCTCGGAGTTCTTGAAACTGTTAATTACCGCCTGAAGATCACGTTGACGTTTGTTCCTCCGATGTCTTTGGTAAAGTTTCATTAGGGCGTAGCAGGAAAGTAGAAGGATGACCACGGTTAGTCCAGATATTATTGGTCTTCTTACCAGTCCTTCTTCCAATTGGGCAATGTCCCGGAGGTTTCTTATGCTCAGCTTCTGTAGGTACGGCAGGCTTGGTATTTCCTGATGACCCGTTATATTTAGAAGCGTGGATGCCGCTGGTCTCGGGGATTTCCTCACGTAGTTTTTAGGATTTCTAGCTACTTAGCTGTTTTACAGATTCTGCAATGTGCAACAACTTCATTTGCTAGTTTTGTCATTTTTGGAAAGAAAAAAATTCTTGTAAAATCTGTTTTACACTTTCTTGGGCTGCTTTGTGGGCTCGATTATGTTCTGCTACAATTATTTCGATTAAGGAATCTCTGTCTGAGAAGTGAATTGTATATCGGATTTGTTTACCGAATAAGATGAATTTTACAATCAGAAGCTACTTTATTTTGTTGAATTATAATTTGGTTTTGGAAACAGTTGATTGGTTTGTCCGTTGTTTCTATGGTGTACGTGAGCGATACTTCACTGTGCATTGTAGCTCTGTCTGACTCTGCATCATCTTCCAAGGCATGAATATTATGCCGTGATAGCGCGTCAGAACGGTAGCAGGGAGCCAAGTCTTAAAAATTCATCTGGTCATATTCGTCCTCAATGTCTTCTATCTCAGTTTCTGCGATATTCCGATATTCCCTACTGTCCTGTTCATATTCTGTATCTCCTGTTTCTAAATGATTAACTCTTTGCTGTTTCGGTCCTGTGAGTCGTGCACTACTATTGTTTGGTCTCTTATTTGATTGTCCCTGATTATTGTAACTTTCATATTTTGCGTTTTGTTGTTGAGTCGCCCACTGAGTCTGTTTTGAGGGAGCCGTATTTTGTTGGTATTGGGTCGTCTGTCCAAAGCGAGCGGATGTGTCAACGTCCATTGGTTCAACTTGTTCTCGTCGTGGTGAGAATTACAGGCTTTTCCCTGGCTGGTTGTATTTTGGGTCTTGAGTTAGATTCCTATCCTTGCCTTTTTGTTTTTGCTACGTGCAAAATTCGTGGCAAACATGTAACGGTCATGATTAGACTCGACTTCTTGGGCTAATGCCAGTGCAGAGAGAAGATCAACTGGTCTAGCTGAAAATAGGACATCACTTAAACCTTTCTTGGTACCCGAGATGTATACTCGTAGAGCGTCTGCCCTGTATTTCTCATTTAATGATTGTCATGATTGTCTTATTTATGAGTAGAGTCAGTTTCTTCTCCACTTCGTCATAGTACTGTATACTAAGACAATCATGACAATCATTAAATGAGAAATACAGGGCAGACGCTCTACGAGTATACATCTCGGTAGTGTCAAATTTCCTTGACGGAGTGTTGACAGTTCTTGTTCAATAAGGTATATCGATCGTTTGTCTGCGTACGTGAAATCTAACCGATTTATAATGGCCCTAAAATTGAGAGGATCGTCAAAGAAAGAGAGTACCATATCGGCGGCGTTTTTAATTTTGTTTCTTAATATTCCTAAAGCTTGATAATGTTTAGAGCTACCATCATATTTTTAATATACATTGTGTGCGGTATGCGCAGCTTTCCTCCATGATACGTAAGTCTCATTTTTTCCTTCAAATTCTGGAAGGGATTTCATGATATCAAGAGTTTCGTTGCACATGACGCTTGCCCTGATCTCGGCCTCTCTAAATGTTTCTACCTCAGGAGTGCTAACCTGTACAGAACATCACTTTGGCTCACTAGCTCACTTTAGCTCACTAGCTCACTTTGGCTCACTAGCTCAGTTTGGCTCACTAGCTCAGTTTGGCTCACTAGTTCATTTTTGCTCACTCGCTCGTATTTCTCATTTTGCGTTTTTCTCAATTGACGTTCGCTTAGTTAAAGTTCACTTTATCTCAAAATCTTAAAGGGAGCTAAAAACTATATTTTTTTTATTAAAAGTTTGTTCTGTTAGTTTTAAGAAAAAAAATGTTCAATGTAACATTTTTTTCAAAAAGATTAACATATAACGTATTTATCAGTTTTTCAAATTGCTTGCGATCACTATCGGCTCATGAGCTATCAGCAAGTGAGCCAGTGAGCCATATGAGTGAGTTGGCTCACTTCACAAAAAAGACCGAGTGAGCCGGCTCACCTCAATAAGCTGCTTTTAACCAAGTATACTATATACATATGATCAATACGCCCCCTTCGCCCACAATTTGTAAAAAACGTATTTTATGTACTAGAGACTTGTGCTTTGGAATGTACACACATTTGCACATTATGATCACGTTCTGAAAGTTTCATGAAGATAGTCCCACTACTAAGGAAATTATTCAGCAACAAAGTTCTCATAGTATTGCCCACACTGAAGCGCAGCCCAAGCACAGTCGCTGCTTACTGCGCAGTTAGCAGAGCGCGTGCTTATGCGTGCGTGAATATCAGCTTTGTAGGGATCAGGGTATCTCCTAGTCGATCAGTCTCGACCAGAGCTTCCTTACTTGTTTATTTAAATTCTTTTAATCCTTATTTTAAGTTTTCATTTATCACATTCTTATCATAGTTTCATTAGTATCACTGACCATATTTGGCTGTGAATTGGCATTGGTGGCCGGACTGACAAATAAAATACCTCCATTGGGTTGGTGATACTATTGGTAATAATTTTTCTGTACTTTTTGTAGGCTATTAAATTAGAGTTTTTGTTGACTCTCGGTGTGTCAATATTTTTGTTCTTAAATAAATAAATAAAATATACTTTTAATGGGAATATAAAAACTGACAGATATTTAGTTAAAGCCGAAGTACCAAGTGAATTCACATATGCAGATGGCGCAAGAATAAGATGGGAAAGGAAATTTTGGAAACATTGATTTAAAATCAAAATAATTAGGCTTTGCAATGAAGTCGAAATTCCGTTGCCTTCCAAAATATCAGAAGATGCTTGTGTAATGGAAATAGGTAAAATTGATGACTTCCAGCTAAATGGGCTCAATGCTGAGGACGTTCAAATAGTAAAAAATCTTATCAGAAAATATGAAAAGTTATATTTTAAAGTAGGTGATCAGGTAACTAACACAAATACAATCCCATAAATTCAAAGCTCTCTAGGGTTTCTCCAAAATATGAAAAAGAAGTAAGAAATTGAATAATTCAAATATAAAATATCAATAATAAGAATCAAGTAAGAAAGCTCTAGTCGAGACTGCTCGACTACGAAACCCCCTGATCCTTTCCAGGAACTGATATTTCAACAATTCTGCGCGTCTTTCTGTTGACAAGAAGCACAAACACTCAACCACGCAGACAAGACACACATACACACTCAGGCACGCACGCACGCATAAACGCGCATGGGCTGCGGTGTGGGCTTACAATGGGAACTTAATTGTTTAATAACTTTACTTGTCGATGTACTATCTTCATGAAACTTTTATATTGTGATTATAATAATAAAATGCATATATTTGCTACGGCACAGGTCTCTAGTATTTAAAATATGCCTTTTACAAATGTATCGATGAGGGGGTGGTTATTCTATGAAAATCATCTGAAATTTAATTAACAAATTTTGGGACTCTAGCCTTAAAGATGTAGGAGATATAATTTCAGCTAATTTTCGGTAAGCTTTTTAATCGATAACAAAACAACGGGATGAGTTATCGTTTTTGAGCGATAAAGTTGATAGGCGCGCTCACTATACGGACATTAAAAAAAAAAAATTGAAGTCTCTAGTTCTTATTTGTTTTGAGATCGACGCGTTCATACATTCGGACAGGCGGACAGACAGGAAGTATTGTGCTCTTGAGCTCCAAGTGCACGCTCAGCGTTTCCACATGCTACATGCTCATATTACATATGCGCTGCATTTGTTTGTATAATTGTAATTATTATGACAAAGTGGCGCAATATATGTAGTGATTATAATTCTCTATATTTTATGAATATGAAGCGTAGATATTCTACACCTCAATCTTTTTAAAAATATTCTACACCTCCCTTTTTAAAAATAACGTAATATACTTATGGATTATTATACGAATTCACGAAGTATATTGGTTTTGTGCATGTCCGTCTTGCTGTCCGTCCGTCTGTCCGTCTGTCCGTATGAACGCAATCTATTTCGGCGCTATTAGAGCTAGAGACTTGAAATTTGGAACTTATACTCGTGTATATCTCCGATTTATAAAGTGTTAAAATTTTCCTGATCCGCCAACTAGGGGCGCCCACTAGGGGCGTGGCAAATCGGATCTGAAAATATAGTGATTTTTCAAATTCTGCTTTATTTTGGGCACTATTGATGCTAGAGACCTGAAATTTGGTATATATACTCGGGTTGATCACCCAAGACCAAAAAGCTATAGTGGATATATCCCCGCCCACAGGGGGCGTGGCAAACCGCAAAAGTTTATATCTCCTACATTTATAGAGCTAGAAGCTTCAAATTTAGATAACAAGTTACTGGTAGCCTCCTCTATCGATGACCCAAAAATAGTTGTTACGCCTGTTTAGGGGCGTGGCATATCAAAAAAAACCCTGTAATTTTCACATTTTTTGGGCGTAAGCATTCAAATTTTGCAGTTGGGTTACCATTAGCTTGTTCTAAGAACTGGCCAAAAATGTGGTGTCTAAGTCCACTAGGGGCGTGGCAATCGCCATTTCTAGTGTCAAATTGCGACATTTATATGCGTGAGCCATCTATATATATAAACAGGCTTAATAGGCATTGATAGCATGGAAAAAAACATTTTTGTGTGAATTAGTATTCCGCAGTTGGTAACGCCCAACTGCAACGTTCTTACTTGTTATACTCATTCACGAAGTGAATTAGTATATTGGTTTTGTGCATTTCCGTCTTGCTGTCCGTCCGTCTGTCCGTCTGTCCGACTGTCCGTCTGACCGTATGAACGCAATCTATTTCGGCGCTATTAGAGCTAGAGACTTGAAATTTGGAACACATAATCGTGTATATCTCCGATTTATAAAGTGTTAAAATTTTCCTAATCCGCCCACTAGGGGCGTGGTAAATCGGAAAATGCATTTTCCGATATGCCAGAAATCATGTTAGTTGAAGAGCTAGAGCGCTGAAATTTGGAACGTAGCTTCGTGTTGACCACCCAAAATCAAAAGCTATGGCGGATATATCTACGCCCATTGGGGGCGTGGCTAATCGGGTAAAGCTGTATCTCCTAGAGTTTTAAAGCTAGAACACTCAAATGCATATGAGCTAATGCTACGATTCTATAAAGATTGGTTGAAAAATTTTATGTCTACGCCCACTAGGGGCGTGGCAAATCGGATCTGAAGATATAGTGATTTTTCAAATTCTGCTTTATTTTGGGCACTATTGATGCTAGAGACCTGAAATTTGGTATATATACTCGGGTTGATCACCCAAGACCAAAAAGCTATAGTGGATATATCTCCGCCCACAGGGGGCGTGGCAAACCGCAAAAGTTTATATCTCCTACAGCTATAGAGCTAGAAGCTTCAAATTTGGATAAAAAGTTACTTGTTGCCTCCTCTATCGATGACCCAAAAATAGTTGTTACACCTTTTTAGGGGCGTGGCATATCAAAAAATACCCTGCAATTTTCACATTTTTTGAGCGTAAGCATTCAAATTTTGCACTTGGGTTACCATTAGCTTGTTCTAAAAACTGGCCAAAAATGAGATGTCTACGTCCACTAGGGGTGTGGCAATCGCCATTTCTAGTGTCAAATGGCGACATAAGTTTTTAGTTAGGATATCTGATGTCATATTATTCGTGGGAACGTACTTTATATTAATTACATTATTTTTATACATTTCCCGTACAAAATGATACTTTATTTCGATGTGCTTGCTACGTGAATGAAATTTAGAATCTTTAGCAAGGCACTGTGCGCTTTGGTTATCGCTATATATCATTAATTTTAACATCGGCTCGAATCCCATCTCGTGGATCAGCTTTCTTAGGTATACCGCTTCTTTGGTGGCTGTAGAAAGTGCTATGTATTCTGCCTCCGTGCTGCTGAGGGCGACAAGGCTTTGCTTCTTTGATTCCCATGAGACTGCTGCTCCAGCCATGAAGAATGACCAACCCGTGAAAGACTTCCGATCGCTGCTATCGCCAGCCCAGTCGGCATCAACAAAACAATGGATAGGCACACCTGTTTTGTTGTAGCACAATCGCATCTCTGAGGTACCCTTTAAGTATCTCAACACCCGCTTTGCAGCAACCTCATGCTCCTTGTGCGGATCTGCATTTCTCTGCGCCAGCTTAGCCACAGAATGTATTATATCTGGTCGTGTCGTCAGCGCCAAATATAATAAGGACCCGAGGGTATATGAATTTCAGCTAATTTTTTCCAAGCTTCACTTGCTGTCTTACAGTGCTTAACATAGTTAATTTGCGATGGTTTAAGGCACAACAATATACTTGCGAGAGCTTTCTCGTCTTTACTGTCTACCAACGCTAATTGTTCAGGTGTATCATTTTCGTTTTTTATTAAACGTTCAGAAGTCACCGCCCACAAGTCAGAATGGATTAAGAGACTTCTCATCTGTACTGACCACACACCATAGTTTTCACCATCGAGTTTCTCAATTGCGAATTGCGAACTCATTTTGCACAAATTAATTAATATCCGATATTAATTAACAAAACCGAATCTCGACCAATCTTTCCGACTAACATGCCCAATCTCCGCAGTCCTGGGCCCATAACCTATTAGAGTTAGAGTTTATTCGAGACTGAAAAATATATATGCTGCAAGCGCAGGCAGCCGAACTTAAGCATAAAAAGGAATTGAATAAACGTTCCGTTATGATTCAAATGAACAGAACTAGCGAATTATGACTCAAAGAGTTGGACATTCAGCGGTGTGTACATAAATATTTCAACAAAAACATTTTTGTGGAATTTAAAAAATAAAAATGAAATTATAAATCTTAAAAAAATTAAAAGTTTTCCTCGGGGTTCGAAGCACAACCATCCACGCCCACTAGAGGCGTGGCGAATCGGCATTTGTAGCAGCCAACTAAAAAATTTATATGCTTGCGTCACTTATATATATAAATAAGCTTTGGAGATATTCATAAGACGGAAGGAAACATTTTTATGAAATTGAAAAAATATAAAGGAAATGATAATAACATAAAATTTCAATTTTTAAAAAAGTTTTCCGCGGGATTTGAGCTCGCACCTCAACAAAATAGCTAAAATAAAAGCATTCCGCGCATTTGCCTACAGCGCCACCGCGGCACTCACAAAAATGTTAATTAAAACGAAATGACATTATTGTTAGGTCGCCATATAGCAAAGAAAAGCCAAAGTAGCGGCTATGAATTCAAAAACAATGCAAAGACAAATCAATCGCAATTGAGATTCTTAGAAAATGCTAAAGTACGTATTATATGTACATATGTACATGCCAATGAACACATGCTGAAATTGTGTATGCAGACTTTTTTGTATATGTACGTATTTTATATACATATGTATGTATATATCTACGTATAAGCATTTGAGAGCTATCTAAGATGAAAAATTTAATTTTAATTTATAACAATTTTCGACTAAGAAAAGTAAAAATTTTAAGTGCTATTCATTCAAGCTTGCACCCTTCCAATAAAATATCGAATTTATGAAAAAGAAAATGTGATCGAATAGGTCTTGAACCCACAATACCTAACACGACTTGCGTTGCCTCATCCATCGGCACCACTGCTCCGATAGGCTATCGAGTAGCGAAAAATTATATATGTAACTTCAGTGCTAGAGCGTCATCTCACAAAACTAAAATAACGACTGAAAATTTCACAAATCAATCGCAATTCCTAGAATAGGCTAGAAGGCGCGCTTTTGTCTGTAGACTGCTCGACTACGAAATCCCCTGATCCCTTTCAGGAACTGAGATTTCAAGAATTCTTCGCTTTTTTCTGCTTCAAAAGAAACACAAACACACAGAGGCACGCACGCATAAACACGCATTAACTGCAGTGTGGGCTTACTATGGGAACTTAATTGTTTAATAACTTTTCTTGTCGTTGGACTATTTGCATGAAACTTTTATATCGTGATTATAAAATTTAAATGCATGAATTTGCCAAAGTACAAGTCTCTAGTATCACGGACAGACGGACATGGCTAAATCGACTCAGCTCGTCGCCCTGATCAAGAATATATATACTTTATGGAGTCTGCCACGCCTCCTTCTACCTGTTACATACATTTTAACAAAAACGTTATACCCTGATTTCATATTTTCAATGAGTTCAGGGTATAAAAATAATTTGTAGGCCACTTTTTGTGTCGTGTCATATTGAAAATTGTACATGCTAGAGCCGGAATGTGAATGAGTATTCCGCAGTTGGTAACGCCCAACTGCAACGTTCTTACTTGTTTTAACTTATCTAAGACTGACTCGATATGATCAAGTTCAGCCGTTAGTTTATTAGCCATCTCCCAGAGTGGAGGTTCTTTGGCAAAGAGCAGTTAGTGGTTTTGGCCCAGCTAGTTGAGCTAGGCGTGGTCGGTGCAGGTCTTCACACTGGCTTTAGTCGTAGATGGCCTTGATGAGATGGGCATTGATGAGCTTCAACAGTTGTCCCGGCCCAGCTTGTTTCGCTGGGCGTGGCCGGTGCAGGTCTTCACACAGGCTTCAACAGGTTGCTGTTAACCTCCTTTTAGACCTTCTCGCGCTGTTCGTTGGGCACAAAGCCTTTCTTCTTGGCTACGAATATGTCGTCCTCACCGGTCTTCTTATGCTTCTTGGTCCTGGTGACGAACAGCCAACAGTATGAGGATGGTGCTGGGCTGCAGGTTGTGTTGAGTGTTGCACTTGTGCTCCCTGAAATTGGCCTTGCTTGACGCTTCGTGATGAACGTCTTGGTTGGATCGTTGGATACTTGGATAGTTGTTCTTGTTTTTGCGCAGGATACCGTCCTTCAGGTATGACTTCAGATGGATAGTTGTCCTTGTGTTTGCGCAGGATACTGCATTCAGGTATCACTTTAAAGTTTGTTGTTCCTTTTGATTTCGCGCCACGTTGATTTTGCGCCGGCACAGGATCATATTACATATGCGCTGGATTTGTTTGTATAATTGTAATTATGTATATGTAATTATGTAATTATGATAAAGTGTCATAATGTATGTAATGAATATTATTCCCTTAATTTTATGAATATGAACGGTAGATATGCTACAGGCTGCCTGGTCTCCAACTATTCCAGGGTATCAACAACTTTCGGCTTCTTTCAGATATTCACAACACGGAAGCACCAAGAGTTCAATTCATACAGACTTCTTTATTTCTTAACTACATAACAGCAAGCGCAGCTTGCACATTAGAGCGCATATAAGCACAAGCAGTGGATGAGCGATCGTTGAGAGAGCGACTCACGTGCTTGCGCGTACAATTACTCTGCACAGTAGTACAATGCAATTGTAAGGCGGATTGCCAGCACCGCCTTACATTGTTTATATAATATAAGTTAAAACTGTACTTTGTTCATAGGGTATAAGTTAGTATAAATTTATAGCGCGTAAGTTGTTGATAATGTATAAGTTAGTATAAGTTTTAGTTTAGATTTGAAATTTAAAGTCGGAAGAGCGCGCGCGCCGTCGGCAATCGGGAATGCAACTCTGCCCAGCGTGGTAAGGGCCGCGAGAGTGGAGAGCCCATGAGTGGAGAATTGCATTGCCAACGCCGAGTTGAATTGGGCGTGCGCGCGCACGAGCGGCCCACGACATAAGGGAGCCGGTTTCAGAACGTCGTGACGAGCACGCGCAAACGGGGATCGGTTGAGAAGCGTCAAAGCGAGCGCACGCGAGCAAAGAAAAAGCCTAAAGATTGCAAACGAAGAAAGAAAAATGAATCTTGGACGAGTAATAGTGGAGCCTAAAACTGTAAAAGAAAAAGAAAAGAATAAAGAAATTCGCGAAGAAAACAAGAGACACCACAAGAAATCGTGAGTTTTGGATTTATTATCGACGTGCACAGCCTTCGAGTAAAACAGAGTGTCGCAAGTGATCCAAATAAAGCGTCACGAAACTACACTTTCTTGGAAGCAATAAACGGAATTCAGCATTTTGTGCTAGTGGTGCCTTCAATAACCGACCTCCTAGCTTAGAAAAAGAACACGTTGCTTCAATAAGCTGATGGCATTTGTAGCCTCATCGATCGCGATCACAGTAATAGCCGTTCTACGCTTCATTATTTCAATAATGTGAGAAGTGGGGTGACTGGCCACAAAGTGTCAGAAAGCATTATCCTGGTCCGCAAAATCACAATGATGCATTAACTCAACTGAACATGCTCGAAACACAATGTCTTCTGGGCTATCATTCGTTGGTACATGACGGCAAGATACATTAGTGTTCAACTCTTGGATGTTCAAACTATATGAATGCATTCGCAGCCAGTGAAGCACAACCTCCGAGTCTGACCTAAATGTGATTTAATTAATAGGACAATCAAGTACCTTCTTTACCGCATCCCACAAGTTAGCTAACAATTCTGCAGCACACAACTCCAGCCTCGGAACAGATTACGGTTTTAACGGCGCTACCTTAGAATTGGCGATTAGCAGCCTGATGAGGGATATTTGCATCTTCTTGCATTCTTACGTATAAAAAGCAACCAAAAGCTCTCGTTGAGACGTCAGCAAATCCACAGATTTGGCAGGCTTTTGACTTGAGTGTACCCACGTAACGAGGTATATGCAACAAGCTTAAATTCGAGAGACAGTTAGTTACTGCTTCAAATTCTTGTCTCATTTGAAAAGGTAAACGGTCATCCCACCCTAGTTTGTGCAACAACATTTCTTGTAGCAGGACCTTTACACGAGCTACTATCGGACTTAACAAACCTAAGGGGTCGTGCCACAAACGATAGAACTGAGCGTTTGGTAGGTTGTACCTCTACTAAGCAGTCCATGGAATATCTAAAAATATCATCCTTCGGATTCCAAATTAATCCTAAGGCTTTCGTGTCCTCTTGGTGACCAATGACAATATCATTTATTGCTGGTTGTGCTGCGAGTTAATTACAGTTGGACGACCAATTTGTGAGAGAAAACCCAAGTGCTTGAAGAATTGCTAGTAAGTCTCGATGCAACAAACACAAATACTCAACGCTAACTGCTCCTGTCAACAAGCCATCAACATAAAAATCTTGGGCTAACACTCTTGCACCCGCTGTGTGAGTCTAAGCATACAAGTCGCTTAGATGTTCTAAACATCGAATAGCTAAGAATGGAGCAGTCGCTGTCCCATACGTTAGTGTAATTAATTTGTAAGGGATCAGTGGGCGTTTCCCTCCACACAACAAGTTGAAAGTTGCGGTGGGACTCGTCAAGATGTCTACTGTAGCAGCCCAAGGGCGAAGTCGAAATCGTAGCAAAGTATCCCATATCTACGGCTGGATGGTCGAACCGACCATAAGTAGATCATTCAGATATAATTGAGAAGAGGACTTGCCTCTAGCAAACACTACTCATAGTTTAGTGGATGTGTTGTGCAGTCTTAGCACGCATTGATAGGAGATGAAGTAATGCGGCTCTCTCGAAATTTGGTTGTCGATTGGGCTCATGTGAGCCAAAGCCAAGTACTCTTTTATAAAGGCAGTGTACATTGGCAAGAAGACATTCATCTTGCTTGTTCATTCTTCTTTCTGACGTACCAAGACAATATGGGCGTGACTTGAATGGCAACGACACTCTGAACCGACCCGAGGTAGTTTGGCAAATAGTCTCTACAAAGGACTTTTCGCACAGGTGCTGTTTTGGGCTATACAAATTCGAATTAATTGCATTTGGTTTTTCTTCCAACTTCCAGAATTTTCGAAATATCGAATCTATCTCTATGTCGCCCTTTACAATTTACTAAACTTTTAAACAGTTTAATGAATTATTATTTCACTGGTTAAACTGTGTTTGATTCCAATAATCAAAATGAGTTGCTGCAAAAAATCTTGCACTTAGTTGCAGGTAGTTGATTCTGCACAGCCGCAATTTGAAGTTGCTGGTTGTGCGACAATTTGATGCATACTAAGTGTGCAGGTCTTACTGGGCGTGAATATGACAATATTATGTCTACTGCCAATATTGGTAGTGGGGGCGTACGCTGGTCTTGTCCGATTCGCTTGGAGAATCAGATCAACTTTTCTAAAGTGTATAGTGCTGCGAGGGCTCAATTTTTAAAACTGAAGAAGATTTCTAATCAGTTATCCAGTGACATGGCTGCTGCTGAAGAAATATTAAATTGGTATAGCTTTGAAAATCCTCGATCGGAGACTCCTTTGTTGTTGGTACCTCCTTCCGTAACAACATCGTCACCTAATTCGCTTGCTCCTCCCTCCCTTGTGCTTCTGTACTGTTATCGGCTCCTAATTCATTTGATCCTACATTAGCCGGTTCTGAATCTATTGTTTCTCCTGTCGCTGCTGCTATTGAAACTCAAGTCCCTGTTCAAAAAGTGGATTTCTCTCCAAACGTTGTTCAAACATAGTGTAACAATAAGTCAGACACTCCTGGCATTACCTATCTGTCGTCTCTCCTCGAAAGCAGTTTTTTTATCTAGGCTTTCATTGATACGAAATGTGAGGCAGTATCTGCCAATGTTTTTATATCGAAGTTTAGTTTCGCAACTCCGCGAAAAATTGCTTCATTTAAGATCAATACTGTACAATAAGATATTATCATTTTCATTGAAAAATGTCTGTCATAATATTCATAATTGCGAGATTCTTTCAAGTAATATCACTATTTATAGACTTGACCGTTCGATGCGTAAAGGAGGTGGGGTGTTAATTGCTGTTGAACCCAGTATCCTCTCCGAATTGTTTACCTTTTCATCCCTTCATGATGCGGAGATTATTGGGGTTAAGTTAACTCGCCCATCGTGCTCATTGTTTATCACATGTTCTTATATCCCTCACTCTTTTGATGTAGAAGTCTATGCTCCACATATATATTATGTATTAAAGTAATTTAAGAACATGTGAAAGATATAGACCTGCTTCTTGTGTTGGGTGATTTTAATATTCCTAACACTTCTTGGTCCTCAACTTGTAATGCAAATCACTTTTTACTAACAATTGATCAATATCTTTTATATTAATTGTTTAATTTGTCTATGTTTCAAATTAACTTTATTTCTAATCATCTGAATCGCACACTAGATCTTGTGTTCATTAATCATGAGCTCATAATTAATGTCGTAAGATCCACTCCTTTCTGCTTACTTGAGTATATACATCACCCCACTTTAGTTTAGTGTTATTAATTGTTGATAATCCTTTGCCTTCTAAATTGAGTCGCTGTTATCATAAATGCCATTTTGTTTTGCTTAACGAATTAATTAATTGAACAGACTGGCCTCTTTTATACGAGTCTGTTGATATTAACTTGGCAGCATCGTATATCGCCCATTTCAAATAAACCGCCTTGGTTTACTAAGACTCAAAGTTAAGAAACATTAAAACTGAATGACAGGTCTAAGGATTTTATAGCAAAGTAAAACTTCACTGTTTTAAATTCTCGTTGTCATGAGAATTATCTTATACGCAAAAGTCAGTTTGCTCGAGATCCTAAACAATTTTACTCATTTGTAAACTTGAAGCGAAAATCTTCAGTTTTACCGTCCTCATATGTCCTTGGTGCTGAAAAAAACTTGTAGTGACCAGGATTGCTCTGATCTATTTGCAGATTTTTTTCAATCCATTTACGCTCCTCTTGACCTCTGCAGCAACTCATATCCATATTTACTTCTTATATATGGGTCTATTAATGCTCTTAAAGTCACTGCAGCCTATCTAGCTGCTACCATTGGAACGCTGAAATCATCTTTCTCGCCTGGTGCTGACAATATTCCAAGTTGTGTGATTAAAGAGTGTAGTGTTTCTCTTCAGTCACCATTACTAAAATTATTTAATTTGTCTTTGGAAACTTCTGTATTCCCATGATTTTGGAATGCTTTTATCATTCCCCTACTTAAACAAGTAAGAAAGTCTAGTCGAGACTGCTGGACTACGAAATCCGCTGAACCCTTCGAGGGTTATTTCAACATGATATTTCAACAATTTTTCGTGTCTCTGCTTACACAAGAAACACAGACTCAGACAGGCACGCACGCATAAACGCGCATGGGCTGCAGTTTGGGCTTACTAAGGGAACTTGATTGCTTAATAACTTTTTTTGTCGATCCACTATTTTCATGAAACTTTTATATCGTAATTATAAAATTTAAATGCATGAATTTGCCAAAGTACAAGTCTCTAGTATCACGGACAGACGGACATGGCTAAATCGACTCAGCTCGTCGCCCTGATCAAGAATATATATACTTTATGGGGTCTGCCACGCCTCCTTCTACCTGTTACATACATTTTAACAAAAACATTATACCCTGATTTCACATTTTCAATGGGTTCAGGGTATAAAAATAATTTCTAGGCCACTTTTTGTGTCATGTCATATTGAAAATTGTACATGCTAGAGCCGGAATGTGAATTAGTATTCCGCAGCTGGTAACGCCCAACTGCAACATTCTTACTTGCTATACTAATTCACGAGGTGAATTAGTATTAGTATTAGTATATTGGTTTTGTGCATTTCCGTCTTGCTGTCCGTCCGTCTGTCCGACTGTCCGTCTGTCCGTATGAACGCAATCTATTTCGGCGCTATTAGAGCTAGAGACGGAGAACACATACTCGTGTATATCTCCGATTTATAAAGTGTTAAAATTTTCCTAATCCGCCCACTAGGGGCGTGGCAAATCGGAAAATGCATTTTCCAGAAATTATGTTAGTTGAAGAGCTAGAGCGCCGAAATTCGGAACGTAGCTTCGTGTTGACCACCCAAAATCAAAAGCTATGGCGGATATATCTACGCCCATTGGGGGCGTGGCTAGTCGGGTAAAGCTGTAGCTCCTAGAGTTTTAAAGCTAGAACACTCAAATGCATATGAGCTAATGCTACGATTCTATAAAGATTGGTTGAAAAATTTTATGTCTACGCCCACTAGGGGCGTGGCAAATCGGATCTGAAGATATAGTGATTTTTCAAATTCTGCTTTATTTTGGGCACTATTGATGCTAGAGACCTGAAATTTGGTATATATACTCGGGTTGATCACCCAAGACCAAAAAGCTATAGTGGATATATCTCCACCCACAGGGGGCGTGGCAAACCGCAAAAGTTTATATCTCCTACAGTTATAGAGCTAGAAGCTTTAAATTTGGATAATAAGTTACTTGTATGAAAATAGTTGTTACGCCTTTTTTGGGGCGTAGCATATCAAAAAATACCCTGTAATTTTCACATTTTTTGAGCGTAAACATTCAAATTCTGCAGTTGGGTTACCATTAGCTTGCTCTAAGAACTGGCCAAAAATGAGATGTCTACGTCCAAATTGTCATTTCTAGTGTCAAATGGCGACATTTATATGCGTGAGCCATCTATATATATAAATAGACTTAATAGGCATTGATAGCACGGAAGAAAACTATTCGAGTTAGAGTTTATTCGAGACTGAAAAATATATATGCTGCAAGCGCAGGCAGCCGAACTTAAGCATAAAAAGGAATTGGATAAACGTTCCGTTATGATTCAAATGAACAGAACTAGCGAATTATGACTCAAAGAGTTGGACATTCAGCGGTGTGTACATAAATATTTCAACAAAAACATTTTTGTGGAATTTAAAAAATAAAAATGAAATTATAAATCTTAAAAAAATTAAAAGTTTTCCTCGGGGTTCGAAGCACAACAATCCCACTAGAGGCGTGGCGAATCGGCATTTGTAGCAGCCAACTAAGAATTTTATATGCGTGCGTTACTTATATATATAAATAAGCTTTGGAGATATTCATAAGACGGAAGGAAACATTTTTATGAAATTGAAAAAATATAAACGAAATGATAATAACATAAAATTTCAATTTTTAAAAAAGTTTTCCGCGGGATTTGAACTCGCACCTCAATAAAATCGCTAAAATAAAAGCATTCCGCGCATTTGCCTACAGCGCCACCGCGGCACTCACAAAAATGATAATTAAAACGAAATGACATTATTGTTAGGTCGCCATATAGCAAAGAAAAGCCAAAGTAGCGGCTAGGAATTCAAAAACAATGCAAAGACAAATCAATCGCAATTGAGATTCTTAGAAAATGCTAAAGTACGTATTATATGTACATACACACACACATGCCAATGAGCACATGCTGAAATTGGGTATGCAGACATCTTTGTATATGTAGGTATTTTATATACATATGTATGTATATATCTACTTATAAGCATTTGAGAGCTATCTAAGATGAAAAAAAAAAAATTTTAATTTATAACAATTTTCGACTAAGAAAATGAAAAATATTAAGTGCTATTCATTCAAGCTTGCACCCTCCCAATAAAATAAAATACAATAAAATGTGATCGAATAGGTCTTGAACCCACAATACCTAACACGACTTGCCTCATCCATCGGCACCACTGCTCCGGTAGGCTATCGAGTAGCGAAAAATTATATATGAAGTTACTTCAGTGCTAGAGCGTCATCTCACAAAACTAAAATAACGACTGAAAATTTCACAAATCAATCGCAATTCCTAGAATAGGCTAGAAGGCGCGCTTTTGTCTGTAGACTGCTCGACTACGAAATCCCCTGATCCCTTCCAGGAACTGATATTTCAAGAATTCTTCGCTTTTTTCTGCTTCAAAAGAAACACAAACACACAGAGGCACGCACGCATTAGCTGCAGTGTGGGCTTACTATGGGAACTTAATTGTTTAATAACTTTTCTTGTCGATTCACTATTTTCATGAAACTTTTATATCGTAATTATAAAATTGAAATGCATGAATTTGCCAAAGTACAAGTCTCTAGTATCACGGACAGACGGACATGGCTAAATCGACTCAGCTCGTCGCCCTGATCAAGAATATATATACTTTATGGAGTCTGCCACGCCTCCTTCTACCTGTTACATACATTTTAACAAAAACGTTATACCCTGATTTCATATTTTCAATGAGTTCAGGGTATAAAAATAATTTGTAGGCCACTTTTTGTGTCGTGTCATATTGAAAATTGTACATGCTAGAGCCGGAATGTGAATGAGTATTCCGCAGTTGGTAACGCCCAACTGCAACATTCTTACTTGTTTTAACTTATCTAAGACTGACTCGATATGATCAAGTTCAGCCGTTAGTTTATTAGCCATCTCCCAGAGTGGAGGTTCTTTGGCAAAGAGCAGTTAGTGGTTTTGGCCCAGCTAGTTGAGCTAGGCGTGGTCGGTGCAGGTCTTCACACTGGCTTTAGTCGTAGATGGCCTTGATGAGATGGGCATTGATGAGCTTCAACAGTTGTCCCGGCCCAGCTTGTTTCGCTGGGCGTGGCCGGTGCAGGTCTTCACACAGGCTTCAACAGGTTGCTGTTAACCTCCTTTTAGACCTTCTCGCGCTGTTCGTTGGGCACAAAGCCTTTCTTCTTGGCTACGAATATGTCGTCCTCACCGGTCTTCTTATGCTTCTTGGTCCTGGTGACGAACAGCCAACAGTATGAGGATGGTGCTGGGCTGCAGGTTGTGTTGAGTGTTGCACTTGTGCTCCCTGAAATTGGCCTTGCTTGACGCTTCGTGATGAACGTCTTGGTTGGATCGTTGGATACTTGGATAGTTGTCCTTGTGTTTGCGCAGGATACTGCATTCAGGTATCACTTTAAAGTATGTTGTTCCTTTTGATTTCGCGCCACGTTGATTTTGCGCCGACACAGGATCATATTACATATGCGCTGGATTTGTTTGTATAATTGTAATTATTATGATAAAGTGTCATAATGTATGTAATGAATATTATTCCCTTAATTTTATGAATATGAACGGTACTCTGCACAGTAGTACAATGCAATTGTAAGGCGGATTGCCAGCACCGCCTTACATTGTTTATATAATATAAGCTAAAAGCCGTACTTTGTTCATAGGGTATAAGTTAGTATAAATTTATAGCGCGTAAGTTGTTGATAATGTATAATTTACATTGGAAAACAAGTAAGAACGTGGCAGTTGGGCGTTACCAACTGCGGAATACTTATTCACATTCCGGCTCTAGCATGTACAATTTTCAATATGACACGACACAAAAAGTGGCCTAAAAATTATTTTTATACCCTAACCCATTAAAAATATGAAATCAGGGTATAATGATTTTGTTAAAATGTATGTAACAGGTAGAAGGAGGCGTGGCAGACTCCATAAAGTATATATATTCTTGATCAGGGCGACGAGCTGAGTCGATTTAGCCATGTCCGTCTGTCCGTGATACTAGAGACTTGTACTTTGGCAAATTCATGCATTTAAATTTTATAATTACGATATAAAAGTTTTATGAAAATAGTGAATCGACAAGAAAAGTTATTAAACAATTAAGTTCCCATAGTAAGCCCACACTGCAGCTAATGCGTGCGTGCCTCTGTGTGTTTGTGTTTCTTTTGAAGCAGAAAAAAGCGAAGAATTCTTGAAATATCAGTTCCTGGAAGGGATCAGGGGATTTCGTAGTCGAGCAGTCTACAGACAAAAGCGCGCCTTCTAGCCTATTCTAGGAATTGCGATTGATTTGTGAAATTTTCAGTCGTTATTTTAGTTTTGTGAGATGACGTTCTAGCACTGAAGTTACATATATAATTTTTCGCTACTCGATAGCCTATCGGAGCAGTGTTGCCGATGGATGAGGCAACGCAAGTCGTGTTAGGTATCGTGGGTTCAAGACCTATTCGATCACATTTTCTTTTTCATAAATTCGATATTTTATTGGGAGGGTGCAAGCTTGAATGAATAGCACTTAAAATTTTTCCTTTTCTTAGTCGAAAATTGTTATAAATTAAAATTAAATTTTTCATCGTAGATAGCTCTCAAATGCTTATAAGTAGATATATACATACATATGTATATAAAATACGTACATATACAAAGATGTCTGCATACCCAATTTCAGCATGTGCTCATTGGCATGTGTGTGTGTATGTACATATAATACGTACTTTAGCATTTTCTAAGAATCTCAATTGCGATTGATTTGTCTTTACATTTTTTTTTAATTCGTAGCCGCTACTTTGGCTTTTTTTTGCTATATGGCGACCTAACAATAATGTCATTTCGTTTTAATTATCATTTTTGTGGGTGCCGCGGTGGCGCTGTAGGCAAAGGCGCGGAATGTTTTTATTTTAGCCATTTTGTTGAGGTGCGAGTTCAAATCCCGCGGAAAACTTTTTTAAAAATTGAAATTTTATGTTATTATCATTTCGTTTATATTTTTTTTCAATTTCATAAAAATGTTTCCTTCCGTCTTATGAATATCTTAAAAGCTTTTTTATCTATATAAGTGACACACGCATATCAATTTCTTAGTTGGCTGCTACAAATGCCGATTCGCCACGCCTCTAGTGGGCGTAGAATATCGTGCTTCGAACCGCAGAAAACTTTTAATTGTTTTAAATTTCTTAAGATTTATAATTTCATTTTTATTTTTTAAACTCCACAAAAATGTTTTCTTCCGTGCTATCAATGCCTATTAAGTCTATTTATATATAAAGATGGCTCACGCATATAAATGTCGCAATTTGACACTAGAAATGGCGATTGCGACGCCCCTAGTGGACATAGACATCTCATTTTTGGCCAGTTCTTAGCACAAGCTAATGGTAACCCAACTGCAAAATTTGAATGAACGCTCAAAAAATGTGAAAATTACAGGGTATTTTTTGATATGCTACGCCCCAAAAAAGGCGTAACAACTATTTTCGGGTCATCGATAGAGGAGGCTACAAGTAACTTATTATCCAAATTTAAAGCTTCTAGCTCTATAACTGTAGGAGATATAAACTTTTGCGGTTTGCCACGCCCCCTGTGGGCGGAGATATATCCACTATAGCTTTTTGGTCTTGGGTGATCAACCCGAGTATATATACCAAATTTCAGGTCTCTAGCATCAATAGTGCCCAAAATAAAACAGAATTTGAAAAATCACTATATCTTCAGATCCGATTTGCCACGCCCCTAGTGGACGTAGACATAAAATTTTTTTTTGAGTTTTCTAGCTTTAAAATTCTAAGAAATACAGTTTTACCCGATTTGCCCCCAAAGGGCGTAGATATATCCGCCATAGCTTTTGATTTTGGGTGGTCAACACGAAGCTACGTTCCAAATTTCAGCGCTCTAGCTCTTCAACTAACATGATAACATATCTAATTAACATGATGCATATCGGAAAATGCCCCTAGTGGGCGGATTAGGAAAATTTTAACACTTTATAAATCGGAGATATACACGAGTATGTGTTCCAAATTTCAAGTCTCTAGCTCTAATAGCGCCGAAATAGATTGCGTTCATACGGACAGACGGACAGTCGGAAAGACGGACGGACAGCAGGACGGCCATGCACAAAACCAATATATATTCACTTCGTGAATGAGTATAAAAAGACAATATAAATTATAAACAACGCAACTTAAACAGAAGTTCACCGACGAAGCAGTTCATCAGCAGCAACAGCTCTACTAACATAATTTAAGAACATGTGAGTAGGGCGTTCAAAAAAAAAAAAAAAAAAACAAACTGTTAAAATCGAATTTAAATACAATTCCAACCTTTTAATATTAATTAGTAATAAAAACCACAACACACACGTTATTTGCATGTTATGAGTGATAGTGAGATACAGGATTTAGTAACAAAATTTCAAAGTATAAATACAGGTGAAAAGTTAAAAATGGCTTTGTCTAGCGCTTTAAAAACGCAAAAAGATCAGAAATTGCGTGACATTGAACAACGTATTAGTTCTGTACAAGTTAGCACTCCTGAGGTAGAAAGATTTAGAGAGGCCGAGATCAGGGCAAGCGTCATTTGCAATGAAACTCTTGATATCATGAAATCCCTTCCAGAATTTGAAGGAAAAAATAAAACTTACGTATCATGGAGGAAAGCTGCGCATACCGCACACAATGTATATTAAAAATATGATGGTAGCTTTAAACATTATCAAGCTTTAGGAATATTATAAATCGGTTAGATTTCACGTACGCAGACAAACGACCGATATACCTTATTGAACAAGAGCTGTCAACACTCCGTCAAGGAAATTTGACACTACTACAGTACTATGACGAGGTAGAGAAGAAACTGACTCTACTCATAAATAAGACAATCATGACCTATGACACCAACGTTGATTCTTCGTTAAATGAGAAATACAGGGCAGACGCTCTACGAGTATTCATCTCGGGTACCAAAAAAGGCTTAAGTGATGTTCTATTCTCAGCTAGACCAGATCTTCCCTCAGCACTAGCATAAGCTCAAGAAGTCTAGTCTAATCATGATCGTTACATGTTTGCCACGAATATTGCACGTAGTTTAGAAGAAAAGGCTCAAAGAACCGAGCAAAAACAACAAGGCAAGGATAGGAATCTAACTCAAGACCCAAATACAACCAGCCAGGGAAAAGCCCATATTATAGGAAACATGAATTCTCACCACGACGAGAACAAGTTGAACCAATGGACGTTGACAAATCCGCTCGCTTTGGACAGACGACCCAATACCAACAAAATACGGCTCCCTCAAAACAGACTCAGTGGGCGACTCAACAACAAAACGCAAAATATGAAAGTTACAATAATCAGGGACAATCAAACAAGAGACCAAACAATAGTAGCGCACGACTCACAGGACCGAAGCAGCATAGTGTTAACCATTTAGAAACAGGAGATACAGAATATGAACAGGACAATAGTGAATATCGAATCTGAGGCAGAAGACATTGAGGGCGAATATGACCAGGTGAATTTTTTAGACTTGGCTCCCTGCTACCGTTCTGACGCGCTATCACGGCATAATATTCATGCCTTGGAAGATGATGCAGAGTTAGACAGAGCTACAATGCACAGTGAAGTATCGCTCACGTACACCATAGAAACAACGGACAAACCAATCAACTGTTTCCAAAACCAAATTATAATTCAACAAAATAAAGTAGCTTCTAATTGTATAGTCATCTTATTCGGTAAAAAATCCTAAATACAATTCACTTCTCACACAGAGATTCGATAATCGAAAGAGTTTACGATGTAGTAAAAAAATACGTTGTTAATGCAATTCATTGCGAGTTACCGGTACTGGCATTCATACAACATAAATTAGTAGACACGCTCCCAACAACAATATTTCGATATACAAAACATATGGTAAATGACATTATTGACAAAAACGAACAAAAGGAAATAATTGTAGCAGAACATAATCGAGCCCACAGAGCAGCCCAAGAAAGTGTAAAACAGATTTTAAAGGAAAATATTTCTTTCCAAAAATGACAAAATTAGCAAACGAAGTTGTTGCACACTGCAGAATCTGTAATGAGAGACTTCAAATTTTGTTTGCATACTCATGTATACCATACGCAGTACAAGTTTATCTTTTTTTTCGATAACTCGTCCGATTACTTTTTTATCGCGAATAATCGATAAATGGGTTTTGTTTATTCACCGTAATTTTAATACTTTTAGACCTGGAGACTTCAGATTTGGTGTATATACATCTGATGAATACGCAAACTTTGTCTTTTGGCATATTTTGGATACCACGCCCCCTTCGCCCACAATTTGCAAAAAAACGTATTTTAAGTACTAGAGACTTGTGCTTTGGAATGTATACACATTTGCACATTGTGATCACGTTCTGAAAGTTGTCATGAAGATAGTCTTACTATAGGAGAAATTATTCAGCAACAAAATTCTCATAGTATTTCCCACACTGCAGCGCAGCCCAAGCGCAGTCGCTACTTACTGCGCAGTTAGCAGAGCGCGTGCTTATGCGTGCGTGAATATCAGCTCTTTGTAGGGATCAGGGTATCTTCTAGTCGAGCACTCTCGACTATAGCTTCCTTACTTGTTTTCCAATGTCGTTATTTTCGATTGCGTTGGAAATTTGTTTAATTAAATTCGGGTTTTTGTTCGATTGCGTTGGGCGCCAGTTATTATATTTTGGTTTTTAATATTGAAGTGAATTAAGACGTACGAAGTAACGGTATAAACACTTGTTAAGAAGCAACGGAGTTGCTTGAAATGAGAAGACTTGGATAATTCCGTGGCGACGACCGACGTTCTTTATTTCCAAAAATCAACTAACTCTCAGTGACATTAATTCTTATAATCGAAGCTAGCCCTAAGCCCTGAAAACGCTGGCATTGCATATAGTGCGAGGGATCATATATCGCTGAGAAGCAACAGTGTTGCGCGTGTACGCTTCTGCCGCTGTTGTGCAATATCCGCTTGAGACGGCTGGTGTCGTAAGCATTTATGCTGGAAATGCATGGTCAGCTTGAATATTTACGTTACGATCAGTTGTGTTAACTCCTCCCCCACTTAGGTGAATGACGTCCTCGGAGTTCTTGAAACTGTTAATTACCGCCTGAAGATCACGTTGACGTTTGTTCCTCCGATGTCTTTGGTAAAGTTTCATTAGGGCGTAGCAGGAAAGTAGAAGGATGACCACGGTTAGTCCAGATATTATATGTCTTCTTACCAGTCCTTCTTCCAATTGGGCAATGTCCCGGAGGTTTCTTATGCTCAGCTTCTGTTGGTACGGCAGGCTTGGTATTTCCTGATGACCCGTTATATTTAAAAGCGTGGATGCCGCTGGTCTTGGGGATTTCCTCACGTAGTTTTTAGGATTTCTATATACGGTGTCGTTTACCTTTATCTCGTTGTCAAAGGTAAGGAGGAATGTCCCTTTCACCATTTGCTCATCAACTATAGCTGCTCTGTCGTTGATGATGATAATGCCATCGTCGACGATGGTTATAGGTTCAAAATGGCTAGGTTGAGCAATACATTGCAATGTGCAGTGCCACCTGAGTGCAGTTGTTGCGCGCACGTTGTATAGGGTAATTTCTTGCAGAACGTTGTTGTGAGGGCTGCACTACAATTTTCTATTGATAATACATGGTTGCCGCAGACAGCTATATTGTAGTCTTCGGCGAAATTTATTATAAGCCCAATGAACAGGGTATATTGTTAGTTTCTTACATACTACGTTAGGCTTAGGGTATCTTATTGCAAAATGTAGAAAGTTATTATTAAGCAAGACTTGATATTTATAGGGTGTTCATTAACAATATTTTTTAGGTCAGAAGAATTCAATATGGAGGGGTTTACAATTCCAACTTTTGCCAGTGTTACTGAAAGCATTAAGGTCTCTAATTCTGAAATAATTATTCTGTTTCTTGAGAGCAGTGTTTCATACAAATGTTCCGTGTCTATCTGCTTTGTTTTTTTTTATGAGGTTTACTATGTCGGTTAGCTTATTTATTTGTTCCTGCATTTTTGTGTTTATTGTTACTTGCCTATTTTCTGATTCTACAAGTTCTTTCTGTGTAAATTTAAGCTTTTTGAAATCGTCGGAGTCTGGTGTTCCAGCTATGACTTTAAGAACGGTTCCTAGCATATTAGTGCTCCTAGCATGTCTATGATGGATATTTACTGTGGCTATTAGTGTTTCTATATGTTTTATATCTGTGTCTAATAACTGTCTCATGTGTGATTTTTCTTAACTCTTTCGTGTCCTTTACTATTGCTGAGTATGGAATAAGATTAGTTGAATGTTTTAGATATTGAAAATCCGTAGCCCAAATCTTAAAAGATAAAAAAGGAGTTTAATGTTTTGTTTATCTTAGGTTGTCCTTGTGTGTAGTGTACGGGTTTGAGTTCGATTGTACGTAAATGTACCTTGCCACGGATCTTATATAGCTGACTGAACCGTGGCGTGCAGACAGGCTTCGGGTGCGCACTCTTGCTATGCTCTTGCTAGCTCGTCGGATCGTCGGATCGTCGGGGTTCGTCTCCACCTTTTCTGCACCCTTGTACCCTAACACACTTTAATTTCAGTGCGCATTCGGAAACTACGATTAACAAGTGTTTGGGGATTTATGCGCCGACACGCAACAGCAATAGTAACTCGGACCACGATTCGACCGACTGAGGAACTCTAGCTGTTGATCGTCCCTCTTCTCTACCCTCCCAACCTTGACAATACTAATTACGTAGAGTATCGTCCCAATTCAAGTCTTCCGAACTTGGCTAAGCCTCACTCATGGATGACCGACAGACTAATAAGGATACTTAATAATTCATATTGATTATGTTCTTTAATTTCATTTTTTCCATTATCGCAAACAACAAAAGAAAATTCACCAGACTACTATAACTAGGTTTGATTCCATATTACAATACTAGTCATTCTTATATACTAAATTTTTTTTTTAAGTCTAGCTTACATTACAAATTCGAAACCAATTAAAACTATTTTACAAATTTAACATACATTTACATTTTTTTCATGTTTTTTTTTTTTTTTTTTTTTTTTTATATATATATGTATGTGTTTTATTTCATTTTTTTTGTGTTTTGTTTTTTTGTTTTCCCTCCTTTTTTTGGTTGTAAATTTAATATAATTTCATTCTTCTTCTACTCCATTTATTTATTGTTATTATTATTTATTTATTTTATTATTTTAAGGTTTACAATAATTAGATCTCGACTTTATAACTTTATAATTTTCGCCTATGTCTCAATCATTTTCTTTTTTTTTTTTTTTTTGGTTTTTTACTTACACAGCTTTTATTTATTTTATGTTTTCATATCCACGCCGTTGCACTCCTTGGGCCAAGCTTACGAAGGCATGTTGAATAGCTTTTGGAATTTAGAGTTTTAAGAAAAAAATATAAGTATAAAGTTTTTCGATCTAGTTATTTTGCATATTTTTTCTCTTTTTTTTTTTTTGATTTTTGATTTTTGTTACTTAAACTTTTTGTAGAAAAAAACTGCGGAGTGTAGTTCGCTTGAAGCACGGTACGTTGAACCCCTCCTTTACGCACATCAGCTGACGCGCTACTCTTGCTCCCGTCGGCTACATGGCTTTTCGTGGTCCGCTTGATTTTGTTTATGCAAGACCCGAGTTGGTAAAATGTTCTTTTTCTCGCCTTGCAGCGGTGGCCGTTCCAACTGGTGGCTGTAGGTTAATTTATGTTGACTTGACTCCGTCGAGATTGTTGAATTATTTTTATTTTCGTTCTCGTTGTCCGTCGTTGTTGCCGTCGTTGTTGCCGTCGTGGCTCATAGGGCGAGGGTGTTTGGTCGTCGTAATTGTTGGTCTTAAATGACGTCGGGGAGTCGTTTATTGTTGGAGTTTATGCTTACGCGTGCTAAATAAAATTAGCCACTTGCTCGCTCGCCGCCTTACCCTAAATTCCGATATATTAATGTCAATTCTATTTAATGGTCATCAACATACCTATTCCCATAGAGGCACTGGCACTAATAACTTATTAATACTTTATTAATTAAAGTTTCTCACGCTGACCACTTTTTTTTTTTTTTTTTTTTTTGACTGACTTCATGCGGAACTAGTACGTCTTAACATGCCAACTGTCACTTCTTTTCTGTCCAGCAGCTTAGCGATCAGCTATACATTAAGCGGCGCTAAGCCTAGCTGTACCTTCGTTAATGGTGCCGATTGCCCAATTGCGGTACAATCGTACGATCCAATCAACGGTTAAATCGTATGATCTCTTCAGCTCATACGAATGCTAATAGAAAGATAATTGAAATGCGAACAGTAGGGTGACTCACGACGTACGCGTTAGTATTTTCTTTTGTATACCAACTGTTCCCACTATTTCAACTACTACATGTGGACCACCCTCCCTTTTATTAAGAGCGTTGTCCCCAAGTCTGCGTCAATTTTGTATTTGTTGTACAGAGGTGTCAATTGGTTTTTTTGTACTTAGCTGTTTTACAGATTCTGCAATGTGCAACAACTTCGTTTGCTAATTTTGTCATTTTTGGAAAGAAATATTCTTGTAAAATCTGTTTTACACTTTCTTGGGCTGCTCTGTGGGCTCGATTATGTTCTGCTACAATTATTTCCTTTTGTTCGTTTTTGTCAATAATGTCATTTACCATATATTTTGTATATCGAAATATTGTTGTTGGGAGCGTGTCTACTAATTTATGTTGTATGAATGCCAGTACCGGTAACTCGCAATGAATTGCATTAACAACGTCTTTTTTTACTAGATCGTAAACTCTTTCGATTATCGAATCTCTGTGTGAGAAGTGAATTGTATTTAGGATTTTTTACCGAATAAGATGACTATACAATTAGAAGCTACTTTATTTTGTTGAATTATAATTTGGTTTTGGAAACAGTTGATTGGTTTGTCCGTTGTTTCGATGGTGTACGTGAGCGATACTTCACTGTGCATTGTAGCTCTGTCTAACTCTGCATCATCTTCCAAGGCATGAATATTATGCCGTGATAGCGCGTCAGAACGGTAGCAGGGAGCCAAGTCTAAAAAATTAGATTCCTATCCTTGCCTTATTGTTTTTGCTCTGTTCTTTGAGCCTTTTCTTCTAAACTACGTGCTAAATTCGTGGCAAACATGTAACGACTTCTTGGGCTAATGCCAGTGCAGAGGGAAGATCAACTGGTCTAGCTGAGAATAGAACATCACTTAAACCTTTCTTGGTACCCGAGATGAATACTCGTAGAGCGTCTGCCCTGTATTTCTCATTTCACGAAGAATCAACGTTGGTGTCATAGGTCATGATTGTCTTATTTATGAGTAGAGTCAGTTTCTTCTCTACCTCGTCATAGTACTGTAGTAGTGTCAAATTTCCTTGACGGAGTGTTGACAGCTCTTGTTCAATAAGGTATATCGGTCGTTTGTCTGCGTACGTGAAATCTAACCGATTTATAATGGTCCTAAAATTGAGAGGACTGTCAAAGGAAGAGAGTACCATATCGACGGCGCTTTTAATTTTGTTTCTTAATATTCCTAAAGCTTGATAATATTTAAAGCTACCATCATATTTTTCATATACTTTGTATGCGGTATGCGCAGCTTTCCTCCATGATACGTAAGTTTAATTTTTTCCCTCAAATTCTGGAAGGGATTTCATGATATCAAGAGTTTCATTGCAAATGACGCTTGCCCTGATCTCGGCCTCTCTAAATGTTTCTACCTCAGGAGTGCTAACCTGTACAGAACTATTACGTTGTTCAATATCACGTAATTTCTGATCAAAGTTTTCTTTTGCGTTCTTAAAGCGCTTGTTACTGCGCCTTAATGGGAAATCAGGGTATAACGGTTTTGTGAAAAGTATGTAACAGGCAGAAGGAGGCGTGGCAGACCCCATAAAGTATATATATTCTTGATCAGGTCGACGAGCTGAGTCGATATAGCCCTGTCCGTCTGTCCGTCCGTCCGTCCGTCCGTATGAACGCCCAGATCTCAGAAAATATAAGAGCTAGAGACTTCAAATTTTGTTTGCATACTCATGTATACCATACGCAGTACAAGTTTATCTTTTTTTTCGATAACTCGTCCGATTACTTTTTTATCGCGAATAATCGATAAATGGGTTTTGTTTATTCACCGTAATTTTAATACTTTTAGACCTGGAGACTTCAGATTTGGTGTATATACATCTGATAAATACGCAAACTTTGTCTTTTACAGATTCCTTCGCCACCGATTTGCAGAAAAGGGTATCTTAAGTACTAGAGACTTGTGCTTTGGAATGTATACACATTTGCACATTATGATCACGTTCTGAAAGTTTCATGGAGATAGTCCTACTACAAGAGAAATTATTATCATAATATTGCCCACACTGCAGCGCAGCCCAAGCGCAGTCGCTGCTTACTGCGCAGTTAGCAGAGCGCGTGCTTATGCGTGCGTGAATATCAGCTCTTTGTAGGGATCAGGGTATCTCCTAGTCAAGCAGTCTCGACGAGAGCTTCCTTACTTGTTTATCTTTTAAGATTTGGGCTACGGATTTTCAATATCTATAACATTCAACTAATCTTATTCCATACTCAGCAATAGTAAACGACACGAAAGAGTTAAGAAAAATCACACATGAGACAGTTATTAGACACAGATATAAAACATATAGAAACACTAATAGCCACAGTAAATATCCATCATAGGCATGCTAGGAGCACTAATATACTAGGAACCGTTCTTAAAGTCGTAGTTGGCAATCCAGACTCCGACGATTTCGAAAAGCTTAAATTTACACAGAAAGAACTTGTAGAATCAGAAAATAGGCAAGTAACGATAAACACAAAAATGCTCTCAAGAAACAGAATAATTATTTCAGTATTAGAGACCTTAATGCTTTCAGTAACACTGGCAAAAGTTGGAATTGTAAACCCCTCCATATTGAATTCTTCTGACCTAAAAAATATTGTTAATGAACACCCTATAAATATCACTATTACTGACCTAATGGAAGTATCTCAATTTAAAGTCTTGCTTAATAATAACTTTCTACATTTTGCAATAAAATACCCTAAGCCTAACGTAGTATGTAAGAAACTAACAATATACCCTGTTCATTGGAATTATAATAAATTTCGCCGAAGACTATAATATAGCTGTCTGCGGCCATGTAACCATGTAATATTAATAGGAAATTGTAGTGCAGCCCTCACAACAACGTTCTGCAAGAAATTACCCTATGCAACGTGCGCGCAACAACTGCACTCAGGTGGCACTGCACATTGCTCAACTCGACCTAGCCATTTTGAACCTCTAACCATCAACGTCGATGGCGTTATCATCATCAACGACAGAGCAGCTATAGTTAATGAGCAAATGGTGAAAGGGACATTCCTCCTTACCTTTGACAACGAGATAAAGGTAAACGACACCGTATATAGAAATCCTAAAAACTACGTGAGGAAATCCCCAAGACCTGCGGCATCCACGCTTTTAAATATAACGGGTCATCAGGAAATACCAAGTCTGCCGTACCTACAGAAGCTGAGCATAAGAAACCTCCGGGACATTGCCCAATTGGAAGAAGGACTGGTAAGAAGACCAATAATATCTGGTCTAACCGTGGTCATCCTTCTACTTTCCTGCTACGCCCTAATGAAACTTTACCAAAGACATCGGAGGAACAAACGTCAACGTGATCTTCAGGCGGTAACAGTTTCAAGAACTCCGAGGACTAGCTGACCATACATTCCCAGCATAAATGCTTACGACACCAGCCGTCTCAAGCGGATATTGCACAACAGCGGCAGAAGCGTACACGCGCAACACTGTTGCTTGTCAGCGATATATGATCCGTCGCACTATATGCAATGCCAGCGTTTTCAGGGCTTAGGGCTAGCTTCGATTATAAGAATTAATGTCACTTAGAGTTAGTTGATTTTTGGAAATAAAGAACGTCGGTCGTCGCAACGGAAATATCCAAGTCTTCTCATTTCAAGCAACTCCGTTGCTTCTTAACAAGTGTTAACACCGTTACTTCGTACGTGTTAATTCACTTCAATATTAAAATCCAAAATATAATAACTTATATACTCGGGTTGATCACCCAAGACCAAAAAGCTATAGTTGATATCTCCGCCCACAGGGGAGATAGTTGGATAGTTGAGTTACTGGTAGCCTCCTCTATCGATGACCCAAAAATAGTTGTAACGCCTTTTAAGGGGCGTGGCATATCAAAAAATACCCTGTAATTTTCACATTTTTTGAGCGTAAGCATTCAAATTTTGCAGTTGGGTTACCATTAGCTTGTTCTAAAAACTGGCCAAAAAAGAGGTGTCTACGTCCACTTGGGGCGTGGCAATCGCCACATCTAGTGTCAAATTGCGACATTTATATGCGTGAGCCATCTTTATATATAAATAGACTTAATAGGCATTGATAGCACGGAAGAAAACATTGTAGCAGCAAACTAAAAAATGTATATGCGTGCGTCACTTATATATATAAATAAGCTTTGTAGATATTCATAAGACGGAAGGAAACATTTTTATGAAATTGAAAAAATATAAACGAAATGATAATAACATAAAATTTCATTTTTAAAAAAAGTTTTCCGCGGGATTTGAACTCGCACCTCAACAAAATAGTTAGAATAAAAGCATTCCGCGCCTTTGCCTACAGCGCCACCGCGGCACTCACAAAAATGTTAATTAAAACGAAATGACATCATTGTTAGGTCGCCATATATAAAAGAAAAGCCAAAGTAGCGGCTATGAATTCAAAAACAATGCAAAAACAAATCAATCGCAATTGAGATTCTTAGAAAAGGCTAAAGTACGTATTATATGTACATACACACACACATACCAATGAGCACGTGCTGAAATTGTGTATACAGACTTTTTTGTATATGTACGTATTTTATATATGTATGTATATATCTACGTATAAGCATTTGAGAGCTATCTAAGAAGAAACAAATTTAAATTTATAACAATTTTCGACTAAGAAAATGAAAAATATTAAGTGCTATTCATTCAAGCTTGCACCCTTCCAATAAAATATCGAATTTATGAAAAAGAAAATGTGATCGAATAGGTCTTGAACCCACAATACCTAACACGACCTGCGTTGCCTCATCCATCGGCACCACTGCTCCGATAGGCTATCGAGTAACGAAAAATTTATATATGTGACTTCAGTGCTAGAGCGTCATCTCACAAAACTAAAATAACGACTGAAAATTTCACAAATCAATCGCGATTCCTAGAATAGGCTAGAAGGCTTTTGTCTGTAGACTGCTCGACTACGAAATCCCCTGATCCCTTCCAGGAACTGATATTTCAAGAATTCTTCGCTTTTTTCTGCTTCAAAAGAAACACAAACACACAGAGGCACGCACGCATAAATACGCATTAACTGCAGTGTGGGCTTACTATGGGAACTTAATTGTTTAATAACTTTTCTTGTCGTTGGACTATTTGCATGAAACTTTTATATCGTGATTATAAAATTGAAATGCATGAATTTGCCAAAGTACAAGTCTCTAGTATCACGGACAGACGGACAGGGCTATATCGACTCAGCTCGTCGCCCTGATCAAGAATATATATACTTTATGGAGTCTGCCACGCCTCCTTCTACCTGTTACATACATTTTAACAAAAACATTATACCCTGATTTCATATTTTCAATGAGTTCAGGGTATAAAAATAATTTGTAGGCCACTTTTATTGTCGTGTCATATTGAAAATTGTACATGCTAGAGCCGGAATGTGAATAAGTATTCCGCAGTTGGTAACGCCCAACTGCAACGTTCTTACTTGTTTATGCTATACATTTATAGTTTTAGTTTTTTTTTACCTAAGTTGACTTATTAATTGTCAATATCTTTTAAATAAATAAATAAATAAAAAAAATAAATAAATAAATAAAATGCCTATAGTGGGCGTAGATCGTCGTGGTTCAGCCCCCGCAGAAAACTTAATTGTTTTAAGATGTATAATTTAATGTATATATTTTAAATTCCATAAAAATTTTTCTTTCAGTGTTATCTATTATTATTAGGCCTATTTAAATATAGATGGGTCACGCATATAAATCTCGCAATTTGACACTACAAATGCCGATTATCACTCCCCTAGTGGCCATAGACACATAATTTTTGGCCAGTTCGTAGAACGGTAACCTAACTGCTTAATGCTTACACGCAAAAAATGTTAAATTTACAGAGTATTTTTGATATGCCATGCCCTTAAAGAGGCGTCACAATTATTTTTGGGTCATCGATAGTGGAGGCCACCAGTAGCTCCACTATCCAAATTTATAGCTTCTAGCTTTTAAAGTGTAGAAGATATTAACTTTTGCGGCTTACCACGCCCCCAGTGGGCAGAGATATATCCACCATAGCTTTTTGGTCTTGGGTGGTCAACCCGAGTATAGAGTGCCCAAAATATAGCAGAATTTTAAAAATTACTATATCTTCGGATCCGATTTGCCACACCCCTAGTGGGCGTAGACATATAATTTTCAGCGATCTTTATAAAATCGTAACATTAGCTCACGTGCAAAATTTCAGCGTTCTAGTTTTAAAACTCTAGGAGATACAGTTTTGCACGATTTGCCACGCTCTCAATGGGCGCATATCTGCCCTAGCTTTTTGATCTTGGGTGGTCTAGTCACTAGCTACAATAGTGCCGAAAAAAAGTGTGTTCATACGGACAGATGGATGGACGGACGGACAACTAGAAGAACATGCACAAAACCAATATACTCATTACACTTTCGTGAATGAATGAAACAAGTAAGAAAGGTCTAGACGAGACTGCTCGACTAGGAGATACCCTGATCCCTACAAAGAGCTGATATTCACGCACGCATAAGCACGCGCTCTGCTAACTGCGCAATAAGCAGCGACTGCGCTTGGGCTGCGCTGCAGTGTGGGCAATATTATGAGAATTTTGTTGCTGAATAATTTCTCTTGTAGTAGGACTATCTTCATGAAACTTTCAGAACATGATAACAAAGTGCAAGTGTGTATACATCCCAAAGCACAAGTCTCTAGTAGTTAAAATACGTTTTTTGCAAATTGAGGGCGAAGGGGGCGTGGTATCAAAAATCTGTAAATGACATAATCTTCGTATTGACCAGATGTATGTACAAAAAAGAAATCGGATGAGTTATCGAAAAAAAAAGATAAACTTGTACTGCGTATGGCATACACGAGTACGCATACAAAATTTGAAGTCTCTAGCTCTTATATCTTCTGAGATCTAAGCGTTCATACGGACGGACGGACGGACGGACGGACGGACGTACAGACGGACAGACGGACAGGGCTATATCGACTCAGCTCGTCGCCCTGATCAAGAATATATATACTTTATGTGGTCTGCCACACCTCCTTCTGCCTGTACATACTTTTCAAAAAACCATTTTACCCTGAATTCCCATTTATATTGAGATCAGGGTATAAAAACGCTAACTCATCCCGTTATTTTGTTATCAATTTAAAAGCTTATCGAAAAGCAGTAATAAAATTATATCTGCTACGTCTTTACGGCTAGTGTCTCCAAATTTGTTATATAGATTCAGATGATTTTTATAGAATTTAGTTTTTTATTATAATTCACCCCCCGCTCCTATATCCACTCCTTCACCTACCATACATTTTTAAAAGGCGTATTTGAAATATTTTATTTGCTTTGGCAAGTACATGCATTTCAATATTAAAATCACGATATAAAAGTTTAATGAAGATAGTACATCGACAAGAAAAGTTATTAAACAATTAAGTTCCCATAGTAAGCCCACACTGCAGTCTATGCGTGCTTATGCGTGCGTGCCTATGTGTGTCTGTGTGTCTGTGTGGTTGAGTGTTTGTGTTTTATGTGAAGCAGAAAGACGCGATGAATTGTTGAAATATCAGTTACTGGAAGAGATCAGGATTTCGTAGTCGAGCAGTCTCGACTAGAGCTTTCTTGCTTAAGCCTGGGCACTGCGAGTGTTTTCCCAGAGGTTTTATTTAGGGAAGAGAGAGCTCTCAGGAAAAAAGGTGAAAATATTTGTTAAAATTTAAACATAAAACATGAAACGCACTATGCTAAGAATAATCTGTAGTGCAACAAGGTAAATAAAGATTACTGTCCCAATTAAGATCCCTTAAGACAAAGAGAAGAGTTGCGGAGTTTACGTTGCGGAGACCATACAACTGAGCAATACTCTAAGATGGGACGCACAAGCGAAATATATAATTGATTGGTAACAAAGGGATCTTTAAATTCCTTAGACCAACGTTTAATAAAGCCAACCAAAGTTTTAGCTTCATTAATGATGGTAGAAATATGAAGATTAAAATTAAGTTTACTAATTTTAGAGTCAACAATATAAGGAACGGTACGACTGAAGGTCATTGTCATACACTTTGAGCAATTTAGGTGCAACTGATTCGCCACACACCACAGCTGAAATACATTAAGGTCATCTTGAAGGTGCAGATGGCCATTTTCACTGGAGTATGGAAGGCAAAGTTTTACGTCATCCGCATACATGAATATAGTAGAATAAGAGATATAGATAGGAAGGTCATTTATAAAAAGCGAAAAAGGTAATGGTCCAAAATGGCTACCCTGAGGTACACCATACGAAACAAAGATAAGTTTAGAAATATTCTTGATCAAGGCGACGAGTTGAATCGATATAGCCCTGTCCGTCCGCCCGTCCGTATGAACGCCTACATCTCAGAAGATATAAGAGCTAGAGACTTGAAATTTGGAATGCATACTCTTGTATAAGTTAATTTTTATTATTGTTCAAATAAAAATCACGATTTATTTACTTCGAACCGTTTTATTCAAGTTCTTATTTGGGACTGATCTTTACAATACTTAACCTGCTTAATTTATACTGTTGCTTAAGTTGTCGAAGTGGCCGGTGTAATTCGACGCTCGCTTGGATCGGCGGCGGCAGAAATGCAGAGTCAGTTCTCCTGAACTGCACGTGTTGTTGAAGTGGCCGGTGTAATTCGGCGCTCGCTTGGATCGGCGGCGGCAGAAATGCAGAGTCAGTTCTCCTGAACTGCACGTGGCGGATGTTTATGTGAGCATTTCTGGATTGTAGCGGCGGCGGCAGAAATGCAGAGTAAGTTTTTCTGCATTGCATGTGGTGGATGTTTCCAGACGGCGTAGTTGCAAAGTTGAGATATTGCAACATAATTATCGTGAACTCATAATGGCAAAGTTGACAATAAATTTTGAAACATAATTATTGTTAACTCTTCCCGCGTAAATCCAAGCTTGTCCTCAAGCGACTTAAAAGAACGGTATGTTATTGAATTGAAGTTGGGGGCTTTGGTTTTTGATATTGTCTTTAGTAGTGGGGGGAGCTAGTTGCAATATGATTTTTTCTTCTTTGCCTTTATACAAGTAGAGTATAAAGGCAACTATTACCATAATGCAGAGGGCGATGACTGCCGTGGCTCCATAGGTTTCTATTTGTAGTTGTTCGATTTTCTGTGTGTTGTTTATGTGGAGAGTTTGAAGCGCCTCTGGGGAGAGTATCTTCAATCGCTTTGTTTCTTCGGGGGTGATTTGGATTATCGGGGCTCCCGGCTTCAACAGAGTGGTTTCGATGTTGCTGAAACTCCTGTCATTGACGTCGATGGTCTCGTTCCAGAAGTTTATCAAATAGGTGCCTCTGAGCTTCGTGGTGTTATTTCGTCGCGATATGGTCCCGTTGAAGTTTTGTAGTAGGATCAGTCCGCTGTTAATTTCTTCTATTTCGTTGATGTGGTCTACATTACTAAATTTACACATTGATCTTTCTCCATTAAGGAGCCTGTGCAAACATGTGTTGTCTCTAAGACTTATGATCTCATTCTTATTACAAATTTTGATGTTATTGAAATTTTTACAATCATAATACCATAATATTGTGTTTTACTTATCAGTATTTCTTTAAAATCTTTATTGACAATTAGGTTATTTTTAATTACGGGTTTTAGTATGATATTTTCGTGGTTAGTTTCTTCTAAATTGGGTATTTTTATTACATACAATAATATTGTTTTGTTGTGCAAGATTGAGACATCGGCAAATTCTAACATTTCTTCTATTGACAGTTGGGGCATTTTCCCTGCTTTGAAGATTCTATTTGTCTCTTGTAGTTCGTTGTCTCTTAACAAAAACGAGTTTATCATATTAACCTTGGCCCATTGAATTGCATATTTTATGTTAACCATTTCCTCTTTAATAAGTCTGATCTGGCTTTGAATGCTAATGGCAATGTCATCGCTGAACATGCTATCCTTTTTAATTGTATTTGTTAAACTATTTGTGACGGCTGCTAATTTATTTAGTCTGTCCTCTAATTGTGTATTTATAATTACTTGTTTGTTGTTGTTTGTAGTTAATTTATTGAGGTGCTCTTCTATTTGTACGAAATCGTCATGATCTGGGCTTCCGGCAATATATTTCCAGGCTGTTCCTATAAGATTAATAGATCTAGTGGCTCGTCTATTTATGGAAGAGGTTATTGATGAGAGTATGGAGTTTGTTTGGTTAATTTCATGATTTATGGTGTGATAAAGTATACTGTGTTTCAGTGATTGTTCGGTATGAGAAATAAGTATGTCCAGTGTTTCTTCTATTTTCTTAATGTCAATTACATGGATAATTCTAGTAGTAGTTGTTTGAATTTTCCCCAGACCTTTGTAGATAGTGATGGTTTGTGCGTCCGTATAGTTTGTTATGGCGAGCTCTCCACTTGCTGTGTTTATGAGCCATGTCAGAAGTAAACTGTAATTATACGTTTTTGATATTACTTTTGTGAACGGTTTTATTTGTTTGCGTAATAATGGTTGTACCATGGTCTAATTTTACTACTTACTTTTTAAATCTCGGTGAAAGTTTCGATCCTAATCTATTGTTTATTTTCACGAAAATTGTGTCACCTGGTTTATATGTTTTTAAAGGGTAGTCTGTCTTTATTGTGGTATTGTAGATCTTGATCTTGTTTCTGTTTCAGTCGAGTTATGTTATCCAGTCTAGCTGTTTCGTATTGTTCTGGGGTCGTGGTTACAGTTCTGCCAAAGAATACTTCTAAAGGTCGTCTGTTAGTGACAGAGTGGAAAGTATAGTTGTATTCATACACACAAAATTTCGATGAGCATTGGATCTCTTTAGAACTCTCATTATTTCGGATAGGGTAGAGTGAAATCTTTCTATTTGGCCGTTTACCGTGCTTTTATATGGAGGGGCTTTATAAATTTCGATGCCGAGCTGATCTCTGAGCATAAAAGTGATGGATGCGGAATTCAGTGATTTTTCATTGTCCATTACTATAAATTTTGGAACGCCGAAATAGAATATTATATTTCTTAAAGGTAGTCTGATGTCTTCTATTGATTTTGATTTTATGTTTATTGCTTGTGCCAATTTCGAAAATTTGTCTATTGCTGTCAAAACTAACTTCCCTTCTGTAGAGTAGATGTCGACGTGAATGATGTGTCCGGGGTATTCCGGAATTGGGGTTTCTTTGATTTGGGGATTGTTTGGATGCCTATCGTATTTTTCCTCTTTACAGATTTGACATTGTTTTAGAATGGTGGCTATTTAACTTTTCATTTTAGGAAAATAATATTTAGAAGATATCTGAATTTTGTTTTCGTCTGCGTTACGGTGAGCTCTATTATGCACTTTTAGGATTTCTTTATCCTGATCTGGATCTTTGATAAGATCTCTAACTCTGATTTGGGTAAATCTCGTTTTAAAGGTTTTGAAATGTTGTGGATAAAATGCTTGAATTCGACCCGTTATGTCTTCTGTTGTTAGTATGCCATTGATGATTGAAGTGTTTTTTTAGTATTTCTATCAATTCGTCGTTGGAATAGGATTTCCTTGAGAAGGTGTGTCTATGAAAACACTGAAAGGGTATTTCAAATGTGTAGTTTGGCTCATCTGAGACCGAAAGGATTATTGGATTTCTAAATGAATTGATTGGAGCATCTACGCTTGGGATTAGGTAATGTGAGGAGCTATTAGCACTATGTGCTGTAGAAATTACTGAGTTTATTTGGTTTGACGAAATTCTGGAAAGTGTGTCTGTTGGTAATCATATTCCTCGAGGAGAGCTTTCCACCATTTAACCCTAGAGTTGTCATTCCAATTGCTTAGTGAGTGTGTTAGAGGTTGGTGATCAGTATAAATTTTTACTTTTGCTCTACCGTAAAGGTAGTTACGTAGGGATTTAATAGCCCAAATAATTGCCAACATCTCTTTTTCATTTGTGGCGTAGTTTTCTTCTGCTTTAGATAAGGTTCTTGAGAGGAAAGTAATAGGTTTATTATCTTGGCAAAGTACAGCACCAATGGCGAAATTATATGCGTCTGTCGTCAGGTGGAATTCTTTGTTAAAATCGGGATAGCTAAGTATGACTTCTTCTGAGATTAATGAATTTTTGAGTTTACGAAATGCTTCTAAAGATTCTTTGTCCATGTTTATTGGTTTTGTGGCAGACCTATGTTTCGAGATTCTTCCATCTTCTCCTCTAAGTAGAGTTGTTAGTGGTTTTGCCAATTTGGCGTAATCTCTAATAAATCGTCTGTAATAACCAGATAGACCCAAGAAAGATCTGAGCTCTTTTAAAGTTTTGGGTACAGGATAATTAGCTATGGCGTTAACCTTAATTGGGCTAGTTTCTATTCCCCTGTCTGATACTATGAACCCTAGAAATTCCACTTTAGTTTTGAAAAATTCGCATTTGTCCAATTGACATTTAATATTTGCGTCATAAAGGGTGTTGAAAATAGAGTTGAGTTTTTGAACATGTGACTTTTCATCTTTACTAAAGATTATTATGTCATCGATGTAAATGTAGCAGATTTTACCAATATGTTGCCTTAATATGTCATCTAGAGTACGCTGGAAGATAGATGGCGCGTTTTTAAGACCAAAGGGGAGTAGTGTAAACTCATATTTTTCATTGTTTATGGAGAAGGCAGTTTTTTCGATGTCTGATTCCTTTAAAAGGATTTGGTGAAATCCGCTTTTCAGATCTAGTACTGAGAAAAATTTATTTTTACCCTATTGGGAAAGTACTTCATTTATTTCAGGTATTGGGTATTTATCAGCTATTCTGATTGAATTTAGTTTCCTGTAGTCTATGACTACTCGGTATTTCCTTTTCCCAGAAGCGTCTAGCTTCTTTGGGACAACCCAAACGGGTGAATTATAAGGTGATCTGGATTGGTCTAATAATACCGTCTTCTAGCATTTGTTGAATTTGTGTGTCTACCTCTTCTTTTAGAGACATTGGGTACTGGTAGTACTTAGAATAGACGGGGATGTCCGAATTTGTTCTGATTCCTGCTCTAATATTTGTGACGTACGTAAGCTTTTCATTGGGGTCGGAAAATAGTCCGGGATAGAGATTTATTAACTTGTCAAGCTCTGCTATTTGCGAATCTGTCATATGGTTTGCTCGAATATTAATGTTATTGACAGAGTGAAGAAGTTTTTCTTTGATTGGAATTCTTATAGAGTTTCTAATAAGCATGAAATTTTTATTGGTGTGAATGACAGCGTTGAGCTGTTTTAGCGTGTCATTACCTAGGATTGCATCGAAAGATTTTAAATTTGGTAAGAGGAAGAATTTTATATTAACGTCTGTTATTCCAAATAGATTGGCCATTTTATGATGGGTTATTGAATTGTTGCCTCCCACGGAGACGGCTTCGAATGGTTTTTCATTTTGAATAGGGTTAGACACTAAGGCTGATTGGATGTAATTGTTGTTGGATCCTGTATCTATTAGAATTTTTAAAATTCTGTCATTGTTAACTCTGCATTCGAAATAGGGAAGTGCAGAGTTTTTTATTCTAAAAAATGGAGATCTGAATGTTCCGGTGCGTATGTGAGGTCAGAGTATTGTTCGATGTATTCTGTTAGTGTCTCGGTTTGTCCATCGTTAGCAGCCGTTTGCTGAATTTGTTCGTAGTTCTGTTGTTGGGAAATGTCGTCTGTTGGTTGTATTGGGCAGGGACCGCAAATAAGAGTTATGAGTTTAAAAAAATTGAGGCACATAGGAGCCTCCAAGAAAAGAGAGGAAAACACACATAAGTTATTTTTTCACGGCAAATTCAAAAAAAGGATAAACTTTTATTTGCAATTTTTTATAAAAAAATTATTTTTAATTATTATAAATAATTTATATGATAAAAATAAAAAATAATTATTATAAATCAATTTTTATATAAAAATCAAATCATAATTCTTATTTTCAATTTTTATAATAAAAATTAAAAATAAGAGTTATGGCGTAACTTTTATTATAAAAATTGAAAATAAAAATTGAATTGCTATATCTTTTGAAGTAAAGGAGCTAGATCATATATAGGCATATATATATAATCTACGTATTAATACCTTTCAGATGATATATAATATGTATGTAAATTTGTACATGTATATGTACATATGTATATTTAATTATATGCTTAGGCACTTACGCAGTGCACTTGCTCTGTAACTATTCAGCAGGTAATGTGTAGGCGTAAAAGAGTGAACGAGATAGATTGAACTAAAGCATAATGACACACGCACAGTGGGTATCTTCGGCCAGTGATTTTTTTTTTTTAAATAATACCAAACAAAAAAATTGTTCAATACTATTAGTAAAAAATGTCCTAAAGTTCTGAACTCTGGGAAAAAGTGAATGTTTTGAAGACAAAAAAGGAAGCTACAAATTTGAAGAGACATCTTCAAGAATGCCATGCCGATGAATACATTTCTGAGTTGCAACAGGAAAAATGTGAACCTCCGGAGAAAAAAACTAAATTTTCCATTTCAATGTCGGCAAGCGAGGTCAAGAAGGCGTGCGTACAATTGGTGACAGATGAAAAAGTGGCATTCTCACTTTTTGATTCTGCACCGTTTAAAGCGCTGACAGACCAAATTTTTAATGGGTTGCACATGAGCCCCATTACATCACGGAATGTTATGCATCATGTTACTGAAAAATATGAGCGTGAAAAGTCCGTCTTAAAAGATCGACTTAAAAGTAAAATGATTTCGCTCAAAATTGACATTGCTTCCCGACATTCGAAGGGCATTCTGGGCGTAAACGCGCAGTATTACAGCAATCATGCCATTGAAGTGAAGACATTGGGAATAATTGAGCTGCAGCGACAACACACAGGGCTCAATTTGAGCCTAGAAATAGAAAATATTTTGTCAGAATTTTCTATTTCAAAGCATCAATTATATACCATAACTTCAGACAATGGTAGAAATGTTTTAAAGGCAATTGATTGTTTGAACGAAGACCCCGAAAACGTGCTCAGTGGTGATCTTGAAAACGAGCAGCTGATGGACAGTATAAATGTTTTTTCGATTTCTTCTATTCGATGTGCTGTTCACTCCTTGCAATTAGCAGTGAAAGATTTCTTGAACAATGATGCAAGAGATGCAACTGTTGCAAGTGCCCGAAAGCTTGTAAGAGCATTGCGCACACCGACGTTCAGGTAAGAATACAATTAGCGAATTTGAATTATAGCAATGACTAATTTTCCTCTTGTATACTGAATTTAGACTGGCAATTTCTACAACAGCGCTACCTCTGCCTGTCATTGATGTGCCCACCAGATGGAGTTCAACATATGAAATGCTAAAAAGTGTATGCACATATGAGGAGTTCATCCGGCAACACTTGCCAGAAAACTTGCAGCTAACAAAAAAGGAATGGGCTGACATAAACCTTCTGTTGTCTGTGCTGGAACCGATTGCAGAAGCTACGAAAAAATTGCAAAGCGAACAACTTTTTTTTGGTGACTTCTACAAGCTTTTCCTAGAAACCAAACTAATGATCAAATCTATGACTAGAAACATTCATAGTGAGGATCTAGCCAAAAGCTTGGAGAATCGTGAGGAAAAGCTCACAACGAATGAAGTTATTCTCTCTGCAATTTATTTGGATCCTAGAATTCGGCGGATTCTTCTTAAGAATCCACTTCAGCTGGCAGCAGCCAAAAATCATTTGGTAGGATTGATGCGTCAAATACTTGCCTTAAATAAACAGGTGAGCCTAATAGCGCCTTCCATATTTAAAATTCAATGACTAATTGTGTTTTTTGCTTATTTTTATCAGGAGGGCCAGACAATAGAAAAAGGGACTTCTCCAGAAGCCTCACAGACATCGTCGATTCAACCGGACGATGGCCTTGAATTGACATCGCAAAGCACATGCTCATTTTTGAACGCTTACTTGAACTCCATTGAGGTTGCGTCTGACTGTGAAGAGTCTGAGGAAGAGGACGAACCGGAGCTCAAATTAGCCATAACTGAGATTTATGGGTATTCGCCAAAGCCTATAGACTTAAACGCGGACATTATGTGCTATTGGGAGGATAAAAAGTTCACATATCCACGTTTATACCGCCTTGCCAAGGTAGTTCACTCAGTGCCTGCCACCCAGGTTTCGGTGGAAAGGGCATTTTCAGCTCTTAAGCTTGTGATGACAGATTTAAGATCAAACCTATCTGCAGATTCTGTAAAAAAAAATAATGTTCTTAAAACTAAATAAATAAAAATCTTATATATCTATATATCTCTTATATATCTATCTCGTTCACTCTTTTACGCCTACACATTACCTGCTGAATAGTTACAGAGCAAGTGCACTGCGTAAGTGCCTAAGCATATAATTAAATATACATATGTACATATACATGTACAAATTTACATACATATTATATATCATCTGAAAGGTATTAATACGTAGATTATATATATATGCCTATATATGATCTAGCTCCTTTACTTCAAAAGATATAGCAATTCAATTTTTATTTTCAATTTTTATAATAAAAGTTACGCCATAACTCTTATTTTTAATTTTTATTATAAAAATTGAAAATAAGAATTATGATTTGATTTTTATATAAAAATTGATTTATAATAATTATTTTTGATTTTTATCATATAAATTATTTATAATAATTAAAAATAATTTTTTTATAAAAAATTGCAAATAAAAGTTTATCCTTTTTTTGAATTTGCCGTGAAAAAATAACTTATGTGTGTTTTCCTCTCTTTTCTTGGAGGCTCCTATGTGCCTCAATTTTTTTAAACTCATAACTCTTATTTGCGGTCCCTGATATATATAAATAGACTTAATAGGCATTGATAGCACGGAAGAAAACATTTTTGTGGAATTTAAAAAATAAAAATTAAATTATAAATCTTAAAAAAATTAAAAGTTTTCCTCGGGGTTCGAAGCACAACCATCCACGCCCACTAGAGGCGTGACGAATCAGCATTTGTAGCAGCCAACTAAGAAATTTATATGAGTGCGCCACTTATATATATAAATAAGCTTTGTAGATATTCATAAGACGGAAGGAAACATTTTTATGAAATTGAAAATATATAAACGAAATGATAATAACATAAAATTTCATTTTTTTAAAAAGTTTTCCGTTGGATTTGAACTCGCACCTCAACAAAATAGCTAAAATAAAAGCATTCCGCGCCTTTGCCTACAGCGCCACCGCGGCACTCACAAAAATGTTAATTAAAACGAAATGACATCATCCCATTAAAAATGGGAAATCAGTGTATAATGGTTTTGTGAAAAGTATGTAACAGGCAGAAGAAAGCATCGCAGACCCCATAGAGTATATATATTCTTGATCAGGACGATGAGCTGAGTCGATATAGCCCTGTCTGTCTGTTCGTCCGTCCGTCCGTCCGTATGAACGCCTATCTTTGGGAAAAATTTTATCAAATGTGTATACATTCCAAAGCCAAAGTCTCTAGTACTTAAAATAATTTTTTTGCAAATTGGTGGCGAAGGGGGCGTGGAGGAAAAGAAAATAAAGAAATTATAATAATAAGTTAGAGTAAGTAGTTTAAGCGAAGCAGAGATTGACTACAAGGATGGAGGGTGCCGAGCGTTATCATTCGGGGCTGAGCGTCGGCTGGATCTACCAGCGGAGCAAGGAGGAGCTGATCGCCGTAGCTCGCGAGCTTGGACTGGACAGCGAGGGACGCCTGGAGGACCTGAGGAAGCGCCTGTCCTCGTTCGTGCAGGGGGGCGACTACTCTACGGAAGTCAAGGCGCGCTTGGCCGAGCTGGAGGCGCGGCATCAGAGTGCGCTGCGGCAAGCGCGACGCTGAGTATGGGCGGCCGCGCCTATCAAAAATCGGAGCCCGATTTGCGGAAAGCCCAGGAGCAAGGGCCCATCCCAACGTCATCGCTGAGGTTGAGCGTGCCGTTGGTGGATAGCGGGACAGGAACCCGGAGAGGCGAAAGGAAGATCGGCGATAGCGTTGAAGGCACCGCCCACGGAGCCGAGAGCCGACCACCGGATTTTGAGTTTTTGGACTTTTTGGACTTTTTCTTGCCGCCCCATTACTTCGAGCGCTTGGAGGACCAGATAAGAGCGCGTCGTCAACGCGGAGGCGAAAAATTTAACGAACTCAGGCTGCTGATGCGCCAAGCGAGCTACAGTGAGGCGCAGGAACTGTACAGGGCGTATGAGAACGCCGCGCCGGAGCATAGGTTGTACGTGAGGCGTCACGACTTCTCGACGCTGCCGCAGCTAACCCACATGGCGAAAGAACTCGAGAACGTACAAGGGCAGTGTAAGGATCAGGAAAGGACGGCAGCGGCGGCCCGGCCAAAGGCTGCCTGGTCTAAGCCGGCAGAGCACCGGCCTGGCAACCCGTTCAGCCAGCCCGCGCAGGAGTCGCGGCCTGAGGGCCAGGCGGTCGTCCGCACGGCGGCGCCGGCAGCAGCGTCAGGAAAGGCGGTCCACAGGATGATGACTCAGGAGACAGGATCCGGGGTCGGATCGCGTAGGGTATGCTTTCGTTGCGCACAGCCGGGGCATATCGCGAGAGAGTGCCGAAATGAGGAGGTTTCGTTCTGTCGACGTTGCGGAAAGATAGGGAAGAGTACGCGAGACTGCTGCGGAGGAGATGACGCAGGAAATGGACACGGGCGCCCTTCGCAAGGGCGGGGCGGCGCCGCCTATATAGCAAGAGTAGAGCAGGAGGCCCGCTGACAGTGGACGACGGTAGGATCGTTGCGGCGGTGCGGATCGGGGGTCGGAAGATGACGGCCACTATCGACATCGGGGCCACACGCACCTTCATGAGCGAGGATTGCGTGCGCCGGCATACGATTCGAGAGGAGCGACAAGGAGTGCAGTCTCGTATTCTGGGGATGGACTTTCTGTGCGCCATGGGTGCCACCCTGCGCTGTGGCGACGCGGAGCTAACGGTGAAGACGGAGGAGGAGGCGATGAGAGCAACCGAGCTGAAGGCCAGGATTCGCTCGCTCGACCAGCGGCCCGTGGAAGCGAGCAGAGTTTGGACCCCAAGACGCCGTGCTGGTTCCCAGCGCTGAAGGGAAGCGCGGCGGTGACGGATGAGAGCTCGCCGGTCGATGGACAGGACATGTCGAGTGAGGACACGCCGTTCGGCCGGACGAAGGAAAGGAGGCGCAGGAGGCCAGCTCGGGACACGGCGGGTGTCCTACGGCGGCAAGGGTAAAGGATCGAACGGAAGGGCCGGAGGAGCGGCCGCAGAAATCAAAGGGCGTTGAGTCGGATGTCGAAGGTGAATCGAGAGGTAGCCTATCGACGAGAGAGAAGCTGGATGCAGGTGTGGAAGGTGAATCGAGATACCTCTCTACCCTATCGACGAGAAAGAAGCTGGATGCAGGGTGGCCGGAGGACCTAGATGACGAGTTGAAGGAGTTCTTAGAGGCGGAATTATCGCTTTTCGAAGGCATCGAAGGGGTTTCCCAGGTAGCAGAGCACAGCATCAGGATGCGACGCGACAAGCCGATAAGGCAGCGATACAATCCAAAGAATCCAGCGATGCGGAAAGTGATCGACGAGCAGGTAGACGAACTGATCCAGGCAGGAGCCATTGAGCCATCGCGAAGCCCGCACAGCGCGCCCATCGCCCTGGTGAGGAAGAAGACCGGAGATTGGCGGATGTGCGTGGATTACCGGCAGCTCAACGCGCGCTCAATCCCGGATGCCTACCCCGTTCCGAGGATCAATTACATCCTGGAGAAGCTGAGGCATGCCCGATATATATCCACCCTAGACTTGAAGAGCGGATACTGGCAGATCCCCATGGCGGCGGACAGCAGGGAATGCACGGCATTCACAGTGCCTGGGAGAGGACTGTTCCATTTGGACTGTACTCCGCGGGCTCGACTTTCCAGAAGGCCTTAGACACGGTCATCGGACCGGACATGGAGCCTCATGCGTTTGCCTACCTGGATGATATAGTGGTGATCGGCGCGACGAAGGAGCAGCATGTGGCGAATCTGAGGGAGGTGTTCCAACGGTTGAGGAAGGTCAACCTGCGAGTGAATCGCAAGAAATGCAACTTCTTCAGGGAGAGACTGGTCTATCTCGGCCACGTCGTAAGTAGAGAAGGGATCTGCACAGATCCCACAAAGGTTGAGGCGATCCGGAGATTCCCAGCCCCGACGTGCCTCAAGGAGCTGCAGCAGTGTCTAGGGATGGCGTCGTTGTACAGGCGATTCGTACCGAACTTCGCGTCACTGGTGGAGCCGATGACGAGACTCCTGAAGAAGGGGCAACGGTGGTCGTGGGCGAGGAACAGGAGGAGTCGGTGCAGAGTCTTAAGGAGAGACTGACGACCGCACCCGTGTTGGCGTGTCTCGACTTCTCGGCGCGGTTCGTCTTGCAGACTGACGCCAGCGAATACGGCTTGGGCGCAGTACTCACGCAAGAAGTCGAGGGCCAAGAAAGGGTGATCGCTTACGCCGGTCGGAAACTGCTGATGGCGGAGCTCAGCTACTCGGCGACGGAGAAAGAATGCATCGCGATCGTTTGGGCGATCCGAAAGATGAGGTGTTATCTGGAAGGTTACAAGTTCGACGTGATCACGGATCATCTGGCATTGAAGTGGCTCAATTCGATCGAAAGCCCTACAGGCAGGATCGCACGCTGGGCGCTGGAGTTGCAGCAATACCAGTTTGACGTCCATTACCGTCGAGGGAAGTTAAATGTGGTGGCCGACGCACTGTCCCGGCAGCCCGTGGAAAGCTGTCAACGAGCGGTGGAGGACAGCCTTCCATGTAAGTGGATAACAAAGATGCGAGAGAGGATCAGAAAGGAGCCCGAGAAATACGCAGATTACGTAGAGGAAAGCGGACAGTTGTATCCGAGCTTGGGACACCGGATAGACGAAGAGGACTACATTCCCTGGAAGCTGTATGTGCCTGGCAACCAGACGAGAAGGGTACTGCAGGAGTGCCACGATGCTCCCACGGCCGGGCATCAAGGCATGAGGAACACGGCGGCGAGTTTGGCTCTACTGGTACTACTGGCCGGGGATGTTCCGGGACGCAGCCAGGTATGTGAGACGCTGCGAGGTGTGCCAGAGGTTCAAGAACGAGCAACAAAAGCCGGCTGGGCAGATGCTGACTAGGCAGGTGGCAGAGCCGATGGCGGTCCTGTGCGCGGATTTCGTGGGTCCCTTGCCTCGCTCTAAACACGGGAACACGATGCTGTTGGTGTTCCACGACGCGTTCGCCAAGTGGGTGGAGCTGGTGCCGTTGAAGAGGGCTACTTTCGCCCTACTGCAGACTGCCTTCAGGTAACGCATCTTGGGCCGATTTGGGATTCCGAAGGTGTTCGTCGGCTCTGTATTCAACGCAAGAAAATCCTACGGAGAGGACCAACCCCACCGTGAAGACCATGATAGCGCAATACATCGAGGGCCACCAAAGTTCGTGGGACGAACTGTTGCCCGATATCTCGCTGGCGGTCAATTCAGGTGTAGCGGATTCCACTGGATTCACGCCCTCCTTCCTGATGATGGGTCGGGAGCCTCGGCTGCCGGCCACACTCTACGATGAGGTCACGCCGGGCTCTGCGACGCGGGAGATCGACCCGACGGAGAGGGAGCGGAAGATGAAGGATATTTTCGAGGTGGTCCGAATCAACCTCCAAAGGGCCTCGAAGGGGTTCGATGGTCCTACTGCGACAGCACCAATTATCCAGCGCGGCGGAAGGCTTCGCGGCGAAGTTGGCACCCAAATTCGACGGCCCCGATAGGCAATTCATTTCCCCCAACGTGGTGCGCCTCGCTCAGCCAGGCGAGCGGAAGAGGAGGGTGGCAAACCTCTCGCAGCCTGAAACGACCCCAGGCGCGCTGTGGACAAGGAGGGGAAACGCCAGGACGGCGACTCTCGAGGCTTCCCTCGGTCGCGAGGACGTGGAGGCAGGATCGAAAGCGCAGCGCCGTGTAGGCGATGGGCTTCCCGACGATGCTCCGCGAGTCGTGGCGCGCTACACGCCCGGAGCGGTAGAGAACCGGAGGTGGCTATGTGATCCCGGGCGGGCCCCGTCAGCAACTGCGCCTTGCCGTCGCTCCGCCGTCGCTCCCGACGCCGTGCGCCTCCGAACACCCAGAGGGACCCCACCTCGGACAGGCCGGCGGGCGCGGAAGCGGAGACCGAGCGCGGCGCAAGAGGAGGCCGAAGACATAGAGGAAAGCCAGAAGACGTCCGTGCGAGTTCACAGGAGGCAGAGGAGAGGAATCCGCCGAAGTGACTGGAGCTCCCAGATGACCTGGCCGAAATCTTCGACGGGTGGGAGTCGGATGTGTCAGATTGGATACGGAGGTCGACCTCGGAGATGGTCTCATTAATCCCGTGCGGCTGGAGCGTGCGTCCGGAGGGCACCGTATTGAGCGCGGAGGCCATTAATCTAATAAGGAGGGAGGTGGCGTCCTACGGCCAGCGCTACCGTCGGACCCGCTTTCGAGTCGCGGCCGATGCGTCCGTTTTCAATGTTACGATGGCGACCAACGGAGCCGTGGTCGTCTCCCGCTTGAAGTAAGGGGGGGGGGTGTAAGGCAGCTTGCCCGCGCACCGCCTCACAGCTCTTAAGTTTCTAGTGTGTAAGTTAGGATAATTTTGTAGTGGTTAAGGATTTTGTAGTGTGTAAGAAATGCTGTATAAATTAAGTTAGATTTGAATTTGAATTGCATCGTTTAATTGAATTTTGGATTTTGTAGCAGTTAAGGATTTTGTAGTGTGTAAGAAATTTAACTTAAGTTAGAATAAGTTAGATTTGAATTTTGAATTGCTCATTTTGAATTGGCAATGCAACTCTGCCCAGCGTGGAGAGTCGGTGCGGGGAGTTGCATTGCCGACGCCGCGGTGAATTGAACGGCTACGCACGCGAGCGGCCGAAGGCGACGAGTTAGTCGAGCGTGAAGAGCAGGCCCGATCGGTTGTGAATTTTGATAGTGGATAGTCAATTGTTATAGTTTAAACAAGAGTGAAATAAATTGTATGACAGAAACGGAAAAGTAAGTTGTCTTTCACCTGCGCTCCGCCCATCCTTAACCTGCATCTTCAGCGTGTTCTTTGTGTGCGGCCCTGTCTTTCCGAAAGCACGTGCTCTCCATCCCCGCCCTGACCTCCGCCCGCGCGTGAAGCGTTGAGTGCGCCTCTCGGCGCTACTCAGCTTGAGCCGCTCTTCGGGCGTGGCCCCGTCCCTCCGGAGACACGTCCCCTCCCCCCCCCCCTCCCCCCCACCTCCTTTTCCTTTCTACCTCCGTCCACGTGCGAAGCGTCGAGTGCGCCTCGCTGGCACGTGCGTGGGCGGGACGGTCAAAAATCGCAAAATTTGGCGAATCCCTTTTCACCCCCTCACTCCCGCCCGCGTCTACGAAATAAATAAATTTCTTGTGAACAGACCCTGGGCAGGCCGATCTTGGAAAAATTGTAACCTTACAACATATATACATATATATGTATTTAAAAAACAAATGACATTACGCGATTTTATTAGTTGCCATTGGGAAAATATATGTATTTTGAAAAAATTAAAAAAAAAACATGAATTGCGCGCACTTTAGTCGAACCCAAGGCTCTTCGATCGAGCGGCAAGCTGCTAATAACAACGCCACATCAGGTTTTAAAAATCCAATGGAAAAGCTGAAATAGGTTCACTACTGCCGCGCCATCTAGCAAATCTAAGTTAAACTAACTGTTGAGAATTCTACAACTTGGAATTCTGCGCTTGGCTGCGCTGCAGTGTGGGCAATACTATGAGAATTTTGTTGCTGAATAATTTCTCTTGTGATAGGATTATCTCCATGAAACTTCCAGAACGTAATGTGCAAATGTGTATACATTCCAAAGCACAAGTCTCTAGTACTTAAAATACGTTTTTTGCAAATTGGGGGCAAAGGGGCGTGGTATCCAAAATCTGTAAATGACAAAATCTGCGTATTGATCAGATGTATGTTCACACCAAATTTGATGTCTCCAGGTCTTAAAGTATCAAAATTACGGTGAATAAACAAAATTAATTTATCGATTATTCTCGATAAAGAGTAATCGGATGAGTTATCGAAAAAAAGATAAACTTATACTGTGTATGGTATACATGAGTATGCATACAAAATTTGAAGTCTCTAGTTCTTATATCTGCTGAGATCTAGGCGTTCATACGGACGGCCGGACGGATAGACGGACAGGGCTATATCGACTCAACTCGTCGCCCTGATCAATAATATATATACTTTATGGGGTCTGCCACGCCTCCTTCTGCCTGTTACATACTTTTCACAAAACCATTATACCCTGATTTCCCATTTTCAATAGGTTCAGAGTATAAATATAATTTGTAGGCCACTTTTTGTGGCGTGTCATATTGAAAGTTTTACATGCTAGAGCCGGATTGTGAATGAGTATTCCGCAGTTGGTAACGCCCGACTGAATCGTTCTTACTTGTTTTTAAATGTCTGTATATATAGCGCGGATGTCGTGTTTATCACAAAAATCGATGACTCATCCTGTTATTTTGTTATCGATTAAAAGCGGATCGAAAATGTTTATAAATTTTCGATTATATCTCCTACATCTTTAAACTCTCCAAGTTTTAAATATAGATTCGGTTGATTTTTATACAATTTCGGTTTTTTTTATATTTGGGATACCGGTTCCAAATTCACCAGACTCCTCTTCATTCCGTTTTAAGGCTTAATTTATTCTTTCTCATTTTATTGAAGGCCGTAAGCTATGACGCGTTGAGCTCACTCAAGACGTTTTTCGCCTATCACGCACTCATTCACACTTTCGTAAATTATCGTTTTTTTGACGTTTGTTAATTATCATGTCTGATCAGTTCAGAGTGACAATACTTGACTTTTGTATCACTAAAATACCACTGTGATAGTTACCATAGTATTATAGTATATAGTGATAGTATTTTGGGAAATAAATTTAATATATGTAATATATAAGCGTAATATATTTAAATAAATAAATATAATAAATATATTTTGTGTAATTATTTTACATTGTATAAGTAAATAGGTTTTTATTTCATTCATATTTTTAAATATATATAAACTAAAAATTATAACCGTACTAGATATATTGTGTTTTTTTATACATACATGTAGGTAAATTCAATTATTGCATTAGTTAGCTGATTAACTTAACGCGAAAAATGATTTCAAATCTGTTCTTCTTCAAAATGACGACGGCTACCTCACGACTTCTCTTCTTAAAAACGACTCTGTACAGGTATGTCATATATTCGGAATTCCACATTCGGCCCTCCTGACAAGTTCTTCGTCCCGATGGAATTCCACATTTTCATAATCCCATGTGATCCTTCTCCAACTTCCGTTTTCTCAATTATCTTGTACGACTCCAAATACATTTCATTCATTTTCGTTTTAATTCCGCCTTTTTTCTTGAACAAATTTTCATTCAATTTTCGACAATCAAAACTACTAGTACTATTGGAGAAACATATTCTGAAACATTCTCCGCTATAAACTCTTTTATTTTATTATCACCAATCTCCTAACCGCTATCGGCTACTTGTCTCGGATATTGGCGTACCGGCAACTCTAAATCTACTTATTCCGCATCCTTATCAAAACTAACGCTACAGTTGCCTTCCAACTCATTTGGTAATCCAACGCAAGAATTACAGTCAACAAACTCGTTCTCACTGCTCAGTGTGATTATCTCCTCCTCCATTTCGTCTCTCTGCAAATTGGAGTATTAATGATCGTTTCTTCGTGGGTTTCGTTCTAGCTGGGGTTATTTCTGAAATTAGTCTGTAAGTATGGTGATTAGTTGGTGTCTCAGAAGGTTAAAGGTCTGGGCTCAATATTACTTGGACCGAGCGACCTCGCGGTCGTAACGCAGGAAATCTCGGTTACTCTGCGCGCCTTAGACAAATTTGTACGTCCTCTCCCGCCAGTACTCCGTTAGCCTCCTCCTCCTCTTGATGGAAAGGTTTCAACTGCGAGAGGTCGGCCACCCTATTTCTCCGCTCGCCTGGCCGGGCGAGGCACACCACGTTAGGAGAAATGAACCGAATTTGAGTGCCAACTTCGCCGCAAAATCTTCCGCCGCGCTGGACAGTTGATGCTGTCGTAGCAGGTCCACTTGTCCACTTCCGCCGACGCAGGTTGTAGTATCTGCCTTGATCCATCGAAGCCCTTTGCAAATTGCTGCTATCCACTTCATTCTTCATCCTTTTCTCCCTCTCTGATGGGTCGATTTTTGTCGTCCGGGAACATACCTGGCCAATAGTATCTCTGCGCCAGTCTCGTTGCCATCTTCCTCACTTCTGATACCCAGCCGTGGGAGCATCGTGGCTCTCTTGCAGCACCCTATTCTGTTGATAGCTTTGCATAGGTTGCCGGGAAAGTGCGTCGCCCACCACATTCAATTTCCCTCGACGATAATGTACGTCGAATTGATATTGCTGCACTTCCAGCGGCCAAAGTGCGATCCTGCCCGTGGGGGTTTCAATGGAATTGAGCCACTTCAACGCCAGGTGATCCGTGACCACGTCGAACTTGTAGCCCTCCAGGACCTCATCTTCCTGATCGCCTAAACAATTGCGAGACATTCCTTCTTCTTCTTTGTGACCGAGTAATTGAGGTCCGCTTTCAACAGTTTCCGACTAGCGTAAATGATTACCCGTTCCTGACCCTCGACCTCTTACGTGAGCAGCGCTGGCGTCGCTCTGCAAGACGAACCTTGCCGAAAAGTTAGGACTGGCCAACACGGGCGCAGTCGTTAACCTCGTCGACTCTTTACCCTTCTTGAGGAGTCGCGTCATCATCATGCAGATCCTTTCCGCTGATGACATGGCTGAGGTAGGCCAATCTTTCCCTAAAGAAGTTGCATTTCTTCCGATCCACAACCTTTGAGTGGATTCCATTATTCGGCGGAAGACCTCCCTCAGATTCGCCACATGCTGCTCCTTCCTCGCGCCGATCACTACTATGTCATCCAGGTTGGCGAACGCATGGAAATCCATATCTGGTCCAATGATTGTGTCCAAAACCCTCAGAAAAGTCGCGCCTGCAGAGTGCAGTGGCACTGTGAATGCTGTGCATTCCCTGCTGTCTTCATCTTTTCCGCTTTTCAAATCTAGGGTTGATATGTATCGGGCGTGTCGTAGCTTCTCGAGAATATGATTGATCGAGTGTGCATTGAGATGCCGGTACTCCACGCATATGCGCCATTCTCCGGACACCTTTTTTACCAAGATGATGGGCGCGCTGTGTGGACTGTGTCACCCCCGCGCTCTCCTTCTGCGCTAAGAACAGCACGGCGCCTCTGTATCCAAGCTCTTCTCACATCCACGAGCCGCTAGTCGAGCAAACGATTTCTGGCTTCTAGCCCGGCTGCTCTCTATCGGCACGCCATGCCCAAGTGTCGGCGGCGCTTCTCTCGCCGGCTCCCTTTCCGTCCTCAGCATGAGCTCTGCGTTGCCGTAACGCAACGTGGTGCCCATGGCGCACAGAAATTTTTTTCCTAGGATGAAGTGATCCAGCATGGTCGGCATGACGAACATTGTCATCCGCACCACCTTCCCGACGAGACCTATCTCTACCTTTATCGTCTCCTTTACATTGAGTGCAGACCCGTCGGCCAACCTAATACGAGACTGCACACCCTGAAGCTCCCCTCGAATCGTCTGCCGGCGCAAGCAATCCTCGCTCATGAACCTGCATGTGGCCCCGGTGTCGATCGTGGCCCCTATCTTCTGACCTCCGATCAGCATCGTCGCGACGATCCTTGCATCTTCTACTATTAGCGGACATCTTACTCTCCTCTCGCTGTCTAGACGACGCCGCCCCGCACTTTGGAGGGTGCCCTAGCCCGTTTCCCGCGTCGTCTCCTTCACAACAATCTCGCGTACTTTTTCTTTTCATCCCGCAATGCCGGCAAGACAACACCTGCTTATTATGGCACTCGCTCGCGATAAGCCCCGCCTGCGCGCATCGATAGCATACCCGCCGTGATCCTACTCCGGACCTTGCCTCCTGACTCATCATCGTAAGGACCGCCTCTCCTGACGCTGCTACCGGCGCTTCTTCTTCACCGCTGGCAGTGTCTTGCCCTCGTCGCTATCGTCGAACTTCTTTTCACTTCTTTGAACCCCAGTCCTGCTGCTTACCATTGGCAGGCTCAATTTCAGCGATGACCCTTGGATGGGCCCATGCTCTTGGGCTTTCAGACGTGTTTACTTTGTGCTCTACAACTTTGCTTGTTTTCATAGTTTATATAATTCGATTTAAGTTTCACATAATTGCGGTCGGCACGAAAGTGAATTAGTATATTGGTTTTGTGCGGAAAATGCATTTTCCGATTTGCCAGAAATCATATTAGTTTAAGAGCTAGAGTGTTGAAATTTGGAATGTAGATTCGTGTTGATCACCTAAAATCAAAAGCTATGGCCGATATATTTTCGCCCTTTGGGGCGTGGCAAATCGGGTAAAACTGTAGCTTCTAGAGTTTTAAAGCTATAACGCTGAAATTTTGCATGAGAGCTAATGTTACGAATCTATAAAGATTGATGAAGATGAAGATTATATGTCTACGCCCACTAAGGGCGTGGCAAATCGGATCTGAAAACATATTGATTTTTCAAATTCAGCTATATTTTGAGCACTATTGACGCTAGGGACCTGAAATTTGATATATATACTCGGCTTGATCACCCAAGACCAAAAAGCTATAGTGGATGTATCTCCACCCACAGGGGGCGTGGCAAGCCGCAAAAGTTTATAACTCCTACAGCTATAAAGCTAGAAACTTTAAATTTGGATAGTTCAGTTACTGGTAGCTTCTTCTATCGATGACCCAAAAATAGTTGTTATAGTTGTCTTTAGGGGCGTGGCATATCAAAAAACACCCTGTAATTTTTACTTTTTTTGAGCGTAATCATTCAAATTTTGCAGTTGGGCTACCATTACCTCGTTCTATGAACCGGCCAAAATGAGGTATCTACGGCCACCAGGGCGTGGAAATCGGGATTTGTAGTCTCGGAAGAAAACGTTTTAATGGAATTTCAAAAATATAAATTAATTTATAAAAATAAATAAATAATTAAAAGTTTTCTGCGGGGGTCGAAGCACAACTATCTACGCTCACTAGAGGCGTGGCGAATCGGCATTTGTAGCGGCAAACTAAGAAATTTATATGCAGGCGTCAATTATATATATAAATAAGCTTAATAGATATTCATAAGACGGAAGGAAACATTTTTATGAAATTGAAAAAGTATAAACTAAGTGATAACATATTTCAATTTTTCAAAAAAGTGCAGTCTGCGCCTCTGCCCACAGTTCCACTGTGGTTATTATAGTGCTATCAATTAGAACGAAATGATATTATTGTTAGGTCGTCATGCAGCAAAGAAAAGCCAAAGTAGCGGCTACGAATTCAAAAACAATGCAAAGACAAATCAATCGCAATTGACATTCCTAGAAAATGCTAGAGTACGCATTATATGTACATACATAAACACATACAAATGAGCACGTGCATAAGAAAGGCTGAAAAAGTGTGTATGCAGATTTTTGTATATGTGTATATATTTATATATGTATGTATATATGTATAAGCACTTGAGGGCTATTTACGAAGAAACCAATTTAAACTTATGACAATTTTCGACTAAGAAAAAGAAAAATATTAAGAGCTATTCATTCAACCTCGCACCATCCCAATGAAAAATCGAATTTATGAAAAAACAAGTAAGCAAGCTCTAGTCGAGACTGCTCGACTAGGAGATACCCTGATCCCTACAAGGAGCTGATATTCACGCACTCATAAGCACGCGCTCTGTTAATTGCGCAGTAAGCAGCGACTGCGCTTGGGCTGTGCTGCAGTGTGGGCAATACTATGAGAACTTTGTTGTTGAATAATTTCTCCAGTAGTAGGACTATCTTCATGAAACTTTCAGAACGCGATCATAATATGCAAATGTGTGTATATTCCAAAGCTTATAGTACTTATACGTTTTAAATACGTTTTTACCAATTGTGGGCGAAGGGGGCGTGGTATCTAAAATCTGTAAATTACAAAATCTGCGTATTGATCAGATGTATATACACACCAAATCTGAAGTCTCCAGGTCTAAAAGTATTAAAACCATGCCGAATAAAGAAAATCAATTTATCGATTATTCTTGATAAAAAGAAATCGGATGAGTTATCGAAAAAAAGATAAACTTGTACTGCGTATAATGGGAAAATTTCCCATTAAAAATGGGAAATCAGGGTATAATGGTTTTGTGAAATGTATGTAACAGGCAGAAGGAGGCGTGGCAGACCCCATAAAGTATATATATTCTTGATCAGGGCGATGAGCTGAGTCGATAAAGCCCTGTCCGTCTGTCCGTCCGTCCGTCCGTCCGTCCGTATGAACGCCTAGATCTCAGAAGATATAAGACCTAGAGAGTTCAAATTTTGTATGCATACTCATGTATACCATACGTAGTACAAGTTTATCTTTTTTTTTCGATAACTCGTCCGATTACTTTTTATCAAGAATAATCGATAAATTGATTTTCTTTATTCGGCATGGTTTTAATACTTTTAGACCTGGAGACTTCAGATTTGGTGTGTATATACATCTGATCAATACGCAGATTTTGTCATTTACAGATTTTTGATACCACGCCCCCTTCGCCCCAATTTGCAATAAACGTATTTTAAGTACTAGAGACTTGTGCTTTGGAATGTACACACCTTTGCACATTGTGATCACGTTCTAAAAGTTTCATCAGATAGTTTTACTACAGAAGAAATTATTCAGCAACAAAATTCTCATAATATTGCCCACACTGCAGCGCAGCCCAAGCGCAGTCGCTGCTTACTGCGCAGTTAGCAGAGCGCGTGCTTATGCGTGCGTGAATATCAGCTCTTTGTAGGGATCAGGGTATCTAGACTAGAGCTTTCTTACTTGTTTATACTACCTTAAACTCTATTCTGGATGTGTTCGTCCCGCTCTCTCATATATCGCCCATTTCAAATGAAGCGTCTTGGTTTACTAATACTCTTTCGAATTTAAGAAGCATTAAAAATTATAAAAAGTCTGGCTCAAGTTTTGACTTGTCTAACTATTCCATAGGCAAGTCAAACTTGAATCTTTTAGATTCTCGTTTTTATGAGAATTACTTTATACGTTGCAAAAGTCAGTTTGCTCGAGATCCTTAACAATTTTACTCATTTGTTAACTTGAAGCGTAAATCTTCAGGTTTGCCGTCCTCATTTGTCCTTGGCGCTGAGAAAACTTGTAATGACCAGGATTCCTCTGATCTATTTGCAGATTTTTTTCAATCCACGTACTCTTCTGTTGATCTCTATAACAACTCATACCCATACTTACTTCCTGAATATGTATCTATTAATGCTCCTAAAGTCACTGCAGCCTCTTTAGCTGCTGCCATTAGGACGATGAAATCATCTTTTTCTCCAGGTGCTGATAATATTCCAAGTTGTGTAATTAAAGAGTGTAGTGTTTCTCTTCAGTCACCATTACTAAAATTGTTTAATTTATCTTTGGAAACCTCTGTGTTCCCTTCAATTTGGAAAGAATCTTTCATCATTCCGTTATATAAAAAAGGTGGAAGATCTGATATCTCAAATTTTAGAGGTATTGCGAAATTATCTGCTATTCCGAAGTTATTTGAAAAAATCATAACATCGGCCTTGCAACATTTTTGCAAATCGATTATTCAACCATCCCAACATGGTTTTGTTCAGAATCGATCAACGTCCTCTAATTTACTTGAATTTACGTCGCTTATTAATGACAGTTTTTCTAAAAAAATGCAGACTGATGATATTTATACTGACTTCAGTAAAGCCTTTGACTCAGTCCACCACCAGATTCTAATTCTAAAGCTTGAACGCTTAGGATTTTCCACTAAACTTGTGTCTTGGATTTCGTCCTATTTAAAGGGTAGGACCCAAAGAGTCTTACTGAGAACAGCTATTTCTAAACTTATCTTTGTTTCGTCCGGTGTACCTCAGGGTAGCCATTTGGCTTTTCACTTTTCATAAATGATCTTCCCAGCTGTATCTCTTATTCCAGTATATTCATGTATGCGGATGATATAAAACTTTGCCTCCCATACTCCAGTGCAAATGGGCACCTTCAACTTCAAGATGACCTAAATGCATTTCAACTTTGGTGTGTGACGAATCAGTTGCACCTAAATTGCTCAAAGTGTATGACAATGACCTTCAGTCGTACCGTTCCTTATATTGTTGACTATAACATTAGTAACATTACCTTGCAACGCATCTTTACAGTCAAAGATCTTGGTGTTCTCTTTGACAGTAAACTTAATTTCAATCTTCATATTTCTACCATTGTAAATGAAGCCAAAAGTGTGCTTGGCTTTATTAAACGTTGGGCTAAGGAATTTAAAGATCCTTTTACTACCAGGCAACTATTTATTTCGCTTGTGCGTCCTATCCTTGAGTATGGCTCAGTTGTATGGTCTCCTCAACATAAACTGCATCAGGATCGTATTGAATCGGTCCAGAAACAGTTTCTTCTCTTTGCCTTAAGGGATCTTAACTGGGACAGTAACTTACGATTACCGTCTTACCTTAGTAGGCTTCAACTTATTGATCTTCCATCGTTAATCAATCGCAGAATAACTTTGGGAATTGTTTTCCTGCATAAATTGATTAACGGTAATATTGATTCCCCCTCATTGTTGATGCGTCTAAATTTTTCGGTTCCGTCCCGATTAACTAGACACTATCGTCCTCTCTACCTTCCGTGCTGTACTACGGATTATTCCTTGCATAGTGCGTTTCATGTACTATGTTTACATTATAATAAATATCACCACGTTTTTCACTTAGAGCTCTCTCTTCCCAATATAAAATCCTCGCTTCTATCTTACCTTAGGGAAATCACTCGCAATGCCTAGACTTGTGCATTGGTAACATTCTGCTGCCAATGTTTTTGCAGTGATTTCTCTATCTCTATCCTACTCTATATTTCTATTTTATTTCTTTTTCTTTTTCTTTCTATTTCTTATTCTCTTTTTTTTTTTTTTTAACACCTTTTTATTTAATTACTAATTGTTATCTTAAACTTATATTAACTATATTTAAGTTCTTTTAACCTTTAGTTTAAGTTTTCATGTTAACACTCTTTTTGCTTAGCTCAATTGTATCACTGACCATATTTGGCTGTGAAATGGGGCATAGCTGGCCGGACTGGCAAATAAAATACCTCCATCGGGTTGGTGATACTTTTGTAATAATTTTCTGTACTTTTCTTTAGGCTTTACATGTATAGTTTTAGTTCTTTACACATAAGTTGACTTGTAAATTGTCAATAGCTTTTAATTAAATAAATAAATAAAAAAAATAAAAAAATAAATATAAGAGCTAAAGACTTCAAATTTTGTATGCATATTCTTGTATACCATACGCAGTACACGTATATCTTTTTTTTCGATAACTCATCCGATTATTTTGAACTGATATCCAGGCACTCATAAGCACGCGCTCTGCTAATTGCGCAGTAAGCAGAGACTGCGTTTGGGCTGCGCTGCAGTGTGGGGCAAAACTATGAGAATTTTGTTGCTGAATAAATTCTCTTGTACTCGAACCATCTTCATGAAACTTTCAGAACGTGATCATAATGTGCAAATGTGTATAAATTCCAAAGCACAAGTCTCTTATACTTAAAATACGTGTATTGCAAATTGGGGCGAAGGGGGCGTGGTATCCAAAATCTGTAAAAGACAAAATTTGCGTATTGATCAGGTGTATATACCCCCCAAATCTGAAGTCTCTAGGTCTTAAAGTATCAAAATTACGGTGAATAAACAAAATGTATTTATCGATTATTCGCGATAAAAAGTAATCGGACGATTTATCGAAAAAAAATATAAAGTTGTACTGCGTATGGTATACATGGGTATGCATACAAAATTTGAAGTCTCTAGCTCTTATATTTTCTGAGATCTGGGCGTTCATACGGACGGACGGACGGACGGACAGACGGACAGGGCTATGTCGACTCAGCTCGTCACCCTGATCAAGAATATATATACTTTATGGGGTCTGCCACGCGTCCTTCTGCCTGTTACTTACTTTTCACAAAACCATTATACCCTGATTTCCCATTTTTAATGGGATCAGGGTATACAAATAAAGAAATATAAATCTTCTCTTAGCAAATACTATTATTATATTAGCGTTTTTGAAAATTTATATATTTAAAATTTTGAAAATAGACATATACTTCAAAACATGATAAATTCGGTCGAATAAACAGTTATATTTATAATATATATATAGTGTAGGATCAGAAGCGTTTTCCAGTCCAGCATGAGTTTCTAGAGTATGGGAGTGCTATTCCACGGATAAAAGAGTCGTATATAAATTTCTGCGCAAACTAGATGAAAACGTTTATTCAGAGTTCTCGATATAGACTAATTACAGAAGCGGATGAGCAAGCGCAGCTTGCTTACAGTTTGGCGAATGAGTGAAAAAGAAGAGTGTTACAATAGAGAGACACGTAATTAGCGTGGTCCCAAATTTAATAATATATGTATACAACTTTGAGTGATTTGGCCCATTGAATGACGCAGTCTTTCAAGAAACAGGAAGAATAGCTATTTTGTGAATTGGTCTCCGGATTGTGCCCTTGGCAGTGTGTACATCTACAAATCGTGCTCGATGATCTCGTCCAGGAATTGTAGCTGTAATGCGACCCATTATCCACTTCTGAGACGGTATGTTGTCCTCATGTATGAGAACCATGTCTCTGATAGAGATACTAGATGCTGGTTTAGTTCGTTGAATTAGTCTGCTGACCAGCGTCGCCAAAAATGTTGTTTGATACCAGTTATCAAACGCCAGCGGTCCAAAGATTTCAGCTGTTCATCTTCTATAGGTTGTTCAGGCAATGCTCGCAAGGAGTCGCCAACTAGGAAGTGACCAGGTGTCGCTTGGTGATTGTAGCCAATTCCTCAAACGTGCAGTGGGCATTCATTAGGCTGCGCGTCATTAGTCCCTTGGCGTTTTTGACTGCCGCCTCCCAGAGGCCGCCGAAGTGTGGTGCTCTGGGTGGGATAAAACGAAAGTTTATGAATTCATTTGCGCAAAAACTAATAATTGATTGCTGATTTTCTTACTTGAAGAAGTAGTTCCGTAGTTCCTTTAATTGATTGCTTGCTCCAGTGAAACTCGTCGCGTTATCGCCAAAATATATCCACAGGCAATCCACGTCGTGCAATCATGCAAACAGCCTCAAAGCAGCTAAGAACGCATCCGTTGAGAGATCAGATACTACCTCGATATGTACGGGCTTGGTTGCGAAGCATACGAATATGGCAATGTAGGCTTTACAAGGAGCCTTGCCCTGAATGCGAAGGTAGACGTTGACTGGTCCGCAAAAGTCCACTTCACAATGAGCGAAAGGTCGCGATGGAGTCAATCCTTCGACAGGCAGATTTCCCATGAGTTGCTGTTGCAGCCTTGGCTGGTACCGCACACAGTGCACGCATTTCCTGACGATGGAGCGAGCCAGGTCTTGAGCATTTACGATCCAGAATTGCAGACGAAGTAGTGCAACAAGTGCCTTTGAGCCAGCATGGTAGTGTTGCACATGAAGAAACTGTACGTAGGGACGAACGAGGTCATCTTTGCTGGGTAGTAGGATTGGATGTTTCTGAGCGTCTGGTGCATTTGCCAATTCGAGACGGCCGCTAACCTTCAATAGTAGATATCCGTCTGTAACCTGCAAAAATGGATTTAGAAACTTTATGTGACTTGATATTTGCCTATTTTTCTGCAAAGCGTGGATTTCATCTGCAAAGTGCTGTTGCTGTAGATTCCAAATAATGCAATTAAATGCACGCTGAAGTTCTTGAGGTGTCGGCGAGGGCGTAGACAGATCAACGGGTCTCCGAAGCGCGTGTGTGAAGCGCAGCATCCAAGCAACAATTCGCAAGCAACGACGATGCGAACTTATGCTTCTAAGTGTGTCGAGTAGATAGTTGCTATCCGTTGTAACCTTGAAAGCTGACTTGCGCATCTCAAGTGTTATGACCTCAGGTTCGTGACGTTTATCCTTTGGCCAAGCGTTCGGGCTCTGCTTCAGATACACCGGCCCCATAAACCAGATAGATTCTTTCAATTCCATGGGCTTACATCCCCTCGAAACCAGATCGGCGAGATTTAATTGTGTTGGGACGTGCCTCCAATGACAGTCCGGTGTGACATTTGGGTCGAAAAGCAAAAAGCAATACGTCTTGACGTTGATTCCAAGTTAAGCCCAATGTGCTTGTAACGGAACCATCCTCTAGATTCAAATCCTTGATAGTGTCGACGAAGCCCGGGGGGTTTGAATGCCATTTTGCCAATTACCTCGATGACCTCTGCCTTGAGTTGTTGTAGGACATCGGATGTGTCATGCCCACACAGAAAGTCATCCACGTAGAATGATGAATTTATAGTTTGTGCTCCAAGTGTGTGAGTTTGTATGTGTAGATCAGCCAAATATGTCATACTGCGTATTGCGAGATATGGTGCTGTGGCCGTCCCGTAGGTGACTGTATTCAGTTCATATGTGCGAAGTGGTTTATCTGTTGAATTTCTCCAAAGAATATATTGAAACTTGCGGTCACGATAGTCCATAAATACTTGTCTGAACATTTTCACAACATCTGCAGTGAGTGCATATCTGTATGTTCGAAAGCGTAGCAGAAGCGTATATAAATCCGTCTGAATAGTCGGTCCAACCATTAATAAGTCATTCAGTGATCGTTGTGTAGAGGTTCGATTTGATGCATCGAAGACAACTCTAAGCTTCGTTGAAGTGTTATTTGGCTTAAAGACGCAGTGATGTGGTATGTAGCAGTGTGTCTCGTCAAACCTTGGTGCGTTTACCAAACTCATGTGATTCAGATCTTCATATTCGCGCAGAAACTCCGTATATGATGCCTTTAACGGAGGATTGCAATTTAAGCGCCGTTCCAATGACTCGAATCTCAGTTTGGCTCACTCGTATGAAGATCCTAGATATCTTGGGTCATCCTTAAATGGTAGCCGAACAATAATTCAACCAGCCCCTTGTTGGCGTACGGGTCGACTAACCATTTGTTCGCACTGCAGTTGCTCAGGTGGGAACTTGTCGATTGGCTTACTCAAATCTTTGCCTTTCCAAATTGTTGTTGATTGACTCCTCCTGTGAAAGCGAGTAGCAGTATGCCGGTCTCTGTGTGCCTTCATAGCGTCCAGACACAATCCATCCAAGTAACGTTTTCTGAAGCGTAGGAAGGCAGGGACCCAATTTGATTTGTCCCCCTGTAAGAATTTCAACAAATGTTTCAGCTCCAATAAATAAATCGATATGACGAGTTTTGTGAAACTGCTCATCTGTTAGTAGTGTGTTCTTCGGTATGTTCCAAGATGAAATGTCGATGTCCGAGTCCGGCTGATATGCAATGTTTGACGTCACGCAGAAATGGGCATCTTGAAATCATCCAATCGTGACCTGATTGTGGCCGAAGTGCCAAACTTGATGTTTGTATGTGATTCGCCAATGCTAGAGATTTGGATATGCCGTTCTTCTCTTGGCAAGCGTAGTGATTATGCGAACCGTTCTGAGATGAAGTTCACCTGGGAGCAAGAATCCAATAGAGCACGACCGATCCTGTAAGTTCCAGATGCATTCATGACCTCGACGATGGCCGTTGCTAGAATGACTTGGTCTGTTCGATTGGTGTGTGTATGTGTGACAACATCGTTTGAATTGGAAACGATGGATAACGTAGATGCCGATCTAGTCGCAGCTGCCTCTCGATGTAGTAAGCTGTGATGAAGTCTCGAACAGAATCGACATATTTGAGCAGAGGGACACTTGGATGCCTGGTGGCCTTTGCCAAGACAGTTTAGACATAGAGGATGTCGTTCCTAGCGATCTGTAACCGACATCTACTGAAGCCGACTGCAACGTGATACTCGATGTTCTGAACTAAGACAAATAGGACATGAATTAGTTGAACAATTAAAGGACAAACCATGTCGCGTGGTCGTCTGGCTTCGTGGTTTGCTAGTAGTCGCAGTTCGAGCCTGGCTCGATTCGGACTTACCGCATGATTCCAAATATTGGCAATGCCTTTCAACTACCTGTACACACAAATCCCACGTAGGTAACTTTGAATAATCCAATGATTCGTTCCATTTGCGTTTAGTTTTAATATCCATCTTATCCATGACAATGGCTATTAACATTGCCTGTGCAATTTGTGACTCGTTGCCTAATGAAGTTAGTGAGTTGTACAATGCTGTAGAGTTGTCAATCAAACTTCGAATTTCTTGACTATTTGCTCTCGACACACTCTTGAGCATAAACAACGACGATATATTGTCCAAGAACACTAATGTGTGACCAAAATACCAGTCGACAGGATTTGTCGTCGACCGTAAGGTAGCGAAGCAGGATCTTCTTGACCGTAGCTCATTCGGGAGTGTGGCGGAGTTCTTGGCTACCTCACGGTCTGGGTACATAAATCTTATAAAATAAGATCCCTTTATACCAGAAACCTGGATGGAGCTTTACTCCGAACTGTATAAGACGAACACAAAAAAGGAAGGACTGACACCACTACCAATCAATAAAACGATATCAACACCGGTAGCCATAGGTGGAGTGTGGCCACCGTGTTCTCGACCCTATCCCTACCATGGTTTTTCGGTGAAATGGTTGCCGAAAAACCCCCAACGCGAATAACTCAAGCCTCCTATACCATTCTATCCCCCGCCTTTTAAAATTCAATCCATTACTCCATTAGGTTATTTTATTTCTTATTTCACAATCCATTCAAAAAAAAAATCCATTTGTTTTCTATAAACTAATAATTCACTTATGCTACCGGTATATATAATATTGTCGAAACTGCTTCTTTTTTCTTTAATATTATTTAAATCTATTCAACTGAATCAACGAACTAAGCTAAAGCGTTATTAGAAAATAAAAAGAGGAGAAAACAATTTTCTATCTTCAAAACATTATATGCTTAAATTACATTATATATATATATATATATATATATATATATATATATATATATATATATATATATATATATATATATATATATATATATATATCGATATATGTAACTACTATTTTTTTTTTTTATTTATTTATTTATTTATTTATTCATTATTATTATTATTATTAAATATATATATTTTTTTTTTTTTTTTTGACTTCAAATAGGGGAAAGGGAGCACGGGGTATTAAACACTTACATGATTTGAGTAGCTTTCCCTCGATGAAAGGCCTTTCTTCGTGGTTGCTGTTAGATTGATTTTAAAAGTTTTTCTTGGTGTTTTATTTGACAAGTTGGGAAAAATAAAAAAACATTTTTTTTTTTTTTTTTTTTTTTTGGTGTTTGGGTTTTGTTAGTTGTTTTTTTTTTTTTGTTTTTTTACACCTATATATATAAATATATATATATATATATCTATATATATATATATATATACTCATACATATACGGATAGCTGTATATATATTAACTACGTCTGTTTTATTTCACTATTTTTTTTTCCACGTCTATTTTTGTTCTGTCGTTTTCACTGCCACCACTGAATGATTTCCTCCTCGCCGCTCTCTTCTTCTCCAGGAATGGGCTATCTTAAAATATATATTAAGATTCAGCCCTAACCTCAGCCGATACAGGTTAATTTTTGTTTCTTGGCCCAGAGGTTAGGGCATGGGAAGGGCACTGCCTGTGACTGAAAACCAAAACAATTTTATTGTCTGAACAAAGATTTTTTCTTTTATGTCTCTTTGACACCTACCTTTTATGCGCGAAAAAAAAACCAAAGCGCGTCAGTCGATCAAAGCTTATAAGCTTTAATACCTGCGCGAGGTGATCGCCTGCACCGTGGGCGATTCTTGGGTGATTGAAAAATTTATATATATTTGGTCTATATATAAATTAAATGTATTAGCCGCACAATTTTGGTACGCCAATTTTTCAAGCAATTTCCAAGACAATATATATATATATAGATATATATATATTATTTCTTCTTCTTGGAATTGACTACCGGTGAGGTTTTTGGGTTTGTTCTTCTTTTCGTGTAATGCGCCGGAAATGAAAAAAAAAGAACGAGCACGCAATGTGCCCCCGTTTTTATATCGCCCCATTCCAGGGCTCTTCTTCATTTCTGCTCTTTTTGGAGACAGTGAGCGATGCAACTTGAAGCTGGGTGCACTTCGCCCACTGTCCCAAAGCTTTAGGGCTTAGCGAAAGCTCTGTTCTCAAGCTCCGCTTAGCCCAAAGCTCACTTGCGGCGCAGGTGACAATTTTGTCAGAAATGGTTTTACCGACCATTACAAATGTTGGATTGCCGTAGCGCTGATTCAAACGAGCAAGTGCTTTCCGATAGTTTTCAGGTGTGATCTGAAATGCCTTTACTGTTTCCAATGCTGGTCCCGTTAAGCAGCTTATCAGCTGATTAAACTTCTCGATGTTTGATAAGCTGTTCTGCTGATCCACCATTTGAGTGAATAATGCATTAAAATTCTTGTAGTCCGCATAATTGCCATCAAATGTACGTAGCGTAAGTCTGGGCAACTTGGCTGACGATAAGAATGTAGGCCCAGATGTCGCAGCAAATGTTGATTCGTGCATCTCTTCCGTAAATTGCTCTGTAATGCAAACCTTTATGTCTAATACAGCTCCTCCAGTTCGGCGCGTCCTGAATCGGTCGGACATTCCTTTTCAATGTGCGTCTGCAAGGCCATTGCTTGCTTAAAGTAAGCTTCCAAAATTTCCAAGCGACACTTTAATTCCGCTTGAGTTGGCGCAGACTTCCGTTCTCGTAGCTAGCCCTAAGCCCTGAAAACGCTGGCATTGCATATAGTGCGAGGGATCATATATCGCTGAGAAGCAACAGTGTTGCGCGTGTACGCTTCTGCCGCTGTTGTGCAATATCAGCTTGAGACGGCTGGTGTCGTAAGCATTTATGCTGGGAATGCATGGTCAGCTTGAATATTTACGTTCTGCTGATCGGTTGTGTTAACTCCTCCCCCACTTAGCTGAATGACGTCCTCGGAGTTCATGAAACTGTTAATTACCGCCTGAAGATCACGTTGACTTTTGTTCCTCCGATGTCTTTGGTAAAGATTCATTAGGACGTAGCAGGAAAGTAGAAGGATGACCACGGTTAGTCCAGATATTATTGGTCTTCTTACCAGTACTTCTTCCAATTGGGCAATGTCCCGGAGGTTCCTTATGCTCAGCTTCTGTAGGTACGGCAGGCTTGGTATTTCCTGATGACCCGTTATATTTAGTAGCGTGGATGCCGCTGGTCTCGGGGATTTCCTCACGTAGTTTTTAGGATTTCTATATACGGTGTCGTTTACCTTTATCTCATTGTCAAAGGTAAGGAGGAATGTCCCTTTCACCATTTGCTCATCAACTATAGCTGCTCCGTCGTTGATGATGATAACGCCATCGTCGACGATGGTTAGAGGTTCAAGATGGCTAGGTCGAGTTGAGCAATGTGCAGTGCCACCTGAGTGCAGTTGTTGCGCGCACGTTGTATATGGTAATTTCTTGCAGAACGTTGTAGTGAGGGCTGCACTACAATTTCCTATTGATATTACATGGTTGCCACAGACAGCTATATTGTAGTCTTCGGCGAAATTTATTATAATCCCAATGAACAGGGTATATTGTTAGTTTCTTACATACTACGTTAGGCTTAGGGTATCTTATTGCAAAAGGTAGAAAGTTATTATTAAGCAAGACTTTAATTTGTGATACTTCCATTAGGTCAGTAATAGTGATATTTATAGGGTGTTCATTAACAATATTTTTTAGGTCAGAAGAATACAATATGGAGGGGTTTACAATTCCAACTTTTGCCAGTGTTACTGAAAGCATTAAGGTCTCTAATTCTGAAATAATTATTCTGTTTCTTGAGAGCAGTGTTTCATACAAATTTTCCTTGTCTATCTGCTTTGTTTTTGTTATGAGGTTTACTGTGTCGGTTAGCTTATTTATTTGTTCCTGCATTTTTGTGTTTATTGTTACTTGCCTATTTTCTGATTCTACAAGTTCTTTCTGTGTAAATTTAAGCTTTTCGAAATCGTCGGAGTCTGGTGTGCCAGCTATGACTTTAAGAACGGTTCCTAGCATATTAGTGCTCCTAGCATGTCTATGATGGATATTTACTGTGGCTATTAGTGTTTCTATATGTTTTATATCTGTGTCTAATAACTGTCTCATGTGTGATTTTCCTTAACTCTTTCGTGCCCTTTACTATTGCTGAGTATGGAATAAGATTAGTTGAATATTTTAGATATTGAAAATCCGTAGCCCAAATCTTAAAAGATAAAAAAGGAGTTTAATGTTTCGTTTATCTTAGGCTGTCCTTGTGGACCACCCTCCCTTTTATTAAGAGCGTTGTCCCCAAGTCTGCTTCAATTTTGTTTTTGTTGTACAGAGGTGTCAATTGGTTTTTGTAGGTGACGGTTGTACTTAGCTGTTTTACAGATTCTGCAATGTGCAACAACTTCGTTTGCTAGTTTTGTCATTTTTGGAAAGAAATATTCTTGTAAAATCTGTTTTACACTTTCTTGGGCTGCTCTATGGGTTCGATTATGTTCTGCTACAATTAGTTTCTTTTGTTCGTTTTTGTCAATAATGTCATTTACCATATGTTTTGTATATCGAAATATTGTTGTTGGGAAAGTTTCTACTAATTTATGTTGTATGAATGCCAGTAGCGGTAACTCGCAATGCATTGCATTAACGACGTCTTTTTTGACTACATCGTAAACTCTTTCGATTAACGAATCTCTGTCTGAGAAGTGAATTGTATTTAGGATTTTTTACCGAATAAGATGACTATACAATTAGAAGCTACTTTATTTTGTTGAATTATAATTTGGTTTTGGAAACAGTTGATTGGTTTGTCCGTTGTTTCTATGGTGTACGTGAGCGATACTTCACTGTGCATTGTAGCTCTGTCTGACTCTGCATCATCTTCCAAGGCATGAATATTATGCCGTGATAGCGCGTCAGAACGGTAGCAGGGAGCCAAGTCTAAAAAATTCACCTGTTCATATTCGTCCTCAATGTCTTTTGAGTTTTTATTTATTTATTTATTTATTTAATTAAAAGCTATTGACAATTTACAAGTCAACTTAGGTGTAAAGAACTAAAACTATACATGTAAAGCCTAAAGAAGAGTACAGAAAATTATTACAAAAGTATCACCAACCCGATGGAGGTATTTTATTTGCCAGTCCGGCCAGCTATGCCCCAATTTACAGCCAAATATGGTCAGTGATACTATTGAGCTAAGCAAAAAGAGTGTTAACATGAAAACTTAAACTAAAGGTTAAAAGAACTTAAATATAGTTAATATAAGTTTAAGATAACAATTAGTAATTAAATAAAAAGGTGTTAAAAAAAAAAAAAAAAAAAGAGAATAAGAAATAGAAAGAAAAAGAAATAAAATAGAAATATAGAGTAGGATAGAGAAATCACTGCAAAAACATTGGCAGCATAATGTTACCAATGATTTCCCTAAGGTAAGATAGAAGCGAGGATTTTATATTGGGAAGAGAGAGCTCTAAGTGAAAAACGTGGTGATATTTATTATAATGTAAACATAGTACATGAAACGCACTATGCAAGGAATAATCCGTAGTACAGCACGGAAGGTAGAGAGGACGATAGTGTCTAGTTAATCGGGACGGAACCGAAAAATTTAGACGCATCAACAATGAGGGGGAATCAATATTACCGCTAATCAATTTATGCAGGAAAACAATTCCCAAAGTTATTCTGCGATTGATTAACGATGGAAGATCAATAAGTTGAAGACTACTAAGGTAAGACGGTAATCGTAAGTTACTGTCCCAGTTAAGATCCCTTAAGGCAAAGAGAAGAAACTGTTTCTGGACCGATTCAATACGATCCTGATGCAGTTTATGTTGAGGAGACCATACAACTGAGCCATACTCAAGGATAGGACGCACAAGCGAAATAAATAGTTGCCTGGTAGTAAAAGGATCTTTAAATTCCTTAGCCCAACGTTTAATAAAGCCAAGCACACTTTTGGCTTCATTTACAATGGTAGAAATATGAAGATTGAAATTAAGTTTACTGTCAAAGAGAACACCAAGATCTTCGACTGTAAAGATGCGTTGCAAGGTAATGTTACTAATGTTATAGTCAACAATATAAGGAACGGTACGACTGAATGTCATTGTCATACACTTTGAGCAATTTAGGTGCAACTGATTCGTCACACACCAAAGTTGAAATGCATTTAGGTCATCTTGAAGTTGAAGGTGCCCATTTGCACTGGAGTATGGGAGGCAAAGTTTTATATCATCCGCATACATGAATATACTGGAATAAGAGATACAGCTGGGAAGATCATTTATGAAAAGTGAAAAGCCAAATGGCTACCCTGAGGTACACCGGACGAAACAAAGATAAGTTTAGAAATAGCTGTTCTCAGTAAGACTCTTTGGGTCCTACCCTTTAAATAGGACGAAATCCAAGACACAAGTTTAGTGGAAAATCCTAAGCGTTCAAGCTTTAGAATTAGAATCTGGTGGTGGACTGCGTCAAAGGCTTTACTGAAGTCAGTATAAATATCATCAGTCTGCATTTTTTTAGAAAAACTGTCATTAATAAGCGACGTAAATTCAAGTAAATTAGAGGACGTTGATCGATTCTGAACAAAACCATGTTGGGATGGTTGAATAATCGATTTGCAAAAATGTTGCAAGGCCGATGTTATGATTTTTTCAAATAACTTCGGAATAGCAGATAATTTCGCAATACCTCTATAATTTGAGATATCAGATCTTCCACCTTTTTTATATAACGGAATGATGAAAGATTCTTTCCAAATTGAAGGGAACACAGAGGTTTCCAAAGATAAATTAAACAATTTTAGTAATGGTGACTGAAGAGAAACACTACACTCTTTAATCACACAACTTGGAATATTATCAGCACCTGGAGAAAAAGATGATTTCATCGTCCTAATGGCAGCAGCTAAAGAGGCTGCAGTGACTTTAGGAGCATTAATAGATATATATTCAGGAAGTAAGTATGGGTATGAGTTGTTATAGAGATCAACAGAAGAGTACGTGGATTGAAAAAAATCTGCAAATAGATCAGAGGAATCCTGGTCATTACAAGTTTTCTCAGCGCCAAGGACAAATGAGGACGGCAAACCTGAAGACTTACGCTTCAAGTTAACAAATGAGTAAATTTGTTTAGGATCCCGAGCAAACTGACGCTTGCAACGTATAAGGTAATTCTCATAACAACGACAATTTAAGAGATTGAAGTTCGACTTGGCTATGGAATATTTAGACCAGTCAACACTTGAACCAGACTTTTTATACTTTTTGAAACATTTAGTTTTAATATTTCTTAAAGTCAAAAGAGTCTTAGTGAACCAAGGCGGTTTATTTGAAATGGGCGATATACGACAGAGAGGTACGCACACATCTAGAATAGAGCTTAAGGTATTATAAAAAAATGATGTTGCTAAATTAATATCAACAGAATCATATAAAACAGACCAGTCTGTTGAATTAATTAATTCGTTAAGCAAAACAAAATTGCATTTACGATAACAACGATTTAGTTTAGAAGGCAGAAGAGTATTAGTTTGAGGACTTTCAACAGATAATAAGACCTCTAAAGTGGGGTGATGTGCATCCTCAGGTAAGCAGAAAGGAGTTGATCTCACGACATTAATCATAATTAATGAATACAAGATCTAGTGTGCGATTCAGATGATTAGAAATAGAGTTCATCTGAAACATAGACAGATTAAACAATTCATCAAAAAGATAGTGATCAAGTGTCGGAAAAAAGTGATTTGTATTACAATTTGGGGACCAAGAAGTGTTAGGAATATTAAAATCACCCAACACAAGTAGCAGGTCTCTATCTTTTACATGTTCATAAATTTCTTTAATACAAGTTATATGTTGAGCATAAACTTCTACATCAGAAGAGGGAGGGATATAAGAACATGTGATAAACAATGAGCACGATGAAAAAGTCAATTTAACCCCAATAATCTCCGCATTATGAAGGGACGAAAAAGTAAACAATTCGGAGAGGATACTAGATTTAACAGCAATTAACACCCCACCTCCCTTACGCATCGAACGGTCTAGTCTATAAATAGTGAAATTACTTGAAAGAATCTCACTATTATGAATATTATGACTTAACCATGTTTCGGTGAAAGCGATAATGTCATATTGTATACTAAAACTTTGCAAAAATAGATGTTTAAGCTTAGAATTTAAACCACGTACGTTTTGATAGATCAAGGACAGCTGAGAAGAAGATTGCATGATATTTAGTTTTTTGGTAAAGGGTTTGATGTTGATTGCACCGAAGGTAGATTCAACGAAATGGGATTCACTTTATTGCGATTCTTAGGTTTGAATTCATGGACAACTACATGAGGTGGCCAGAATTTAGGATCACATACAGTTGTAAGGTATTCGACAGGTACATTGATCTTAAATGAAGCAATTTCTCGCGGAGTTGCGAAACTAAACTTCGAAATAAAAACATTGGCTGAAATCTTACTTAATATAAAAGCAGATACTGCCTCGCACGTCGTATCAGATGAAAGCCTGGATAAGAAAACTTGCTTTCGAGGAGAGACAACAGATAAGGTAATGCCGACAGTGTCTTTCTTATTGTTACCCATTGTTTGAACAACGTTTGGAGAAGAATCCACTTTATGAACAGGGACATGAGTTTCAATAGCAGCATCGACAGGAGAAACAATTGATTCAGGACCGGGTGATATAAGTGCAGGTGAATTAGCGGCCGATGCCAGTACAGAAGCACAAGGTGAGGGAGGAGCCAGCGAATTAGGTGATGATGGTACTACGGAAGAAGGTACCAACAATAAAGGGGCTTCAGATTGAGGTGGATGATTTTCAAAACTATACAGATTTAATATTTCTTCGGCAGCAGCCATATCACTGGATAGCTGATTAGAAATCTTCTTGAGTTTAAAAAATTGAGCCCTCACAGCACTATACATTTTAGTGAAGTTTATTTGTTTATCTAAGCAACTCGAACAAGACCAGCGTACGCCACCATTACCAACTTTGGCAGTAGACATAATCTTGTCATAATCACGCCCAGTAAGACCTGCACACTTAGTATGCATCAAATTGTCGCACAACCAGCAACTTACAAATTGTGGTTGTGCAGAATCAACTGCCTGCTTGAAAGTGCAAGCTTTTTTGCAGCAGCTCATATTGACGATTGGGATCACAACAAATTAAGCAAATGAAATCAGAAATATAAAACAAAGAGCGAGGAAAAGGAAAAAAAAAAAAATAAATAAGAAATAAGAAATGTTGAGAGAGCAAGTCACAACAACAAACAGCTGTCGAGAGAGCAAGTCACACAGCAAAACAGCCGTTAGTTGCCAGACCGAAGGTACAGAGCGAGAGAGTATACTTGCACAGCGTGAAGTTAAAATTCGAGAGAGGCAAATACAACAACAAGAGTAAGTAAGAGCGAAAGTCGGGAGAGCGCCAAAAAATAGAAACACTAAAGCAGAATGCAAATAATGTAAATAATAAGCAAACGCTGCACCAAAACTTCAGAATTAAAAACACAGAATATTAAAGACACAGCGAGCCGCGGATCAAACCTTGCAAAGCAAAATAAAGAAAACTGCTTCAGTTGACCGACCGCAACTATAAGAAACTTCAATCGAATTATTTAAAGTATTAAAGCAATCAAATTTAAAGAGCAAAAGTAAACACATCTGATAGTTATCAACTTGCCGACTCTTCTACCTCAGTTTCTGCGATAGTCCGATATTCACTACTGTCCTGTTCATATTCTGTATCTCCTGTTTCTAAATGATTAACTCTTTCTTACTTGTTTCATTCATTCACGAAAGTGTAAAGCAGCAATTTACACTTTCGTGAATGAATGAAACAAGTAAGAAAGGTCTAGACGAGACTGCTCGACTAGGAGATACCCTGATCCCTACAAAGAACTGATATTTACGCACGCATAAGCACGCGCTCTGCTAACTGCGCAGTAAGCAGCGACTGCGTTTGGGCTGCGCTGCAGTGTGGGCAATATTATGAGAATTTTGTTGCTAAATAATTTCTCCTGTAGTAGGACTATCTTCATGAAACTTTCAGAACGTGATCATAATGTGCAAATGTGTATAAATTCCGAAGCACAAGTCTCTTGTACTTAAAATACGTTTATTGCAAATTGGGGCGAAGGGGGCGTGGTATGCAAAATCTGTAGAAGAAAAAATTTGCGTATTGATCAGATGTATATACACACCAAATCTGAAGTCTCCAGGTTTAAAAGTATTAAAATTACGGTGAATAAACAATATCAATTTATCGATTATTCGCGATAAAAAAGTAATCAGACGAGTTATCGAAAAAAAAGATAAACTTGTACTGCGTATGGCATACATAAGTATGCATACGAAATTTGAGATTTAATTAAGAATGTATGTATACAACTTTGAGTGATTTGGCCCAACATCCCGGCCCCATTGAATGACGCAGTCTTTCAAGAAACAGGAAGAATAGCTATTTTGTGAATTGGTCTCCGGATTGTGCCCTTGGCAGTGTGTACATCTACAACTCGTACTCGATGATCTCGTCCAGGAATTGTAGCTGTAATGCGACCCATTATCCACTTCTGAGACGGTATGTTGTCCTCATGTATGAGAACCATGTCTCCGATAGAGATACTAGATGCTGGTTTAGTCCACTAGGAGCGCACGTTCAACTCGTTGAATTAGTCTGCTGACCAGCGTCGCCAAAAATGTTGTTTGATACCAGTTATCAAACGCCAGCGGTCCAAAGATTTCAGCTGTTCATCTTCTATAGGTTGTTCAGGCAATGCTCGCAAGGAGTCGCCAACTAGGAAGTGACCAGGTGTCGCTTGGTGATTGTAGCCAATTCCTCAAACGTGCAGCGGGCATTCATTAGGCTGCGCGTCATTAGTCCCTTGGCGTTTTTGACTGCCGCCTCCCAGAGGCCGCCGAAGTGTGGTGCTCTGGGTGGGATAAAACGAAAGTTTATGAATTCATTTGCGCAAAAACTAATAATTGATTGCTGATTTTCTTACTTGAAGAAGTAGTTCCGTAGTTCCTTTAATTGATTGCTTGCTCCAGTGAAACTCGTCGCGTTATCGCCAAAATATATCCACAGGCAATCCACGTCGTGCAATCATGCAAACAGCCTCAAAGCAGTTAAGAACGCATCCGTTGAGAGATCAGATACTACCTCGATATGCACAGCCTTGGTTGCGAAGCATACGAATATGGCAATGTAGGCTTTACGAGGAGCCTTGCCCTGAATGCGAAGGTAGACGTTGACTGGTCCGCAAAAGTCCACTTCACAATGAGCGAAAGGTCGCGATGGAGTCAATCCTTCGACAGGCAGATTTCCCATGAGTTGCTGTTGCAGCCTTGGCTTGTAGCGCACACAGTGCACGCATTTCCTGACGATGGAGCAAGCCAGGTCTTGAGCATTTACGATCCAGAATTGCAGACGAAGTAGTGCAACAAGTGTCTTTGAGCCAGCATGGTAGTGTTGCACATGAAGAAACTGTACGTAGGGACGAACGAGGTCATCTTTGCTGGGTAGTAGGATTGGATGTTTCTGAGCGTCTGGTGCATTTGCCAATTCGAGACGGCCGCTAACCTTCAATAGTAGGTATCCGTCTGTAACCTGCAAAAATGGATTTAGAAACTTTATGTGACTTGATATTTGCCTATTTTTCTGCAAAGCGTGGATTTCATCTGCAAAGTGCTGTTGCTGTAGATTCCAAATAATGCAATTAAATGCACGCTGAAGTTCTTGAGGTGTCGGCGAGGGCGTAGACAGATCAACGGGTCTCCGAAGCGCGTGTGTGAAGCGCAGCATCCAAGCAACAATTCGCAAGCAACGACGATGCGAACTTATGATTCTAAGTGTGTCGAGTAGATAGTTGCTATCCGTCGTAACCTTGAAAGCTGACTTGCGCATCTCAAGTGTTATGACCTCAGGTTCGTGACGTTTATCCTTTGGCCAAGCGTTCGGGCTCTGCTTCAGATACACCGGCCCCATAAACCAGATAGATTCTTTCAATTCCATGGGCTTACATCCCCTCGAAACCAGATCGGCGAAATTTAATTGTGTTGGGACGTGCCTCCAATGACAGTCCGGTGTGACATTTGGGTCGAAAAGCAAAAAGCAATACGTCTTGACGTTGATTCCAAGTTAAGCCCAATGTGCTTGTAACGGAACCATCCTCTAGATTCAAATCCTTGATAGTGTTATCGTCGACGAAGCCCGGGGGGTTTGAATGCCATTTTGCCAATTACCTCGATGACCTCTGCCTTGAGTTGTTGTAGGACATCGGATGTGTCATGCCCACACAGAAAGTCATCCACGTAGAATGATGAATTTATAGTTTGTACTCCAAGTGTGTGAGTTTGTATGTGTAGATCAGCCAAATATGTCATACTGCGTATTGCGAGATATGGTGCTGTGGCCGTCCCGTAGGTGACTGTATTCAGTTCATATGTGCGAAGTGGTTTATCTGTTGAATTTCTCCAAAGAATATATTGAAACTTGCGGTCACGATAGTCCATCAATACTTGTCTGAACATTTTCACAACATCTGCAGTGAGTGCATATCTGTATGTTCGAAGGCGTAGCAGAAGCGTATATAAATCCGTCTGAATAGTCGGTCCAACCATTAATAAGTCATTCAGTGATCGTTGCGTTGAGGTTCGATTTGATGCATCGAAGACAACTCTAAGCTTCGTTGAAGTGTTATTTGGCTTAAAGACGCAGTGATGTGGTATGTAGCAGTGTGTCTCGTCAAACCTTGGTGCGTTTACCAAACTCATGTGATTCAGATCTTCATATTCGCGCAGAAACTCCGTATATGATGGCTTTAACGGAGGATTGCAATTTAAGCGCCGTTCCAATGACTCGAATCTCAGTTTGGCTCACTCGTATGAAGATCCTAGATATCTTGGGTCATCCTTAAATGGTAGCAGAACAATAATTCAACCAGCCCCTTGTTGGCGTACGGGTCGACTAAACATTTGTTCGCACTGCAGTTGCTCAGGTGGGAACTTGTCGATTGGTTTACTCAAATCTTTGCCTTTCCAAATTGTTGTTGATTGACTCCTCCTGTGAAAGCGAGTAGCAGTATGCCGGTCTCTGTGTGCCTTCATAGCGTCTAGACACAATCCATCCAAGTAACGTTTTCTGAAGCGTAGGAAGGCAGGGACCCAATTTGATTTGTCCCCCTGTAAGAATTTCAACAAATGTTTCAGCTCCAATAAATAAATCGATATGACGAGTTTTGTGAAACTGCTCATCTGCTAGTAGTGTGTTCTTCGGTATGTTCCAAGATGAAATGTCGATGTCCGAGTCCGGCTGATATGCAATGTGTGACGTCATGCAGAAATGGGCATCTTGACATCATCCAATCGTGACCTGATTGTGGCCGAAGTGCCAAACTTGATGTTTGTATGTGATTCGCCAATGCTAGAGATTTGGATATGCCGTTCTTCTCTTGGCAAGCGTAGTGATTATGCGAACCGTTCTGAGATGAAGTTCACCTGGGAGCAAGAATCCAATAGAGCACGACCGATCCTGTAAGTTCCAGATGCATTCATGACCTCGACGATGGCCGTTGCTAGAATGACTTGGTCTGTTCGATTGGTGTGTGTATGTGTGACAACATCGTTTGAATTGGAAACGATGGATAACGTAGATGCCGATCTAGTCGCAGCTGCCTCTCGATGTAGTAAGCTGTGATGAAGTCTCGAACAGAATCGACATATTTGAGCAGAGGGACACTTGGATGCCTGGTGGACTTTGTCAAGACAGTTTAGACATAGAGGATGTCGTTCCTAGCGATCTGTAACCGACATCTCCTGAAGCCGACTGCAACGTGATACTCGATCTTCTGAACTAAGACAAATAGGACATGAATTAGTTGAACAATTAAAGGACAAACCATGTCGCGTGGTCGTCTGGCTTCGTGGTTTGCTAGTAGTCGCAGTTCGAGCCTGGCTCGATTCGGACTTACCGCATGATTCCAAATATTGACAATGCCTTTCAACTACCTGTACACACAAATCCCACGTAGGTAACTTTGAATAATCCAATGATTCGTTCCATTTGCGTTTAGTTTTAATATCCATCTTATCCATGACAATGGCTATTAACATTGCCTGTGCAATTTGTGACTCGTTGCCTAATGAAGTTAGTGAGTTGTACAATGCTGTAGAGTTGTCAATCAAACTTCGAATTTCTTGACTATTTGCTCTCGACACACTCTTGAGCATAAACAACGACGATATATTGTCCAAGAACACTAATGTTGGATTGCCGTAGCGCTGATTCAAACGAGCAAGTGCCTTCCTATAGTTTTCAGGTGTGATCTGAAATGCCTTTACTGTTTCCAATGCTTGTCCCGTTAAGCAGCTTATCAGCTGATTAAACTTCTCGATGTTTGATAAGCTGTTCTGCTGATCCACCATTTGAGTGAATAATGCACTAAAATTCTTGTAGTCCGCATAATTGCCATCAAATGTACGTAGCGTAAGTCTGGGCAACTTGGCTGACGATAAGAATGTAGGCCCAGAATCGGTCGGACATTCCTTTTCAATGTGCGTCTGCAAGGCCATTGCTTGCTTAAAGTAAGCTTCCAAAATTTCCAAGCGACACTTTAATTCCGCTTGAGTTGGCGCAGACTTCCCTTCTCGTAGCTTGAGATCAACGACATTGCGAATGCGTCTAATATTCCGGCGAGTATTCGCACGCTGCGTTTTAAGGCCCTCCAAAGGGATTATTCGCCCAACAACAACTTTATGTTTATATTTGAATAAATTGGTAAACTTTTTAAATTAAATTTAAAGTGGCAGTGAATGCCAGAGTTATATTTATATTACTCAAAATATTTATTAGAGAAAGAGCACTTAATTTCGTGTGCAAAATATTAGGCGAAGAAGTGCAATATTCGAACCGAATTTCACTCAACTGAGCGTGCAGAATATCTGGCGATGAATTACACTGAACTTGTTGTATTTATGTTATGCAGCGCAGCTATTGTGTATGTATGTAAGTACGTTTGTGAGCAGCTGCACTTATTGCTGCTTAGACGAATATGATTATCCAAACGTTTGAAGAATATAATGTCAAAGCGCAGTGCCGGTAACTTGCTGCTGTGATCGCGCGGGGATCGTGGGGACAGCGAAGTGTCGTTGAGCACGAAGATTACAAGCAGAAGCTGTTGCTGTGAATGAACGACGAAACGATAGAGATGACTAGGTGATGCGACAGCCGGGCGTCACAGGGCGACAGCGATGTCAACCAAAGCGAATAAACGGTGTCTCGGCGCTGCGAAGAGCAAGGCAAGCGAATGTATGCACAGTTAACACTTTGTTTGCTGGAACATTCCCGCTTATGTACATATGTATATATACAGAACATATATGCACATAAGCCAAATTAGAACTCTAAAGCGTTGCACGGAACTTCGAATAACACAGCCCCACGTTGGGCTCCAAAATGTAGGATCATGAGCGTTTTCCAGTCCAGCATGAGTTTCAGAGTATGGGGGTGCTATTCCACTAAACAAATGAGCCGTATATAAAATTCAGCACATCGTAGGTGCAAACATTTATTCATAGAGTTCTCGCTATAGACTAAATCATTGAAACGTATGAGCAAGCGCAGCTTGCTAACAGTTTGGCGAACGAGTGAAAATCAGAAAGAGTGTTACAATGCAAGAGAGACAAATAATTAGGGTGGTCCCACATATAAGAATATAAATATGAGTGATTTGGCTCTATTCTGGATGTGTTCGTCCCGCTCTGTCATATATCGCCCATTTCAAATAAAGTGCCTTGGTTTACTAAGACTCTTTCGAATTTAAGAAGCATTAAAAATTATAACAAGTAAGAAAGCTCTAGTCGAGACTGCTCGACTAGAAGATACCCTGATCCCTACAAAGAACTGATATTCACGCACTCATAAGCACGCGGTCTGCTAACTGCGCAGTAAGCAGCGACTGCGCTTGGGCTGCACTGCAGTGTGGGCAATATTATGAGAATTTTGTTGCTAAATAATTTCTCCTGTAGTGAGACTATCTTCATGAAACTTTCAGAACGTGATCATAATGTGCAAATGTGTGTACATTCCAAAGCACAAGTCTAGTACTTAAAATACGTTTTTTGCAAATTGTGGGCGAAGGGTGCGTGGTATCCAAAATCTGTAAAAGACAAAATTTGCGTATTGACCAGATGTATATACACACCAAATCTGAAGTCTCCAGGTCTAAAAGTATTAAAATTACGGTGAATAAACAAAATCAATTTATCGATTATTCGCGATAAAAAGTAATCGAGCTCTCGAAAAAATATGATAAATTTGTACTGCGTATGTTATACAAAAGTATGCATACAAAATTTCAAGTCTCTAGCTCATATATATCTTCTGAGATCTCGGCGTTCATACGGACGGACGGATGGACGGACAGACCAACAGGGCTATATCGATTAAGAATATATATACTTTATGGGGTCTGCGATACTTCCTTCTGCCTATTACATACTTTTCACAAAACCATTATACCCTGATTTCCCATTTTCAATGGAATCCGGGGATAACAAAACTTAAAGGCCATTCAAGAAACTTAATTAGCAATGAACAAACAATAATTGAGATAGTTACTCAGTTATCTAAAGCAATAAAAGAAAAATCATTAAATGTTATATCTGCAAAGCTTCTAAATCTGCACCAAAAAAAAACAAAACAGCTAAATAATACACCCAAGAGTTGGAGAAGCTTACTAAATCACTTGAAGGAGCTTACATCAACGATATTCTAAGTTCAGATTTAGCAAACAAGTACAGCACAACAAAATTGCTCAATTGATAAGGTAAAGCTTATCATGCAGGCAGGCACATTTAATAATATGAATGATGCCATATCTAAATTCGTTAACAGTTGCACTGATGCCACAGGACTGTCGAACAATGTCCTATATTACCAAATGCAGAATAACAGGGGTAACCTTGGGAATTACCAAAGAAGAGGTAATAACCACAATAATGGTTACCAAGGCAGCAACAACAATAGTGGAGGACATGGCCGATATAGAGGAAACTCTAGAGGCCGTGGCAACTCGACTCGAGGCCACAACAACACTAACAATGTGAGAGTGGCGCAACATTTGCCGAAAAACTCTCAGAACACTTTAGGCAACAACACACAGTAAAATCGGAGATTCATTCAATCAACTTTAGTCTTAAGATTTTTGTTTGCTTCATTAACCATTCAACAAATACAAAACTTACATTTTTAATAGATACTGGTGCCGATATATCACTTTTAAAAATTAATTCAGATAAATACGAAACTAAATAGGAGGAGTTATAAGATCCCAGGGCACCACACTAAGAGAACGCCAAACAACCAAATACATAATTCCACGCGAATTTCATTTAGTAGATTCCAATTTCGCAATACCATGTGACGGTATTATTGGCATTGATTTCATAAAAAGTTAGACTTCAAACCAACTGAGGATATAAACCAATCCTACTCAGACCCCACAATCTAAATTACCCAGTTTATGTACCAATTTCATATAGTTCTGGCAACAATACGTTACTTCTGCCAGCAAGATCCCAAGTGGTAAGAAAAATAGAAATAAATTCAGTAGACGACTACATATTTGTACCAAATCAAGAAATACAAAATGGTATATATGTCACAAATACAATATCAACTTCTAAACATGTTTACATCCGTATTTTAAATACAACCAATTCTGACCAATTGGTCAATGCTAATAAACTAGCTTACGAAAAACTTTCAAATTACGAAATTATCCCAACAGTAGATGCAAATCAAATCAGTACTTGAGAAATTGCAGTAGAACATCCCACCCCAATTCAAAGAAAAGTTAACAAAGCCATGTACAAAGTATAACGAAGTATTCGGACTTGAATCCGAACCCATAACAATTAACAATTTTTATAAGCAAACCCTAAGACTAAACGATGATGAATCGATTTACATAAAAAACTACATAATCCCGCATAGCCACATAGGAGAAATACAACGACAAGTAGGAAAACTAATAAATGACAGAATTGTAGAACCGTCAGTATCCGAAAAAATAGCCCACTCTTGTTAGTCCCAAAAAAATCCATACTAAACTCAGAGGAAAAGAAATGGCGATTAGTAATTGACTCAAATTAGTAATTGACGTCAAATACAAAAAAAAAACTGCGATCTGATAATTTCCCGTTCCCTAGAATTGACGACATTCTGGATCAACTGGGTAGAGCTAAATACTTTTCCTGCCTAGACTTAATGTCAGGTGTTCACCAAATTGAACTGAAAGAAAGTTCGAGAAATATAACGTCTTTTTCAACGAGCAATGATTCATATCGCTTCACGCGATTACCATTTGGTCTTAAAATAGTACCAAATTCGTTTCAGAGAATGATGACTATAGCATTCTCAGGCCGAGAGCCTTCGCAGGCATCCCTTTATATGGATGACTTAATGGTTATAGGATGTTCTGAAAACCTCATGATTAAAAACTTAACCGATGTTTTTAACATATGTAGAACTTACAACCTAAAGTTGCATCCAGAAAAATGTTTATATAAAGGACAGTACTGTCAGATGATAAGAAATTTGACATCATAAAAAATAACCCTGTCCCTCATGATGCAGACAGCGCATATTCATTCATAGCATTTTGCAATTATTATCGTCGTTTTATTAAAAACTTTGCCGACTATTCACGGCACTTAGCTCGATTATGTAAAAGATTGTTCGTTTTAATTGGTCCGACGAATGCCAAACGCACTCGAACATTTAAAATATCAACTTATGCAACCTACACTATTGCAATATTCAGATTTTTCATTGGGCAATTACACAATTCAGACCATATATTTATGGTAAACACTTTACAATTAAAACAGATCATAAACCATTGACATATATTTCTTCCATTGTGCAGGGCTGACGCTGGATTGATGAAGTAGAAAAACTCGCGAATTTTGTTTCAGATTATATTTTTAAATGTGGTTAAAAAACGCGCGAACATTTACACTTGTAAAAGTAGAGAGTAGTTTGGAGAAAATACTTAGCGGAGCGCCAAGTACTGAGCGCACAGCTGCTATGTTATTAACAGCACGCTGTTAATAACATTGCCGGGCTGTGTGGGGGAGGAGCAGTTCTTGTTAATGGGATCTGGCATTAACATACTCCCCCCCCTTGCAAGGTTGCAAAGTTGGATGTAGGAAAAAGGCTCATGAGCATGAGCCCGAAAGGACCCACCCGAACACCGTGTTCTGGGCCATGGGAAGGCCGTTAGTGCTGGGAACGATTCCCGAAAGGATGACGTGAGGATACACGTCAGCCCCCAGCACAATGAACACCGAGCTGGGGTGAGCCCAACTGCTGTCGGCAAGTGTGATTCCAGGCGGGCTGGCTTCACGCTCGATCGGCCGGAGTGGCGTGGTGACGGAAAAACCCATGGTCCTTGCTAATGAAGCATGGATCCGAGTGGTAGGGCTACACGGGTCGATCAGAGCCCTCACGTCGAACAGCTTCTCCTCTGTCTGCAACACAATTATGGCCGTCGGGACGATGCTAACAACCTTGTGTTGCATCAGGGACGTCAGCGAAGGAGTGGCCGAACTGCTAGGAGCTGCGGAGGGGCGACGCTTCGAAGTGCGACGACGTCGACGAGTTTCTGGGAGATGCAACAACGTGTGATGCTTTTGCCCGCACGTTTTGCACCCCCCTTGCTGCGGCAAGACTGCCCTGAGTGTTGATGTGCCAGGCAGTTCGCGCAGTACTTGTTGATGAGTACCGCGCGCAAACGTTTCTCGGCCGGCAGGCCTAAGAACCGCTGGCACTTGCGCAGGGCATGGACCCCTCTGCACACGCGGCACAGGAAGGAGTTAGAGCCGGATGGCTGTGCGTGATAGGATGGCGTCATGGCTGGAATGTAAGAAGGTGATAAAAATAGGGTGAAAAATTGTGTGCGGATAGCAAAAAGTCAGCTGGACATCACAGGCCTGGTGTCGGCCGTTGGTAGGATGATCAGCTTGTGGACGCGTCAGCGGATGACACCTCGTGCGGTAAGAACGTCAGCCACTCGGACCCGTCCGTCATCCCCCGGATAGGGGACGTGGACTCGGGCGAGCCGCCACTCGTTAGTGGCGGTATTGTCATCCAAATCGCGGTGAGGAAACTGCCATTTGTTCCGTTTATGCAGTTCCTTAAGGTACTCCTCCTTCCAGCGGAAACAGAGCTGTCGGTGGAGAGCCTTAAGTCGCTGCCAACGATTCAGGATTGACATCGCTTTTTCGGGAATCTTTGGCTCAGCGATGGAGAGAAGGGGCCCACCGACTAGGAAGTGACCCGGAGTCAAGGCAAGTAAATCGCTGGAGTCCTCAGACATGGGCGCAATCGGCCTGGAATTGAGGCACGCTTCGATTTTAGCCAAGAGGGTCGAAAGTTCCTCGAAACAATGCCTTGAAACTCTTTACGCCAGCTTCCCACAGACCGCCCATGTGGGGTGCGCTGGGAGGATTGAAGTGCCAAGATAGGCCTTTGAAGGTATATTTTGCAAGCACTTCAGATCTAAGAGATTCTGTGAAGTCTCGCGATAACGTCTTGGCAGCCCCGACAAACGTTTTCCCATTGTCGGAGTAGACCTTTTGCGGACACCCACGCCGAGCCACTAATCGGGAGAATGCCACCAGGAACTTTTCTGTGGTCAAGAAAGACGTGGCCTCAAGATGGATGGCCTTGGTGCTAAAACACACAAACACGCAGACGTACCCCTTCGTGATGAGGCAGGCGCGTCCCGTGTAGCTCTTCACGTCGAAGGGGCCTGCAAAATCGACGCCCACGAACGTGAAGGGCCTGGAAAATGTTGACCGTTCGGCTGACAAATCGCCCATCATACGCGTTTGGAGACGCTTACTATAAACTACACAGGATTTGCATGAGTTTATCTCGGATTTAATCAGGACCTTCAGCTTGGGAATCCAGAATTGTGAGCGGACGAGTCTCATCATCAACTGGTTCCCGCCATGCAAGGATATGCGATGGGTAAAACGGACCAGCAATCTTGCTAAAGCACAGGAGTAGGAAAGGATGATTGGATGCCGTTCATCATAGTTCAAGGAGGCGGACGTCCTGATACGTCCGCATGCCCTCAGGATACCTTTATTATCCAGGAAGGGGTTGAGGTTACGAACCGGACTTGAGACCGGAAGTTGTTGCTTTGCGCGTAGACAACTAATCTCCTTTGCATAATCTCTTCGTTGGCAGTGGGATATGAAGAGGGACTGAATGTCGCGCAACTCATCAGCGCTGAGTTCTTGCGACGGCTGAGGGACGGATTTCTGGCACCGGTTGACGAAGCGGAACATCCAGGCGGTAACCCGGAGAGCCTGGTTGAGTTCGGAGAACCTGCTTATGAACTCATGAGCAGTAGACGGACTTGCAATAAGGCATTTGATGGGCTTTTGTTCCTCTGTGGTCTCGAGAGGTGGGGCTGGCGTTCTTGGTCACTGATCTTGGGGGAGCCGGAGCCACTCCGGACCATGGAACCATAAAGAGCTTAAATAGAGCTCTCGTAGATCAACTCCCCGGCTTGCGAGATCTGCTGGGTTCTGTTCGGATCGGACGTGGGCCCACTGCCCAGGATTAGTGATTTCGGTGATCTTACTAACCCGATTGGCGACGAAAGTCGTCCATTTGCAAGGTGGCTTGTTAAGCCAGGCCAGGACGATGGCCGAGTCTGTCCAATAAAAGGACTGGAAGTTAACTGCCGGGGATGCCGGAAGCACTATTGAACATAGGTCAGCCAGAAGAACGGCGCCGCACAGTTCCAAACGGGGTATGGACAGTGACTTGATTGGGGCCACGCGCGTTTTTGCAATGAGCAGATTGGTGGAAACCTGGTCGGCTCCGTAGGCGCGTTCTGAGGCATCACAGAAACCGTGGTATTGAACCTTGGTCCCGGGTTGAAAATGCACCCATCGAGGTATGCGGATGTCCCGGAGCGTTGGATAACCGCCCAAGAACTCTTGCCATTGTTGACGGAGGCCGGCAGGTAGCGGTTGGTCCCAGTCCAGTCCTTGCAACCAAAGTTCCTGCATAAAGATCTTTGCACGCACGACGAAGGGGGCCAACCAACCGGCAGGGTCGAACAACTTCGAAGCCTGCAAAAGCACGCTTCTATTAGTGTAAGACACCTGAAAAGGAATGTCGGACGGCGAAAAGAAAAACTCATCGGAATGAGCTTGCCAACGGATGCCAAGAGTCTTTGCTGTGCTGGAGTCTTATTGTTCTAAGAAGTCATCGCACAGCCTGTGACCTTTTGGAATGGTCCTTAGACAGTCCTTGGAGTTGGACGTCCACTTACGCAACGGGAACCCCGCACTATCAAGAGCTTCTTTAAGCTCTGCAATAGTTGCAGTCACCTTTGCTTTAGAATGCGCCCAAAACCAGGAAGGGAGCGCAATTCACTCCGAAAGTGACGGTGTTCAGCTCGTAGTAGCCGATGTTGCCATCAGGCTTGCAGGCAAGGATGGGTTGGAATGGGGTGTGTTTGGGATCAACACGAATTTGGCGATACATTTTTGTGATATCAGCATTGAACACATATTTATAGTACCGGGCCTGAGTGGAGAACATCGTTCAGGCTTTCCCATTGGAGGATGGACACGACGCATTGAACATCACCCTCACTTTGGTGGTGGTGCTGTCGGGCTTGAATACCGCATGGTGCGGCAAGTAAAAGTTTCCATTTGCGGTATCGCAGTATGGAGATACTGGCCTCATATGACCCAGGTCGAGATACTCTTGCAGGATAGCTTCGTATTCGGCCTTGAGTAACGGATTTTTTCCTAATCGGCTCTCGTTTTTAAGAAACTGCCGAAGTGCGATGGAACGCGAATGCCCCAGGTCAATGTGTTGGGATTTTTGAAAGGGAGGGTCACAACATAGGCGCCAGAGCTGTCTCTTCTTGTGGTTCGGACAAAATTGCCCTCACACACCGAGTCAGGCTCACTGGCTACCTTGGGTACATCCTCCACCTCCCAGAATTTGGACACGAGATGGTCGAGCTTCTCTTCTTCAGAGAAGATAACTCGAGTCGTGAATGCGGATACAGTTTCTTGGGAATTTTGTGTGACTGGACCAGTAAGGATCCAGCCAAAGATCGTCTCTTGTCCCATGAGCGAGCCGCAGAGGTTAGGACGGAAACCCCCCTGGACGATCGACGGAAGGATATCCGCACCCAAGAGAACTGGGTCCCAATATGGAAGTCACAGAGTTTCTGAGACTGGGCCGCCACAGATTGGCCTAGGCCGGACACCTTTGTTTGCACAGGCCTTTCGGAAATGAATGTTGCCTCTGACCCCGAATCGACCAGAGCTCGGGCGGGATACGTGGCTCCTAAGTAGCACACGTCAATCACCGCCATACCGAGCAGGACACCTTGGGTGTTAGCCGTAAAATAAGTTTGGATATTAGGCGATGCTTCGGACGGACGAGGAGTTACAAAACCCGTGGATGAGAAGCTGGTCGTTGCGGTACCTTCCCGATGGAATAGGGTATTATGCCTACCTTTGCATCTGGCGCAATTGTGGATGCTAGTACAATCGCGCAGCTGATGGCCTTGCGCGAAGCAATTCAAACACAGCTGCTTTCGCTTGATATAGGTGTCTCGTGCTGCAATGGACATTTGCAGAAAGCGAGGACACAATCGAACCGGATGGTTCTCTTTAGATCATAAGTCACATTTCTTGACCTTAGCGCTTACTTCAGCTTCAAAGGCATGGACTTTCTTGGCTGTAGTAGGGTGCGCGGATCTTGAATCTGGAGTTGTGACTGTCAGGACGGGTTTGTCACCTTCCATAGCCTCAAGAGCGCGAGCACGCTCGCTAAGGAAGTGACTAACATCTTGCCAGGCTGGGATTTCATATTTTCTCTGCAATGAATGCTCCCAGAGAGATCGAGTCTGTTCTGGCAATTTGGAGGGGCACAAGAGCACTAGGATGCAGTCCCGATTCTCCGTCGAGATTTGAGCATGCTCGATAGCAGTGACGCACCGATGAATGGTGCCATGCAACTCTCTGAGAGCTGAGCCTGATTCCTTGGTGACTTTGGACAGGTTGAGAAGGATCTTAAGCTGGCTGTTGACTAACAGCCGCTTATTCTCGAACCGATCACTCAAGGCGTCCCAAGCTGATGCAAAGCCGACGTTTGTGAGCGGGCACTTGGCGACCAAAGCGTTTGCATCACCTGCTGTTTTTTAATTGAGGTGGAATAGCTTCTCCACCGGAGTCAAGCGCGGGTTCTGGATGTAGATGGCTGTGAAGAGGTCACGGAACGTTAGCCAGCGCAAGTAATCGCCGTGGAACACCTCCGTGTCTACGGGTGGAAGGCGGCAGCCTCCTGACGAAACGGACGGAACAGGTACTGGGGCGGACGGTGCAGTTCTTGCCGAAATGGCGCTGATCTTCTTGCTCAATTGTGCTGTGCACCGTTCGTAGACCGTATAGCAATGGTCGAATTTCGACTCTACGGCCTCAACGTCGCCACTAGCAGACCCCTGGCTAAGCGATTTTGAGCACGCATCATATTGCTGCTCCGCTTTCTCCCAAAGAACCTTGACCCGATCCCGTCGGATCTCTAAAGCTTGGAGTTGAGCTGCCGGAGTGGACTCAATATCCTCAGCGTAGTCAATACGGCTCTCAAATTTGATGAGCCTATCTGCAGCCGCGATAAGGTCGGACAGCACCATTCTGGAGGACGGACTTACTGGCGTATCTGTGGATCAAGTCAGGATCGGACTACGTTTGAACGTGCCGGCGGACTGCAATTTAGCGGACGGAATCGGAGACGCGGAAGCACTGCGCTTGATCAGGCGCGAAGAAGGTACGTTTAGCTGTGCACGGCCAGAACGATCGGACATGGGGTTGACTAGAGCGGCTTGCACACAAGAAAGGAGAAATTTAAAACCACTTAATTAGGATAAATTTAATTGGAGTACAAACGTCTATTTGAATAAATGAGAACGGAAGAGCTGAAAAAATTAACTTAATTAGGATAAATTAAGTTTCAGTTCAGTTTGGACGAATTGGAAAAAATAATTAACTTAATTAGGATAAATTAAGTTGGAGGAAAAGTCGTTTATATTACTAAATAAAACGGAAGAATGGAAAAAAATCTAACTTAATTAGAATAAATAAAGTTTGAGGTTTTTCGAAATAAATGAAAGAAAATAACTTAACTTAATTAGAATAAATTAAGTTTGAAGAAAATTTATTTGCTTTATTTATTTGAATTTGAACGGAAGAATGAAAACAACTAACTTAATTAGAATAAATTAAGTTTGAGTTTTTTTCGAAAATAAATGAAAGAAAAATAAATTAACTTAATTAGAATAAATTAAGTTTGAAGAAAATTTATTTATTTTATTTATTTGCATTTGAACGGAAGAATGAAAAAAATAACTTAATTAGAATAAATTAAGTTTGAGTTTTTTTCGAAATAAATGAAAGAAAATAAATTAACTTAATTAGAATAAATTAGGTTTGAAGACAATTTATTTATTTTATCTATTTGACTTTGAACGGAAGAATGAAAAAAAAAACTAACTTAATTAGAATAAATTAAGTTTGAGGTTTTTCGAAAATAAATGAATGAAAATAAATTAACTTAATTAGAATAAATTAAGCTTGAAGAAAATTTATTTATTTTATTTATTTGAATTTATTTTATTTATTTGAATAAATAAAAAAATAAACAAGTAAGGAAGCTCTAGTCGAGACTGCTCGACTAGGAGATACCCTGATCCCTACAAAGAGCTGATATTCACGCACGCATAAGCACGCGCTCTGCTAACTGCGCAGTAAGCAGCGACTGCGCTTGGGCTACGCAGCAGTGTGGGCAATATTATGAGAATTTTGTTGCTAAATAATTTCGCCTGTAGTAGGGCTATCTCCATGAAACTTTCAGAAAGTGATCATAATGTGCAAATGTGTATACATTTCAAAGCACAAGTCTCTAGTACTTAAAATACGTATTTTGCAAATTGTGGGCGAAAGGGGCGTGGTAACCAAAATCTATAAAGGCAAAGTTTGCGTATTTATCAGATGTATATACACACCAAATCTGAAGTCTCCAGGTCTAAAAGTATTAAAATTACGGTGAATAAACAAAATCAATTTATCGATTATTCGCGATAAAAAAGTAATCGGACAGTTATCGAAAAAGAAGATAAACTTGTACTGCGTATGGTATACATGAGTATGCATACAAAAAATGTCTCTAGCTCTTATATCTTCTGAGATCTAGGCGTTCATACGGATGGACGGACGGACGGACAGACGGACAGGGCTATATCGACTCAGCTCGTCGCCCTGATCAAGAATATATATACTTTATGGGGTCTGCCACGCCTCCTTCTGCCTGTTACATACTTTTCACAAAACCATTATACCCTGATTTCCCATTTTTAATGGGATCAGGGTATAAAAATAAAAATAAAAGTCACAGAATATTCGTGCAATTAATTCCGATCATGAACTATCGGCACGAAAATGTGGCGCTCGGCGATAGCGATCGAAAATTGGTATTAGTGAAAATTGCAACTAAATGCACATCACAAACAAAAACAAAGTTTATTTAAAAATTTAGTTTATTTTTAAATTTATTTATTGTTGCTGCCAATGTGGAACTGTGACTAATGGAGAAATAATAATTTTCGATAAATGAAACAACAAGTGTAATTGTAGCCCGTTTATTTAATAGTTCGGATGTAACTAAAGTAAATAAATTTATCACCCAAGCAACAAAGAATATTGTTACTTGCAATATCTATTTATTTATTTTACGTGTGTGTAATATGGATATATTACAGACACGTAGTTATTTTAATTTAAATTAGCGCATATGTACGTATGTGTAGTATGGCGGATCATAAGTGCCGTATGTGCATATGTGCTATTTTAAATTAAAGCAAGTAATTTATACCTATCTTAGCGCCAAATGGAGTGCTGGTGAAAAATATATATATATATCCGGCTCGAAGGACCAAAATGTGCAGGGCTGACGCTGGTTTGATGAAGTAGAAAAACTCGCGAATTTTGTTTCAGATTATATTCACTTTATTAAATGTGGTTAAAAAACGAGCGAACATTTACACTTGTAAAAGTAGAGAGTAGTTTGGAGAGAGTACTTAGCGGAGCGCCAAGTACTGAGCGCACAGCTGCTATGTTATTAACAGCCGGGCTGTGTGGGGGAGGAGCAGTTCTTGTTAATGGGATCTGGCATTAACATCCATGAAAAACCCAAGTTCAAAACAAGTAAGGAAACTCTAGTGGAGACTGCTCGACTAGGAGATATCCTGATCCCTACAAAGAGTTTATATTCACGCACGCATAAGTACGCGCTCTGCTAACTGCGCAGTAAGCAGCGACTGCGCTTGGGCTGCGCTGCAGTGTGGGGCAAAACTATGAGAATTTTGTTGCTGAATAATTTCTCTTGTAGTCGAACCATCTTCATGAAACTTTCAGAACGTGATCATAATATGAAAATGTGTAAGTTAACACAACTGACCAGCGAAACGTAAATATTCAAGCTGACCATGCATTCCCACCATAAGTGCTTACGACACCAGCCGTCTCAAGCGGGTATTGCACAACAGCGGCAGAAGCGTACACGCGCAACACTGTTGCTTCTCAGCGATATATGATCCCTCGCACTATATGCAATGCCAGCGTTTTCAGGGCTTAGGGCTAGCTTCGATTATAAGAATTAATGTCACTTAGAGTTAGTTGATTTTTGGAAATAAAGAACGTCGGTCGACGCCACGGAATTATCCAAGTCTTCTCATTTCAAGCAACTCCGTTGCTTCTATACAAATGTTAACACCATTACTTCGTACGTGTTAATTCACTTCAATACTAAAAACCAAAATATTATAACTTGTATACATTCCAAAACACAAGTCTCTAGTACTTGAAATACGTTTTTTACAAATTGTGGGCGTAGGGAGCGTGGTATCCAAATATACCAAATTTGGGTATTGATTAAATGTATGTACACACCAAATCAGAATTCTCCAGGCCCAAAAGTATTAAAATTACGCTGAATAAACAATATCAATTTATCGATTATTCTCGATAAAAAAGAAATCGGATGAGTTATCGAAAAAAAAGATAAACTTGTACTGCGTATGGTATACATGAGTATGCATAAAAAATTTCTCTAGCTCTTATATCTTCTGAGATCTAGGCGTTCATACGGACGGACGGACAGACGGACAGGGCTATATCGACTCAGCTCGTTATCCTGATCAAGAATATATATACTTTATGGGGTCTGCGATGCTTCCTTCTGCCTGTTACATATATTTTCACAAAACCATTATACCCTAATTTCCCATTTTTAATGGGATCAGGATATAATTAACACGAATGCGGCTAGAATTAGAAGAATACGATTTCACAGTGGAATACCTAAAGAGAAAACACACGTGGTAGACACCCTGTCAAGGATAAAGATATCCGAGTTAAAAAACATTCAAAACAAAGTACTGAAAGTCACTACCAAGCAACAAAGTAGAAAAGAAAACAAGTAAGAAAACTCTTGTCGAGACTGCTCGACTAGGAGATACCCTGATCCCTACAATGCGCTGAAATTTATTTAACATGCAATGAATATATTCGTTCATATATTTTTGTTGACAAAACAGACTGGGATGTTTGGCTTCAATATTTCGTCTACTGTTTCAACACGACACCCTCTATGGCACATAATTATTATGCATATGAATTAGTCTTTGGTAGACCATGTAATTTGCCAAAATACAAACAAGTACGAACGTTGCAGTCGAGCGTTACCAACTGCGGAATACTCATTCACAATCCGGCTCTAGCATGTACAATTTTCAATATGATAAGACACAAAAGTGGCCTATAAATTATTTTTATACCCAGAACCCATTGAAAATGGGAAATCAGAGTACAATGGTTTTGTTAAGATGTATGTAACAGGCAGAAGGAGGCGTGGCAGAACCCATAAAGTATATATATTCTTGATCAGGGCGACGAGCTGAGTCGATTTAGCCCTATCTGTCCGTAATACTAGAGACTTGTGCTTTGACAATGGCATGCATTTCAATATTTTAATCACGATATAAAAGTTTCATGAAGATAGTCCATCGACAAGAAAAGTTAATTAAAAAGATATTGACAATTTACAAGTCAACTTAGGTGTAAAAAACTAAAACTATACATGTAAAGCCTAAAAAAGTACAGAAAATTATTACAAAAGTATCACCAACCCGATGGGGGTATTTTATTTGCCAGTCCGGCCAGCTATGCCCCAATTCACAGCCAAATATGGTCAGTGATACTATTGAGCTAAGCAAAGAGAGTGTCAACATGAAAACTTAAACTAAAGGTTAAAAGAACTTAAATATAGTTAATTTAATTATAGATAACAATTAGTAATTAAGTAGAAGGTGTTTAAAAAAAAAAATAAATAAATAAATAAAAAAAATGCCAAGATAGATACAGAAAATAGAATAAGAAATATAAAGAAAAAGAAGTGCTAAAATAGAAATATAGAGTAGGATAGAGAAATCACTGCAAAAACATTGGACAGAATGTTATGTCTAGGCACTGCGAGTGATTTCCCTAAGGTAAATAGAAGCAAGGATTTTATATTGGGAAGAGAGAGCTCTAAGTGAAAAATGTGATGATATTTATTATAATGTAAACATAGTACATGAAACGCACTATGCAAGGAATAATCCGTAGTACAGCACGGAAGGTAGAGAGGACGATAGTGTCTAGTTAATTTAAATGCATCAACAATGAGGGGGAATCAATATTACCGTTAATCAATTTATGCAGGAAAACAAATCCCAAAATTGTTCTGCGATTGATTAACGATGGAAGATCAATAAGTTGAAGCCTACTAAGGTAAGACGGTAATCGTAAGTTACTGTCCCAGCTAAGATCCCTTAAGGCAAAGAGAAGAAACTGTTTCTGGACCGATTCAATACGATGCTGATACAGTTTATGTTGAGGAGACCATACAACTGAGCCATACTCAAGGATAGGACGCACAAGCGAAATAAATATTTGCCTGGTAGTAAAAGGATCTTTAAATTCCTTAGCCCAACGTTTAATAAAGCCATACTTTTGGCTTCATTTACGATAGTAGAAATATGAAGATTGAAATTAAGTTTACAGTCAAAGAGAACACCAAGATCTTTGACTGTAAAGATGCGTTGCAAGGTAATGTTACTAATTTTATAGTCAACAATATAAGGAACGGTACAACTGAAGGTCATTGTCATACACTTTGAGCAATTTAGGTGCAACTGATTCGCCACACACCAAAGTTGAAATGCATTTAGGTCATCTTGAAGTTGAAGATGCCCATTTGCACTGGAGTGTGGGAGGCAAAGTTTTATATCATCCGCATACATAAATATAGTGGAATAAGAGATACAACTGGGAAGGTCATTTATGAAAAGTGAAAAGCCAAATTGCTAACCTGAAATACACCGGACGAAACAAAGATAAGTTTAGAAATAACTGTTCTCAGTAAGACTCTTTGGGTCCTACCCTTTAAATAGGACGAAATCCAAGACACAAGTTTAGTGGAAAATCCTAAGCGTTCAAGCTTTAGAATTAGAATCTGGTGGTGGACTGAGTCTGTACTGAAGTCAGTGTAAATAACATCAGTCTGCATTTTTTTAGAAAAACTGTCATTAATAAGCGACGTAAATTCAAGTAAATTATATAATAATAATTAATACCTCTATAATTTGAGATATCAGACCTTCCACCTTTTTATACCCTGATCCCATTAAAAATGGGAAATCAGGGTATAATGGTTTTGTGAAAAGTATGTAACAGGCAGAAGGAGGCGTGGCAGACCCCATAAAGTATATATATTCTTGATCAGGGCGACGAGCTGAGTTGATATAGCTCTGTCCGTCTGTCCGTCCGTCCGTCCGTCCGTATGAACGCCTAGATCTCAGAAGATATAAGAGCTAGAGACTTCAAATTTTGTATGCATACTCATGAATACCATACGCAGTACAAGTTTATCTTTTTTTTTCGATAACTCATCCGATTACTTTTTTATCGCGAATAATCGATAAATTGATTTTGTTTATTCGGCGTAATTTCTATACTTTTAGACCTGGAGACTTCATATTTACTGTATACATACACCTGAGCGATACGAAGATTTTGTAATTTACAGATTTTGGATACCGTGCCCCCTTCGCCCACAATTTGTAAAAACGTATTTTAAGTACTAGAGACTTGTGCTTTGGAATGTATACACATTTTCACATTATAATTACGTCCTGAAAGTTTCATGAAGATAGTCTGGCTACAAGAGAAATTATTCAGCAACAAAGTTCTCATAGTATTGCGCATACCGCAGCGCAGCCCAAGCGCAGTCGCTGCTTACTGCGCAGTTAGCAGAGCGCGTGCTTATGCGTGCGTGAATATCAGCTCTTTGTAGGGATCAGGGTATCTCCTAGTCGAGCAGTCTCGACTAGAGCTTCCTTACTTGTTTATATAACGGAATGATGAAAGATTCTTTCCAAATTGAAGGGAACACAGAGGTTTCCAAAGATAAATTAAACAATTTTGGTAATGGTGACTGAAGAGAAACACTACACTCTTTAATCACACAACTTGGAATATTGTGTTTGTTGGGTATGAGTTGTTATAGAGATCAACAGAAGAGTACGTGGATTGAAAAAAATCTGCAAATAGATCAGAGGAATCCTGGTCATTACAAGTTTTCTCAGCACCAAGGACAAATGAGGACGGCAAACCTGAAGATTTACGCTTCAAGTTAACAAATGAGTAAAATTGTTTAAGATCCCGAGCAAACTGACGTTTGCAACGTATAAGGTAATTCTCATAACAACGAGAATTTAAGAGATTGAAGTTTGACTTGGCTATGGAATATTTAGACCAGTCAACACTTGAGCCAGACTTTTTATACTTTTTGAAACATTTAGTTTTAATATTTCTTAAAGTCAAAAGAGTCTTAGTGAATCAAGGCGGTTTAGTTGAAATGGGCGATATACGACAGAGAGGTATACACACATCTAGAATAGAGCTTAAGGTATTATAAAACAAGTAAGGAAGCTCTAGTCGAGACTGCTCGACTAGGAGATACCCTGATCCCTACAAAGAGCTGACATTCACGCAGGCATAAGCACGCGCTCTGCTAACTGCGCAGTAAGCAGCGACTGCGCTTGGGCTGCGCTGCAGTGTGGGCAATACCATGAGAATTTTGTTGCTGAATAATTTCTCCTGTAATAGGACTATCTTCATGAAACTTTCAGAATGTGATCACAATGTGCAAATGTGTGTACATTCCAAAGCACAATCTCTAGTACTTAAAATACGTTTTAAAATACGTTTAAAATACGTTTTGCAAATTGTGGGCGAAGGGGGCGTGGTATCCAAAATCTGTTAAAGACAAAGTTTTCGTATTTATCAGATGTATATACACACCAAATCTGAAGTCTCCAGGTCTAAAAGTATTAAAATTACGGTGAATAAACATAATGAATTTATCGATTATTCGCGATAAAAAAGTAATCGGACGAGTTATCGAAAAAAAAAGATAAACTGGTACTGCGTATGGTATACATGAGTATGCATACAAAATTTGAAGTCTCTAGCTCTTATATCTTCTGAGATCTAGGCGTTCATACGGACGGACGGACGGACAGACGGACAGAGCTATATCAACTCAGCTCGTCGCCCTGATCAAGAATATATATACTTTATGGGGTCTGCCACGCCTCCTTCTGCCTGTTACATACTTTTCACAAAACCATTATACCCTGATTTCCCATTTTTAATGGGATCAGGGTATAAAAACGATGTTGCTAAATTAATATCAACAGAATCATATAAAAGAGACCAGTCTGTTGAATTAATTAATTCGTTAAGCAAAACAAAATTGCATTTACGATAACAACGACTTAGTTTAGAAGGCAGAGGAGTATTAGTTTGAGGACTTTCAACAGTTAATAAAACCTCTAAAGTGGGGTGATGTGCATCCTCAGATAAACAGAAAGGAGTTGATCTCACGACATTAATGATGGAATCATAATTAATGAACACAAGATCTAGTGTGCAATTCAGATGATTAGAAAAAGAGTTCATCTGAAACATAGACAGATTAAAAAATTCATCAAAAAGATAGGATCAAGTGTAGGAAAAAAGTGATTTGTATTACAATTTAAGGACCAAGAAGTGTTAGGAATATTAAAATCACCCAACACAAGAAGCAGGTCTCTATTTTTTTTATTTTATTTATTTATTTAATTAAAAGCTATTGACAATTTACAAGTCAACTTAGGTGTAAAGAACTAAAACTATACATGTAAAGCCTAAAGAAAAGTACAGAAAATTATTACAAAAGTATCACCAACCCGATGGAGGTATTTTATTTGCCAGTCCGGCCAGCTATGCCCCAATTCACAGCCAAATATGGTCAGTGATACTATTGAGCTAAGCAAAAAGAGTGTTAACATGAAAACTTAAACTAAAGGTTAAAAGAACTTAAATATAGTTAATATAAGTTTAAGATAACAATTAGTAATTAAATAGAAAGGTGTTAAAAAAAAAAAAAAAAGAGAATAAGAAATAGAAAGAAAAAGAAAAAGAAATAAAATAGAAATATAGAGTAGGATAGAGAAATCACTGCAAAAACATTGGCAGCATAATGTTACCAATGCACAAGTCTAGGCATTGCGAGTGATTTCCCTAAGGTAAGATAGAAGCGAGGATTTTATATTGGGAAGAGAGAGCTCTAAGTGAAAAACGTGGTGATATTTATTATAATGTAAACATAGTACATGAAACGCACTATGCAAGGAATAATCCGTAGTACAGCACGGAAGGTAGAGAGGACGATAGTGTCTAGTTAATCGAGACGGAACTGAAAAATTTAGACGCATCAGCAATGAGGGGGAATCAATATTACCGTTAATCAATTTATGCAGGAAAACAATTCCCAAAGTTATTCTGCGATTGATTAACGATGGAAGATCAATAAGTTGAAGCCTACTAAGGTAAGACGGTAATCGTAAGTTACTGTCCCAGTTAAGATCCCTTAAGGCAAAGAGAAGAAACTGTTTCTGGACCGATTCAATACGATCCTGATACAGTTTATGTTGAGGAGACCATACAACTGAGCAATACTCAAGGATAGGACGCACAAGCGAAATAAATAGTTGCCTGGTAGTAAAAGGATCTTTAAATTCCTTAGCCCAACGTTTAATAAAGCCAAGCACACTTTTGGCTTCATTTACAATGGTAGAAATATGAAGATTGAAATTAAGTTTACTGTCAAAGAGAACACCAAGATCTTTGACTGTAAAGATGCGTTGCAAGGTAATGTTACTAATGTTATAGTCAACAATAGGAACGGTACGACTGAAGGTCATTGTCATACACTTTGAGCAATTTAGGTGCAACTGATTCGTCACACACCAAAGTTGAAATGCATTTAGGTCATCTTGAAGTTGAAGGTGCCCATTTGCACTGGAGTATGGGAGGCAAAGTTTTATATCATCCGCATACATGAATATACTGGAATAAGAGATACAGCTGGGAAGATCATTTATGAAAAGTGAAAAGAGTAATGGTCCCAAATGGCTACCCTGAGGTACACCGGACGAAACAAAGATAAGTTTAGAAATAGCTGTTCTCAGTAAGACTCTTTGGGTCCTACCCTTTAAATAGGACGAAATCCAAGACACAAGTTTAGTGGAAAATCCTAAGCGTTCAAGCTTAAGAATTAGAATCTCTATCTTTTACATGTTCATAAATTTCTTTAATACAAGTTATATGTTGAGCATAAACTTCTACATCAGAAGAGGGAGGGATATAAGAACATGTTATAAACAATGAGCACGATGACAGAGTTAATTTAACCCCAATAATCTCCGCATTATGAAGGGACGAAAAAGTAAACGATTCGGAGAGGATACTAGATTTAACAGCAATTAACACCCCACCTCCTTATTCATCAAACGGTCAAGTCTATAAATAGTGAAATTACTTGAAAGAATCTCACTATTATGAATATTATGACTTAACCATGTTTCGGTGAAAGCGATAATGTCATATTGTATACTAAAACTTTGCAAAAATAGATGTTTAAGTTTAGAGTTTAAGCTACGTACGTTTCGATAGATCAAGGACAGCTGAGAAGAAGATTGCATGATATTTAGTTTTTTGGTAAAGGGTTTGATGTTGATTGCACCGAAGGTAGATTCAACGAAATGGGATTCACTTTATTGCGATTCTTAAGTTTGAATTCATAGACAACTACATGAGGTGGCCAGAATTTAGGATCACATATAGTTGTAAAGTATTCGACAGGTACATTGATCTTAAATGAAGCAATTTCTCGCGGAGTTGCGAAACTAAACTTCGAAATAAAAACATTGGCTGAAATCTTACTTGATATAAAAGCCTCACACGTCGTATCAGATGAAAGCCTGGATAAGAAAACTTGCTTTCGAGGAGAGACAACAGATAAGGTAATGCCGACAGTGTCTGTCTTATTGTTACCCATTGTTTGAACAGCGTTTGGAGAAGAATCCACTTTTTGAACAGGGACATGAGTTTCAATAGCAGCATCGACAGGAGAAACAATAGATTCAGGACCAGGTGATATAAGTACAGGTGAATTAGCAGCCGATGACAGTACAGAAGCACAAGGTGAGGGAGGAGCCAGCGAATTAGGTGATGATGTTACTACGGAAGAAGGTACCAACAATAAAGGGGCTTCAGATTGTGGTGGACGATTTTCAAAACTATACAGATTTAATATTTCTTCAGCAACAGCCATATCACTGGATAGCTGATTAGAAATCTTCTTAAGTTTTAACAAGTAAGGAAGCTCTAGTCGAGACTGCTCGACTAGGAGATACCCTGATCCATACAAAGAGCTGATATTCACGCACGCATAAGCACGCGCTCTGCTAACTGCGCAGTAAGCAGCGACTGCGCTTGGGCTGCGCTGCAGTGTGGGCATATTATGAGAATTTTGTTGCTGAATAATTTCTCCTGTAGTAAAACAATCTTCATGAAACTTTCAGAACGTGATCCCAATGTGCAAAGGTGTATACATTCCAAAGCACAAGTCTCTAGTACTTAAAATACGTTTTTTGCAAATTGTGGGCGAAGGGGGCGTGGTATCTAAAATCTGTAAATGACAAAATCTGCGTATTGATCAGATATATATACACACCAAATCCGAAGTCTCCAGGTCTAAAAGTATTGAAATTACGGTGAATAAACAAAATCAATTTATCGATTATTCGCGATAAAAAAGTAATCGGACGAGTTATCGAAAAAAAAAGATAAACTTGTACTGCGTATGATATACATGAGTATGCATACAAAATTTGAAGTCTCTAGCTCTTATATCTTCTGAGATCTAGGCGTTCATACGGACGGACGGACGGACGGACGGACGGACGGACGGACGGACAGACGGACAGGGCTATATCGACTCAGCTCGTCGCCCTGATCAAGAATATATATACTTTATGGGGTCTGCCACGCCTCCTTCTGCCTGTTACATACTTTTCACAAAACCATTATACCCTGATTTCCCATTTTTAATGGGATCAGGGTATAAAAATTGAGCCCTCACAGCACTATACATTTTAGTAAAGTTTATTTGTTTATCCAAGCAACTCGAACAAGACCAGCGTACGCCCCCATTACCAATTTTGGTAGTAGACATAATCTTGTCATAATCACGCCCAGTAAGACCTGCACACTTAGTATGCATCAAATTGTCGCACAACCAGCAACTTACAAATTGTGGTTGTGGAGAATCAACTGCCTGCTTGAAAGTGCAAGCTTTTTTGCAGCAGCTCATATTGACAATTGGGATCACACCAAATTAAGCAAATGAAACAGAAATATAAAACAAAGAGCGACGAAAAAAAAAAAAAAAAAATAAATAAATAAATAAGAAATGTTGAGAGAGCAAGTCACAACAACAAACAGCTGTCGAGAGAGCAAGTCACAACAGCAAAACAGCCATTAGCTGGCAGACCGAAGGTACAGAGCAAGAGAGTATACTTGCACAGCGCGAAGTTAAAATTCGAGAGAGGCAAATACAACAACAACAGTAAGAGAGAGCGAAGTCGGCAGAGCGCCAAAAAATAGAAACACTAAAGCAGAATGCAAATAATGTAAATAATGAGCCAACGCTGCACCAAAACTTCAGAATTAAAAACACAGATTATTAAAGACACAGCGAGCCGCGGATCAAACCTTGCAAAGCAAAATAAAGAAAATTGCTTTATTTGACCGACCGCAATTATAAGAAACTTTAATCGAATCATTTAAAGTATTAAAGCAATCAAATTTATAGAGCAAAAGTAAACACGTCTGATAGTTATCAACTGAGAACTCTCTCTGGGAGGCACTCTTACCTTAAAGATGTAAAAGATTTAATCTTATAACTGATTTTCGATAAGCACATTAATCGATAACAAAATAACGGCATGACTTATCGTTTTTATACCCTGATCCCATTAAAAATTGGAAATCAGGGTATAATGGTTTTGTGAAAAGTATGTAACAGGCAGAAGGAGGCGTGTCAGACCCCATAAAGTATATATATTCTTGATCAGGGTGACGAGCTGAGTCGATATAGCCCTGCCCGTCTGTCCGTCCGTCCGTCCGTCCGTATGAACGCCTAGATCTCAGAAGATATAAGAGCTAGAGACTTCAAATTTTGTATGCATACTCATGTATACCATACGCAGTACAAGTTTATCTTTTTTTTTCTATAACTCGTCCGATTACTTTTTTGTCGCGAATAATCGATAAATTGATTTTGTTTATTCACCGTAATTTCAATACTTTTAGACCTGGAGACTTCAGATTTGGTGTGTATATACATCTGATAAATACGAAAACTTTGTCTTTAACAGATTTTGGATACCACGCCCCCTTCGCCCACAATTTGCAATAAAACGTATTTTAAGTACTAGAGATTGTGCTTTGGAATGTACACACATTTGCATATTATGATCACGTTCTGAAAGTTTCATGAAGATAGTCCTACTACAGGAGTATTATTCAGCAACAAAATTCTTATAGTATTGCCCACACTGCAGCGCAGCCCAAGCGCAGTCGCTGCTTACTGCGCAGTTAGCAGAGCGCGTGCTTAAGCGTGCGTGAATATCAGCTCTTTGTAGGGATCAGGGTATCTTCTAGTCGAGCACTCTCGACTATAGCTTCCTTACTTGTTTAGTGATAAACTTGATATACGGTCATTAAAAAAAAAAAATTGAAGTCTCCAGCTCTTACATGTTCTGAGATCGACGCGTTCATACATACGTACAGACGGACAGTCAGACAGACGGACAGGGCCAAATCAACTCATCTCGTCGCCCCGATCAAGAATAAATATACTTTATGGGGCTTGCCACGCCTTCTTCTGCCTGTTACATACATTTTAACAAAACCATTATACCCCGATTTCGCATTTTCAATTTTCAGAAAAACAAGAGGTCTCATCAACCGAAAAAAAATGAAAACAAGTAAGGAAGCTCTAGTCAAGAGTGCTCGACTAGAAGGTACCCTGATCCCTACAAAGAGCTGATATTCACACACGCTTAAGCACGCGCTCTGCTAACTGCGCAGTAAGCAGCGACTGCGCTTGGGCTGCGCTGCAGTGTGGGCATATTATGAGAATTTTGTTGCTGAATAATTTCTCCTGTAGTAAAACAATCTTCATGAAACTTTCAGAACGTGATCCCAATGTGCTAATGTGTATACATTCCAAAGCACAAGTCTCTAGTACTTAAAATACGTTTTTTGCAAATTGGGAGCGAAGGGGGCGTGGTATCCAAAATCTGTAAATGACAAAATCTGCGTATTGATCAGATGTATATACACACCAAATCTGAAGTCTCCAGGTCTAAAAGTATTAAAATTACGGTGAATAAACAAAATCAATTTATCGATTATTCGCGATAAAAAGTAATCAGATGAGTTATCGAAAAAAAAGATAAACTTGTACTGCGTATGGTATACATGAGTATGCATACAAAATTTGAAGTCTCTAGCTCTTATATCTTCTGAGATCTAGGCGTTCATACGGACGGACGGACGGACGGACGCACGGACGGACGGACGGACGGACGGACAGACGGACAGGGCTATATCGACTCAGCTCGTCGCCCTGATCAAGAATATATATACTTTATGGGGTCTGCCACGCCTCCTTCTGCCTGTTACATACTTTTCACAAAACCATTATACCCTGGTTTCAACTGCAAGAGGTTTGCCACCCTTCTTTTCCGCTTGCCTGGCTGGGCGAGGCGTACCACGTTGGGGGAAATGAAATGTACGATCCTGTAGGGACCGTCGAATTTGCGTGCTAACTTCGCTGCGAAGCCTTCCGCCGCGCTGGACAATTGGTGCTGTCGCAGCAAGACCATTGACCTGATTGTCGGCCTCCACTCACGTCGGCGCGGGTTGTAGTTCCTGCCCTGATCCTTCGAGGCCCTTTGAAGGTTGCTGCGGACCATTTCGAAAATCTCAAAAATCCTCTGCTCCCTCTCCGATGGATCGATCTCTCTCGTTGCGGAGCCTGGCGTGACCTCATCGTAGAGCGCGCCCGGCGGCCGAGGCTCTCGACCCATCATCAGGAACGAGGGCGTAAATCCCGTGGAATCCGCCACACCCGAATTGACGGCTAGCGAGATCTCGGGCAACAGTTCATTCCATGAACTTTGGTGGCCCTCGATGTATTGCGCTATCATCCGACGTTTTCACGGTGCGGTTTGTTCTCTCCGTAGGACTCTTCTGCGGGGAATACGGGGCTGTGTCTTACCCCCAGGCACTCCATGAACGACCTGAAACTTTTGCTCGCGAACTGGACGCCGTTGTCGCAGACGAACAACTTGGGTATCCCAGTTCGGCCCAAGATGCGCTTCTTGAAGGCCGTCTGCAGTAGGCGGAAGTAGCCCTCTTCAATCGCACCAGCTCCACCCACTCGCGAACACCAACAGCATCGTGTTCCCACGTTTAGAGCGAGGCAAGGGACTTACGAAATCCGCGTATAGAACCACCATCGGCTCTGCTATCTGCCTAGTCAGCATCTGCTCGGCCGGCTTCTGTTGCTCGCTCTTGAACCTCTGGCACACCCCGCAGTGTCTGGCTGCTTCCCGAAACATACCCGGCCAGTAGTACCTTTCCGCCAGTCTCGCCGCCGTCTTCCAAACGCCTTGATGCCCAGCCGTGGGAGCATCATGGCACTCCTGTAGTAATGGACGTCAAACAGGTATTGCTGCAACTCCAGTGCCCAGCACGGGATTCTGCCTGTAGGGCTTTCAATCGAATTGAGCCACTTCAATGACCACGTCGAACTTGTAGCTTTCCAGATAACACCTCATCTTCCTAACGATCGCGAGGTATTCTTTCTCCGTCGCCGAGTAATTGAGCTCCGCCTTCAGCAGTTTCCGACTGGCGTAAGCGATTACGCTTTCCTGACCCTCGACCTCCTGCGTGAGCACTGCGGAACTTTCGGACCTCGACCTTTGCGGGATCAGTGCAGATCCCCTCTCCACTTATGACATGGCCGCGGTAGACCAGTCTCTTCCTGAAGAAGTAGTATTTCTTGCGATTCACACAGAGGTTGGCTTTCCTCAGCCGGTGGAACACCTCCCTCAGATTCGCCACCTGCTGCTCCTTCGTCGCCCCGATCTCCACTATGTCGTCCAGGTAGGCAAACGCATGAGGCTCCATGTCTGGTCCGATGACCGTGTCCAAGTCGCGCCCGCGGAGTGCAAACCGAATGGCATCACCCGCCAATGGAGCAGCCCTCTCCTTGGCACCGTGAACGCCGTGCACTCCCTGCTGTCCGCAGCCTCCCATAGTATCCGCTTTTCAAATATAGGGTGGATATATACTGGGCATACCTCAGCTTCTCCAGAATATGATTGACCCTCGGAACGGGGTAGGCATCCGGGATTGAGCGCGCGTTGAGCTGTCGGTAGTCCACGCACATGCGCCATTCTCCGGTCTTCTTCCTCACCAGGACGATGGGCGCGCTGTGCGGGTTCGCAATGGCTTGCCTGGATCAGTTCATCTACCTGCTCGTCAATCACCTTCGCATCGCTGGATTTTTCGGGTAGTCGATCGTGGTCGTCATCTTTCGACCCCCGATCTGCACCGCCGCAACGACCCTATCGTCGTCCACTGTCAGCGGACATCCTGCTCCACTTTTGCTGTCTAGATGGCGCCGCCCCGCCCTTGCGGAAGGCGCCCCAGTCCATTTCCCGTGTCGTCTCCTTCACAGAAATCTTGCGTACTCTTTCCTTTCTCCCCGCAACGTAGGCAAAACATAACCTGCTCATTGCAAAACATAACATTACTCGTTGAAGATATAAGAGCTAATGCATATTCTTGTCTACCATACGCAGAACAAATTTATCATATTTTTTCGATAACTCTTCCGATTTCTTTTTCATCGAGAATAATCGATCAAATGATTTTGTTTATTCAGCGTAATTTGAACTCTTTTAGACATGGAGACTTCAAATCTGATGCGTATATGCATCTGATCAATACGCAGATTTTTTAATTTACAGATGTTGTATACCACGCCCCCTTCGCCCACAATTTGTAAAAAAATTTTTAAGTACTAGAGATTTGTGATTTGGAATGTATACAAATTTGCACATTGTGAACACGTTCTGAAAGTTTCATGAAGATAGTCCGACTACAATAGAAATTCAGCAACAAAATTCTTCTAGTATTGCACATACTGCAGTGCAGCCCAAGGACGCTGCTTACTGCGCAGTTAGCAGAGCGCGTGCTTAAGCGTGCGTGAATATCAGCTCTTTGTAGGGATCAGGGTATCTCCTAGTCGAGCAGTCTCGACTAGAGCTTCCTTACTTGCTTTATTTTCTTTTCTTTTATGTTCGGCCCACTGTCCACTTCGCTCACGTACAGCCGCGCCAAGATGCTGTTTCTCGCGAGTTTCGCGAATGTTCGCTAAGTCTGCATCTGCAGCGGAGTGGGGGAAGGGGTACAATCGATACGCGCGTATATTCGACTTACGCGCGTGGTTCTTTTTTTATCTTTCTTGCCGTTTTTCTTTCTCTTTCACGCCGCCGCACTCCGGTCCTCTTCCCTGCTCGAACGCCACTTGTAAGGTTACGTTTTATATTTCTAGCCAGGGCAGGCTCAGTCTGCCCGAAAACTCGCTGGAAGTGTTAGTTGTGGATGGGGGAAAGGTAGATATGAAAGAAAAACCCACTCTTTCTACTTCGTTATAAACTTTTATTACTTTTCACTATCAAGTTGCGCGTCGCACGTTTTTTCGCTAAGTCTCTGGTCAATGTTTCACTCTTTTTTCGCTTCCGCTTGCGTCTACTTGTCACGGCGCTTTATGATCGACTGTATCGACTCTCCTCGGCCGCTCGCGTGGACGCCTAATATATATACATAATAATAGATATTCATAAGACGGAAGAAAATATATTTATGAAATTAAAAAATACAAAAGAAATGATAAAAACATAAAATTTCAATTTTTAAAAAAAGTTTTCCGCGGGATTTGAACTCGCACCACAAAAAAATAACTAAAGTAAAGATATTCTGCGCCTCTGCCTACAGTACCACTGCATCACTCTAATTAACATTATTTAAAACGAAATGACATTGTTAGGTCTCCATATAGCAAAGAAAAGCCAAAGTAGCGGCTGGGAATTCAAAAACAATGCAAAGTAAAATCAATCGCAATTGACATTCTTAGAAAATGCTAAAGATAATTCATTATATGTACATACATACACACATACCAATGAGCACGTACATAAGAAAGGCTGAAGTTGGTTAAAATTGTCTATGCAGACTTTTGTATATACATATGTACATATGTATGTACATATTTATATACATACATGTATGTATATACGTAAAAGCATTTAAGGGCTATTTAAGAAGAAAGAAATTTAAGCTTATAACAATTTTCGACTAAGAAAAATAAAAATATTAAGTGCTATTCATTCAAGCTCGCACCTTCCCAATAAAATATCGAATTTACTACCCACGCTATCTAACACGACTTGCGTTGCCTTAAACATCACCACCACCCCCCTTCGGTTGCTCATCTAGTAGCGAAAATTATATATGTACAGTGCTACAGCGTCATCTTAGAAAACTAAAATAACGACTGAAAAATCCACAAATCAAATGGAATTCCTAGAATATGCTAGAAGAACCGCTTATGTCTGTATGTTTAGAATAAACGATAAAAGTTTATATAATTGATAATTGAGCTACAAAGAACCTCCTCTATCGATTACATGTAAGAAAGCTCTAGTCTAGACTGCTCGACTACGAAATCCCCTGATCCCTTCCAGGAACTGATATTTCAAGAATTCTTCGCTTTTTCTGCTTCAAAAGAAACACAAACACACAGAGGCACGCACGCATAAACTCGCATTAACTGCAGTGTGGGCTTACTATGGGAACTTAATTGTTTAATAATTTTTCTTGTCGATGAACTATCTTCATGAAACTTATATATCTTGATTAAAATATTAAAATGCTTGAATTTGCCAAAGCACAAGTCTCTAGTATTACGGACAGACGAACAGGGCTGAGTCGACTCAGCTCGTCGCCCTGATCAAGAATATATATATTTTATGGGGTCTGCCACGCCTCCTTCTGCCTGTAACATATAAACAAAACCAATATATCCTGATTTCACATTTCAATGGGTATTAAAATAATTTGTAGGCCACTTTCCGTGTCGTGTCATATTGAAAATTGTACATGCTAGAGCCAGATTGTGAATGAGTATTCCGCAGTTGGTAACGCCCGACTGCAACGTTCTTACTTATTTTTAATTGTTCATTTGGCTCCCATAAACACAATTATTTCTACTTGTGTCTTTGTCTGTTTTATTTGCACAATCAATACGCTCGTACAAACATATATACATTTGTAAGCACATAGGAGCGTCATTTAATTTTCTTTAACTTCCACTCGCACATTTCCAAAAGTCCAACACAACAGTTGTTTTTTTCCAATACAATTATTATTTTGCCTGCAATCATACTTTTCATATAAAACATAAAACACATAACTTCATTTTATTAGATAGAATTTACATGTACATACATACATATGTATATGCAAAGCGTGCGGTCAAAAGCATCACACTTTGTTGCATTTCCCAGGAGCTCGTCGACATCGTCGCACTTTGAAGCGTTGCACCTCCGCAACTCCTATCAGAAACGTCAACGGAGGAGTGGCCGGCCGGAAGGCCCAAGAAGCGCTGGCACTTGCGCAGCGCATGGACCTCTCTGCACACGCGGCACCGGAAGAGTTGGAGCCGGCTGGCTGCGCGGAGTTAAGCAATGGCGTGATAGCTGGAAGGAAAAATGGAATGTGTAGCGGATAGTAAAAGTTAACTCGACATTACAGGGATAGTGGCGCCCGTTGGTAGGATGACCAACTTGTGGCAACGGGAATCCCGCACTATCAAGAGCTTCTTTAAGCTCTGCAATAGTTGCAATCACTTTCGCTTTGGAATGTGCTCCTACAAGCACGTCGTTGACACACATGCCCTCGGATATGACATTGCTGGCGAGAGGTAGTCGGGATCTCACGTCGTGTGCGAGTTGCTTGAGTACTCTCAGAGCCAGGAAGGAAGTGCAGTTTACTCCGAAAGTGACGGTGTTCAGCTCGTAGTCGCTGATGTTGCCGTTAGGCTTGCTTGGTGGTGGTGCGTTTGGGCTTGAATGCCGCATGGTGCGGCAAATAAAAGTTGCCAATTGCGGGATCGCAGTAGGGAGAAACTGGTCTCATATGACCCAGGTCGAGAAACTCTTGCAGGATAGCTTCGTTTTCGGCCTTGCGTATCGGATTTTTTGTTAATCGGCTCTCGTTTTTAAGGAACTGCCCTAGAGCGATGGAACGCAAATGCCCCAGGTTTCTGTGACTATGCCGCCATAGATCGGCCTAGTCTGGACACCTGTGTTTGCACAGGTCGAAAAGGTCGCCTCATTAGGCGGAATCGATTAGAGCTCAATAACCGCCGTACTCTGCAGGACACCTTGAGTGTTAGCCGTAAAATATGTTTGGACATTAAGAGATGCTTCGGACGGACGAGGAGTTACAAAGGCTGTGGATTATGCCTACCTTAGCATACCGCTTACTTTGATTTCAAAAGCATGGACTTTTTAGGATGTTGTAGGGTGCGCGAATCTTGTCACCTTCCATAGCCTCAAGAGCGCGAGCACGCTCGCTAAGGAAGTGACTAACGTCTTGCCAGGCTGGGATTTCAGAATTTCTCTGCAATGAATGCTCCCAAAGAGATCGAGTCTGCTCTGGCAATTTGGAGGTGCACAAGAACACTAGGATGCAGTCCCAATTCTCCGTCGAGATTTAAGCATGGCAGTGACACACCTGTGATGCCATGCAACTCTCTGAGAGCTGAGCCTGATACCTTGGTTACTTTGGACAGGTTGAGAAGGATCGTCGAGCCGTCGGTTGTGAGCGGACACTCGGCGACCTGCTGTTTTTTTTTTAATAGAGGTGGAATAACTTTTCCACTGGATTCAAGCAGGGGTTTTGGATATAGATGGCTGTGAAGAGGTCACGGAACGTTGGCCAGCGCAAGTAGTCGCCGTGGAAAACCTCCGTGTCTACGGGTGGAAGGCGACAGCCTCCTGACGAAACAAAAGGACGGGGATAGACGGTGCACTCCTTGCAGAAATGGTGTCGATCTGCTTGCTCAATTGTACTGTACACTGTTCGTAGACCGTGTAGCAATGGTCGAATTTCGCCTCCATGGCCTCAATTCGCCACTAACAGACCCTGGCTAAGCGCTTTAGAACACGCATCATATTGCAGATCCCGTCGGATTTCTAAGGCTTGCAGTTGAGCTGCCGGAGTGGAGTCACTGCGCTTGATGAAACGCGAAGAGATTACACTCAGCTGTGCACGGCCAAAACGATCGGAAATGGGGTTGACTAGAGCGGTTATTAGACGCAAGAAATGAGAAATTTAATCCACTTAATTAGAATAAATTAAGGTTGAATTAAATTTTTACGAAATTTAATTAATGTAATTAACGAAGAAATTAATGAACTTAATTAGAATAATTGAAGTTGGAATTAAACCCGTTTATTTGAAATAAACAGAAAGAAATGAAAAATTTAACTTAATTAGGATAAATTAAGTTCGAGGTAAAATTCGAAAGTAATGAGAAAATAATTAGCTTAATTAGGATAAATTAAGTTTGAATGAAAAGCGTTTATTCGGAATAAATAAAACGAAAGAAATGAAACAGTTGACCTAATTAGTATAAATTAAATTCGAGTTGAATTCGGAAGAAATGAAAAAATTAATGAAATTAATTAGGATAAATTAAGTTGGAATGAAAAACGTTTATTTGGAATAAATAAAACGAATGAAATGAGTGGTTCATAATTAAAATAAATTTAATCATAAATCGTGCAATGAATCTTGATTGAACAAATTTCGGTTGGTACTTGTAGAATTACAGCTGAATGGACTCAGCACATTAAAGCAAAAGAAACCTTATTTAATAAAACGAACTCAGGTATGTTATGTTGCTGCCAATGTGGAATTGTGTTATTAGTGAAATAAAACAACAAATGTATTGGGGTTTACTTTATTCAATAATTATAGTCGGTACGTGGACAAGCACATATGCATGTACATATGTATGTATGTACATGTAAATTCTATCTAATAAAATGAAGTTATGTGTTTTATGTTTTATATGAAACGTATGATTGCAGGCGAAATAATAATTGTATTGGAAAAAAAACAACTATTGCAACTATTGGAAAAAAACAACCGTAGGAAGGGGGGGGGGTGCAAAGCGTGCGGTCAAAAGCATCGCACGTTGTTGCATCTCCCAGGAGCTCGTCGACATCGTCGCACTTTGAAGCGTTGCGCCTCCGCAAGTCCTATCAGGGCCACTCCTCCGTTGACGTCCCTGATGCAACACAAGGCTGTGAGCATCCTCCCGACGGCCATCATTACCCTGCAGGCAGAAGCCAAACTGTTTGACGTGAGGGCTCTGATCGAACCGTGTAGCCCTACTACTCGGATCCATGCTTCTTCGGGAAGGACCATGGGTCTTTCCGTCACCAGCGTCGGGTATCATCCGATCAAAGGCCACCGAGTTCTTCCACGACGTCATCTTCCAGCTGGACCCCCAACTGAACTACCGGAAGCCGATCAGGCCGATCGAGCGTGAAGCCAGCCTGCCTGGAATCACGCTTGCTGACAGCAGTTAGTCTCGTCGCGCGTCATGCGCGTTTTTTATTACTCCTAGAAGAAAAAGAATAAAGTGAATTCTGCAACCATCAGACCTGCGTGTTTTCATTCCAACTATCGACGCCACCTCTATGTTCAATAACAATTTTAAGAGAAGCTTTCGATTTATTAGAAACTGAAGGTATTATTAGTACTCAAAATTTTAAACAGAAATCTGTGCGAAGTAATGAAAGAGCGAACAAAATTGAAAGTAACAAGTAAGGACTAGGAGATACCCTGATCCCTACAAAGAGCTGATATTCATGCACGCATAAGCACGCGCTCTGCTAACTGCGCAGTAAGCAGCGACTGCGCTTGGGCTGCGCTGCAATGTGGGCAATACTATAAGAATTTTGTTGCTGAATAATGTCTCCTGTAGTAGGACTATCTTAATGAAACTTTCAGAACGTGATCACAATGTGCAAATGTTTGTACATTCCAAAGCACATGTCTCTAGTACTTAAAATACTTTTTGCAAATTGGGGGCGAAGGGGGTGTGGTATCTGTAGGAACAGGAGCGTTTTCCAGTCCAGCATGAGTTTCTACAGTATGGGGGTGCTATTCCACGAATAAAAGGAGTTGTATATAAATTTCTACACAACCTCGGTGCAAGCGTTTATTCAGAGTTCTCGCTATAGACTAATTACAGAGGCGGATGAGCAAGCGCAGCTTGCTTACAGTTTGGCGAATGAGTGAAATAGAAGAGTGATACATTACAAGAGAGCCACGTAATTAGGGTGGTCCCAAATTTAAGAAGAAAAGTATACAAATTTGAGTGATTTGGCCCAACATCCCGGCCCCATTGAATGACGCAGTCTTTCAAGAAACAGGAAGAATAGCTATTTTGTGAATTGGTCTCCGGATTATGCCCTTGGCAGTGCGTACATCTACAACTCGTACTCGATGATCTCGTCCAAGAATTGTAGCTGTAATGCGACCCATTATCCACTTCTGAGAAGGTATGTTGTCCTCATGTATGAGAACCATGTCTCCGATAGAGATACTAGATGCTGGTTTGGTCCACTTGGAGCGTACGTTCAACTCGTTGAAGTAGTCTGCTGACCAGCGTCGCCAAAAGTGTTGTTTGATACCAGTTATCAAACGCCAGCGGTCCAAAGATTTCAGCTGTTCATCTTCTATAGGTTGTTCAGGCAATGCTCGCAAGGAGTCTCCAACTAGGAAGTGACCAGGTGTCAGAGCACCCAAGTCGCTTGGATCTGATGACAGTGGAGTGAGCGGGCGCGAGTTGAGAATGGCTTCTACTTCCGCTGTGATTGTAGCCAATTCCTCAAACGTGCAGCGGGCATTCATTAGGCTGCGCGTCATGAGTCCCTTGGCGCTTTTGACTGCCGCCTCCCAGAGGCCGCCGAAGTGTGGTGCTCTGGGTGGGATAAAACGAAAGTTTATGAATTCATTTGCGCAAAAACTAATAATTGATTGTTGATTTTCTTGCTTGAAGAAGTAGTTCCGTAGTTCCTTTAATTGATTGCTTGCTCCAGTGAAATTCGTCGCGTTATCGCAAAATATATCCACAGGCAATCCACGTCGTGCAATCATGCGCCTCAAAGCGGCTAAGAAGGCATCCGTTGAGAGATCAGATACTACCTCGATATGCACAGCCTTGGTTGCGAAGCATACGAATATGGCAATGTAGGCTTTCCGAGGAGCCTTGCCCTGAATGCGAAGATAGACGTTGACTGGTCCGCAAAAGTCCACTCCACAATGAGCGAAAGGTCGCGATGGAGTTAATCGTTCGACAGGCAGATTTCCCATGAGTTGCTGTTGCAGCCTTGGCTTGTAGCGCACACAGTGCACGCATTTCCTGACGATGGAGCGAGCCAGGTCTCGAGCATTTACGATCCAGAATTGCAGCCGAAGTAGTGCAACAAGTGCCTTTGAGCCAGCATGGTAGTGTTGCACATGAAGAAACTGTACGTAGTGACGAACGAGGTCATCTTTGCTGGGGAGTAGAATCGGATGTTTCTGAGCGTCTGGTGCATTTGCCAATTCGAGACGGCCGCCAACCTTCAATAGTAGGTATCCGTCTGTAACCTGCAAAAATGGATTTAGAAACTTTATGTGACTTGATATTTGCCTGTTTTTCTGCAAAGCGTGGATTTCATCTGCAAAGTGCTGTTGCTGTAGATTCCAAATAATGCAATTAAATGCACGCTGAAGTTCTTGAGGTGTCGGCGAGGGCGTAGACAGCTCAACGGGTCTCCGAAGCGCGTGTGTGAAGCGCAGCATCCAAGCAACAATTCGCAAGCAACGACGATGCGAACTTATGCTTCTAAGTGTGTCGAGTAGATAGTTGCTATCCGTCGTAACCTTGAAAGCTGACTTGCGCATCTCAAGTGTTATGACCTTAGGATCTGGTTCGTGACGTTTGTCCTTTGGCCAAGCGTGCGGGCTCTGCTTCAGATACGCCGGCCCCATAAACCAGATAGATTGTTTCAATTCCATGGGTTTACATCCCCTTGAAATCAGATCGGCGGGATTTAATTGTGTTGGGACGTGCCTCCAATGACAGTCCGGTGTGGCTTCTTGGATGTCAGAAACGCGGTTTCCAACAAAGGTTGATAGTGTCGCAGAATGTTGCTGTATCCAATGAAGAACTATCGACGAGTCGCTCCACAGATAGGTTTGTTGGTTCAATGTGAAAATCCCCTTGATTTTCACGTAGAGCTGTGCCAGCAGGTGGGAAGCCGCGAGCTCCAGTTTTGGTAGCGATAGCTTTCGAGTTGGTGCTACTCTGCACTTTGACGTGATCAGGTGGACTTCAACGTTGCCGTCCGCTGCAACTGTGCGTGCGTAGATGCAGCATCCGTATGCCCGAATAGAAGCGTCACAAAATCCATGCAACTGCAACTCCTTGATGTTCGGCTGCATACAGAATCGAGGTATTGTCAGCGACTCCAGAGATGGAAGCGATGCAGCAAACGATTTCCAAGCTAGACAAAGTGTTTGCGGCACAGATTCATCCCAATGCAATTTCAGTATCCACAACTCCTGTAGAATGATCTTTGCTATCACAATGACTGGCGCTACTAGTCCCAATGGATCGAAGAGTGAAGACGCAACTGATAAAATTGTCCTCTTGGTGATTGCATCAACGGAGCATTTGGGTCGAAAAGCAAAAAGCAATACGTCCTGACGTTGATTCCAGGTTAAGCCCAATGTGCTTGTAACGGAACCATCCTCTAGATTCAACTCCTTGATAGTGTTATCGTCGACGAAGTCCGGGTGGTTTGAATGCCATTTTGCCAATTCAAATTTGCCTTTGCCAAGTACCTCGATGACCTCTGCCTTGAGTTGTTGTAGACCTTCCGATGTGTCATGCCCACACAGAAAGTCATCCACGTAGAACGATGAATTTATAGCTTGTGCTCCAAGTTTGTGAGTTTGTATATGTAGATCAGCCAAATATGTCATACTGCGTATTGCGAGATATGGTGCTGTGGCCGTCCCGTAGGTGACTGTATTCAGTTGATATGTGCGAAGTGGCTTATCTGTTGAATCTCTCCAAAGAATATATTGAAACTTGCGGTCACGATAATCCATCAGTACTTGTCTGAACATTTTCACAACATCTGCAGTGAGTGCATATCTGTATGTTCGAAAGCGTAGCAGAAGCGTATATAGATCCGTCTGAATAGTCGGTCCAACCATTAATAAATCATTCAGTGATCGTTGCGATGAGGTTCGATTTGATGCATCGAAGACAACTCTTAACTTCGTTGAAGTGCTATTTGGCTTGAAGACGCAGTGATGTGGTATGTAGTAGTGTGGCTCGTCCAGCCTTGGTGCGTTTACCAAACTCATGTGATTCAGATCTTCATACTCGCGCAGAAACTCCGTATATGATGCCTTTAACTGAGGATTGCGATTTAAGCGCCGTTCCAATGACTCGACTCTCAGTTTGGCTGACTGGTATGAAGATCCTAGATATCTTGGGTCATCCTTAAATGGTAGCCGAACAATAATTCTACCGTCCGCTTGTTGACGTACAGATCGACTAAACATTTGTTCGCACTGCAGTTGCTCAGGTGTAAGCCTTTCGATTGGCTTACTCAAATCTTCGATATGCCAGAGCCTTTCCAAATTGTTGTTGATTGACTCCTCCTGTGAAAGCGAGTAGCAGTGTGCCGGTCTTTGTGTGCCTTTATAGCGTCCAGATACAATCCATCCAAGTAACGTTTTCTGAAGCGTAGGAAGGCAGGGACCCAATTTGATTTGTCCCACTGCAAGAATTTCAAAAAATGTTTCAGTTCCAATGAGTAAATCAATATGACGAGTTTTGTGAAACTGCTCATCTGCTAGTGGTGTGTTCTTCGGTATGTTCCAAGATGAAATGTCGATGTCCGAATCCGGCTGATATGCAATGTGTGACGTCACGCAGAAATCAATGGGCATCTTGAAATCCTCCGTACGTGACCTGATTGTGGCCGAAGTGCCAAACTTGATGTGTGTATGTGACTCGCCAATGCTAGATATTCGCATATGCCGTTCGACTCTTGGCAAGCGTAGTGATTGTGCGAACCGTTCTGAGATGAAGTTCACCTGGGAGCAAGAATCCAATAGAGCACGACCGATCCTGTAAGTTCCAGATGCATCCATGACCTCGACGATGGCCGTTGCTAGAATGACTTGGTCTGTTCGATTGGTGTGTGTATGTGTGACAACTTCGTTTGAATTGGAAACGATGGGTAACGTAGATGCCGATCTAGTCGCAGCTGTCTCTCGATGTAGTAAGCTGTGATGAAGTCTCGAACAGAATCGACATCTTTGGGCAGAGGGACACTTGGCTGCCTGGTGGCCCTTGCCAAGGCAGTTTAGGCACAGAGCATGTCGTTTTGCTGCTTCATAGCGATCTGTAATAGACATCTCCTGAAGCCGACTGCAACGTGATACTCGATGTTCTGAACTAAGACAAATAGGACATGAATTAGTCGAACAATTAAAAGACAAACCATGTCGCGTGGTCGTCTGGCTTCGTGGTTTGCTAGTAGTCGCAGTTCGAGCCTGGCTCGATTCGGACTTACCGCATGATTCCAAATATTGACAATGCCTTTCAACTACCTGTACACACAAATCCCACGTAGGTAACTTTGAATAATCCAATGATTCGTTCCATTTGCGTTTAGTTTCCATATCCATCTTATCCATGACAATGGCTATTAACATTGCCTGTGCAATTTGTGACTCGTTGCCTAATGAAGTTAGTGAGTTGTACAATGCTGTAGAGTTGTCAATCAAACTTCGAATTTCTTGACTATTTGCTCTCGACACACTCTTGAGCATAAACAACGACGAGATATTGTCCAAGAACACTAATGTTGGATTGTCGTAGCGCTGATTCAAACGAGCAAGTGCCTTCCGATAGTTTTCAGGTGTGATCTGAAATGCCTTTACTGTTTCCAATGCTGGTCCCTTTAAACAGCTTATCAGCTGATTAAACTTCTCGATGTTTGATAAGCTGTTCTGCTGATCCACCATTTGAGTGAATAATGCACTAAAATTCTTATAGTCCGCATAATTGCCATCAAATGTAGGTAGCGTAAGTCTGGGCAGCTTGGCTGACGATAAGAATGTAGGCCCAGATGTCGCAGCAAATGTTGATTCGTTCATCTCTTCCGTAAGTTGTTCTGTAATGCAAACCTTTATGTCTACATACAGCTCCTCCAGCTCGGCGCGTGTTGAATCAGTCGGACATTCCTTTTCAATGTCCGTCTGCAAGACCATTACTTGCTTAAAGTAAGCTTCCAAAATTCCCAAGCGACACTTTAATTCAGCTTGAGTTGGCGCAGACTTCCCATCTCTCAGCTTGGGGTCAACGACATTACGAATGCGAGTAATATTCCGGCGAGTATTCGCGCGTTGTGTTTTAAGGCTCTCCAAAGACATTATTAGACCAAAAACAACTTTATGTTTATATTTGAGTAAATTGAGATAATTTTTAATTTAAATTTAAAGTGATCAAATTAACTGCCAGAGTCAAATTTAAATTACGCAAAATATTTATTAGAGCAGCGAATAATACAAGTCACAAATTTCACTCAATTTCGTGTGCAGAATATTAGCCGAAGAATTACGAATGTACGAGCCGAATTTCACTCAACTGAGCGTGCAGAATGTTTGGCGACAAATTCCACTCAACTTGTTGTTGTGTTTATGTTATGCAGCGCAGTTGTTGCTTATGTATGTGCGTTTGTGAGCAGCTGCACTTATTGCTGCTTAGACGAATATGATTGTCCAAAAGTTTGACGAAAATGATGACAAGCGCAGTGCCGGTAACTTGCTGCTGTGATCGCGCGGGGATCGTGGGGACAGCAAAGTGACGTTGAGCACGAAGATTGCAAGCAGAAGCTGTTGCTGCGAACGAACGACGAAACGATAGAGATGACTCGGTGATGCTACGGCGGGGGGTCACAGAGCGACAGCGAAGTCAACCAAAGCGAATAAACGGTGTCTCGGCGGTGCGAAGAGCAAGGCAAGCGAATGTATGCACAGTTAACACTTTGTATGCTGGAACATTTTCGCTTATGTACATAAGTATATGCAGAATATATATGCACATAAGCCAAATTAGAGCAAATTAAAACGATGCACGGAACTTTGAATAGCACTGCCCCACGTTGGGCGCCAAAAAAATGTAGGAACAGGAGCGTTTTCCAGTCCAGCATGAGTTTCTACAGTATGGGGGTGCTATTCCACGAATAAAAGGAGTTGTATATAAATTTCCACACAACCTCGGTGCAAGCGTTTATTCAGAGTTCTCGCTATAGACTAATTATAGAGGCGGATGAGCAAGCGCAGCTTGCTTACAGTTTGGCGAATGAGTGAAATAGAAGAGTGATACATTACAAGAGAGCCACGTAATTAGGGTGGTCCCAAATTTAAGAAGAAAAGTATACAAATTTGAGTGATTTGGCCCAACAGTATCCAAAATCTGTAAATGACAAAATCTGCGTACTGATCAGATGTATATAAGTTATTTTATTTTTATTTTCTAGTATTAGAGTGAATTAACGCGTACGAAGTAACGGTGTTAACACTTGTTGATAAGCAACGATGTTGCAGTAAATGAGAAGACTTGGATAATTCCGTGGCGAAAACCGACGTTCTTTATTTCCAAAAATCAACTAACCCTAAGTGACATTAATTCTTATAATCGAAGCTAGCCCTAAGCCCTGAAAACGCTGGCATTGCATATAGTGCGACGGATCATATATCGCTGAGAAGCAACAGTGTTGCGCGTGTACGTTTCTGCCGCTGTTGTGCAATATCCGCTTGAGACGGCTGGTGTCGTAAGCATTTATGCTGGGAATGCATGGTCAGCTTGAATATTTACGTTTTGCTGATCAGTTGTGTTAACTCCTCCCCCACTTAGGTGAATGACGTCCTCGGAGTTCTTGAAACTGTTAATTACCGCCTGAAGATCACGTTGACTTCCAATTGGGCAATGTCCCGGAGGTTCCTTATGCTCAGCTTCTGTAGGTACGGCAGGCTTGGTATTTCCTGATGACCCGTTATATTTAGTAGCGTGGATGCCGCTGGTCTCGGGGATTTCCTCACGTAGTTTTTAGGATTTCTATATACGGTGTCGTTTACCTTTATCTCATTGTCAAAGGTAAGGAGGAATGTCCCTTTCACCATTTGCTCATCAACTATAGCTGCTCCGTCGTTGATGATGATAACGCCATCGTCGACGATGGTTAGAGGTTCAAGATGGCTAGGTCGAGTTGAGCAATGTGCTGTGCCACCTGAGTGCAGTTGTTGCGCGCACGTTGTATATGGTAATTTCTTGCAGAACGTTGTTGTGAGGGCTGCACTACAATTTCCTATTGATATTACATGGTTGCCGCAGACAGCTATATTGTAGTCTTCGGCGAAATTTATTATAATACCATTATGTTGAACAGGGTATATTGTTAGTTTCTTACATACTACGTTAGGCTTAGGGTATCTTATTACAAAATGTAGAAAGTTATTATTAAGCAAGACTTTAACTTGAGATACTTCCATTAGATCAGTAATAGTTATATTTATAGGGTGTTCATTAACAATATTTTTTAGGTCAGAAGAATCCAATATGGAGGGGTTTACAATTCCAACTTTTGCCAGTGTTACTGATAGCATTAAGGTTTCTAATTCTGAAATAATTATTCTGTTTCTTGAGAGTAATGTTTCGTATAAATGTTCCGTGTCTATCTGCTTTGTTTTTGTTATGAGATTAACTGTGTCGGTTAGTTTATTTATTTGTTCCTGCATTTTTGTGTTTATTGTTACTTGCCTATTTTCTGATTCTACAAGTTCTTTCTGTGTAAATTTAAGCTTTTCGAAATCGTCGGAGTCTGGTGTGCCAGCTATGACTTTAAGAACGGTTCCTAGCATATTAGTGCTCCTAGCATGTCTATGATGGATATTTACTGTGGCTATTAGTGTTTCTATATGTTTTATATCTGTGTCTAATAACTGTCTCATGTGTGATTTTCCTTAACTCTTTCGTGCCCTTTACTATTGCTGAGTATGGAATAAGATTAGTTGAATATTTTAGATATTGAAAATCCGTAGCCCAAATCTTAAAAGATAAAAAAGGAGTTTAATGTTTTGTTTATCTTAGGTTGTCCTTGTGGACCACCCTCCCTTTTATTAAGAGCGTTGTCCCCAAGTCTGCGTCAATTTTGTTTTTGTTGTACAGAGGTGTCAATTGGTTTTTGTAGGTGACGGTTGTACTTAGCTGTTTTACAGATTCTGCAATGTGCAACAACTTCGTTTGCTAGTTTTGTCATTTTTGAAAAGAAATATTCTTGTAAAATCTGTTTTAAAATCTGGACTCGATTATGTTCTGCTACAATTAGTTTCTTTTGTTCGTTTTTGTCAATAATGTCATTTACCATATGTTTTGTATATCGAAATATTGTTGTTGGGAAAGCTTCTACTAATTTATATTGTATGAATGCCAGTACCGGTAACTCGCAATGAATTACATTAACGTCGTCTTTTTTGACTACATCGTAAACTCTTTCGATTAACGAATCTCTGTCTGAGAAGTGAATTGTATGTCGGATTTTTTTACCGAATAAGATAACTGTACAATCAGAAGCTACTTTATTTTCTTCAATTATAATTTGGTTTTGGAAACAGTTGATTGGTTTGTCCGTTGTTTCTATGGTGTACGTGAGCGATACTTCACTGTGCATTGTAGCTCTGTCTGACTCTGCATCATCTTCCAAGGCATGAATATTATGCCGTAATAGCGCGTCAGAACGGTAGCAGGGAGCCAAGTCTTAAAAATTCACCTGGTCATATTCGCCCTCAATGTCTTCTACCTCAGTTTCTGCCATAGTCCGATATTCACTACTGTCCTGTTCATATTCTGTATCTCCGGTTTCTAAATGATTAACTCTTTGCTGTTTCGGTCCTGTGAGTCGTGCACTACTATTGTTTGGTCTCTTACTTGCTTGTCCCTGATAATTGTAATTTTCGTATTTTGCGTTTTGTTGTTGAGTCGGCCACTGAGTTTGTTTTGAGTGAGCCGTATTATGTTGGTATTGGGTCGTCTGTCCAAAGCGAGCGGATGTGTCAACGTCCATTGGTTCAACTTGTTCTCGTCGTGGTGAGAATTCTTGTTTCCTATAATATGGGCTTTTCCCTGGCTGGTTGTATTTTGGGTCTTGAGTTAGATTCCTATCCTTGCCTTGTTGTTTCTGCTCGGTTCTTTGAGCCTTTTCCTCTAAACTACGTGCAAAATTCGTGGCAAACATGTAACGGTCATGATTAGACTGGACTTCTTGGGCTAATGCCGGTGCAGAGGGAAGATCAACTGGTCTAGCTGAGAATAGGACATCACTTAAACCTTTCCTGGTACCCGAGATGAATACTCGTAGAGCGTCTGCCCTGTATTTCTCATTTAACGAAGAAGCAACGTTGGTGTCGTAGGTCATGATTGTCTTATTTATGAGTAGAGTCAGTTTCTTCTCTACTTCGTCATAGTACTGTAGTAGTGTCAAATTTCCTTGACGGAGTGTTGACAGCTCTTGTTCAATAAGATATATCGGTCGTTTGTCTGCGTATGTAAAATCCAACCGATTTATAATGGCCCTAAAATTGAGAGGAGTGTCAAAGGAAGAGAGTACCATATCGGCGGCGTTTTTAATTTTGTTTCTTAATATTCCTAAAGCCTGATAATGTTTAGAGCTACCATCATATTTTTCATATACTTTGTAAGCGGTATACGCAGCTTTCCTCCATGATACGTAAGTCTCATTTTTTCCTTCAAATTCTGGAAGGGATTTCATGATATCAAGAGTTTCGTTGCACATGACGCTTGCCCTGATCTCGGCCTCTCTAAATGTTTCTACCTCAGGAGTGCTAACCTGTACAGAACTAATACGTTGTTCGATGTCACGTAATTTCTTATCAAAGTTCTCTTTTTGCGTTCTTAAAGCGCTTTGCTCTTAACTGTTCGTTAGACAAAGCCATTTTTAACTTTTCACTTGTATTTATACTTTGAAATTTTGTCACTAAATCCTGTATTTCACTATCACTCATGACATGGAAATAACGTGTGTGTTGTGTTTTTTATTACTAAGCAATGTTAAATGGTTTGAATTGTAATTGGATTGGATTTTAACAATTTGTTTTTTTTTTTTTTTGTTTTGAACACCCTACTTAATTAAATTATGTTAGTAGAGCTGCTGCTGCTGATAAAATGCTTCCTCGGTGAGCTTCTGCTTTGTATTGTTGTATTGTTTTTTCAATGTTCTTATTACTGCGCTTCGTTGAATATTTTTTTTAGTTAAATTCAATTTTTTTGTTCGATTGTGTTGGGTATTAAATTCGGGGTTTTTGTTCGATTGCGTTGGGTATTTTTTTATTAAATTCGGGTTTTTGTTCGATTGCGTTGGGCGCCAGTTATTTTATTTTTAATTCTGATATTTTGAAGTGAATTAACACGTACGAAGTAACGGTGTTAACACTTGTTAATAAGCAACGATGTTGCAGTAAATGAGAAGACTTGGATAATTCCGTGGCGACGACCGACGTTCTTTATTTCCAAAAATCAACTAACTCTAAGTGACATTAATTCTTATAATCGAAGCTAGCCCTAACCCCTGAAAACGCTGGCATTGCATATAGTGCGACGGATCATATATCGCTGAGAAGCAACAGTGTTGCGCGTGTACGTTTCTGCCGCTGTTGTGCAATATCCGCTTGAGACGGCTGGTGTCGTAAGCATTTATGCTGGGAATGCATGGTCAGCTTGATTATTTACGTTTTGCTGATCAGTTGTGTTAACTTATACACACCAAATCTGAAGTCTCCAGGTCTAAAAGTATTAAAATTACGCAGAATAAACAAAATCAACTTATCGATTATTCGCGATAAAAAAGTAATCAGATGAGTTATCGAAAAAAAGATAAACTTGTACTGCGTATGGTATACACGAGTATGCATACAAAATTTGAAGTCTCTAGCTCTTATATCTTCTGAGATCTAGGTGTTCATACGGACGGACGGACGGACAGACGGACAGGGCTATATCGACTCAGCTCGTCGCCCTGATCAAGAATATATATACTTTATGGGGTCTGCCACACCTCCTTCTGCCTGTTACATACTTTTCACAAAACCATTATACCCTGATTTCCCATTTTTAATGGGATCAGGGTATAAAAATTATCGATACCAAAATAATAATACAAATAATCAAAGAGATCGAACTTACAAATCAAAATATAATAATCCACATCAGAATTTAAAGCACAATAATAATTTCCAAAATGTAAAAGCCAATTCAAAAAGTTTTCGATCAGGAACACCAAATTTTAATTCAAATCAGAACTGTAGAAACCAACAAAGCCATGTTTAAGCAAGTAAGAAAGCTCTAGTCGAGACTGCTCGACTAGGAGATACCCTGATACCTACAAGGAGCTGATATTCACGTCAGTAGAGACTGTGCTTGGGCTGCGCTGCAGAGTGGGCAATACTATGAGAATTTTGTTGCTGAATTATTTCTTTCGTAGTAGGACTTCATGAAACTTTCAGAACGTGATCATAAAGTTTAAATGTGTGTATATTTCAAAGCACAAGTCTCTAGTACTTTAAACATATTTTTTTACAAATGGAGGTCGGAGGAAGCGTGGTATCCAAAATCTATAAATTACAAAATCTGCGTATTAATCATATGTATGTACTCAGTAAATATAAGCTTTTAATGGGATCGGGGTATAAAAATGGATATTGATCTGATATTGTAACTGATAATCAAAATCAAAACATCACTTCTGAATCAATGTCTGAGTCAAAGGCATTTTCTTGCCATACAAATTTTCATAAAGTTGCCTCCCTTGATTAATCTAACTTTAAATAATGATAGCATCACCTCCCTGATTGATAATGGTTCGACAACTTCCATATTAGATAGGGATAAATTGCTACAATATCCCCGAAGAAATTTGTGTCATCTAACATCATTTTCATCTCTAAATTCAATTCTCTAACACAAGAAATTATAACTAATCTACCTCCTTAATTTACAGACGACGCCACAATAAGTTGGAAATTGGCAACATTTAATAACAAATCTTTCGATGCTATTATAGTGCAAAACACTCTTAAGCCACTAAATGCTATCATTGATCTTTATCCGAATACAATTACAATTAATAATAATATGATTAAATTTCTAAATATTTCGCCATACTCCAATGAAGTAAATCAAATCGAACCAATCAAAATAGATGATAGAATACAGAAAATTATTTTCAAAAATTTAAATCAAGAAGAAAACAATGCTCTAACAAAAATTCTGCGTAAATTTAAAAACTTAATATTTCTTGAAGGTCAGACTCTTAGTGTTCAGACATGGACATACAAATATACGAAGATCGTGTACGTACCTCATACGCACTTAACGACTAGCAGGTAGTGCGATAGGAGTAGATAAGTGCCCTATGTGTGGACTCTAAAAGCAGATAACATGTGTGATGTATGTGTGGGCTCTTCACACCCTGACCCTTGCGACCCCAACGATAAGATGTAAGAGACGAGCGCTGAGCTTTACAAACTCAGCGATAGGATAAGAATAATAAATAGACTAACGCGGAGCCTTACACACTCAGCGATAAGATAAGATATGTAATAGACCAGGGTATAAATACCCGGGCTCAGAAGAATAAAGATCAATACGAAACTAAATACCATCAAAGTCAAGTGTATTCACTTAGAAACAAAAATTATTGAACACCAGATAAAAACAATAGTAGATAAACCTGTATATTGCAAAATTTATAGATATCCTCAAATACATGAGCAAGAAATATATAAGCAAATTGAATAAATGCTACAACAGGGAATAATACGTAAAAGCAATTCTCCATAAAATGCCCTAAATGAAACAAGTAAGAACGTTGCAGTTGGGCGTTACCAACTGCGGAATACTCATTCACATTCCGGCTATAGCATGTACAATTTTAAATATGACACGACACTAAAAGTGGCCTACAAATTATTTTTATACCCTGTATGTAAGTAACAGGTGGCAGACTCCATAAAGTATATACAGCTGCGAAAAATAAAATAGCACCACTTGCACATGCAAAGTTTAAGAAGTTCTCCTGGATACATTTATCAATGTATTGATCTAATTTTTGCATTTATATAAGCAGAATACAATTAAGTATTGCACCCAACAACAATTATCACCAAAATATTCAACATTTTTATATATTTCAAAAAATTCTCAAAAAAGTCGAAAAATTACCGAAAAATATAATAGAAATAATAAAAGGGAGGGTGGTCCACAAGGACAGCCTAAGATAAACAAAACATTAAACTCCTTTTTTATCTTTTAAGATTTGGGCTACGGATTTTCAATATCTAAAATATTCAACTAATCTTATTCCATACTCAGCAATAGTAAAGGGCACGAAAGAGTTAAGGAAAATCACACATGAGACAGTTATTAGACACAGATATAAAACATATAGAAACACTAATAGCCACAGTAAATATCCATCATAGACATGCTAGGAGCACTAATATGCTAGGAACCGTTCTTAAAGTCATAGCTGGCACACCAGACTCCGACGATTTCGAAAAGCTTAAATTTACACTGAAAGAACTTGTAGAATCAGAAAATAGGCAAGTAACAATAAACACAAAAATGCAGGAACAAATAAATAAACTAACCGACACAGTTAATCTCATAACAAAAACAAAGCAGATAGACACGGAACATTTATACGAAACATTACTCTCAAGAAACAGAATAATTATTTCAGAATTAGAAACCTTAATGCTATCAGTAACACTGGCAAAAGTTGGAATTGTAAGCCCCTCCATATTGGATTCTTCTGACCTAAAAAATATTGTTAATGAACACCCTATAAATATAACTATTACTGATCTAATGGAAGTATCTCAAGTTAAAGTCTTGCTTAATAATAACTTTCTACATTTTGTAATAAGATACCCTAAGCCTAACGTAGTATGTAAGAAACTAACAATATATCCTGTTCAACATAATGGTATAATAAATTTCGCCGAAGACTACAATATAGCTGTCTGCGGCAACCATGTAATATCAATAGGAAATTGTAGTGCAGCCCTCACAACAACGTTCTGCAAGAAATTACCATATACAACGTGCGCGCAACAACTGCACTCAGGTGGCACTGCACATTGCTCAACTCGACCTAGCCATCTTGAACCTCTAACCATCGTCGACGATGGCGTTATCATCATCAACGACGGAGCAGCTATAGTTGATGAGCAAATGGTGAAAGGGACATTCCTCCTTACCTTTGACAATGAGATAAAGGTAAACGACACCGTATATAGAAATCCTAAAAACTACGTGAGGAAATCCCCGAGACCAGCGGCATCCACGCTACTAAATATAACGGGTCATCAGGAAATACCAAGCCTGCCGTACCTACAGAAGCTGAGCATAAGGAACCTCCGGGACATTGCCCAATTGGAAGTCAACGTGATCTTCAGGCGGTAATTAACAGTTTCAAGAACTCCGAGGACGTCATTCACCTAAGTGGGGGAGGAGTTAACACAACTGATCAGCAAAACGTAAATATTCAAGCTGACCATGCATTCCCAGCATAAATGCTTACGACACCAGCCGTCTCAAGCGGATATTGCACAACAGCGGCAGAAACGTACACGCGCAACACTGTTGCTTCTCAGCGATATATGATCCGTCGCACTATATGCAATGCCAGCGTTTTCAGGGCTTAGGGCTAGCTTCGATTATAAGAATTAATGTCACTTAGAGTTAGTTGATTTTTGGAAATAAAGAACGTCGATCGTCGCCACGGAATTATCCAAGTCTTCTCATTTACTGCAACATCGTTGCTTATCAACAAGTGTTAACACCGTTACTTCGTACGCGTTAATTCACTCTAATACTAGAAAATAAAAATAAAATAACTTATATACATCTGATCAGTACGCAGATTTTGTCATTTACAGATTTTGGATACCACACCCCCTTCGCCCCTAATTTGCAAAAAGTATTTTAAGTACTAGAGACATGTGCTTTGGAATGTACAAACATTTGCACATTGTGATCACGTTCTGAAAGTTTCATTAAGATAGTCCTACTACAGGAGACATTATTCAGCAACAAAATTCTTATAGTATTGCCCACATTGCAGCGCAGCCCAAGCGCAGTCGCTGCTTACTGCGCAGTTAGCAGAGCGCGTGCTTATGCGTGCATGAATATCAGCTCTTTGTAGGGATCAGGGTATCTCCTAGTCCTTACTTGTTACTTTCAATTTTGTTCGCTCTTTCATTACTTCGCACAGATTTCTGTTTAAAATTTTGAGTTCTAATAATACCTTCAGTTTCTAATAAATCGAAAGCTTCTCTTAAAATTGTTATTGAACATAGAGGTGGCGTCGATAGTTGGAATGAAAACACGCAGGTCTGATGGTTGCAGAATTCACTTTATTCTTTTTCTTCTAGGAGTAATAAAAAACGCGCATGACGCGCGACGAGACTAACTGCTGTCAGCAAGCGTGATTCCAGGCAGGCTGGCTTCACGCTCGATCGGCCTGATCGGCGTCCGGTAGTTCAGTTGGGGGTCCAGCTGGAAGATGACGTCGTGGAAGAACTCGGTGGCCTTTGATCGGATGATACCCGACGCTGGTGACGGAAAGACCCATGGTCCTTCCCGAAGAAGCATGGATCCGAGTAGTAGGGCTACACGGTTCGATCAGAGCCCTCACGTCAAACAGTTTGGCATCTGCCTGCAGGGTAATGATGGCCGTCGGGAGGATGCTCACAGCCTTGTGTTGCATCAGGGACGTCAACGGAGGAGTGGCCCTGATAGGACTTGCGGAGGCGCAACGCTTCAAAGTGCGACGATGTCGACGAGCTCCTGGGAGATGCAACAACGTGCGATGCTTTTGACCGCACGCTTTGCACCCCCCCCCCCCCCCTTCCTGCGGTTGTTTTTTTCCAATAGTTGCAATAGTTGTTTTTTTTCCAATACAATTATTATTTCGCCTGCAATCATACGTTTCATATAAAACATAAAACACATAACTTCATTTTATTAGATAGAATTTACATGTACATACATACATATGTACATGCATATGTGCTTGTCCACGTACCGACTATAATTATTGAATAAAGTAAACCCTAATACATTTGTTGTTTTATTTCATTAATAACACAATTCCACATTGGCAGCAACATAACATACCTGAGTTCGTTTTATTAAATAAGGTTTCTTTTGCTTTAATGTGCTGAGTCCATTCAGCTGTAATTCTACAAGTACCAACCGAAATTTGTTCAATCAAGATTCATTGCACGATTTATGATTAAATTTATTTTAATTATGAACCACTCATTTCATTCGTTTTATTTATTCCAAATAAACGTTTTTCATTCCAACTTAATTTATCCTAATTAATTTCATTAATTTTTTCATTTCTTCCGAATTCAACTCGAATTTAATTTATACTAATTAGGTCAACTGTTTCATTTCTTTCGTTTTATTTATTCCGAATAAACGCTTTTCATTCAAACTTAATTTATCCTAATTAAGCTAATTATTTTCTCATTACTTTCGAATTTTACCTCGAACTTAATTTATCCTAATTAAGTTAAATTTTTCATTTCTTTCTGTTTATTTCAAATAAACGGGTTTAATTCCAACTTCAATTATTCTAATTAAGTTCATTAATTTCTTCGTTAATTACATTAATTAAATTTCGTAAAAATTTAATTCAACCTTAATTTATTCTAATTAAGTGGATTAAATTTCTCATTTCTTGCGTCTAATAACCGCTCTAGTCAACCCCATTTCCGATCGTTTTGGCCGTGCACAGCTGAGTGTAATCTCTTCGCGTTTCATCAAGCGCAGTGACTCCACTCCGGCAGCTCAACTGCAAGCCTTAGAAATCCGACGGGATCTGCAATATGATGCGTGTTCTAAAGCGCTTAGCCAGGGTCTGTTAGTGGCGAATTGAGGCCATGGAGGCGAAATTCGACCATTGCTACACGGTCTACGAACAGTGTACAGTACAATTGAGCAAGCAGATCGACACCATTTCTGCAAGGAGTGCACCGTCTACCCCCGTCCTTTTGTTTCGTCAGGAGGCTGTCGCCTTCCACCCGTAGACACGGAGGTTTTCCACGGCGACTACTTGCGCTGGCCAACGTTCCGTGACCTCTTCACAGCCATCTATATCCAAAACCCCTGCTTGAATCCAGTGGAAAAGTTATTCCACCTCTATTAAAAAAAAAACAGCAGGTCGCCGAGTGTCCGCTCACAACCGACGGCTCGACGATCCTTCTCAACCTGTCCAAAGTAACCAAGGTATTAGGCTCAGCTCTCAGAGAGTTGCATGGCATCACAGGTGTGTCACTGCCATGCTTAAATCTCGACGGAGAATTGGGACTGCATCCTAGTGTTCTTGTGCACCTCCAAATTGCCAGAGCAGACTCGATCTCTTTGGGAGCATTCATTGCAGAGAAATTCTGAAATCCCAGCCTGGCAAGACGTTAGTCACTTCCTTAGCGAGCGTGCTCGCGCTCTTGAGGCTATGGAAGGTGACAAGATTCGCGCACCCTACAACATCCTAAAAAGTCCATGCTTTTGAAATCAAAGTAAGCGGTATGCTAAGGTAGGCATAATCCACAGCCTTTGTAACTCCTCGTCCGTCCGAAGCATCTCTTAATGTCCAAACATATTTTACGGCTAACACTCAAGGTGTCCTGCAGAGTACGGCGGTTATTGACGTGTGCTATTTAGAAGCCACGTATCCCGCACGAGCTCTAATCGATTCCGCCTAATGAGGCGACCTTTTCGACCTGTGCAAACACAGGTGTCCAGACTAGGCCGATCTATGGCGGCATAGTCACAGAAACCTGGGGCATTTGCGTTCCATCGCTCTAGGGCAGTTCCTTAAAAACGAGAGCCGATTAACAAAAAATCCGATACGCAAGGCCGAAAACGAAGCTATCCTGCAAGAGTTTCTCGACCTGGGTCATATGAGACCAGTTTCTCCCTACTGCGATCCCGCAATTGGCAACTTTTATTTGCCGCACCATGCGGCATTCAAGCCCAAACGCACCACCACCAAGCAAGCCTAACGGCAACATCAGCGACTACGAGCTGAACACCGTCACTTTCGGAGTAAACTGCACTTCCTTCCTGGCTCTGAGAGTACTCAAGCAACTCGCACACGACGTGAGATCCCGACTACCTCTCGCCAGCAATGTCATATCCGAGGGCATGTGTGTCAACGACGTGCTTGCAGGAGCACATTCCAAAGCGAAAGTGATTGCAACTATTGCAGAGCTTAAAGAAGCTCTTGATAGTGCGGGGTTCCCGTTGCCACAAGTTGGTCATCCTACCAACGGGCGCCACTATCCCTGTAATGTCGAGTTAACTTTTACTATCCGCTACACATTCCATTTTTCCTTCCAGCTATCACGCCATTGCTTAACTCCGCGCAGCCAGCCGGCTCCAACTCTTCCGGTGCCGCGTGTGCAGAGAGGTCCATGCGCTGCGCAAGTGCCAGCGTTTCTTGGGCCTTCCGGCCGGCCACTCCTCCGTTGACGTTCCTGATAGGAGTTGCGGAGGTGCAACGCTTCAAAGTGCGACGATGTCGACGAGCTCCTGGGAAATGCAACAAAGTGTGATGCTTTTGACCGCACGCTTTGCATATACATATGTATGTATGTACATGTAAATTCTATCTAATAAAATGAAGTTATGTGTTTTATGTTTTATATGAAAAGTATGATTGCAGGCAAAATAATAATTGTATTGGAAACAAGTAAGGAAGCTCTAGTCGAGACTGCTCGACTAGGAGATACCCTGATCCCTACAAAGAGCTGATATTCACGCACGCATAAGCACGCGCTCTGCTAACTGCGCAGTAAGCAGCGACTGCGCTTGGGCTGCGCTGCAGTGTGGGCAATACTATGAGAATTTTGTTGCTGAATAATTTCTCCTGTAATAGGACTATCTTAATGAAACTTTCAGAACGTGATCACAATATGAAAATGTGTGTACATTCCAAAGCACAAGTCTCTAGTACTTAAAATACGTTTTTTGCAAATTAGGGGCGAAGGGGGCGTGGTATCCAAAATCTGTAAATGACAAAATCTGCGTATTGATCAGATGTATATACACACCAAATCTGAAGTCTCCAGGTCTAAAAGTATGGAAATTACGGTGAATAAACAAAATAAATTTATCGATTATTCGCGATAAAAAAGTAATCGGGCGAGTTATCGAAAAAAAAAGACAAACTTGTACTGCGTATGGTATACATGAGTATGCATACAAAATTTGAAGTCTCTAGCTCTTATATCTTCTGAGATCTAGGCGTTCATACGGACGGACGGACGGACGGACGGACGGACGGACAGACGGACAGGGCTATATCGACTCAGCTCGTCGCCCTGATCAAGAATATATATACTTTATGGGGTCTGCCACGCCTCCTTCTGCCTGTTACATACTTTTCACAAAACCATTATACCCTGATTTCCCATTTTTAATGGGATCAGGGTATAAAAAGGGAAGAATTCTTGAAATATCAGTTCCTGGAAGGGATCAGGGGATTTCGTAGTCGAGCAGTCTACAGACAAAAGCGCGCCTTCTAGCCTATTCTAGGAATTGCGATTGATTTGTGAATTTTTCAGGCGTTATTTTAGTTTTGTGAGATGACGCTCTAACACTGAAGTTACATATATAATTTTTCGCTACTCGATAGCCTATCGGAGCAGTGGTGCCGATGGTTGAGGTAACGCAAGTCGTGTTAGGTATCGTGGGCTCAATATCTATTCGATCACATTTTCTTTTTCATAAATTCGATATTTTATTGGGAGGGTGCAAGCTTGAATGAATAGCACTTAATATTTTTCATTTTCTTAGTCGAAAATTGTTAAGTTTTAAGTTTAAATTTGTTTCTATTTAGATAGCTCTCAAATGCTTATACGTATATATATACATACATATATAAAACACGTACATATACTAAAAAGTCTGCATACACAATTTCAGCACGTGCTCATTGGTATGTGTGTATGTATGTACATATAATACGTACTTTAGCATTTTCTAAGAATCTCAATTGCGATTGATTTGTCTTTGCATTGTTTTTGAATTCCCAACCGCTACTTTGGCTTTTCTTTGCTAATGTCATTTCGCTTTAATTGCCATTATTGTGGAAGGTGCGGTGGCGCTGTAGGGAAAGGCGCAGAATGTTCAAATCCCGCGGAAAACTTTTTTTAAAAATTGAAATTTTATGTTTTTATCATTTCGTTTATATTTTTTCAATTTAATAAAAATATTTCCTTCCGTCTTATGAATATCTATAAAAATGCCGAGTCGCCACGCCTCTAGTGGGCTTAGATTCGTACTTCGAGCCCCGCAGAAAACTTTTAATTGTTTTTAATTTTTTTAAGATTTATAATTTCCTTTTTATTTTTTAAATTCCACAAAAATGTTTTCTTCCGTGCTATCAATGCCCATTAAGTCAATTTATATATATAGATGGCTCACGCATATAAATGTCTCAATTTGACACTAGAAATTGCCACGCCCATATTGGTTTTGTGCATGTCCGTCCGTCTGTCCGTCTGTCCGTATGAACGCAATCTATTTTCGCGCTATTAGAGCTAGAGACTTGAAATTTGGAACACATACTCGTGTATATCTGCGATTTATAAAGTGTTAAAATTTTCCTGATCCGCCCACTAGGGGCGTGGCAAATCGGAAAATGCATTTTCCGATATGCCAGAAATCATATTACTTGAAGAGCTAGAGCGCTGAAATTTGGAACGTAGATTCGTGTTGACCACCCAAAATCAAAAGCTATGACGAATATATCTCCGCCCATTGGGGGCGTGGCAAATCGGGTAAAACTGTATCTCCTAGAGTTTTAAAGCTAGAACACTCAAATTTTGCATGTGAGCTAATGCTACGATTCTATAAAGATTGGTTGAAAATAATATGTCTACGCCCACTAGGGGCGTGACAAATCGGATCTGAAGATATATTGATTTTTCAAATTCTGCTATATTTTGCGCACTATAGAGACCTGAAATTTGGTATATACTCGGGTTGATCACCCAAAACCAAAAAGCTATAGTGGATATATCTCCGCCCACAGGGGGCGTGGCAAAACGCAAAAGCTTATATCTCCTACAGTTATAGAGCTAAAAGCTTCAAATAAGATAGTTGAGCTACTGGTAGCCTCCTCTATCGATGACCCAAAAATAGTTGTTACGCCCTTTTAGGGCCGTGGCATATCCAAAAATACCCTTTAATTTTCACATTTTTTGAGCGTAAGCATTCAAATTGCAGTTGGGTTACCATTAGCTTGTTCTAAGAACTGCCCAAAAATGAGATGTCTATGTCCACTAGGGGCGTGGCAATCGCCATTTCTAGTGTCAAATTGAGACATTTATATGCGTGAGCCATCTATATATAAATAGACTTAATAGGCATTGATAGCACGGAAGAAAACATTTTTGTGGAGTTTAAAAAATAAAAATTAAATTATAAATCTTAAACAAATTAAAAGTTTTCCTCGGGGTTCGAAGCACAACCATCCACGCCCACTAGAGGCGTGGCGAATCGGCATTTGTAGCAGCCAACTAAGAAATTTATATGCGTGCATCACTTATATATATAAATAAGCTTTGGAGATATTCATAAGACGGAAGGAAACATTTTTATGAAATTGAAAAATGATAATAACATAAAGTTTCAATTTTTAAAAAAGTTGTCCGCGGGATTTGAGCTCGCACCTCAACAAAAAAAGTCTCCCGCGCCTTTGCCTACAGCGCCACCGCGGCACCCACAATAATGATAATTAAAACGAAATGACGTTATTGTTAGGTCGCCATATAGCAAAGAAAAGCCAAAGTAGCGGCTAGGAATTCAAAAACAATGCAAAGAGAAATCAATCGCAATTGAGATTCTTAGAAAAGGCTAAAGTATATATTATATTATATGTACATACACACACACATACCAATGAGCACATGCTGAAATTGTGTATGCAGACTTTTTTGTATATGTACGTATTTTATATACATATGTATGTATATATCTACGTATAAACATTTGAGAGCTATCTAAGAAGAAACAAATTTAAACTTATAACAATTTTCGACTAAGAAAATGAAAAATATTAAGTGCTATTCATTCAAGCTTGCACCCTCCCAATAAAATATCGAATTTATGAAAAAGAAAATGTGATCGAATAGGTCCTGAACCCACAATACCTAACACGACTTGCGTTGCCTCAACCATCGGCACCACTGCTCCGATAGGCTATCGAGTAGCGAAAAATTATATATGTAACTTCAGTGCTAGAGCGTCATCTCACAAAACTAAAATAACGACTGAAAATTTCACAAATCAATCGCAATTCCTAGAATAGGCTAGAAGGCGCGCTTTTGTCTGTAGACTGCTCGACTACGAAATCCCCTGATCCCTTCCAGGAACTGATATTTCAAGAATTCTTCCCTTTTTTCTGCTTCAAAAGAAGCACAAACACACAGACGCACGCACGCATAAACACGCATTAACTGCAGTGTGGGCTTACTATGGGAACTTAATTGTTTAATAACTTTTCTTGTCGATTCGTGATTATAAAATTGAAATGCATGAATTTGCCAAGTACATGTCTCTAGTATCACGGACAGACGGAAATGGCTAAATCGACTCAGCTCGTCGCCCCGATCAAGAATATATATACTTTATGGAGTCTGCCACGCCTCCTTCTACCTGTTACATACATTTTAACAAAAACATTATACCCTGATTTCACATTTTCAATGGGTTCAGGGTATAAAAATAATTTGTAGGCCACTTTTAGTGTCGTGTCATATTGAAAATTGTACATGCTATAGCCGGAATGTGAATAAGTATTCCGCAGTTGGTAACGCCCAACTGCAACGCTCTTACTTTTTTTTTTCCAAATTGAGGGCGAAGGGGGCGTGGTATCCAAAATCTGTAAATTGAAAAATCTGCGTATTGATCAGATGTATGTACACATTAAATCTGAAGTCTCCAGGTCAAAAAATATTCAAATTACGCTGAATAAACAAAATCAATTTATTGAGTATTCTCGATAAAAGCAATCGGATGAGTTATCTAAAAAATATTATAAACTTGTACTGTGTATGGTACACAAGAGTATGCATATAAAATTTCAAGTCTTTAGCTTTTATATCTTTTGAGATCTAGGCGGACGGACGGACGGACGAACAGGGCAATATCGGCTCAGCTCGTCACCCTGATCAAGAATATATATACTTTATAGGGTCTGCGATGCTTCCTTCTGCCTGTTACATACTTTTCAAAAAACCAACATACCTTGATTTCCCATTTTTAATTTGATCAAGGTATAAAAATGCGCTTGTACAAATCCAAAAGAGGAATTTTTGAAAAATTGATTACTAACTACATATAACATTATTTTAAGATATAAGAAACAATACATTACATCTATAAATCAAGCAAGAGAAAATTTTGAAGAAACCAGAACAGAAGGATATGTAAAAGACTATAAGACATAAAAACGAACCGACATATCATAAATTTAATTTGAATAACGTACATAGTTCTAACATAAAAAGGAAGAAGAAATATCAGACTTGATTTCTTATAAACGACATTTAATCTATTATAATTAAATTCAAAAATTTACTAATATATATATATATATAATTAAATTGTAAAACTCAGGAGAGTCCTAAATTTAGCGATGGTGAAGTTATATAGTCGAAGCTCGTCTACATTACTGTAAAGAGAAAAAAGCTCGATATCAAAAGCTCTACAGGCAGCCGAAGAGCTTTTGATGAAGTATTCTGGCTTGGAGCGTGGACAAGAGAGGAACATGTAAACTTGTCAAAATAATTAATTTATATATATATATATATATATATATATATATATATATATATATATATATATATATATATATATATATATATATATATACATATGTATATGCAAAACTAATAACATAAGCGGCTAATAAAACTGATAATAAAGAAGACGCGAAAAATTGTTGAAATATCAGTTCCTCGACTAGAGCGTTCTTACTTGTTTTATTTTGACACTATGAGTCTTGGCGTTGCCTCAAGGAGTTACAGAGATCACACATAAGCGGTTAAGTAATCACTTTTTTGGCAAACTTGTTGGTTAATTTGCCGTTGGGCGCCTACTATAACAAGACTGTTTATTGATTAAAACCTTTTTATACCCTGATCCCATTAAATATGGGAAATCAGGGTGTAATGGTTTTGTGAAAAGTATGTAACAGGCAGAAGGAGGCGTGGCAGACTCCATAAAGTATATATATTCTTGATCAGGGCGACGAGTTGAGTCTATATAGCCCTGTCCGTCCGTCCGTCCGTCCGTCCGTATGAACACCTAAATCTCAGAAGATATAAGAGCTAAAGACTTCAAATTTTGTATGCATACTCATGTATACCATACGCAGTACAAGCTTATCTTTTTTTTCAATAACTCGTCCGATTACTTTTTTATCGCGAATAATCGATAAATTGATTATTCACCGTAATTTTAATACTTTTAGACCTAGATTTTGTTTATTCAGCGTACTTTAAGATTTTTTACATCTTTAAAGCTATATGTCGAGACTGCTCGACTAGGAGATACCCTGATCCCTACAAGGCGCTGATATTCACGCACGCATAACCACGCTCTGCTAACTGAGCAGTGAGCACCGACTGCTCTTGGGCTGCGCTGCAGTGTGGGAAATTTTATGAAAACTTTGTTGCTGAATCATTTCTCTTGTAGTGGGACTATCTTTATGAAACTTTTAGAACTTTTAGAAAAAGAAGTGCTAAAATAGAAATATAGAGTGGGATAGAGAAATCACTGCAAAAACATTGGCAGCAGAATGTTATGTCTAGGCACTGCGAATGATTTCCCTAAGGTAAGATGGAAGCAAGGATTTTATATTGGGAAGAGAGAGCTCTAAGTGAAAAACGTGATGATATTTATTATAATGTAAACATAGTACATGAAACGCACTATGCAAGGAATAATCCATAGTACAACACGGAAGGTAGAGAGGACGATAGTGTCTAGTTGATCGGGACGGAACCGAAAAATTTAGACGCATCAACAATGAGGGGGAATCAATATTACCGTTAATCAATTTATGCAGGAAAACAATTACCAAAATTGTTTTGCGATTGATTAACGATGGAAGATCAATGAGTTGAAGACTACTAAGGTAAGACGGTAATCGTAAGTTACTGTCCCAGTTAAGATACCTTAAGGCAAGTGGTGGCAAGAGGTGGAGACTGCGAGCAGCAAACTTGAGGATCAACATCGACAAGTGCGATTTCTTCAAGAAGTAGTTGAAATGTCTGGGTCACAAAGTCACGGAGAATGGCATTTGTACGGAACCAGAGAAAACGGCCGCTATTGCTGAGCTGAAGCCGCCCATAAAAATTAAAAGAGTTACGCCAATATGTGAGAGTGGCTTCATGATACCGCTGCTTCGTTCTAGATATTGCTACCACTGTGCATGTTCTCAACGCACTGCTCAAAAAGGGAATGAAATGGGAGTGGACAGAGGCGTTTGAGACGATGAAGGCCAAGCTGACGGAAACACCGGTACTGGCGTGCCCCGATTTCTCGAAGCCTTTTCGCTTGCAAACGGATGCAAGCAATTATGGAATCGGGGCTATCCTGACACAGGTCTCTGAAGAAGGAGAGCGCGTCATTTCATATGCCAGCAGGACCCTGAACAGTGCTGAAAAGAAATACTCAGCTACTAAAAAGGAGTGTCTGGCTATAATCTGGTGCATATGGAAACTCATGCCATAACTGAAATGCTACAAATTTATAGTAGTCTCTGACCATAATGCTCTGGCTCAATTCCATCAATTCATGCATCAATACGACTTCGCTGTAGGAAGAGCAAGCAAAATGTGGTGGCAGATGCGCTTTCACGGCAGCCTCTGGGCGAAGAAGCGTGCCGTTTGGTCAAGAACAAGGATATGCCGGCGAAGACAGGATGTCGCTAGCTCAGTAAACTACGCCAGGACCTACAAAAGGCGCCACAGAAGTTTCCAGACTATATGGAATAGTCTGGAAACTTATATCGGCACATCCCGCATCAAGCCGGTCATGAGGATGTGGCAGCATGGAAATTGTGTGTACCAACGGAGCGACGCAAATGAGTTCTGTAGGAAAACCACGACGCAGCCACCGCTGGCCACCTTGGGAGCCGAAAAACAATCGCTCTGGTGGCAGCACGGTATTACTGGCCTGCGCTGCGAGGTGTGTCAGCGATATAAGCCCAGTCAACTGCGAGCTGCTGGACAGATGCTGACACAGGGGCCCGAGGAGCCATGAGCGAAATTATGGGAGCTGCGAGCGCCCACAAAAATCTACATAAATAAGGGGAACAACAACAAACAGCGTATATTCCAGGCAACAATTACCACGAAGCGAGAGCATGCAAGAGTAGGCAAGGGTGAAGGGCCTACGTCGGCTGCTCAGCGATCGACTGCTCGACTAGGAGATACACTAATCCCTACAAAGAGCTGATATTCACGCACGCATAAGCACGCGCTCTGCTAACTGCGCAGTAAGCAGCGACTGCGCTTGGGCTGCGCTGCAGTGTGGGCAATATTATGAGAATTTTGTTGCTGAATAATTTCTCTTGTAGTAGGACTATCTCCATGAAACTTTCAGAGCGTGATCATAATGTGCAAATGTGTATACATTCCAAAGCACAAGTAGTACTTAAAATACGTTTTTTGTAAATTGTGGGCGAAAAGGGCGTGGTATCTAAAATCTGTAAATTACAAAATTTGAGTATATACACACCAAATCTGAAGTCTCCAGGTATAAAAGTATTAAAATTACGGTGAATAAACAAAATCAATTTATCGATTGTTCGCGATAAAAAAGTAATCGGACGAGTTATCGAAAAAAAAAGATAAGCTTGTACTGCGTATGGTATACATGAGTATGCAAGTCTCTAGCTCTTATATCTCCTTAGATTTAGGCGCTCATACGGACGGACGGAGAAACGGGCAGGGCTATATCGGCTCAGCTCGTAGCCCTGATCAAGAATATATATACTTTATGGGGTCTGCCACGCCTCCTTCTGCCTGTTACATACTTTTCACAAAACCATTATACCCTGATTTCTCATTTTTAATGGGATCAGGGTATAAAAAGGGCATGTGGGCGTCGGCCGGGTTTTCTTTGGCCAAAGTGGACCGACGGCGCTCAAGTGCCGCCACCACGGCTTGAAGTGTTCGAAGTGGAAACGGGAGGCATGTAGCCATTTTGAGTTGCCCGTTGGGAGATTGGTCATTATGATGCTTGCCACCCGACGAGTTCATCCAGTTGTCTTTGGTTAGATGTGGGCGCGTTTAGCCGGCCGATCCTCGCGTTCTGGTCATCAGTTTTGCTGTGTCGAATTTGCGCGAACAAGGAGTGGACCGCAAAATTCCGACACCGGTATCAGTTGCGAACGACAACGATGTGACCAGTGCGTCACATGCACAACGATCATCAACGTCCGTTAGCCGAGGTGCCGTTCGGACCCAGGTGCTAGTAGTGGACCCTTTCACTCGCAGGGCAACAACGGTAGCAGGCAACAACGGTACATCGGCCAATGGGAATCTGCCACGGCATTCGCCAGGAAAGTGGCGTCACCCCAGATCACGCCATTTTACCGTTCTCTAAGGCACGAAGCCGAACTTCCGACCGGGCTATAAAAGGACACCGGCAACTCCATACCAAAAATAAAAGTAAGAAAGCTCTAGTCGAATCTGCTCGACTAGGAGATACCCTGATCCCTACAAGGAGCTGATATTCATGCACGCATAAGCACGCGCTCTGCTAACTGCGCAGTAGGCAGCGACTGCGCTTGGGCTGTGGTGTGGGCAATACTATGAGAATTTTGTTGCTGAATAATTTCTCTTGTAGTTGGACTATTTTCATGAAAGTTTTTTAGAAGTTTTGTGCTCTACGAGTATTCATCTCGGGCACCAAGAAAGGTTTAAGTGATGTTGATCTTCCCTCTGCACTTGTATTAGCCCAAGAAGTCGAGTCTAATCATGACCGTTACATGTTTGCCACGAATTTTGCACGTAGTTTAGAAGAAAAGGCTCAGAGAACCGAGCAAAAACAGCAAGGCAGAGATAGGAATTTAACTCAAGACCAGCCAGGGAAAAGCCCATATTATAGGAAACAAGGATTCTCACCACGACGAAAACAAGTTGAACCAATGGACGTTGACACATCCTCTCGCTTTGGACAGACGACCCAATACCAACAAAATACGGCTCCCTCAAAACAGACTCAGTGGGCGACTCAACAACAAAACGCAAAATATGAATGTTACAATAATCAGGGACAATCAAATAAGATATCGTTTGGTCTCTTATTTGATTGTCCCTGATTATTGTAACTTTCATATTTTGCGTTTTGTTGTTGAGTCGCCCACTGTAGTGCACGACTCACAGAACCGAAACAGCAAAGAGTTAATCATTTAGAAACCGGAGATACAGAATATGAACAGGACAGTAGTGAATATCGGACTATGGCAGAAACTGAGGTAGAAGACATTGAGGGCGAATATGACCAGGTGAATTTTTAAGACTTGGCTCCCTGCTACCGTTCTGACGCGCTATCACGGCATAACATTCATGCCTTGGAAGATGATGCAGAGTCAGACAGAGCTACAATGCACAGTGAAGTATCGCTCACGTACACCATAGAAACAACGGACAAACCAATCAACTGTTTCCAAAACCAAATTATAATTGAAGAAAATAAAGTAGCTTCTGATTGTACAGTTATCTTATTCGGTAAAAAAATCCGACATACAATTCACTTCTCAGACAGAGATTCGTTAATCGAAAGAGTTTACGATGTAGTCAAAAAAGACGTCGTTAATGTAATTCATTGCGAGTTACCGGTACTGGCATTCATACAACATAAATAAGTAGAAACTTTCCCAACAACAATATTTTGATATACAAAACATATGGTAAATGACATTATTGACAAAAACGAACAAAAGGAAATAATTGTAGCAGAACATAATCGAGCCCAAATTTTAAAACAGATTTTACAAGAATATTTCTTTCCAAAAATGACAAAACTAACAAACGAAGTTGTTGCACATTGCAGAATCTGTAAAACAGCTAAGTACAACCGTCACCTACAAAAACCAATTGACACCTCTGTACAACAAAAACAAAATTGACGCAGACTTGGGGACAACGCTCTTAATAAAAGGGAGGGTGGTCCACAAGAACAACCTAAGATAAACAAAACATTAAACTCCTTTTTTATCTTTTAAGATTTGGGCTACGGATTTTCAATATCTAAAACATTCAACTAAGCTTATTCCATACTCAGCAATAGTAAAGGACACGAAAGAGTTAAGGAAAATCACACATGAGACAGTTATTAGACACAGATATAAAACATATAGAAACACTAATAGCCACAGTAAATATCCATCATAGACATGCTAGGAGCACTAATATACTAGGAACCGTTCTTAAAGTCGTAACTGGCACACCGACGATTTCGAAAAGCTTAAATTTACACAGAAAGAACTTGTAGAATCAGAAAATAGACAGAAATAGCCAAGGAAAATTTGTGTGAAACACTGCTCTCAAGAAACAGAATAATTATTTCAGTATTAGAGACCTTAATGCTTTCAGTAACACTGGCAAAAGTTGGAATTGTAAACCCCTCCATATTGAATTCTTCTGACCTAAAAAATATTGTTAATGAACACCCTATAAATATCACTGTAACTGACCTAATGGAAGTATCTCAAGTTAAAGTCTTGCTTAATAATAACTTTCTACATTTTGCAATAAGATACCCTAAGCCTAACATAGTATGTAAGAAACTAACAATATACCCTGTTCATTGGGATTATAATAAATTTCGCCGAAGACTACAATATAGCTGCCTGCGGCAACCATGTAATATCAATAGAAAATTGTAGTGCAGTTCTCACAACAACGTTCTGCAAGAAATTACCCTATACAACGTGCGCACAACAACTGCACTCAGGTGGCACGGCACATTGCTCAACTCGACCTAGCCATCTTGAACCTCTAACCATCGTCGACGATGGCTTTATCATCATCAACGACAAAGCAGCTATAGTTGATGAGCACATGGTGAAAGGGACATTCCTCCTTACCTTTGACAACGAGATAAAGGTAAACGACACCGTATATAGAAATCCTAAAAACTACGTGAGGAAATCCCCAAGACCAGCGGCATCCACGCTACTAAATATAACGGGTCATCAGGAAATACCAAGCCTGCCGTACCTACAGAAGCTGAGCATAAGGAACCTCCGGGACATTGCCCAATTGGAAGTCAACGTGATCTTCAGGCGGTAATTAACAGTTTCAAGAACTCCGAGGACGTCATTCACCTAAGTGGGGGAGGAGTTAACACAACTGATCAGCAAAACGTAAATATTCAAGCTGACCATGCATTCCCAGCATTAATGCTTACGACACCAGCCGTCTCAAGCGGATATTGCACAACAGCGGCAGAAGCGTACACGCGCAACACTGTTGCTTCTCAGCGATATATGATCCCTCGCACTATATGCAATGCCAGCGTTTTCAGGGCTTAGGGCTAGCTTCGATTATAAGAATTAATGTCACTTAGAGTTAGTTGATTTTTGGAAATAAAGAACGTCGGTCGTCGCCACGGAATTATCCAAGTCTTCTCATTTCAAGCAACTCCATTGATTCTATACAAGTGTTAACACCGTTACTTCGTACGTGTGAATTCACTTCAATATTAAAAACCAAAATATAATAACTTGCATACTCATGTATACCATACGCAGTACAACTTTATCTTTTTTTTCGATAACTCGTCCGATTACTTTTTATCGCGAATAATCGATCAATTGATTTTGTTTATTCACCGTAATTTTAATACTTTTAGACCTGGAGACTTCAGATTTGGTGTGTATATACATCTGATAAATACGAAAACTTTGTCTTTTACAGATTTTGGATACCACGCCCCCTTCGCCCACAATTTGCAAAAAACGTATTTTAAGTACTAGAGACTTGTGCTTTGGAATGTACACACATTTGCACATTGTGATCGTTCTGAAAGTTTCATGAAGATAGTCATACTACAGGAGAAATTATTCAGCAACAAAATTCTCATAGTATTGCCCACAATGCAGCGCAGCCCAAGCGCAGTCGCTGCTTACTGCGCAGTTAGTAGACCGCGTGCTTATGCGTGCGTGAATATCAGCTCTTTGTAGGGATCAGGCTATCTTCTAGTCGAGCACTCTCGACTATAGCTTCCCTACTTGTTATACTCATTCACGAAGTGAATTATTATATTGGTTTCGTGCATGTCCGTCTTGCTGTCCGTCCGTCTGTCCGATTGTCCGTCTGTCCGTATGAACGAAATCTATTTCGGCGCTATTAGAGCTAGAGACTTGAAATTTGGAACACATACTCGTGTATATCTCCGATTCATAAAGTGTTAAAATTTTCCTGATCCGCCCACTAGGGGCGTGGCAAATCGGAAAATGAATTTTCCGATATGCCAGAAATCATGTTAGTTGAAGAGCTAGAGCGCTGAAATTTTGAACGTAGCTTCGTGTTGACCACCCAATATCAAAAGCTATGGCGGATATATCTACGACCTTTGGGGGCGTGGTAAATCGGGTAAAACTGTATCTCCTAGAGTTTTAAAGCTAGAGCGCTCAAATTTTGCATATGAGCTAATGCTACGATTCTATAAAGATTGGTTGAAAAATTTTATGTCTACGCTTACTAGGGGCGTGGCAAATCGGATCTGAAGATATAGTGATTTTTCAAATTCTGCTATATTTTGAGCACTATTGACGCTAGAGACCTGAAATTTGGTATATATACTCGGGTTGATCACCCAAGACCAAAAAGCTATAGTGGATATATCTCCGCCCATAGGGGGCGTGGCAAACCGCAAAAGTTTATATCTCCTACAGCTATAGAGCTAGAAGCTTCAAATTTATAAGTTATAATAAGTTACTGGTAGCCTCCTCTATTGATGACCCAAAAATAGTTGTTATGCCCTTTTAGGGCCGTGGCATATAAAAAAATACCCTGTAATTTTCACATTTTTTTAGCGTAAACATTCAAATTTTGCAGTTGCCTTACCATTAGCTTGTTCTAAGAACTGGCCAAAAATGAGATGTATCGCCATTTCTAGTGTAAAATTGCGACATTTATATGCGTGAGCCATCTATATATATAAATAGACTTAATAGGCATTGATAGCACGGAAGAAAACATTTTTGTGGAATTTAAAAAATAAAAATTAAATTATAAATCTTAAACAAATTTAAATGTTTTTCTCGGGGTTCGAAGCGCAACCATCCACGCCCACTAGAGGCATGGCGAATCGGCATTTGTAGCAGCCAACTAAGAAATTTATATGCGTGCATCACTTATATATATAAATAAGCTTTGGAGATATTCATAAGACGGAACGAAATATTTTTATTAAATTGAAAAAATATAAACGAAATGATAATAACATAAAATTTCAATTTTTAAAAAAGTTTTTCGCGGGATTTTTATTCGCACCTCAACAAAATAGCTAGAATAAAAGCATTCCGCTTCTTTGCCTACAGCGCCACCGCGGCACTCACAAAAATGATAATTAAAACGAAATGACGTTATTGTTAGGTCGCCATATAGCAAAGAAAAGCCAAAGTAGCGGCTAGGAATTCAAAAACAATGCAAAGACAAATCAATCGCAATTGAGATTTTTAGAAAAGGCTAAAGTACGTATTATATGTACATACACACACACATACCAATGAGCACATGCTGAAATTGTGTATGCAGACTTTTTTGTATATGTACGTATTTTATATACATATGTATGTATATATCTACGTATAAGCATTTGAGAGCTATCTAAGAAGAAACTAATTTAAATTTATAACAATTTTCGACTAAGAAAATGAAAAATATTAAGTGCTATTCATTCAAGCTTGCACCCTCCCAATAAAATATCGAATTTATGAAAAAGAAAATGTGATCGAATAGGTCCTGAACCCACAATACCTAACACGACTTACGTTGCCTCATCCATCGGCACCACTGCTCCGATAGGCTATCGAGTAGCGAAAAATTATATATGTAACTTCAGTGCTAGAGCGTCATCTCACATAACTAAAATAACGACTGCAAATTTCACAAATCAATCGCAATTCCTAGAATAGGCTAGAAGGCGCGCTTTTGTCTGTAGACTGCTCGACTACGAAATCCCCTGATACACTATACACTTTATGGGGTCTGCCACGCCTCCTTCTGCCTGTTATATACTTTTCACAAAACCATTATACATACTAGAATTAAGTTAACTTAATTGATGATCAATTCAAGACTAAAAATTTCTACGAAGAATGTTAATACTTCAATTGTACGGCCTGAGGACAGGCTACTTTCTCTAGAGGAGCTACATATTCATCATACCCCAACAAATTAGAGTATGTCATATGCAAACATACGAGAGATAGATTTTGAGATTCTGCAGCTTAATCTAACGACTCCCAAAGCTCGCAAGAGAAGTAACGGCAGAATCAGACTAAGAGTCTGTCATCCAGATGCATGAGCTTTATCGCTTCCAGTGCCAATGCATTGCACAGTCAGCTTAAAATTAAGGTCTAGTGCAAGATCTGTATCACAAGAAGAACCATGCCTATATGTATATACATAGTGACATATTTATACTGATTATGTCTACACTATACATAACAATAGTACATAGCAGTTTAGACACCGAAATTTATATAAACAGCTATTATAACATTCCCAGGCTGCACTTGCAAACACATTCAATAATCATAAACAAGGAGAAGACTAGCCGACGCAAACTGCCCAATCGATCAGCAACAGTCGAAATAATGCATTATCAGCATATTTTTGGTTCCCAGCTACAATCGGTACCAGATGTATGCATCACCCCAAATTGTAAACATTCAAACCCCAGTAAATAGAATTTTCTTTATTATTTACTTTTTTATCCACCTCCGTTTGCCATCTTTCAGACAAAATTCCATACTCATAAAACTTCTGATCCTTGTTGTTGTTACTCGTTCGAGGTGACGGTTTCCATCGACAAATATAGCCCGAAGGTACCAAGTCTGCAGAATATGGTGCAAGCTGTGAGGTTTGAATGCATCACTCAGCTGATCACAATGAATTAAAGAATTAATCGTGATATTGTCCGGCAAAAGCCCAAAATAATCGATCCCCTGGAAATCCCAACAAGCAGACAATATGACCTTTTTTTTAGAATATAGGGAATCCAATTAATCCTAGACGTTTCATGGGCCAATGAACGGTCGCGTTTGACAATTTCAATAGTTCAACAATCTCTCGAAGTGTTTTTCCACGATTTACATCCACCAGTGACTTCATTTTATCCACATCGGCTTGCATCCTCAAGATTAAAGTTGCCAGAACTAAATTTTGCACACCAATTATGCCATTGTCGTTCGGTCAACACATCTTCTCCGTACACCTCACATAATTTTCGCCTTATGTAACCTCGGTTACGAGATCCCCTGAACACTTCGAGTAACTAATATTTCCATAATTATTCTATTTAAACAAAAAACAGCACTTGCACGCACACGCAGAGACACACATAGGCAGGTGCTTAGGGAACCACTGATTTTGGATAGATTCGAACAGAAAAATTATACCGCTAACCTGAAAATATACTGTTAATTTAGACAGACAGACTTATTTTAAAACTAGCCGTTCATGGATATATAATTAACAATATTCTTATTTAATATATCACAGTATAGATCATGGAATTAATATTTCTGGAGATAAGTCCAAAAGTTATCCACATGCACCACCGCGTAATAAAAAACGGGCAACATCGATGATTGTCAAGGCACAAGAAACGTCCCCATCTACAAGATTGTTGAGTATAGAGCACCAAATATTGCCGTAAGGAGGTTTGATTTTATAATATTTACCAATCTATATATTTATATATAATTTACTATTTCTATCTCGTTAAAATCCATCACCGGACAGACATGCACAAAACCAATATACTGATTCACTTTCGTGAATGAGTATAAAGACGTCGGTGACAAGTTTAAAATAATTGATCGCAAAATTGAAATCATGTTTCGCTTTAATATAGTTAAATACCGTAAGTACAACTGGAATTAATTTTCAATAAAAACATACTATACTATAATCGGTAAAGCTTATACCTCCTACATTTATAAAGCTAGAAGCTTCAAATTTGGATATTTGAGTTACTGGTAGCCTCCTCCATCGATGGCCCAAAAAATAATTGTTACGCCTCTTTAGGGGCATGGCATATCAAAAAATACCCTATAATATTTACATTTTTTGAGCGTAAGCATTCCAATTTTTCAGTTAGGTTACCATTAGCTCGTTTCAAGAACTGGTCAAAAATAAGATGTCTACGTTCACTAGGGGCGTGGCAATCGCCATTTTTAGTGTAGAATTGCGACATTTATATGCCTGAGCCATCTATATATAGAAATAGGCTTGATAGGCATTGACAACACGGAAGAAAATATGTTAATGGAATTAAAAAAATATAAATTAAATTATAAATCTTAAAATTTTTTTTTTAATTTAATGGAGTCTGCCACGCCTCCTTCTGCCTGTTAGATACATTTAAGCAAAACCAATATACCCTGACTTCACATTTCAATGGGTATAAAAATAATTTTTAGGCCACTCTTTGTGTCGTGTCATATTGAAAATAGTACATGCTAGAGCCAGATTGTGAATGAGTATTCCGCAGTTGGTAACGTCCGACTGCAACATTCTTACTTGTTTCATACATATTTTGTTTTTTATAAATTCGATATTTTATTGGGAGGGAGCGAGCTTGAATGAATAGCACTTAATATTTTTCATTTTCTTATTCGAAAATTGTTATAAGTTTAAATTTGTTTCTTCTTAAATAGCTCTCAAATATTTATACGTAGATATATACATATATATAAAATATGTACATACAGTTTGTCAAGAAACACTTTACACACTATGAAAAAAATATATTTTTTGACTTTAGATGCCAATATAAAAGCCATTTATTAAAGAAAACAAATGAATTTTTTGCAAAGCTCTTTAATAATAAATTTTAAGTTGAATTAAAAAAAAAAAATTACAAAACTAAAAATAGGTAACAAAATAAACAACAAAAACTAACATTACTCATTTTTAAAGCTGTCAAGAAACTGTTTACACATTACGTCTTCCACTGCTGTTTTGCACAAATTCTTTGAAACAACGGCGCTTTACCGTTACTTATGAGATGTGCGTATCTCAATGCATGTTTATTTATGCATATTTTTCACTTTGGTTCTAAAATTGTCAGAGTAAGCTTCTAAAAGTTAATAGAAATAATTTTTCAAAATGCCTGGAAAGCGATTAAGTTTTGATGTGGTCCAACTAATTTATTATAACCACACATTGGGCAAATCCGTTGTCCAATTAGCTGAAGAATTTTCTGTTGCACGAAAAACGGTTTATAATGTTATAAATCGAGCTGAAAATGAAGGCAGACTGCAGCAAAAGGGTACAGGTGGACGTAAAAAAAAGATTTCTAATCGTGCAGACCGGCTAATTATGCGGAAGATTGACCGAAATCCGCAAATCTCAGTACGGACACTTGCCAGAGAGCTACTGGAAGAGTGTGACTTAGTTGTGTCGCACGAAACAGTACGCCAAGCCATAAAAAAACAAGTGGGAAAACAGGGTCCAAAAAACCGCGCACAACTGAAAGCTGCTATTCTAGAAGAGTGGCAAAAAATACCCATCGAATTCCTAGAAAAGCTGGTAGATTCGATGGAAAACCGCCTGAAGCATGTGTTAAATGCTTCGGGGGGTCATACTAGATATTAAAATTAGCATAGTTCATTTTAAGTTATATTTTAAGTAAGAAAGTAAGTAAGTTTAATATTTTGTGTAAACAGTTTCTTGACAGCTTTAAAAATGAGTAATGTTAGTTTTTGTTGTTTATTTTGTTACCTATTTTTAGTTTTGTAATTTTTTTTTTTTTTAATTCAACTTAAAATTTATTATTAAAGAGCTTTGCAAAAAATTCATTTGTTTTCTTTAATAAATGGCTTTTATATTGGCATCTAAAGTCAAAAAATATATTTTTTTCATAGTGTGTAAAGTGTTTCTTGACAAACTGTATATACAAAAGTCTGCATACACAATTTCAGCCTTTCTTATGCACGTGCTCATTTGTATGTGGGTAAGTTACCACCCAGCTCACAACGCATTTCCTATTAAAAATATAAACAATTTCAAGTATGTTGATCTTCCTACTCCCGACTCTAACACTTAAGCATCACTTAGTCAGAGCCCACTTAATGTAAACATAATCCGTTACAATATAAGAACAGCATAAGATCCAAGTCTCGATTTTCAGAAACCACTTGATGTAAACATGATCCGTTACAGTATAAGAACAGCATAAGATCCAAGTCTCGATTTTCAGAGACCACTTAATGTAAACATAATCCGTTGCAGTATAAGAACAGCATAAGATCCAAGTCTCGATTTTCAGAGACCACTTAATGTAAACATAGTCCGTTACAGTATAAGAAGAGCATAAGATCATGATTGTATTTTAGTTTTGAATAAAGAGGACCTTAGCTCCCAATACGAAAATTATTATTTTCCAATCTCTTTTAAAGATTGGTTAATTGGCGCCCAACGTGGGGCCCGCGTGAATAACCAAAACACACTAAAGAAGAATACTAAAAAATTCTTAATTGTAAACGCAAGTGCAAACAAAGGTCGCTCAAATTCAAACCATTAAAAGAAAGAACTCACACCGCGTGAATAACCAAAATACACAAACAAGAATACTCAAAATTCTTAAGTAAACAATTTTACTCATTTGTTAACTTGAAGCGTAAATCTTCAGGTTTGCCATCCTCATAAGCGCCACGCCTCTAGTGGTGCTTCGAGCCCGGCAGAAAACTTTTAATTTCTTTAAATTTTTTTAAGATTTATAATTTAATTTATGTTTTTTAAATTCCATACAAATGTTTTTTTCCGTGTTTTCAATATTCTATATATAGATGGCTCCCCCATATAAATGTTGCAATTTAACTCTACAAATGGCGATTGCCACGCCCTTAGTGGACGTAGATTTTGGCCAGTTTTTGGAACGAGCTATTGGTAACCTAACTGAAAAATTGGTATGCCTACGCTCAAAAAATGTGAAAATTACAGGGTATTTTTTGATATGCCACGCCCCTAAAGAGGCGTAACAATTATTTTTGGGCCATCGATGAAGGAGGCTACCAGTAACTCAACTATCCAAAATTGAAGCTTCTAGCTTTATAACTGTAGGAGACACATACTTTTGCGGTTTGCCACGCCCGCTGTGGGTGGAGATATATCCACTATAGCTTTTTGGTTTTGGGTGGTCATCCCTAATATATATACCAAATCTGAGGTCTCTAGCATCAATAGTGCCCAAAATATAGTAGAATTTGAAAAATCACTATATCTTCAGATCCGATTTGCCACGCCCCTAGTGGGCGTAAACATATAATTTTTTCATCGGTCTTTATAGAATCGTAACATTAGCTCACGTGCAAAATTTCAGCGTTCTAATGGGCGTAGATATATCCGCCATAGCTTTTAATTTTGAGTGATCAGAGCTTTACAAGAGTATGTGTCCCAATTTTCAAGTCTCCAGCTCTCTATTAGCTCCAAAATAGATTGCGTTCGTACGGACAGACGGACGGACAGCAAGCACAAAACCAATATACTAATTCATAATTTGTGAACATACTCATAATTTGTGAACCAGTATAAATGTGCGAATAGGGGGACGAAAGGGGATGAGTTGTTGGTTTTCCTTGAAAGTCAACACTCACAAGTATAATCTACACCAATTAGTTGCTTTCGGTATGGAACAGCTTATTAGTTATATTTCACGAAACACGGAGAACGCATGTTAATTTTCTAAACAAATACACATGAATTGGACATTACACAGAACTAAAATCCATAACTATACATAAAACAAGTAAGGAAGCTCTAGTCGAGACTGCTCGACTAGGAGGTACCTTGATCCCTACAAAGAGCTGATATTCACGCACGCATAAGCACGCGCTCTGCTAACTGCGCAGTAAGCAGCGACTGCGCTTGGGCTGCGCTGCAGTGTGGGCAATACTATGAGAATTTTGTTGCTAAGTTATTTCTCCTGTAGTATGACTATCTTCATGAAACTTTCAGAACGATCACAATGTGCAAATGTGTGTACATTCCAAAGCACATGTCTCTAGTACTTAAAATACGTTTTTTGCAAATTGTGGGCGAAGGGGGCGTGGTATCCAAAATCTGCAAGAGACGAAATTTGCGTATTGATCAGATGTATATACACACCAAATCTGAAGTCTCCAGGTCTAAAAGTATTAAAATTACGGTGAATAAACAAAAACAATTGATCGATTATTCGCGATAAAAAAGTAATCGGAAGAGTTATCGAAAAAAAAAGATAAACTTGTACTGCGTATGGTATACATGAGTATGCATACAAAATTGCAAGTCTCTAGGTCTTATATCTTCTGAGATCTAGGCGTTCATACGGACGGACAACGCAGCTCATCGTCCTGGTCAAGAATATATACACTTGATGGGGTCTGCCACGCCTCCTTCTGCCTGTTATATACTTTTCACAAAACCATTATACATACTAGAATTAAGTTAACTTAATTGATGATCAATTCAAGACTAAAAATTTCTACGAAGAATGTTAATACTTCAATTGTACGGCCTGAGGACAGGCTACTTTCTCTAGAGGAGCTACATATTCATCATACCCCAACAAATTAGAGTATGTCATATGCAAACATACGAGAGATAGATTTTGAGATTCTGCAGCTTAATCTAACGACTCCCAAAGCTCGCAAGAGAAGTAACGGCAGAATCAGACTAAGAGTCTGTCATCCAGATGCATGAGCTTTATCGCTTCCAGTGCCAATGCATTGCACAGTCAGCTTAAAATTAAGGTCTAGTGCAAGATCTGTATCACAAGAAGAACCATGCCTATATGTATATACATAGTGACATATTTATACTGATTATGTCTACACTATACATAACAATAGTACATAGCAGTTTAGACACCGAAATTTATATAAACAGCTATTATAACATTCCCAGGCTGCACTTGCAAACACATTCAATAATCATAAACAAGGAGAAGACTAGCCGACGCAAACTGCCCAATCGATCAGCAACAGTCGAAATAATGCATTATCAGCATATTTTTGGTTCCCAGCTACAATCGGTACCAGATGTATGCATCACCCCAAATTGTAAACATTCAAACCCCAGTAAATAGAATTTTCTTTATTATTTACTTTTTTATCCACTACCGTTTGCCATCTTTCAGACAAAATTCCATACTCATAAAACTTCTGATCCTTGTTGTTGTTACTCGTTCGAGGTGACGGTTTCCATCGACAAATATAGCCCGAAGGTACCAAGTCTGCAGAATATGGTGGGCGTAGTAGAATATCCCATTCAAACTGCAAGCTGTGAGGTTTGAATGCATCACTCAGCTGATCACAATGAATTAAAGAATTAATCGTGATATTGTCCGGCAAAAGCCCAAAATAATCGATCCCCTGGAAATCCCAACAAGCAGACAATATGACCTTTTTTTTAGAATATAGGGAATCCAATTAATCCTAGACGTTTCATGGGCCAATGAACGGTCGCGTTTGACAATTTCAATAGTTCAACAATCTCTCGAAGTGTTTTTCCACGATTTACATCCACCAGTGACTTCATTTTATCCACATCGGCTTGCATCCTCAAGATTAAAGTTGCCAGAACTAAATTTTGCACACCAATTATGCCATTGTCGTTCGGTCAACACATCTTCTCCGTACACCTCACATAATTTTCGCCTTATGTAACCTCGGTTACGAGATCCCCTGAACACTTCGAGTAACTAATATTTCCATAATTATTCTATTTAAACAAAAAACAGCACTTGCACGCACACGCAGAGACACACATAGGCAGGTGCTTAGGGAACCACTGATTTTGGATAGATTCGAACAGAAAAATTATACCGCTAACCTGAAAATATACTGTTAATTTAGACAGACAGACTTATTTTAAAACTAGCCGTTCATGGATATATAATTAACAATATTCTTATTTAATATATCACAGTATAGATCATGGAATTAATATTTCTGGAGATAAGTCCAAAAGTTATCCACATGCACCACCGCGTAATAAAAAACGGGCAACATCGATGATTGTCAAGGCACAAGAAACGTCCTCATCTACAAGATTGTTGAGTATAGAGCACCAAATATTGCCGTAAGGAGGTTTGATTTTATAATATTTACCAATCTATATATTTATATATAATTTACTATTTCTATCTCGTTAAAATCCATCACCGGACGGACATGCACAAAACCAATATACTGATTCACTTTCGTGAATGAGTATAAAGACGTCGGTGACAAGTTTAAAATAATTGATCGCAAAATTGAAATCATGTTTCGCTTTAATATAGTTAAATACCGTAAGTACAACTGGAATTAATTTTCAATAAAAACATACTATACTATAATCGGTAAAGCTTATACCTCCTACATTTATAAAGCTAGAAGCTTCAAATTTGGATATTTGAGTTACTGGTAGCCTCCTCCATCGATGGCCCAAAAATAATTGTTACGCCTCTTTAGGGGCATGGCATATCAAAAAATACCCTATAATATTTACATTTTTTGAGCGTAAGCATTCCAATTTTTCAGTTAGGTTACCATTAGCTCGTTTCAAGAACTGGTCAAAAATAAGATGTCTACGTTCACTAGGGGCGTGGCAATCGCCATTTTTAGTGTAGAATTGCGACATTTATATGCCTGACCCATCTATATATAGAAATAGGCTTGATAGGCATTGACAACACGGAAGAAAATATGTTAATGGAATTAAAAAAATATAAATTAAATTATAAATCTTAAATTTTTTTTTAATTTAATGGAGTCTGCCACGCCTCCTTCTGCCTGTTAGATACATTTAAGCAAAACCAATATACCCTGACTTCACATTTCAATGGGTATAAAAATAATTTTTAGGCCACTCTTTGTGTCGTGTCATATTGAAAATAGTACATGCTAGAGCCAGATTGTGAATGAGTATTCCGCAGTTGGTAACGTCCGACTGCAACATTCTTACTTGTTTCATACATATTTTGTTTTTTATAAATTCGATATTTTATTGGGAGGGAGCGAGCTTGAATGAATAGCACTTAATATTTTTCATTTTCTTATTCGAAAATTGTTATAAGTTTAAATTTGTTTCTTCTTAAATAGCTCTCAAATATTTATACGTAGATATATATGTAAGCTTTGTGCACATGAATATCGATTGATTGATTGAATAATCGATTGGTACAGACAGCCGATAAACTATCAAATTGGATCAGCTGTCAAAAAGAAGAAGAGGATAAGAAATTGAAGTTAACAAAGTGAACTTAAATTAAATTAAATTGAAATTAATCATTATTATATGATATTAAGGATATATCGTGTCTCCCGCAAGAAGAATCATTGAAGTCCTATGTTGAAGAATAGGAGCATAAACATTTAATTGTTGATTCCCTTATTTTAGGTTAGTAATCATGTGTAATTGTCTTTTAATTGTAATAAAAAAATCCCTTATTTTAGACGAATCAAATTGTGTTGTTGCTCCCAGGGGGGGGTTCCCACCAGATCATTATAAATCAACAATTATTACGTTTATGGACGAATAATAATAAATAAATAAAAAAAAAAAAAAAAAAAAAAATGGCAAAGCTACAATTTGGATTTGAATTGGTTGCTGATGAAGACCAAAAATCAAACATTATTATAATAAAATTTATTACGAACGAAGATGGAAAAAAATACAGCATTCCACAAAATTACCAATCATGCAGAGCACACCCTGAACTTATGAAACTACCGGAATTCAGGAATGTTGCAAAAGCACTGCAAAAACGTGGACAATTCAGGAATGTGTGGATGAAACTAAGTGACGAGATTCTAAGGCTATACAGGGATGAAAGTGGTAATATGTTATTCAATAACTATTTGCTACAAGACATTTCTGGTATGGAAGAAAACAAAGCAAGCACGTCGGCAAATCAAGTAGATACAACTTTAATTAAACTTCTTGAAAAATTGTGTGAAAGAGAAATCGAACCTACAAAAGATTTTAAAAGTACGTCTTTGAATAGAGTACGTGACCAATTTGTGCTGGATAGATTTGAAGGAAGAAAAATGAATTCAACCCAATGGTTACAGACATATGAAAGTGAGTGTAAAAGGTTAGGTATTAGCAAAGATGTGGACAAAATTGAAGCTTTAAGACTATTCTTAGACGAGGCAGCAGCGGAGTGGTTTAACTCTATGTTAATTAAACATACATTGAACTCCGAATGGGTAACTTGGAAAGAAAGTCTTTTACAAACTTTTGCAGATAAGGGCTGGTCTTCTATCACCTATGCGTTGAATTACAAATTTATCTCTGGCTCACTAGTGGATTACGCTTTAAAAAAAGAACGGTTATTACTTGAGACCGATAAAAATATGAATAATACAACTTTAGTAAACCCAATTGCCCATGGATTACCAAGGTTTATTAGAAACAAAATTGACAGACAAGATGTCAGAGTTCCAGTTGATTTATTTGGTGAACTAAGAAAATATGAAGACACAGTCGATACAAAATATGTCAAAATAAATGATAACAAATCAAAATCATTTAAGACAGAAGTGAAATCCAAATTTAAACAGCCTTGCACGATTTGTGAAAGCAAAGGGAATAAAAATAGATATCACCCTACAGATTTGTGTTGGTTCAATGTCAAGGGAAACAAAAGCTTTGAATCAGATAAAAGAATAAACTCAGTATTGGAAATTGACACTTCAGAAGATCAAAAAAACTAAATATTCCCCCACTAATTGAGGTAAAAGTACTACTAAATGGGAAAACTGAATGTACGGGTATTTATGACCCTGGCTCAAATGTAACACTTATAAATTCTAATTTAGTAAAAATAAAACATTTGAAAAAATATAACCGTAGAAGTACTATAAAAACAATTAGTGGCGGGGGTAAGACTGATGCATTGGTAGCATTGAGAGCAAGAATACTTGATATGGAAGACAGAATCAATGCGTTTGTATACAGCAATAATGATTTCAATCATGATATGATCCTAGGTTTAGATACTATAAAAAGATTTGGGTTAACACATGACTCAAATTTAAATATCCATTTACAAAAAGGAGTAAAATCTAATCTAAATAACAAAAATATATTGAAAGATACCAAAATTACTAATAACAATAAAAACAAGAATCAAAATGATAAAGAAATTAAGATTGAAAATCCTTTTGCTAAGATTCAAGTAAATTTCAATGAAGGCATTAATGTAAATGGTTTCAATATTGGTATTGACCATTTAAATACGGATAAAAGAAATAAAATAAATGCATTGTTAAACAATTATAAACATAATATTTTTGCCAAAGATAAATATGATGTTGGTAAAGTAAGGAACTACGAAGCGTTCATAGATCTACAAATAGAAAATACTGGTACAAAAGACCTTATAGATGTTCGGTAGAAGACAAAGTTGAAATTGAAAAACAAGTGGCTCAATTATTGAAACATAACCTAATCGAGGAATCCTATAGTCCATTTGCAGCACCAGTCACATTGGCTTATAAAAGAGATGAAGGGAAGAAGAGTAGACTATGTATTGACTTTAGAGATTTAAATAAACTAATAGTACCTCAATCACAACCATTTCCTTTGATTGAAGATTTAATTGCTAAAACCGTTGATTGTAAATTTTTCACAACGCTGGACATAAACTCAGCCTTCTGGTCTATACCATTGAGAATTCAAGATAGGCAACGGACTGCATTTGTAACACAAGAAGGTCATTATCAATGGACATGTCTCCCTTTTGGATTAAAAACATCTCATGCAATATTTCAAAGAATTTTAGTGAATATAATTAGAAAATACAACTTATCAAATTTTGTCGTAAACTATATAGACGATATTATGATATTCTCAAAGACTTTCAATGAACACATAATTCAACTAAGACAATTGTTAGATGCTATAGTAAAGGAGGGATTCCGGTTGAAACTAACAAAATGCACATTTGCGGCAAGTTCAGTCAGATATCTGGGTCATTTTATCACAGAGAATTCAGTAACTCCTCTAAAAGATAATTTAAAATCTATAATAGACTTTCCCCTACCACAAAATAAGAAAAATATACGACAATTCTTAGGTAAAGTGAATTTTTATGGAAAATACATTCCTAACGTCTCAATTTTGCTCGATCCCCTACACAACTTGCTCAGAAAAGATGTAAGATTCGATTGGTCAACTGAATGTGAGACAGCCTTCCATAAAGCAAAACAATACTTGTGCTCGAAACCAATTCTGGCCATCTACAATCAAAAAGCTCAAACTTTCATATACACAGACGCAAGTATAAAAGGTATTGGAGCGATCTTAAAACAAACGCAAAAAGATGGTACGCAAAAACCAATAGCTTACTTTTCAAAAAAATTGAATGCTTCACAAAAGAAGAAGAAGGCAATTTTTTTAGAATGTCTGGCCATTAAAGAATGCTTAAAATTCTGGCAACATTGGCTGATTGGAATCGAATTCATTATTTACACAGACCACAAACCATTAGAGCACTTAAACATAAACAAGTAAGGAAGCTATAGTCGAGAGCGCTCGACTAGAAGATACCCTGATCCCTACAAAGAGCTGATATTCACGCACGCATAAGCACGCGCTCTGTTAACTGCGCAGTAAGCAGCGACTGCGCTTGGGCTGCGCTGCAGTGTGGGCAATACTATGAGAATTTTGTTGCTGAATAATATCTCCTGTAGTAGGACTATCTTCATGAAACTTTCAGAACGTGATCACAATGTGCAAATGTGTATACATTCCAAAGCACAAGTCTCTAGTACCTAAAATACGTTTTTTGCAAATTGGGGGCGAAGGGGGCGTGGTATCCAAAATCTGTAAATGACAAAATCTGCGTATTGATCAGATGTATATACACACCAAATCTGAAGTCTCCAGGTCTAAAAGTATGGAAATTACGGTGAATAAACAAAATAAATTTATCGATTATTCGCGATAAAAAAGTAATCGGGCGAGTTATCGAAAAAAAAAGATAAACTTGTACTGCGTATGGTATACATGAGTATGCATACAAAATTTGAAGTCTCTAGCTCTTATATCTTCTGAGATCTAGGCGTTCATACGGACGGACGGACGGACGGACGGACGGACGGACGGACGGACAGACGGACAGGGCTATATCGACTCAGCTCGTCGCCCTGATCAAGAATATATATACTTTATGGGGTCTGCCACGCCTCCTTCTGCCTGTTACATACTTTTCACAAAACCATTATACCCTGATTTCCCATTTTTAATGGGATCAGGGTATAACAAGTAAGGAAGCTCTAGTCGAGACTGCTCGACTAGGAGACACCCTGATCCCTACAAAGAGCTGATATTCACGCACGCATAAGCACGCGCTCTGCTAACTGCGCAGTAAGCAGCGACTGCGCTTGGGCTGCGCTGCAGTGTGGGCAATATTATGAGAATTTTGTTGCTGAATAATTTCTCCTGTAGTAAGACTATCTTCATGAAACTTTCAGAACGTAATCACAATGTGCAAAGGTGTATACATTCCAAAGCACAAGTCTCTAGTACCTAAAATACGTTTTTTGCAAATTGTGGGCGAAGGGGGCGTGGTATCCAAAATCTGTAAATGACAAAATCTGCGTATTGATCAGATATATATACACACCAAATCCGAAGTCTCCAGGTCTAAAAGTATTGAAATTACGGTGAATAAACAAATTCAATTTATCGATTATTCGCGATAAAAAAGTAATCGGACGAGTTATCGAAAAAAAAGATAAACTTGTACTGCGTATGATATACATGAGTATGCATACAAAATTTGAAGTCTCTAGCTCTTATATCTTCTGAGATCTAGGCGTTCATACGGACGGACGGACGGACGGACGGACGGACGGACAGACGGACAGGGCTATATCGACTCAGCTCGTCGCCCTGATCAAGAATATATATACTTTATGGGGTCTGCCACGCCTCCTTCTGCCTGTTACATACTTTTCACAAAACCATTATACCCTGATTTCCCATTTTTAATGGGATCAGGGTATAAAAACAGAACAGACGACGAGTTGGGTGAGATGACACACTACCTTTCTTAATATAATTTCAAAATCATATATAATCCCGGCAAGGATAATACCGAAGATGATTGTCTTAGCAGAAATCCTGTCTACGAATTCTATGAAAATAATGAAGATAAATTGCAAACAGTAAATATTATAAGCATGGAAGATATAAGAAATGATCAAAAGCAAAATTCAAGCTTAAAAGATAACAAACATCTTATTATTGAAAATGATATCTATTACAAACAGAATGGAAAGAATAAGAAAAAAATAGTTTTGAGTGAGGAATATAGTAAAATACTTATACAGAAAATTCATAATGAATTCTGTCACATTGGAGTATGTCAGATAGAAGCAAAGATGAAACCATTTTATACAGCACCAAACTTATCAGATAATATAAAAATGATCTGCAAAAGATGTGAAATTTGTATAAGAAACAAAACAAGATTAAATAAGAAATTTGGATGGTTGTCGTATTTAGGCCCCGCAGAAAGACCTTTACAAATAATGTCTTTAGATACAATTGGAGGATTTGGTGGACAACGATCGACTAAAAGATATTTGCATTTATTAGTAGACCATTTTACTAGATTCGCATATATATTATGTTCGAAAAACCAACTCGCTTACGACTTCATAAAACTAATAGAAACAAGTAAGGAAGCTATAGTCGAGAGTGCTCGACTAGAAGATACCCTGATCCCTACAAAGAGCTGATATTCACGCACGCATAAGCACGCGCTCTGTTAACTGCGCAGTAAGCAGCGACTGCGCTTGGGCTGCGCTGCAGTGTGGGCAATACTATGAGAATTTTGTTGCTAAATAATTTCTCCTGTAGTAGGACTATCTTCATGAAACTTTCAGAACGTGATCACAATGTGCAAATGTATGTACATTTCAAAGCACAAGTCTCTAGTACTTAAAATACGTTTTTTGCAAATTGTGGGCGAAGGGGGCGTGGTATCCAAAATCTGTAAATGGCAAAATCTGCGTATTGATCAGATGTATATATACACCAAATCTGAAGTCTCCAGGTCTAAAAGTATTGAAATTACGGTGAATAAACAAAATCATTTTATCGATTATTCGCGATAAAAAAGTAATCTGGCGAGTTATCGAAAAAAAAAGATAAACTTGTACTGCGTATGGTATACATGAGTATGCATACAAAATTTGAAGTCTCTAGCTCTTATATCTTCTGAGATCTAGGCGTTCATACGGACGGACGGACGGACGGACGGACGGACGGACGGACGGACAGACGGACAGGGCTATATCGACTCAGCTCGTCGCCCTGATCAAGAATATATATACTTTATGGGGTCTGCCACGCCTCCTTCTGCCTGTTACATACTTTTCACAAAACCATTATACCCTGATTTCCCATTTTTAATGGGATCAGGGTATAAAAACAGAACAGACGACGAGTTGGGTGAGATGACACACTACCTTTCTTAATATAATTTCAAAATCATATATAATCCCGGCAAGGATAATACCGAAGATGATTGTCTTAGCAGAAATCCTGTCTACGAATTCTATGAAAATAATGAAGATAAATTGCAAACAGTAAATATTATAAGCATGGAAGATATAAGAAATGATCAAAAGCAAAATTCAAGCTTAAAAGATAACAAACATCTTATTATTGAAAATGATATCTATTACAAACAGAATGGAAAGAATAAGAAAAAATAGTTTTGAGTGAGGAATATAGTAAAATACTTATACAGAAAATTCATAATGAATTCTGTCACATTGGAGTAAGTCAGATAGAAGCAAAGATGAAACCATTTTATACAGCACCAAACTTATCAGATAATATAAAAATGATCTGCAAAAGATGTGAAATTTGTATAAGAAACAAAACAAGATTAAATAAGAAATTTGGATGGTTGTCGTATTTAGGCCCCGCAGAAAGACCTTTACAAATAATGTCTTTAGATACAATTGGAGGATTTGGTGGACAACGATCGACTAAAAGATATTTGCATTTATTAGTAGACCATTTTACTAGATTCGCATATATATTATGTTCGAAAAACCAACTCGCTTACGACTTCATAAAACTAATAGAAACAAGTAAGGAAGCTATAGTCGAGAGTGCTCGACTAGAAGATACCCTGATCCCTACAAAGAGCTGATATTCACGCACGCATAAGCACGCGCTCTGTTAACTGCGCAGTAAGCAGCGACTGCGCTTGGGCTGCGCTGCAGTGTGGGCAATACTATGAGAATTTTGTTGCTAAATAATTTCTCCTGTAGTAGGACTATCTTCATGAAACTTTCAGAACGTGATCACAATGTGCAAATGTATGTACATTTCAAAGCACAAGTCTCTAGTACTTAAAATACGTTTTTTGCAAATTGTGGGCGAAGGGGGCGTGGTATCCAAAATCTGTAAATGGCAAAATCTGCGTATTGATCAGATGTATATATACACCAAATCTGAAGTCTCCAGGTCTAAAAGTATTGAAATTACGGTGAATAAACAAAATCATTTTATCGATTATTCGCGATAAAAAAGTAATCTGGCGAGTTATCGAAAAAAAAGATAAACTTGTACTGCGTATGGTATACATGAGTATGCATACAAAATTTGAAGTCTTTAGCTCTTATATCTTCTGAGATCTAGGCGTTCATACGGACGGACGGACGGACAGACGGACAGGGCTATATCGACTCAGCTCGTCGCCCTGATCAAGAATATATATACTTTATGGGGTCTGCCAAGCCTCCTTCTGCCTGTTACATACTTTTCACAAAACCATTATACCCTGATTTCCCATTTTTAATGGGATCAGGGTATAACAAGTAAGGAAGCTCTAGTCGAGACTGCTCGACTAGGAGATACCCTGATCACTACAAAGAGCTGATATTCACGCACGCATAAGCACGCGCTCTGCTAACTGCGCAGTAAGCAGCGACTGCGCTTGGGCTGCGGTGCAGTGTGGGCAATACTATGAGAATTTTGTTGCTGAATAATTTCTCCTGTAGTAGGACTATCTTCATGAAACTTTCAGAACGTGATAACAATGTGCAAAGGTGTGTACATTCCAAAGCACAAGTCTCTAGTACTTAAAATACGTTTTTTGCAAATTGTGGGCGAAGGGGGCGTGGTATCCAAAATCTGTAAATGACAAAATCTGTGTATTGATCAGATGTATATACACACCAAATCTGAAGTTTCTAAGTCTAAAAGTATTGAAATAACGGTGAATAAACAAAATCAATTTATCGATTATTCGCGATAAAAAAGTAATCGGACGAGTTATCGAAAAAAAAAGATAAACTTGTACTGCGTATGATATACATGAGTATGCATACAAAATTTGAAGTCTCTAGCTCTTATATCTTCTGAGATCTAGGCGTTCATACGGACGGACGGACGGACGGACGGACGGACGGACGGACGGACGGACGGACGGACGGACGGACGGACGGACGGACGGACGGACAGACGGACAGGGCTATATCGACTCAGCTCGTCGCCCTGATCAAGAATATATATACTTTATGGGGTCTGCCACGCCTCCTTCTGCCTGTTACATACTTTTCACAAAACCATTATACCCTGATTTCCCCTTTTTAATGGGATCAGGGTATAAAAATATCGAATTAATTCTAACCGCAGTAGATGCCCCATTTTCTAACGGCCTAAACGAGAGATTAAACCAAACCTTGGTAAATAAAATAAGATGTATGCTCAACGATGACGGTGGTACAAAAATGGCTTGGTCGAAAATTGCAGAAGAATGTGTAAGAAAATACAATAGGACAGTTCATACTGTAACAGGATTTTCTCCTATCTATCTGATGAACGGAGAGGTTACTGACTTACTACCTCCAGAGCTAAAAAATATAAACAACTATCCTACAAATTTAGAACAAGATCGAGATTTAGCCCTGCTCAGATCAAATAAATCACATGAATATAATAAAGCACTGTTTGATAAAAACAGAAAAAAACATGATTTTCAAAAAGGCGATATGGTCTATATCATCAACGGCAATAAACTAAACAGAAGAAAAATGGACGAAATAAGAATAGGCCCTTTTGAAATAGAAGAAAAAATTTCAGATTCGATTTGTAAAATAAACACTGGTCGTGGAAAGAAATGTATATCTCTATACCATATCACAAAGCTCATTCCCGTGGTTGAATAATTCATAAAGTTCTAAGCTTAATTCATATTTCATAGGAAATTAAGCAACTTAGGGGAGGAGATGTAAGCTTTGTGCACATGAATATCGATTGATTGATTGAATAATCGATTGGTACAGTGTGACCTAAAATACCAGTCGACAGGATTTGTCGTCGACCGTAAGGTAGCGAAGCGGGATCTTCTTGACCGTAGCTCATTCGGGAGTGTGGGGGAGTTCTTGGCTACCTCACGGTCTGGGTACATAAATCTTATAAAATAAGATCCCTTTATACCAGAAACCTGGATGGAGCTTTACTCCGAACTGTATAAGACGAACACAAAAAGGAAGGACTGACACCACTACCAATCAATAAAACGATATCAACACCGGTAGCCATAGGTGGAGTGTGGCCACCGTGTTCTCGACCCTATCCCTACCATGGTTTTTCGGTGAAATGGTTGCCGAAAAACCCCCAACGCGAATAACTCAAACCTCCTATACCATGCTATCACCCGCCTTTTAAAATTCAATCCATTACTCCATTATGTTATTTTATTTCTTATTTCACAATCCATTCAAAAAAAAAATCCATTTGTTTTCTATAAACTAACAATCAACTTATGCTATCGGTATATATAATATTGTCGAAACTGCCTGGTTTTTCGTTAATATTATTTAAATATATTCAACTGAATCAACGAACTAAACTAAAGCGTTATTAGAAAATTATATGCTTAAATTACATTATATATATATATATATATAAATCGATATATTTAACTACTATTTTTTTTTTTTTTTTTTTTTTTTTTTTTGTATTTATTTATTTATTTATTCATTATTATTATTATTATTAATTTTTTTTTTTTTTTTTTTTTTTTTTTTTTTTTTTTTTTTTTTTTTGACTTCAAATAGGGGAAAGGGAGCACGGGGTATTAAACACTTACATGGTTTGAGTAGCTTTCCCTCGATGAAAGGCCTTTCTTCGTGGTTGCTGTTAGATTGGGTTTAAAAATTTTTTTTTTTCTGCTTGGTGTTTATTTGACGGGTGGGGAGGAATATAATTTCATTTTTTTTTTTTTTTTTTTTTTTTTTTTTTTTTTTTTTTTTTTTTTTTTTTTTAAGTTAGCAGACACTAAGATTTTTTTTTATTTCACTATATAGAAATATCTATATATATATATAGATGTATAACTATTTTCCGTTTTTTTTTTTCTATCTAAATTTATTTATTGATTTATTTATTCATATTTTTTTTCTAATTCATATTTTGCTTTACTAGAAGATTGTTCTCAGTGCACTGTAATCATATGTTTTTTTAAGCTCTCATGTATTCTTTGCTTCTGCCTGCTTCTGCACTAATAGTGTTTTTTTTTTTTCTTTTTTTTTTCTTGATCTCACTTATATATACATGTAACTATATATATATATACACCTGTATATATAAATATATATATATATATATCTATATATATATATACACATACATATACGGATAGCTGTATATATATTAACTACGTCTGTTTTATTTCACTAATTTTTTTTTCACGTCTATTTTTGTTCTGTCGTTTTCACTGCCACCACTGAATGATTTCCTCCTCGCCGCTCTCTTCTTCTCCAGGAATGGTATATATATTAAAATATATATTAAGATTCAGCCCTAACCTCAGCCGATACAGGTTAATTTTTGTTTCTTGGCACAGAGGTTAGGGCATGGGAAGGGCACTGCCTGTGACTGAAAACCAAAACAATTTTATTGTCTGAACAAAGATTTTTTTTCTTGTATGTCTCTTTGACACCTACCTTTTATGCGCGAAAAAAAAAACCAAAGCGCGTCAGTCGATCAAAGCTTATAAGCTTTAATACCTGCGCGAGGTGATCGCCTGCACCGTGGGCGATTCTTGGATGATTGAAAAATTTATATATATTTGGTTTATATATAAATTAAATGTATTAGCCGCACAATTTTGGTACGCCAATTTATCAAGCAATTTCCAAGACAATATAAATATATATAGATATATATATATTATTTCTTTTTCTTGGAATTGACTACCGGTGAGGTTTTTGGGTTTGTTCTTCTTTTTGTGTAATGCGCCGGAAATGAAAAAAGAACGAGCACGCAATGTGCCCCCGTTTTATATCGCCCCATTCCAGTGCTCTTCTTCATTTCTGCTCTTTTTGGAGACAGTGAGCGATGCAACTTGAAGCTGGGTGCACTTCGCCCACTGTCCCAAAGCTTTAGGGCTTAGCGAAAGCTCTGTTCTCAAGCTCCGCTTAACCCAAAGCTCACTTGCGGCGCAGGTGACAATTTTGTCAGAAATGGTTTTACCGACCATTACACCACCCGATAATATACCACCGTTAGACGGAATATTAGCGGGAATATGTTTGTCTATTTATTGCTTAATGTCTTTGGCATGAAAAGTGCCTATTTCTTGCCCTTGTAAATTTTCTAATACATAAAAACAATTTCCAAGTTTGGTTTTTACTCTGCATTTCAAAAATTGGGGTGCCAGCTTAGCATTATAATTGTGAGTAAATTTACTAAGTGCAAAATTTCTACGATACACTTCCTGTCCTTCTTTAAATGCAACAGGCTTCGAACGCAAATTGTACTGCTTAGCATTTCGTTCGTATGCTCTTTTGATATTGGCCTGTATATCTTTCCGAATTAGAGATAAATTATCTGATCTGGTTAGAGGTTCCAAGGGTTCTTCAAGCAATGTTAATTGCTTTATCAACTTGTAGTCTGACCCATGGGTAATCATTTCTAAACCAAATAATGCTTTATATGGGGAGCATCCTATAGATTGATGCAAGGAAGATCGCAATGCACATGAAATACTAGAAATATGTTGGTCCCAATAAGTCTGGTCATTTTCCAGATACGACCGAATAGCAGCTAGCAGAGAGCGATTAACCCGCTCAGCAGCATTGCACTGAGGTGAGTATAAAGCCGTGTATATATGGCGAATTCCTAGCTCCGTTAAAAAAGCATTGAATTCATTTGCCTTAAACTGCGTTCCATTATCGCTCACTATCGTTTCTGGTATGCCAAAACAGTGAAAAATATGTTTTAAAAGAAATTCTTGGATTACAGACGACTTAAATTTTTTCAAAGGCCAAAGCCAATGAAATTTACTGAAATGGTCCAAGACAATCAGTAATCCCACATGCCCATTTTTGCTCCTTGGGTATGGCCCTAATAAATCTATATACAACCTTTGGAAAGGTCGATAAGTCGGACTTTGAGCTCCCATTGGAGGACGGAGAGTATAATTTGGGGCTTTTGATTGTTTGCAGACAGAACAATTTCTGATATAATCGCGGACATCCTTCGCTAAACCAGGCCAAAAGAGATTTCGTCGTAATTTCTCGATGGTTTTTTGTATACCCGAGTGTGCTGACGTTACACTATCATGGGCTTGCTTTAGCACATCTGCTTTAAGTTGCTCGGGCACCCATAGTTTCCACAAAAACTTATCATGAACTTCATCTCCGGTTGAGTGTTCAGTTCGGATGTAGATTTTATTATCCACAATTTTTAAATCGGAAATACGTGAACTATTTTGCTCTAGATGAACCTTCAATTTGTTGTAATCATCGGACTGAAATGCATCTGAATCTAAATTTATTATAGGACTCATATCTAAAGAAGCGAGTTCATGCTCGTGCAACCGCGATAAAGCATCGGGCACAATGTGGTCTTTTCCTTTACGATGCGACATAGTGAACTTGTATTGTTGTAAACGAAAAACCCACCTAGCTAAACGTCCCGAAACGTTCTGCTGTCTCATCAGCCAAAGGAGACTGGAGTGGTCAGTGATGACTTCAAACTCTTGAAGTTCTAAATAACAACGAAACTTTTCTATAGCAAGAATAACAGCTAGACATTCACGCTCTGTAACACTATAGTTACGCTGTGATCGACTGAGTTTTTTCGACATGAAAGCTACTGGTTTTTCTTCATTTTCTTCGGAGAGCTGTACTAAAACGGCCCCAATTCCATAATCACTAGCATCGCAATGCAAAAAGAATTTCTGGTCAAATTTTGGATTCTGTAAGACTGGGGATGTTGTTAAAACAGATTTCAGTTTCTCCATAGCAGTTTGCGCTTCTGGAGTCCAGACAAACTTCTTCTTGGAGGATAAAACATCTGTTATAGGACAGGCTAAATCCGAAAAGTTTTTTATAAATCGGCGATACCACCCACATACACCTAAAAAGCCCCTTACTTGTTTTAAATTCTTCGGCGGTGGCCAATTTTGTATGCAAGAGATTTTCTCTGGATCTGTGCATATGCCTGTTTTATCAATCACATAACCCAGATAGTTAACTTTGGTGACTGCGAAATGGCTCTTTTCTATATTCAAAGTCACATTAGCTCTACGAAATTGCTCTGCAATTCGTATTAGTACGGAAAGATGGGAATTGAAATCTTCCGATACAATACATAGATCATCTAAGTACCCAAATACACAGTTACGCAAGTCAGGGGGTATAATTTCATCAATTAGTCGACACATTGTTGACGGCGCATTACACAGTCCAAACGGCATGACCTTGAACTGATATAGAGGTCGTCCTGGAACTGTAAACGCGGTAAGTGGCTTTGAGGCCTCCGTCAGTTCTATTTGCCAATAAGCATCTTTTAAGTCGAGTTTCGAGATAATGTTCGCTTTTGGCAATCTAGAAAAGATTCCATCTATATTTGGTAATGGATAGGCGTCCTTTTTGGTCACTAAGTTAAGCTTTCGGGCATCTAAACAAAGACGAACTTTATTCGGTTTCACTACTAACCTCATAGGAGAGCTCCATGCACTTGTTGAGGGCTCTATCACGTCGAGACTAATCATCCGATCTATTTCATTATACAATAACTGCTCGACTGCAGGACTAACAGGGTAAAAGCGTTGCTTTACTGGCATCGCATCTCCCACCTCAATGTGATGTTTAATGAGTGAAGTGCGACCTAACTTCTCTGCAGCGTTGGGAAACAACTGCTTAACTACATTGAGCTGTTGTAACTGCACGCTTGTTAGTGGATATTTCCCTTCAACATCCTCGTCAATAACATCAGTTTCTGCTTCCACAGCACTGATAATATTTGGAGCAAGGGCAAATGTTTTCCAAAAGTCATGCCCGAGAATTAGATTCTGCTTAATGTTGGGGATAACATACAGTTTCATTGGTTTTGATATCGCCTTATATTGCATGACAACATTCAACACCCCTATGACTGCCTGATTTTCGCCACCTGCAGTTTTTACAGAGGATTTTATTGTCTTAAAATGAGGACTCTGTGAAAAGTCAGTTTTCGCTAGCGTTGCGCCAATGCAACTGATGTTTGCTCCAGTATCTAATAAACCTAATTCCTGAAAATCCAAGAATGATACTTTCGCATAACTGCGCATATCTTTCTGATTACTAAATATATTCGATATTACTAATCTACGATTACTTTTTACTTCCTTATAGTAATTTTTCAATCTCGCAATACGTTTATTTCTAGCTGATTTTGCATCATTGAAGATTCTTTTCCGTATTTCTAAATATTTTAATAATTTGAGGTCATATGGGAGAAAACGGAGATCATGCAACTGTGCACTACTTTCGGCCGGAGATGGCTCTGTTTGAGTGAAATTGTTCTTGATTTGGCTTGTTAATTTGGGGGCATCCGATTTTTGGGGGATGCTCCCTTCTGCTGGTTTTCCGACAATCTACGTATGCACTTTTTGCACTGTGGCTTGTACACCTGTGGTGTACCACAACCATAGCAAAAAACCCTTCGATCCTGCAGACAATCTTCCCACACATGTCCCTTTTCCTCACAGTTCCAACAGGTCAGATTAGAATGTGCCTTTTGCATGGCGGCAACTTCTAACTCTGATGGCTCTGCATCTTCATCCACTACTGTTTCGGGACACGTATCCTCAATTTCATTGATTTGTCGACGAAACGTCCCAGATTTTGGTCTAGAACAACTTTCTGATTGACTGCGAAGATCATTAGTTAAATTTTCGCTCATTTGCACCAATCTACGCAAATGGCCAACTGAGCTAATGGATTGATAGAGCAACTTGTGCCGCATCTCAGGCAACAAGTTATTTCGCAGTATCTCTACCAATTCATCTTCATCGATTTTGAGTCCAAATTTGTCAATTAAAGCCGCCACAGAATCATGAAAAGCAACAAACGGTTCCCCGACTTTTTGCTTTCTGGCTCTAACTAAGTCTTTACTCATATATTCTGAGCGATAATCTTTATATTGCTGTCGAAGCGCAACACAAAAATCATTCCAAATAATTCGATCGACCTGCTTATGGTGCCGCCAAAACCAATCCCTAGCTTTTCCAGTGAAAAGAATATGCAAATGTTTGCACAGCCCCATAAAATCACTGTCGAGAGTTTCATCAGTAAGAACTCGGACACGATATATGAACTCTTCCACTCCCAGTCCCTCAGATGACCCATCAAAATGTAAATTCCATTTTTGCATAGTGTCAGCGGTTTTTCTGCTTTGAGCAGACGAACTACCTGGTGAGTAGGCCATAGGAGTAGGAATAGACGGACGTTGTTCGCTTGAGGTGGGGCGGGAGTCAAGGCGGAGTGCCGATAACATACGAGTGACCGACTGCTCGATCATTTGCTGAATAATATTATAATCAACTCCTGGCTCTGGACGAGTATGACCGGCCCGATTAGGTCTACCTCGCCGGCGATTACTAATGCCTCTTGGGGGAGGAGCTACGTTTCGGACAGAATTATTACTCACATTTAGGCCAGATATAATAACCTCGCTGCCTTCGAGCGATTCTCGCGGGTTTTCTGTAGCCTCAGGTTGGACCTCATTTAAGCTTTTGGCTAAGTTACGCGTTACCATACGAGAGCTACCTGGAATTGTTAAAGTTGAAACTGGTTTCGGGTCAGGTGAACAATTGCCGATGACCAACTTAATTGCCCTCGGGTCTAATGCAGCCTGACATTCTGGACATTCTTGTTTATCCTGCAGCCACCGTTCCAGACATGGCTTATGAAAATTGTGCTTGCAAGGGGTACAATAGCATTGCTGAGTATTGCTCATCTCTTGAGTACAAACCCTACACAAACTAACAGGTTTATCTACTGTGTGCATATCTTGAGGACTTCGTGACACAGGCATTTTTCTTTAATCTTTAATTTTCTGATTAACAAATAAATTTAAAAGGTTTGGGTCGATATAAATGGGAAGGAAGCTTGAGTTTATTAGGTTTTCTTGATTTGTAGTACAATAAAGGGAAACATTTAATTATGGGCTATTGATACGAAATCTGGTTATAAAATATTGCTATGCTATAGTTTCCTAAAATGTGAGTGTTCGGCAAGGATACGCCAAGGCAGCATATACACAAGTTCCAGACAACACTATCAACATTTAGTAACTCTTCACAAAGAACATCTCATGACCAAACAGGTATGTATGTAAAGTGCACCGAGATGAATTCCATTTGGTTCCGCAACAACTATCAGAGTAACAATCAGTACTGATATCCGGGCTGAGCCCAATATACAATATTCTGGAATCGTCTCTGATAATTTTACAAAACACAATACAAAATAATATCTAAGTGAACTCACAAACATACGAAGACAAACGAGCAAACATGGTGAAAAGATGTTATTATACGATGGTGTTGAATTTCTCTCCTGTAGGTTTCGCGATCTGATATTCAGCTCGAATCATTTCAGCCTCGTAGACCCTACCAAGAAGTTATTAAACTCAGCAGTCACAGTTGCGATAGGCCGACCAAGCAAGTCCAATCTATTTCAGCAATCTGTACCCTGGGCTTATCCACTCTCACCAAAATGGGTGTTCCAAATAGTCAACTCTTTCTCTCAGAATAGAAAACAGACTGTAGTGACTATTTGAACAAAAATTGGGACGCTGAAAGCAAAATGCCTATAGAGCTATATACTTCCAGGCCCCACGTTGGGCGCCAAAAATTTATGTGACCTAAAATACCAGTCGACAGGATTTGTCGTCGACCGTAAGGTAGCGAAGCGGGATCTTCTTGACCGTAGCTCATTCGGGAGTGTGGGGGAGTTCTTGGCTACCTCACGGTCTGGGTACATAAATCTTATAAAATAAGATCCCTTTATACCAGAAACCTGGATGGAGCTTTACTCCGAACTGTATAAGACGAACACAAAAAGGAAGGACTGACACCACTACCAATCAATAAAACGATATCAACACCGGTAGCCATAGGTGGAGTGTGGCCACCGTGTTCTCGACCCTATCCCTACCATGGTTTTTCGGTGAAATGGTTGCCGAAAAACCCCCAACGCGAATAACTCAAACCTCCTATACCATGCTATCACCCGCCTTTTAAAATTCAATCCATTACTCCATTATGTTATTTTATTTCTTATTTCACAATCCATTCAAAAAAAAAATCCATTTGTTTTCTATAAACTAACAATCAACTTATGCTATCGGTATATATAATATTGTCGAAACTGCCTGGTTTTTCGTTAATATTATTTAAATATATTCAACTGAATCAACGAACTAAACTAAAGCGTTATTAGAAAATTATATGCTTAAATTACATTATATATATATATATATATATAAATCGATATATTTAACTACTATTTTTTTTTTTTTTTTTTTTTTTTTTTTTTTTTGTATTTATTTATTTATTTATTCATTATTATTATTATTATTAATTTTTTTTTTTTTTTTTTTTTTTTTTTGACTTCAAATAGGGGAAAGGGAGCACGGGGTATTAAACACTTACATGGTTTGAGTAGCTTTCCCTCGATGAAAGGCCTTTCTTCGTGGTTGCTGTTAGATTGGGTTTAAAAATTTTTTTTTTTCTGCTTGGTGTTTATTTGACGGGTGGGGAGGAATATAATTTCATTTTTTTTTTTTTTTTTTTTTTTTTTTTTTTTTTTTTTTTTAGTTAGCAGACACTAAGATTTTTTTTTATTTCACTATATAGAAATATCTATATATATATATAGATGTATAACTATTTTCCGTTTTTTTTCTATCTAAATTTATTTATTGATTTATTTATTCATATTTTTTTTCTAATTCATATTTTGCTTTACTAGAAGATTGTTCTCAGTGCACTGTAATCATATGTTTTTTTAAGCTCTCATGTATTCTTTGCTTCTGCCTGCTTCTGCACTAATAGTGTTTTTTTTTTTTTCTTTTTTTTCTTGATCTCACTTATATATACATGTAACTATATATATATATACACCTGTATATATAAATATATATATATATATATCTATATATATATATACACATACATATACGGATAGCTGTATATATATTAACTACGTCTGTTTTATTTCACTAATTTTTTTTTCACGTCTATTTTTGTTCTGTCGTTTTCACTGCCACCACTGAATGATTTCCTCCTCGCCGCTCTCTTCTTCTCCAGGAATGGTATATATATTAAAATATATATTAAGATTCAGCCCTAACCTCAGCCGATACAGGTTAATTTTTGTTTCTTGGCACAGAGGTTAGGGCATGGGAAGGGCACTGCCTGTGACTGAAAACCAAAACAATTTTATTGTCTGAACAAAGATTTTTTTTCTTGTATGTCTCTTTGACACCTACCTTTTATGCGCGAAAAAAAAAACCAAAGCGCGTCAGTCGATCAAAGCTTATAAGCTTTAATACCTGCGCGAGGTGATCGCCTGCACCGTGGGCGATTCTTGGATGATTGAAAAATTTATATATATTTGGTTTATATATAAATTAAATGTATTAGCCGCACAATTTTGGTACGCCAATTTATCAAGCAATTTCCAAGACAATATAAATATATATAGATATATATATATTATTTCTTTTTCTTGGAATTGACTACCGGTGAGGTTTTTGGGTTTGTTCTTCTTTTTGTGTAATGCGCCGGAAATGAAAAAAGAACGAGCACGCAATGTGCCCCCGTTTTATATCGCCCCATTCCAGTGCTCTTCTTCATTTCTGCTCTTTTTGGAGACAGTGAGCGATGCAACTTGAAGCTGGGTGCACTTCGCCCACTGTCCCAAAGCTTTAGGGCTTAGCGAAAGCTCTGTTCTCAAGCTCCGCTTAACCCAAAGCTCACTTGCGGCGCAGGTGACAATTTTGTCAGAAATGGTTTTACCGACCATTACAACAGACAGCCGATAAACTATCAAATTGGATCAGCTGTCAAAAAGAAGAAGAGGATAAGAAATTGAAGTTAACAAAGTGAACTTAAATTAAATTAAATTGAAATTAATCATTATTATATGATATTAAAGATATATCGTGTCTCCCGCAAGAAGAATCATTGAAGTCCCATGTTGAAGAATAGGAGCATAAACATTTAATTGTTGATTCCCTTATTTTAGGTTAGTAATCATGTGTAATTGTCTTTTAATTGTAATAAAAAAATCCCTTATTTTAGACGAATCAAATTGTGTTGTTGCTCCCAGGGGGGGGTCCCACCAGATCATTATATATACATATATATAAAATATGTACATATATACAAAAGTCTGCATACACAATTTCAGCCTTTCTCATGCACGTGCTCATTTGTATGTGGGTAAGTTACCACCCAGCTCACAACGCATTTCCTATTAAAAATATAAACAATTTCAAGTATGTTGATCTTCCTACTCCCGACTCTAACACTTAAGCATCACTTAGTCAGAGCCCACTTAATGTAAACATAATCCGTTACAATATAAGAACAGCATAAGATCCAAGTCTCGATTTTCAGAAACCACTTGATGTAAACATGATCCGTTACAGTATAAGAACAGCATAAGATCCAAGTCTCGATTTTCAGAGACCACTTAACGTAAACATAATCCGTTACAGTATAAGAACAGCATAAGATCCAAGTCTCAATTTTCAGAAACCACTTGATGTAAGCATGATCCGTTACAGTATAAGAACAGCATGAGATCCAAGTCTCGATTTTCAGAAACCACTTAATGTAAACATAATCCGTTGCAGTATAAGAACAGCATAAGATCCAAGTCTCGATTTTCAGAGACCACTTAATGTAAACATAGTCCGTTACAGTATAAGAAGAGCATAAGATCATGATTGTATTTTAGTTTTGAATAAAGAGGACCTTAGCTCCCAATACGAAAATTATTATTTTCCAATCTCTTTTAAAGATTGGTTAATTGGCGCCCAACGTGGGGCCCGCGTGAATAACCAAAACACACTAAAGAAGAATACTAAAAAATTCTTAAGTGTAAACGCAAGTGCTCAAATTCAAACCATTAAAAGAAAGAACTCACACCGCGTGAATAACCAAAATACACAAACAAGAATACTCAAAATTCTTAAGTAAACAATTTTACTCATTTGTTAACTTGAAGCGTAAATCTTCAGGTTTGCCATCCTCATTTGTCCTTGATGCTGAGAAAACTTGTAATGACCAGGATTCCTCTGATCTATTTGCAGATTTTTTTCAATCCACGTACTCTTCTGTTGATCTCTATAACAACTCATACCCATACTTACTTCCTGAATATGGGTCTATTAATGCTCCTAATGCAGCCTCTTTAGCTGCTGCCATTAGGACGAAGAAATCATCTTTTTCTCCAGGTGCTGACAATATTCCAAGTTGTGTGATTAAACAGTGTAGTGTTTCTCTTCAGTCACCATTACTAAAATTGTTTAATTTATCTTTGGAAACCTCTGTGTTCCCTTCAATTTAGAAAGAATCTTTCATCATTCCGTTATATAAAAAAGGTGGAAGATCTGATATCTCAAATTATAGAGGTATTGCGAAATTATCTGCTATTCCGAAATTATTTGAAAAAATAACATCGGCCTTGCAACATTTTTGCAAATCGATTATTCAACCATCTCAACATAGTTTTGTTCAGAATCGATCAACGTCCTCTAATTTACTTGAATTTACGTCGCTTATTAATGACAGTTTTTCTAAAAAAATGCAGACTGATGTTATTTATACTGACTTCAGTAAAACCTTTGACTCAGTCCACCAACAGATTCTAATTCTAAAGCTTGAACGCTTAGGATTTTCCACTAAACTTGTGTCTTGGATTTCGTCCTATTTAAAGGGTAGGACCCAAAGAGTCTTACTGAGAACAGCTATTTCTAAACTTATCTTTGTTTCGTCCGGTGTACCTCAGGGTAGCCATTTGGCTTTTCACTTTTCATAAATGACCTTCCCAGCTGTATCTCTTATTCCACTATATTTATGTATGCGGATGATATAAAACTTTGCCTCCCATCCAGTGCAAATGGGCATCTTCAACTTCAAGATGACCTAAATGCATTTCAACTTTGGTGTGTGGCGAATCAGTTGCACCTAAATTGCTCAAAGTGTATGACAATGACATTCAGTCGTACCGCTCCTTATATTGTTGACTATAAAATTAGTAACATTACCTTGCAACGCATCTTTACAATCAAAGATCTTGATGTTCTCTTTGACTGTAAACTTAATTTCAATCTTCATATTTCTACCATCGTAAATGAAGCCAAAAGTATGCTTGGCTTTATTAAACGTTGGGCTAAGGAATTTAAAGATCCTTTTACTACCAGGCAACTATTTATTTCGCTTGTGCGTCCTATCCTTGAGTATGGCTCAGTTGTATGGTCTCCTCAACATAAATTGTATCAGGATCGTATTGAATCGGTCCAGAAACAGTTTCTTCTCTTTGCCTTAAGGGATCTTAACTGGGACAGTAGCTTACGATTACCGTCTTACCTTAGTAGGCTTCATCTTATTGATCTTCCATCGTTAATCAATCGCAGAACAATTTTGGGAATTGTTTTCCTGCATAAATTGATTAACGGTAATATTGATTCCCCCTCATTGTTGATGCGTCTAAATTTTTCGGTTCCGTCCCGATTAACTAGACACTATCGTCCTCTCTACCTTCCGTGCTGTACTACGGATTATTCCTTGCATAGTGCGTTTCATGTACTATGTTTACATTATAATAAATATCATCACGTTTTTCACTTAGAGCTCTCTATTCTCAACATAAAATCCTTGCTTCTATCTTACCTTAGGGAAATCACTCGCAATGCCTAGACTTATGCATTGGTAACATTCTGCTGCCAATGTTTTTGCAGTGATTTCTCTATCCTACTCTATATTTCTATTTTAGCACTTCTTTTTCTTTCTATTTCTTATTCTATTTTCTGTATCTATCTTGGCGTTTTTTTTTTTTTTTTTGTTTTTAAACACCTTCTATTTAATTACTAATTGTTATCTATAATAATCTATAGTTTAAGTTTTCATGTTAACACTCTCTTTGCTTAGCTCAATAGTATCACTGACCATATTTGGCTGTGAATTGGGGCATAGCTGGCCGGACTGGCAAATAAAATACCCCCATCCGGTTGGTGATACTTTTGTAATAATTTTCTGTACTTTTTTAGGCTTTACATGTATAGTTTTAGTTTTTTATACCTAAGTTGACTTGTAAATTGTCAATATCTTTTTAAATTAAATAAAAATAAAATATTCAAAAACGAAAATTATATAAAAAAAACCCTGCAACTATAAAATAATATAAATAGAAGTGAAAAACAAAAACAAACACATATACCACAACTGAGGGAAGGAAGATCCAGTTACATTCTAACAAAGACGGAAGACCTTACATGTGAGCTAACACACCTGTTCCGGATAAAAACATATGCTTATTATACAACCCTTATATTATACTTATAAGTAATTGTAAAAATTTCAATATATAAACCTGGATAATTTAATTGTCGATTTTGAAAAGTTACAATTGAAAACTAATAGCGAAAAAATGGCTAATAATTTAACAGCAGATTTGGTGGCTCAATCAATAGCTACTCAAGTCAAAGCACTTCAAGAACAAATAACTGAATTAAAAACACAGATTAACTTATCATCATGTAATGAGCGTGAATATGAACCTACCCAAATTAACGATTTAATACGTTGTGACGAATCATTCGATATCGTCAAGTCCTTACCAGAATTTTCGGGTAATTACAACGCATATGTAAGTTGGCGCGAAGGTGCTTGCGATGCTATGCGTATGTATAAGGAAGGAAGTATGTGGGTGCTTTGACAATCCTTAGAAACAAAATAACAGGTAGAGCAAATGACACTTTAACTAATCATGGTTCATAACTGTTCTTAATTTTGAAGCAATACTTTCAAGATTAGATTTTGCTTACAGTGATAGGCGTCCAGTCCATATTATAGAGCAAGAATTAAGTATCCTACGACAAGGCAAATTAAGCGTCATAGAATATGATAACTTAGTTAACAAAAATCTCACCCTATTAATAAATAAAACTATAATGACATATGGTAATAAAGCCGACATTTTAACAGAAATAAATAATAAAATTAGGGAAAATGCTTTAAGGGTTTTCATCACAGGCCTTAACGGTTCTTTGTCAGATATATTGTTTTGTCTTAAGCCAGAAAACCAACCAACGTACAGGAAGATCATTTTTTAGAGAAACAGAAGAAGGACTCCCTTTCATCCTCCGAATAGACAAAAAAATAAATAAAAACTTTAAAATATTAATAGATACAGGCGCTACTGCTTGTTATATTAATAAAGGTATATATAATAATCATGAAAAACTAGCAATAAACAAAAGAGTAAAAACTGTAAATGGTTATAGCATCATAACACACTTCCACTATATAAATATATTTGGAAAACGTTATAGGTTTTATGAAATCTCTAACTTAAACGCCGATTTATTAGTCGGATATAATCTTTTAAAAGAAATAAATGCAGTAAATGATTGGAATATATGAATTCCTTAGAATGCCTTTTGGACTTGCAAACGCACCAAGTATATTCCAGAGAGCCATGGATAATATACTACGTGACAAAATCGGAAAAACTTGTCACATCTATATGGATGACATTATAGTTTTTTAAGAAACCTTAGAAAAACATTTTCATGATTTAAAAGAAATTATTGATATTCTCTTCAATGCAAATATGAAAATCTCAAAATACTTTAGAGCTAATATTGAATTTTTGGGATACACAGTTTCACACAAAACTATCACCACTGATCCGAAAAAAATTGAGTCCATTATAAAATATCCTCCTCCCAATAATTTAAGAGAGTTAAGAGGTTTTATCGGATTAACTAATTATTATAGGAAGTTTGTGAAAAATTACGCTGACATAGCCAAACCTCTCACTAAATTACTACAAGGACATAATGGCATAGTTTCAAAGCATATGTCTAAAAAAACGAAAATAACACTTGACGATGAAGCCATCGCAGCATTCGAAAACATTCGAAAACACATTTAATTGCAAAGGTAGAATTAACCCAACCTGATTATTCAAAAAAGTTTGTTCTCACTACAGATGCCTCTGATATTGCTATAGGTGCCTATAGGTATAGGTCTTTTCACAAGAAAACAAACCTATTACCTTTATTTCAAAAACCTTAAATAAAACAGAAAGAAATTATGCCACTAATGAAAGATATGCCATAGTATGGGCTTTGAAAAACCTCCGAAGTTACCAACCTACCTCCGTAATTATTACGGTGTTACCAATCTAGAAATTCAAACAGATCACCAACCACTCTCTTTCGCAGTTTCCGTACGAAATCCAAACGCAAAAATGAAAAGATGGCATGCTTTTATAGAAGAGTTTTCTCCTAATATAGTTTACAATCCGGGATCAACTAACATTGATGATGCCTTATCAAGAGTAGAAATTAGCCACATTAATAATGAAAATAATCATATGTCTTAACAAGAGCTTTCGTCCGATAGTGGAACTATTCATTCGGCCGAAAGTAGTTATGAATGTATAATCGAAGAAACAAAAAAAACCTTTAAATCAATTTAAACAACAGTTACTTATATCTAAAAACAGATTTACTATTCATGAAAAATATCAACCATTCGATAAAATAAGGCATATTATAGAATATGATACAGTTGATAATTTATTAAAAATACTTAAAGAATTTATGCAACCAAATTTAACGACAGGTATTCATTGCAGCCCTGAAGATTTATATGAAGACTCAGTCTGCCCAGGGTTTTATCACAAGAAATTTATAATTTCTGAGACACGGCCGGGGAGTGGGGGAGCAAATGGATGGCAAGATCAAACTCACATTTCGTTCTTCAAATTACTTCACAAACTTTATTAACTTCTATAATTTTTTTACACTTCGCTTAGGCAACGTACTATCTAGTCACCGCATCTTCTAGAATTTTCTTCGCACGTTTTCGCACGTGCCCATCACCGTGATCTCCAACTCACTTCTTCCGGCTTAATCCCGACGCCTCTTTAACTTCGACTCCCGTGCGTCTCAATCCCGGCGCCTCTTAACTGTGCGCCTCTTGGGTGCGCGGCCACCCAATTCACCTCGGCGTCGGCAATGCAGCTCTCCACTCTCTGCTCTCGCAAGCTCTTCGCGCTGGGCAGAGTTGCATCGCCGATCGCCGACGGCGCGCGCGCTCATCTCATTTGAAAACTTATCCACTACTAACAAACTTATACCAACTTACGTACTACTAACAAACTTATACTAACTTACGTATTACCAACCTACGCTACAAATCTAACATAGCTTACATGCTACAAACAAATGTAAGGTGGTGCGCTGGTAAGCCGCCTTACACCCCCCCTTACTTCAACGGGAGACGTCCACGGCTCCTGTGGCCGCCACCGTGATGTCGAACACGGCCCCGTCGGCCGTACCTGGTCCGCCAGTGCCGCCAGTGCCGCCAGTGCCGCCAATGCAGCCAATGCGGCCAGTACCGCCAGCCGTAAGCGCCGACCTTCCTCCTCGTCCGTTTCGAAGGCCCACGTGTCGACATCGCTGTCCGCTTCCCTCGACGTAGTCCTCCAGTCTTTCTTGATCCTGCCGTGCTTTCTCGCCAGCCACTTGCGAAAGGGACTGACCTCCACCGCTTGCTGACAGCTTTCCAAGGCTGTGGTGGATATGTATCGCTCGTGTCGTAGCTTCTTATGATGTGGTCGATCCTTGGAACAGGGTAGGCATCCGTGATCGAGTATGCATTGAGTAGCCGGTAATACACGCACATACGCCATCCTCTGGTCTTCTTCTTGACAATAGGCGCGCTGTACGGGCTCCGTGATGGCAATTTGTGAATCAATTTGTCTATCTGTTCGTCGATCACCTCTCGCCTAGCCGGATTCTTCGGATGATAACTGTGCTTGCTAGGCCTACCATCTCGCGTCCTGATGCTATGCTCGGCTACTTTGGACACTTCTCCCAGGCTCTCAAAAAGCGTCAATTCTGCTCCCACGAAGTCCTCCAGCTCGTCCTATAAATCCTCCGGCCACCCTGCGTTGCCGGGGAAGGATTCCATATTTTCTTCTTCTGCTTCTCGTGCTTCTCGCACCGGCGGGCTACCTCTGGATTCACCCGTCTCTGACTCTATCCTTCTTATCTCTGGCAGACGCCCCTTGGGCTCGTCTTTTGCATCCTCCGGCCACCCTGTGTCGCCGGGGGAAGGCTCTGCTTTTCTCTGCTCCTTCTTCTCCGGTACTCCTTGCGCTGGTGGGTTACCCCTAGATTCACCATCCTCCTCCGCATCCAGTACTCCTCGTGTCGCTAGGCTACCTCTAGGTTCACCTACGACTTCTGCGCCCAGCTTCTCTCTCGTAGATAGGCTACCTCTAGCTTCACCTTCGACCTCCAATTCTATCCTCTTTACTTCTGGAGGATGCTCCTTCGGCCCTTCCTCCCAACTCTTTGTCCTCACCGCCAGAGAACCCTCTCCGCGTTCCCCTGTCGGCCTACCACGACTTATTTCCTTCGCCCAGCCGGGCGGCGCGGTTTCGCTTGACATGCCCCGTCCGCCGACTGGCGATCTCTCATCCGTCACCACCGCGCTCTGTTTCGGCGCTGGGGACCAACGCGACGCTTCGGCATCAAATCTCTTCTCGCATCCACGAGCCTCTGGTCGAGCGAGCGATTCCTGGCCTCTAGCCTGGCTGCTCTCTATCGACACGCCCTGCCCAAGTGACAGCGGCGCTTCTCTCATCGGCTCGCCTTGAATCGTCTGCCGGCGTACGCAACCCTCGCTCATGACGCTGCGCAAGGTCCCGGCGTCGATCGTCGCCGTCATCTTCTGACCCCCGATCGGCACCGTCGTGACGATCCTCCTACCTTCTACTACTATTGGACTTACTTCATTCTCGCTATCGAGTTTTGCGGAGGGCGTCCTAACTCGTTTCCCGCGTCGTCTGTTTCACAACAATCTCGTGTGCTCTTCCCCTTCTTTCCGCAATGCCGGCAATGCCTACAGCTGGCACCGCCGAGCGGCCTTCCATTCGGCCCATTCGGTTGCCAGGTCGGTTTTCTGCCGGCTTCGACTAGGCAGCCTCCAACCGGATCGATGCAGCCCTCCTCTCCTGATCTCTCCGCTGCCCTTGCACATACTCATATTCCGCCGCCATCTGAGTCAGTGGCGTCAGCGTTGTGAAGTCATGCCGCCGCACGTGCAACCTATACTCTGGCGCGGCGTTCTCATAAGCACTGTATAACTCCTGCGCCGCGATATAACTCGCTCGGCGCATCAATACCCTGAGCTCGACCAAGTAGTCTTTAAAACTCTCACCCTCCCGCTGATGACGAGCCCGTATCTGATCCTCTGGGCGCTCGAAATACTGAGGCGGCAAAAAAAACTCCAAGAACGCCCCCTTAAACTCAGCCCAGGGCGCATCTCTCAATCCACTGGTCACAAACCACTTCGCTGCCTTGTCCCTAAGCACCTCACTCATTGCCCTCGGCATCCGGTCAAACTCTATGCCGTACGTTATAGCTCGCTGCTCTACTATCTCTATGAATCTTAACGGGTCCGTCCAGCCGTCGTACCTCATGCCCCACCTTCTCACTTGCTCGGCCACACCCCAAGGCGGATGCCTCTCAAGTGGCAGCGGGGGCACGGGAATCCGACGGTCGGTCTCCGGCTCCGCTGGCAGTGTCTTGCTCTCATAGCTATCGTCGACCTCCCTCTGCTTTTCACTTCTAACCCCAGTCCCACTGCCTACCATTGGCACGCTCATTTCCAGCGATGACACCGGGATGGGCCCATGCTGTTGGGCTTTTCGCAGGACTGGCTCCGACATCTGATAGGCGCGGCTGCCCATACTCAGCCTCAGATGATGACGCTCGCCTCCCTCCATTCTGTTGTTACGATTATTCATTTATTATTTCTCCATTCTCGTTCTGCTTCGCTTAATATATGTATTTCTAGCTTATACTTATACTTAGTTGTCTTTTATTTTCTTCATTTTTCTTCATACATGTATCCTCCTTTTTTCTTAAGTCTTCTATACTTTCTCTTTATTTAATGTATTTACTTTATTTATTTTCTTAATTTTTAATTCCTTTCTTTTGAGTCCTCTTCATCTTCTTCATATATTTACCCTTTTTTTTTAAATAAATTTTCTTTTTTTTTTTTTTTTTTTTACTTCTTTACTTTTGTTTTAATTTTTATTTTATTTTATTTTATTCTCCTTTTTTTTACTTTACTTTATCTCTTCCTTTTGTTTTTTTTTCGCCTTTCTTTCATTTTCACATTATTTTATTTTATTTAATTGTATATGGTTCTACTTCAGTTTATTTCACTTTATTCCACTTTACATTTTATTTTACTTTCTGTTATTATTATTCTTCGATATTTTATTTTATTTCATTTTATTATATTCTTGATCCACTGTGCACTTAAGCTTTATTGCCTCTGGTCCGCTACTCTACTTTATGACATACTTTATGGTAAGGTATATCCGACATGTCCGACATGTCCACATAAACTCACTTTGCATTGTCCGTTTTCTATGGTCCTCGGCCCACTGTGCATTCGAAGTTTTATGGCCCTTGGCCCGCTATGTTTATTCGCGATACCCTTTCTAGGGTATATCCGACACGTCATATTGTCACAGTAGCACTCAGTTTTTTTGTGGCCCGTGGCCCACTGTCCATTCTCAACTTTTATGGCCCCCGGCCCGTTACGTTATTTCCCGATACCCTTCCTGGGGTATATCCGCACATCATCATGTGAGCACTCGCGTCAAAAAATCACTCAATTTTGGTGGCCCGCGGTCCACTGCGCGTTCAAAGTTTTATGGCCCTTGGCCGCTATGTTTATTTGAGATACCCTTCCTGGGGTATACCCGACCAGTTATTATTATTATATATTATATTATTAGCACTCTTGCGCGAAGTCACTCTGTCGTCGGTGGCCTGCGGCCCACTCTTCACTCTAACTTTTATGGCTTTCGGCCCGTCACGCTGTTTCACTATACCCTTCCCCGGGTATATCCGCACTCGCGCGAACAACTTTCGTTTTCTCCACTTGCGGCCTCACCGCGTTTCGGCTATGCTCGCGCATACCCTACCTCCACTACTCGCCGATAGAAACGCAACGGTTACGACAACGGGACCGGCGCTAGATTTCGGCGCGCTTACGTACAGCCGCGCCAAAATGTTGCGAGTTTCGCGAACATTCCACAGTTCTATGTCAGAAGCGATGGGGAAGGAGGGGGGGGGGGAGAGGGGGTCACACTCTAGAACTTTCGAAACTGCACTGCGATGACGCGCGCGTTTGACTGCGACTCGCTCGTTTGATCTTTTCTGCTCATTTTTTTTTTCTTGTCACTCCACTACAGCCATGTCCCTGCTCGGGCGCCACTTGTAAGGTTACAATTTTTCCAGCTGGGGCAGACTCAGTCTGCCCAGGGTTTTCTCACAAGAAATTTATAATTTCTGAGACACGGCCGGGGAGTGGCGGAGCAAATGGATGGCAAGATCAAACTCACATTTCGTTCTTCAAATTACTTCACAAACTTTATTAACTTCTATCATTTTTTTACACTTCGCTTAGGCAACGTACTCTCTAGTCACCGCATCTTCTAGAATTTTCTTCGCACGTTTTCGCACGTGCCCATCACCGTGATCTCTAACTCACTTCTTCCGGCTTAATCCCGGCGCCCCTTTAACTTCGACTCCCGTGCGTCTTAATCCCGGCGCCTCTTAACTTCGACTGCCTAGCATCTCCACGGCCGCTCGCGTGCGCGGCCACCCAATTCACCTCGGCGTCGGCAACGCAGCTCTCCACTCTCTGCTCTCGCCGGCTCTTCGCGCTGGGCAGAGTTGCATCGCCGATCGCCGACGGCGCGCGCGCTCATCTCATTTGAAAACTTATCCACTACTAACAAACTTATACTAACTTACGTACTACTAACAAACTTATACTAACTTACGTACTACTAACAAACTTATACTAACTTACGTATTACCAACCTACGCTACAAATCTAACATAGCTTACATGCTACAAACAAATGTAAGGTGGTGCGCTGGCAAGCCGCCTTACAACTATTATTGGCCAAAATTATATAAAAATCTTAAGCAACACATCAGAAATTGTGAAATCTGTAATAAAAACAAGTAAGAACGTTGCAGTTGGGCGTGACCAACTGCGGAATACTCATTCACATTCCGGCTCTAGCATGTACAATTTTCAATATGACACGACACAAAAAGTGGCCTACAAATTATTTTTATACCCTGAATGTATGTAACAGGTAGAAGGAGGCGTGGCAGACTCCATAAAGTATATATATTCTTGATCAGGGCGACGAGCTGAGTCGATTTAGCCATGTCCGTCTGTCCGTGATACTAGAGACATGTACTTTGGCAAATTCATGCATTTCAATTTTATAATCACGATATAAAAGTTTCATGCAAATAGTCCGTCGACAAGAAAAGTTATTAAACAATTAAGTTCCCACAGTAAGCCCACACTGCAGCTAATGCGTGTTTATACGTGCGTGCCTCTGTGTGTTGTGCTTCTTTTGAAGCAGAAAAAACGAAGAATTCTTGAAATATCAGTTCCTGGAAGGGATCAGGGGATTTCGTAGTCGAGCAGTCTACAGACAAAAGCGCGCCTTCTAGCATATTCTAGGAATTGCGATTAATTTGTGAATTTTTCAGGCGTTGTTTTAGTTTTGTGAAATGACGCTCTAGCACTGAAGTAACTTCATATATAATTTTTCGCTACTCGATAGCCAAACGGAGCAGTGGTGCTGATGGATGAGGCAACGCAAGTCGTGATAGGTATTGTGGGTTCAGGACCTATTCGATCACATTTTCTTTTTCATAAATTCGATATTTTATTGGGAGGGTGCAAGCTTGAATGAATAGCACTTAATATTTTTCATTTTCTTAGTCGAAAATTGTTATAAGTTTAAATTTGTTTCTTTTTAGATAGCTCTCAAATTTGTATCGTAGTCGAGTCGGCAAGTTGATAACTATCAGACGTGTTTACTTTTGCTCTTTAAATTTGATTGCTTTAATACTTTAAATAATTCGATTGAAGTTTCTTATAGTTGCGGTCGGTCAACTGAAGCAGTTTTCTTTATTTTGCTTTGCAAGGTTTGATCCGCGGCTCGCTGTGTCTTTAATATTCTGTGTTTTTAATTCTGAAGTTTTGGTGCAGCGTTTGCTTATTATTTACATTATTTGCATTCTGCTTTAGTGTTTCTATTTTTTGGCGCTCTCCCGACTTTCGCTCTTACTTACTCTTGTTGTTGTATTTGCCTCTCTCGAATTTTAACTTCGAGCTGTGCAAGTATACTCTCTCGCTCTGTACCTTCGGTCTGCCAACTAACGGCTGTTTTGCTGTGTGACTTGCTCTCTCGACAGCTGTTTGTTGTTGTGACTTGCTCTCTCAACATTTCTTATTTCTTATTTATTTATTTTATTTTTTCTTTTCCTCGCTCTTTGTTTTATATTTCTGATTTCATTTGCTTAATTTGTTGTGATCCCAATCGTCAATATGAGCTGCTGCAAAAAAGCTTGCACTTTCAAGCAGGCAGTTGATTCTGCACAACCACAATTTGTAAGTTGCTGGTTGTGCGACAATTTGATGCATACTAAGTGTGCAGGTCTTACTGGGCGTGATTATGACAAGATTATGTCTACTGCCAAAGTTGGTAATGGTGGCGTACGCTGGTCTTGTTCGAGTTGCTTAGATAAACAAATAAACTTCACTAAAATGTATAGTGCTGTGAGGGCTCAATTTTTTAAACTCAAGAAGATTTCTAATCAGCTATCCAGTGATATGGCTGCTGCCGAAGAAATATTAAATCTGTATAGTTTTGAAAATCATCCACCTCAATCTGAAGCCCCTTTATTGTTGGTACCTTCTTCCGTACTACCATCATCACCTAATTCGCTGGCTCCTCCCTCACCTTGTGCTTCTGTACTGGCATCGGCCGCTAATTCACCTGCACTTATATCACCCGGTCCTGAATCAATTGTTTCTCCTGTCGATGCTGCTATTGAAACTCATGTCCCTGTTCATAAAGTGGATTCTTCTCCAAACGTTGTTCAAACAATGGGTAACAATAAGAAAGACACTGTCGGCATTACCTTATCTGTTGTCTCTCCTCGAAAGCAAGTTTTCTTATCCAGGCTTTCATCTGATACGACGTGTGAGGCTTTTATATCAAGTAAGATTTCAGCCAATGTTTTTATTTCGAAGTTTAGTTTCGCAACTCCGCGAGAAATTGCTTCATTTAAGATCAATGTACCTGTCGAATACTTTACAACTGTATGTGATCCTAAATTCTGGCCACCTCATGTAGTTGTCCATGAATTCAAACCTAAGAATCGCAATAAAGTGAATCCCATTTCGTTGAATCTACCTTCGGTGCAATCAACATCAAACCTTTTACCAAAAAACTAAATATCATGCAATCTTCTTCTCAGCTGTCCTTGATCTATCAAAACGTACGTGGTTTAAATTCTAAGCTTAAACATCTATTTTTGCAAAGTTTTAGTATACAATATGACATTATCGCTTTCACCGAAACATGGTTAAGTCATAATATTCATAATAGTGAGATTCTTTCAAGTAATTTTACTATTTATAGACTAGACCGTTCGATGCGTAAGGGAGGTGGGGTGTTAATTGCTGTTAAATCTAGTATCCTCTCCGAATTGTTTACTTTTTCGTCCCTTCATAATGCGGAGATTATTGGGGTTAAATTGACTTTTTCATCGTGCTCATTGTTTATCACATGTTCTTATATCCCTCCCTCTTCTGATGTAGAAGTTTATGCTCAACATATAACTTGTATTAAAGAAATTTATGAACATGTAAAAGATAGAGACCTGCTACTTGTGTTGGGTGATTTTAATATTCCTAACACTTCTTGGTCCCCAAATTGTAATACAAATCACTTTTTTCCGACACTTGATCACTATCTTTTTGATGAATTGTTTAATCTGTCTATGTTTCAGATGAACTCTATTTCTAATCATCTGAATCGCACACTAGATCTTGTATTCATTAATTATGATTCCATCATTAATGTCGTGAGATCAACTCCTTTCTGCTTACCTGAGGATGCACATCACCCCACTTTAGAGGTCTTATTATCTGTTGAAAGTCCTCAAACTAATACTCTTCTGCCTTCTAAACTAAATCGTTGTTATCGTAAATGCAATTTTGTTTTGCTTAACGAATTAATTAATTCAACAGACTGGTCTGTTTTATATGATTCTGTTGATATTAATTTAGCAACATCATTTTTTTATAATACCTTAAGCTCTATTTTAGATGTGTGCGTACCTCTCTGTCGTATATCGCCCATTTCAAATAAACCGCCTTGGTTCACTAAGACTCTTTTGACTTTAAGAAATATTAAAACTAAATGTTTCAAAAAGTATAAAAAGTCTGGTTCAAGTGTTGACTGGTCTAAATATTCCATAGCCAAGTCGAACTTCAATCTCTTAAATTGTCGTTGTTATGAGAATTACCTTATACTTTGCAAACGTCAGTTTGCTCGGGATCCTAAACAATTTTACTCATTTGTTAACTTGAAGCGTAAATCTTCAGGTTTGCCGTCCTCATTTGTCCTTGGCGCTGAGAAAACTTGTAATGACCAGGATTCCTCTGATCTATTTGCAGATTTTTTTCAATCCACGTACTCTTCTGTTGATCTCTATAACAACTCATACCCATACTTACTTCCTGAATATGTATATATTAATGCTCCTAAAGTCACTGCAGCCTCTTTAGCTGCTGCCATTAGGACGATGAAATCATCTTTTTCTCCAGGTGCTGATAATATTCCAAGCTGTGTGATTAAAGAGTGTAGTGTTTCTCTTCAGTCACCATTACTAAAATTGTTTAATTTATCTTTGGAAACCTCTGTGTTCCCTTCAATTTGGAAAGAATCTTTCATCATTCCGTTATATAAAAAAGGTGGAAGATCTGATATCTCAAATTATAGAGGTATTGCGAAATTATCTGCTATTCCGAAGTTATTTGAAAAAATCATAACATCGGCCTTGCAACATTTTTGCAAATCGATTATTCAACCATCCCAACATGGTTTTGTTCAGAATCGATCAACGTCCTCTAATTTACTTGAATTTACGTCGCTTATTAATGACAGTTTTTCTAAAAAAATGCAGACTGATGTTATTTATACTGACTTCAGTAAAGCCTTTGACTCAGTCCACCACCAGATTCTAATTCTAAAGCTTGAACGCTTAGGATTTTCCACTAAACTTGGTTGTTGGATTTCGTCCTATTTAAAGGGTAGGACCCAAAGAGTCTTACTGAGAACAGCTATTTCTAAACTTATCTTTGTTTCGTCCGGTGTACCTCAGGGTAGCCATTTGGGACCATTACTCTTTTCACTTTTCATAAATGATCTTCCCAGCTGTATCTCTTATTCCAGTATATTCATGTATGCGGATGATATAAAACTTTGCCTCCCATACTCCAGTGCAAATGGGCACCTTCAACTTCAAGATGACCTAAATGCATTTTGCACTTTGGTGTGTGACGAATCAGTTGAACCTAAATTGCTCAAAGTGTATGACAATGACCTTCAGTCGTACCGTTCCTTATATTGTTGACTATAACATTAGTAACATTACCTTGCAACGCATCTTTACAGTCAAAGATCTTGGTGTTCTCTTTGACAGTAAACTTAATTTCAATCTTCATATTTCTACCATTGTAAATGAAGCCAAAAGTGTGCTTGGCTTTATTAAACGTTGGGCTAAGGAATTTAAAGATCCTTTTACTACCAGGCAACTATTTATTTCGCTTGTGCGTCCTATCCTTGAGTATGGCTCAGTTGTATGGTCTCCTCAACATAAACTGTATCAGGATCGTATTGAATCGGTCCAGAAACAGTTTCTTCTCTTTGCCTTAAGGGATCTTAACTGGGACAGTAACTTACGATTACCGTCTTACCTTAGTAGGCTTCATCTTATTGATCTTCCATCGTTAATCAATCGCAGAATAACTTTGGGAATTGTTTTCCTGCATAAATTGATTAACGGTAATATTGATTCCCCCTCATTGTTGATGCGTCTAAATTTTTCGGTTCCGTCCCGATCAACTAGACACTATCGTTCTCTCTACCTTCCGTGCTGTACTACGGATTATTCCTAGCATAGTGCGTTTCATGTACTATGTTTTCATTATAATAAATATCATCACGTTTTTCACTTAGAGCTCTCTCTTCCCAATATAAAATCCTTGCTTCTATCTTACCTTAGGGAAATCACTCGCACTGGCTAGACTTATGCATTGGTAACATTCTGCTGCCAATGTTTTTGCAGTGATTTCTCTATCCTACTCTATATTTCTATTTTATTTCTTTTTCTTTTTCTTTCTATTTCTTATTCTCTTTTTTTTTTTTTTTTTTTTTTTTTTTTAACACCTTTCTATTTAATTACTAATTGTTATCTTAAACTTATATTAACTATATTTAAGTTCTTTTAACCTTTAGTTTAAGTTTTCATGTTAACACTCTCTTTGCTTAGCTCAATAGTATCACTGACCATATTTGGCTGTGAATTGGGGCATAGCTGGCCGGACTGGCAAATAAAATACCCCCATCGGGTTGGTGATACTTTTGTAATAATTTTCTGTACTCTTCTTTAGGCTTTACATGTATAGTTTTAGTTCTTTACACTTAAGTTGACTTGTAAATTGTCAATAGCTTTTAATTAAATAAATAAATAAATAAATAAATAAATATACATACATATATAAAATACGTACATATACAAAAAGTCTGCATACACAATTTCAGCACGTGCTCATTGGTATGTGTGTATGTATGTACATATAATACGTACTTTAGCATTTTCTAAGAATGGCTTTTCTTTGCTATATGGCGACCTACGAATAATGTCATTTCGTTTTAATTATCATTTTTGTGGGTGCCGCGGTGGCGCTGTAGGCAAAGGCGCGGGATACTTTTATTTTAGCTGTTTTGTTGAGGTGCGAATTCAAATCCCGCGGAAAACTTTTTTAAAAATTGAAATTTTATGTTATTATCATTTCGTTTATATTTTTTAAATTTCATAAAAATGTTTCCTATATGAAATATGTTTCATATAAATTTCTTAGTTGGCTGCTACAAATGCCTAGTGGGCGTAGATGTCGTACTTCGAACCCCGAGGAAAACATTTAAATTTTTTTAAGATTTATAATTTAATTTTTATTTTTTAAATTCCACAAAAATGTTTTCTTCCATGCTATCAATGCCTATTAAGCCTGTTTATATATATAGATGGCTCACGCATATAAATGTAGCAATTTTACACTAGAAATGGCGATTGCCACGCCCCTAGTGGACGTAGACATCTCATTTTTGACCAGTTCTTAGAACAAGCTAATGGTAAGGCAACTGCAAAATTTGAATGTTTACGCTCAAAAAATGTGAAAATTACAGGGTATTTTTTAATATTCCACGCCCCTAAAAAGGCGTAACAACTATTTTCGGGTCATCTATAGAGGAGGCTACCAGTAACTTATTATCCAAATTTGAAGCTTCTAGCTTTATAACTGTAGGAGATATAAACTTTTGCGGTTTGCCACGCCCCCTGTGGGCGGAGATATATCCACTATAGCTTTTTGGTCTTGGGTGATCATCATGAGCATCAAAAAGTTCCAAAAATATAGCAGAATTTGAAAAATCACCATATCTTCAGATCCGATTTGCCACGCCCCTAGTGGGCGTAGATTTAATTTTTCATCCAATCTTTATAGAATCGTAGCTTTAGCTCACATGCAAAATTTGAGTGTTCTAGCTTTAAAACTCTAGGAGATACAGTTTTACCCGATTTGCCACGCCCCCAATGGGCGTAGATATATCCGCCATAGCTTTTGATTTTGGGTGGTCAACACGAAGCTACGTTCAAAATTTCAGCGCTCTAGCTCTTCAACTAACATGATTTCTGGCATATCGGAAAAGAAGGTGAGCACACACATTGACATATTCTATGCCCAAAAACTTACTTGCATTGATGCATACTCAAAGTTTCTTGTTCTCAGACAAATTAATAACAAATCCGATATGGCTAATAAAGTATTAGAACTTATTCAAACTTTCCCATATGCTAAATCTATAATGATGGATAATGAACCTAGCTTCGCAATGTCTCGTTCAGGCATTAGTCTTAGTAACGGTCAAATAGAAAGAGTCCATTCAACATTAATTGAACTTTCTCGATGTAATAGACTATTCTGATAATACTATAATACTCATAATACTATTCAATCAACTACCCAACAAAAACCTTGTGAATTTTTATTTAATAAAATAAAACACTCAAACTTGACAATTTATCTGTCAAAGCACAAACAAAAATGTTAGAATATCATAACAAAAATAGGTCACCAAAAAATGACCATATTGGTGAAATAATTTACGAGAAAAGACACGGGGAAAGAAATAAATTACAACCAATATATAAAAAACAAACAGTAAAAAAAGATTTAGGAAAACCCATAAAAATAACTAGTAGAAACCGCATTATCCACAAAGATAATATAAAAAGTAAATAAATACATTTTTTCTCTTTTATATCTTCCAGCATGAACAAATTACATGCGCTATTTCTTTTATTGACGCTTTGTGCTGCTGATATAATTAATTATTCAAATGACGACTACGTCTTACTTTAAGATACTGATAATCTTTTTTTATATGAAACATTCGACGAAGTTTTCTATATTACTAACTTAAGTTTTTATAATGATATATTTGAAAAGGAGCTAACATATTTAAAAAAAGACAACAAAACTATAAATTGGGAAATAATCATGGAATTGAATTTAATAAAAACACTTCTTTCTCAACTTACACACCATAGAATTTTTTAAACGAAGTATCAACGAATTAGGTACAATTTTCAAATGGATCACACCGGATCATGATGGCATGTTAACTATTCAAAATAAAATCAATGACCTCATCAAAAATAACAACAAGCAAAATCAAATAAATTCCGCAATTTTTAAAGAAGTAATTAAAATCACGAATCTTTTGAATAATATAAACTTTAATGAAGAAATCTTATTAAAAAGATATCGACTTAAGCTATTAACAATTGATTTACAAAATCTGTTAGACACCATCACATTCTCAAAAGCCAGAATACTAAACCCAAAAATTTAAATAAACAAGACATGTTAAACATATTAAATCACGAAACTTTTAATATCACTTTAATTGACCTTTTAGATGCTTCCACCTTTTCAATTGTATCTTTTCAAGGTTTAATCATAGTTTTTATAAAATATCCAATTATTAATAATAATTGTAAGTTATACCATGCTAAAGCAATATCACAAACAGATGGAAAATTATTTGTCAACAATAAAATTGCTAAATGTAATAACACTTTTTACCTCATCGAAAACTTTAAAAAAGAAATATATAATAGTTTTGCCCATATTCTGTTTGATACAAATTGTTTTGTCAATTTAATTAATAAACAATTCACAACTTGTAAAATAATATCCGAAAAAAATAAACCAGTAGAAATAACAGATGGCGCTATTTTAGTGTCAGGAACAAATTGCATTAACGAAGCATGGATAACAGGAACATATCTTGTCACTTTTAAAAATACAGTAATTATAAACAATATTACTTACACTAATGAAAAAGAAAAAATTTTAAATTATATAAAACACAACAAATTCACAAATTACCTAGTTACCGAATATCAACCTTCAAATAATACCGAACTCCAAATAGAAAACACAGATATTATATCACAAATTGTTATTAACCTAGAAGATAATCATTGAAAAATTACACTTATTCTATTAATAATAATTTGTATTTTTATTATGACAAAGCTCCTTAAATATTGTCCAAAGCTGAACACAAACCCTATCAAATTATTGAGTCCAAAAGCATCAAATAATCAAATCAACAAAAGTCAATCTTCAAATCCACAAATTGATATGTTAAGCAAACTAATCGAAGCTCTCACAAATGATTATTAAGAATCGGGACGATTCTCTTTAAGAAAGGAGGGAGTTACCACCCAGCTCACAACGCATTTCTCACAACGCATTTCCGATTAAAAATATAAACAATTTCAAGTATGTTGATCTTCCTATTCCCGACTCTAACACTTAAGCATCACTTAGTCAGAGACCCCTTAATGTAAACATAATCCGTTACAATATAAGAACAGCATAAGATCCAAGTCTCGATTTTCAGAAACCACTTGATGTAAACATGATCTGTTACAGTATAAGAACAGCATAAGATCCAAGTCTCGATTTTCAGAGACCACTTAATGTAAACATAATCCGTTGCAGCATAAGATCATGATTGTATTTTAGTTCTAAGTTTTGAATAAAGAGGACCTTAGCTCCCAATACGAAAATTATTATTTTCCAATCTCTTTTAAAGAATGGTTAATTGGCGCCCAACGAGGGGCCCGCGTGAATAACCAAAACACACTAAAGAAGAATACTAAAAAATTCTTAAGTGTAAACGCGAGTGCAAAAAAAAGGTCGCTAAAATTCAAACCATTAAAAGAAAGAACTTGTTTGTAGCATGTCAGCTAGGTTAGATTTGTAGCGTAGGTTGGTAGTACGTAAGTTAGTATAAGTTTGTTAGTAGTACGTAAGTTAGTATAAGTTTGTTAGTAGTGGATAAGTTTTCAAATGAGATGAGCGCGCGCGCCGTCGGCGATCGGCGATGCAACTCTGCCCAGCGTGAAGAGCCGGCGAGAGCAGAGAATGGAGAGTTGCATTGCCGACGCCGAGGTGAATTGGGTGGCCGCGTACGCGAGCGGCCGAGGAGATGCTAGGCAGTCGAAGTTAGAGAGCGCTAGGGATTAGCTCGGGGAAGCGAGTGAGAGATCGCGGTGATGAGCACGTGCGAAAACGTGCGGAAAAATTCTAGAAGATGCGGCGACTAGTTGAGTACAGTGCTTAAGCGGAGTGTAGAAAAAGTTAAAAACGAATAAAGTTTGTGAAGTAATTTGAAAGAAAGAAATGTGAGTTTGATCTTGCTCGCTTTTACCATCCTTTTGCTCCCCACTCCCCGCCCGTGTCTCAGAAGTTATAAATTTCTTGTGAGCAAACCCTGGGCAGACTGAGTCTGCCCCAGCTGAAAAATCGTAACCTTACAAGTGGCGCCCGAGCAGGGACCGGGCTGGAGTGGAGTGGCAAAGAAGTAGAAAAAAAAAAGAGACAAGATCAGACGAGTGAGTCGCAGTAAAACGCGCGCATCAACGCAGTGCAAGTTCGAAAGTTCTCGAGTGTAACCCCCCACCCCCTCCGATGCTGGCACAAGCTTACAGAATGTTCGCGAAGCTCGCGAGAACGTAGCATGTTGGCGCAGCTGTACGCAAGCGCGCCGAAATCTAGCGCCGATCCCGTTGCCGTAACCGTTACGTTTCTGTCAGCGAGTCGTGGAGGTAGGGTATGCGCGGGCATAGCCGAATCGCGGTGAAGCCGCAAGTGGAGAAAAGAAAAAAATAAAGGTGATCGAGCGAGTGCGGATATATCCTGGGAAGGGTATAGTGAAACAGCATAGCGGGCCAAGGGCCATAAAACTTCGAATGCACAGTGGGCCGAGGGCCATAGAAAACGGACAATGCAAAGTGAGTTTATGTGTTGGCGGGTCGGACATACCTTGCAGCACGGTGTAATAAAGTAGAGTAACGAACCAGAGGCCATAAAGCTAAAGTGCACAGTGGATCAAAAATAAAATAAAATGAAATAAAATAAAATATCGAAGAATAATAATAATAATAAAGTAAAATAAAATATAAAGTGGAATAAAGTGAAATAAACTGAAATAAAGCTATATACAATAAAATAGAATAAAATAAAGTTTTATAAAACAAGACAAAAGGAAAGCTAATAAAGAGATAAAGAGAATTGTGAAGCAAGAAAAGAAAAAGAAGTAAAATAAAATATAAAGTGGAATAAAGTGAAATAACCTGAAGTAGAGCCATATACAATAAAATAGAATAAAATAAAGTTATATAAAACTAGACAAAAGGAAAGCTGATAAAGAGATAAAGAGAATTGTGAAGCAAGGAAAAGAAAAAAAGGAATAAAAAAAAATTAAAAAAAAATAATAATAATAATAAAATAAATAAATATATAAATAAAATAAAAGGAAATAGAATGATAAATTAAAAAAAAAAAAAAAAAGAGAAGAGATAAAGTAAAGTGAGAACAAAAAAAAAAAAAAAAAAAGAAATAAAAGGAGAATAAAATAAAATAAAATAGAAAGTAAAACGAGAATCAAGCAAAAAAAAAAAGATTTATTAAAAAAAAAAAAAAAAAAAAAGGAAATATATGAAGAATATGAAGAGAAGATTTATTTAAAAAAAAAAAAAAAAAAGATGATATATGTATGTAGATGTAAGAAAAATTGAGAAAATGAAGAAAATAAAAGACAACTAAGTAGTATAAGCTAGAAATACATTGATTAAGCGAAGCAAGAACGAGAGTGGAGAAATGGTAAATGAAGAGTCATAACACCAGAATGGAGGGAGGCGAGCGTCATCATCTGGGGCTGAGTATGGGCGGCCGCGCCTATCAGAAGTCGGAGCCAGTCCTGCGAAAAGCCCAAGAGTATGGGCCCATCCCGGTGTCATCGCTGGAACTGAGCGTGCCAATGGTAGGCAGTGGGACTGGGTTTAGAAGAAGTGAAAAGCAGAGGGAGGTCGACGATAGCTATGAGGGCAAGACACTGCCAGCGGAGCCGAAGACCGACCGTCGGAGTCCCGTGCCCCCGCTGCCACTTGAGAGGCATCCGCCTTGGTGTGTGGCCGAGCAAGTGAGAAGGTGGGGCATGAGGTACGACGGCCGGACGGACCCGTTAGGATTCATAGAGATAGTAGAGCAGCGAGCTCTAACATACGGCATAGAGTTTGACCAGATACCGAGGGCGATGAGCGAGATATTCACGGACAGGGCAGCAAAGTGGTTCTTGACCAGTGGGTTGAGAGACGTACCCTGGGCTGAGTTTAGGAGTGCGTTCTTGGAGTTTTTCTTGCCGCCTCAGTATTTCGAGCGCCTAGAGGATCAGATACGAGCTCGTCATCAGCGAGAGGGTGAGAATTTTAAAGACTACTTGATCGAGCTCAGGGTATTGATGCGACGAGCGAGTTATAACGCAGCGCAGGAGTTATACAGGGCTTATGAGAACGCCGCGCCGGAGTATAGGTTGTACGTGAGGCGGCATGACTTCACAACGCTGACGCAACTGACTCAGATGGCGGCGGAGTATGAGTATGTGCAGGGGCAGCGGAGAGATCAGGAGAGGAGGGCCGCGTCGATCCGGTTGGAGGCTGCCTGGCCGAAGCCGGCAGAAGACCGACCTGGCAACCGAATGGGCCGAATGGAAGGCCGCTCGGCGGCACCAGCTGTAGGAGAGGCGGTGCATTTGATGGCGATGCAGAAGGCAGGATCTGGAGTAGTGTCGCGGCGGGTATGCTACAGGTGCGCGCAGGCAGGGCATATCGCGAGAAAGTGCAATGAGCAGGCGTTGCTTTGCCGGCATTGCGGGAAGAAGGGGAAGAGCACACGAGATTGTTGTGAAACAGACGACGTGGGGCGGCGTCGTGTAGACAGCAAGAATGAAGTAAGACCAATAGTAGTAGAAGATAGGAGGATCGTCGAGACGATGCCGATCAGGGGTCAGAAGATGACGGCCACGATAGACGCCGGGACCATGCGCAGCGTTATGAGCGAGGGTTGCGTACGCCGGCAGACGATTCGATGCGAGCCGATGAGAGAAGCGCCGCTGTCACTTGGGCAGGGCGTGTCGATAGAGAGCAGCCAGGCTAGAGGCCAGGAATCGCTCGCTCGACCAGTGGCTCGTGGATGCGAGAAGAGATTTGACGCCGAGGCGTCGCGTTGGTTCCCAGCGCCAAAGGAGCGCGCGGTGGTGACGGATGGGAGATCGCCAGTCGGCGGACGGGGCGTGTCAAGCGAAAGCGCGCCGTCCGGCTGGGCGAAGGAAATGAGTCGTAGTAGGCCGACAGGGGAACGCGGAGAGTGTTCTCTGGCGGTGAGGACAAAGAGTTGGGAGGAAGGGCCGAAGGAGCGTCCTCCGGAAGTAAAGAGGTTAGAATTGGAGGTCGAAGGTGAAGCTAGGGGTAGCCTATCGACGAGAGAGAAGCTGGACGCAGAAGTCGTAGGTGAATCTATAGGTGGCCGAGCGACACGACGAGTACTGGATGCGGAGGAGGATGGTGAATCTAGGGGCAGCCCGCCGACGCAAGGAGTACCGGAGAAGAAGGAGCAGAGAAAAGCAGAGCCTTCCCCCGGCGACACAGGGTGGCCGGAGGATGCTAAAGACGAGCCCGAGGGGCGTCCGCCAGAGATAAGAAGGATAGAGTCAGAGACGGGTGAATCCAGAAGTAGCCCGCCGGTGCAAGAAGCACGAGAAGCAGAAGAAGAAAGCATGGAAGCCTTCCCCGGCAACGCAGGGTGGCCGGAGGATTTAGATGACGAGCTGGAGGACTTCGTGGGAGCAGAATCGACGCATTTTGAGAGCCTGGGAGAAGTGTCCAAAGTAGCCGAGCATAGCATCAGGACGCGGGATGATAGGCCTAGCAAGCAAAGTTATCATCCGAAGAATCCGGCTAGGCGAGAGGTGATCGACGAACAGATAGACAAATTGATTCGAGTTGGGGTCATTGAGCCATTACGGAGCCCGTACAGCGCGCCCATTGCCAAGAAGAAGACCGGAGGATGGCGTATGTGCGTGTATTACCGGCCGCTTAATGCACACTCGATCCCGGATGCCTACCCTGTTCCAAAGATCGACCACATCACTAAGAAGCTACGACACGCGCGAAACATATCCACCACAGCCTTGGAAAGATGTCAGCAAGCGGTGGAGGTCAGTCCCTTTCGCAAGTGGCTGGCGAGGAAGCACGGCAGGATCAAGGAGGACTGGAGGACTACGTCGAGGGAAGCGGACAGCGATGTCGACACGCGTGCCTTCGAAACGGACGAGGAGGAAGGTCGGCGTTTACGACTGGCGGCACTGGCGGCACTGGCGGCACTGGCGGACCAGGTACGGCCGACGGGGCCGTTTTCAACATCACGGTGGCGGCCACAGGAGCCGTGGACGTCTCCCGGTGAAGTAAGGGGGGTGTAAGGCGGCTTGCCAGCGCACCACCTTACATTTGTTTGTAGCATGTCAGCTAGGTTAGATTTGTAGCGTAGGTTGGTAGTACGTAAGTTAGTATAAGTTTGTTAGTAGTACGTAAGTTAGTATAAGTTTGTTAAGTAGTGGATAAGTTTTCAAATGAGATGAGCGCGCGCGCCGTCGGCGATCGGCGATGCAACTCTGCCCAGCGTGAAGAGCCGGCGAGAGCAGAGAATGGAGAGTTGCATTGCCGACGCCGAGGTGAATTGGGTGGCCGCGTACGCGAGCGGCCGAGGAGATGCTAGGCAGTCGAAGTTAGAGAGCGCTAGGGATTAGCTCGGGGAAGCGAGTGAGAGATCGCGGTGATGAGCACGTGCGAAAACGTGCGGAAAAATTCTAGAAGATGCGGCGACTAGTTGAGTACAGTGCTTAAGCGGAGTGTAGAAAAAGTTAAAAAACGAATAAAGTTTGTGAAATAATTTGAAAGAAAGAAATGTGAGTTTGATCTTGTTCGCTTTTACCATCCTTTTGCTCCCCACTCCCCGCCCGTGTCT